>MUAA02000057.1:0-1200000 GCA_014180765.2 Marchantia paleacea
TCTTAATTACCTGAGTGTAGGAACGATCCACATGCAGAAGAAAATCCAGCACCTAACGAGAATCGTTGTTGAGTTGCAAGTCAGTAGGAATCCTCGGAATCTGCAAGGATATCCCCTTCCAGATTCTGTGAATCCAATGCAAGGAAAAACCTACCTGAGTCCTCGGCTTCAGGGTGACCACCTTGATGTGCCCCTGCTGTTCCAAGTTGGTGGACACGACTGAAGGCTCTTGAAGAACCGAGCATGTCTTCACACCCATAACTTTTTCCCTTTGCAAACATTGATCACTCGTCATATTTTATATATTGCACCTGAAATACTTTTGAGACTGTAAATGAAGAATCTTCTGGGATCATAGGCATCTCTGAACAGGAACGTACAAGCAACGTGAAAGTGCGGAAAGGGACCAAACATCACGTGGCTGCACGCCACCGTCAACATCTGACGGTCGCAGCCGCTGCTTGCATCGGGAATCCGGTGACTGCGCAGCCAGCAACTACAGTTCTGACTGCAAGCACCAGAATATCAAAAAGAGAGCAACAAAAGGTGAGTGCGGATCTAGACTCTGCTGCAAATTCCAATTTGCACTCACATGACGCAAATTATTATAACCTTTATATTTGAAACTTCCCACAGAGCAGGTGTACTTTTGTCACAGCACATCTGAGTTGGTAATTAAAACGGTTCATGAGCATGAATTTCAATCTAAGCTTTAATATTCTTCAAACTTAATTTCGAACTTAAATTTCAAATGTGTAGTTTATAATATTGCTTATGTGAGGGGCTGTTTGTCTCCTACTGCAGGTATTTTTGACAAAGGCGTAACAGAATATGCAGTGTTGTAAATTGTACACCCTTTATATGCAATCACAGGGAGAGGTGGCTAGTAACCGCCACTATACCTCGGACAGGGACGATGCTTCCATTTTCTTTCTGCTTCTCCCCGACATATATTTCATTATTAATATGCTTCAGGCATGATTCAAACTTCGGGCTTAGAGTCAAACTCGCTTTATCCTTTGACCCACGAGATGTGTTGCTTACAACTCAGAGACTAGTGCCTAAACTCTAGTCTTTTCCATCCAGTTGCGAATTATGCTTTTTGAATGCCTGCGCAGTCTCGTCTAACTTCCGGGTCTTTTTTAAAGGTAAAACTTATTTGGTGTCGATAACACGTTGTTGCGGCAGTTGTTCAACCTATTCTTCTGTAGCTTTCTAGTAGATAGGGATAGATTACAAAACAAACAAAAGAATCGGGAGGACCAGTGACCGGACTCTGTCGTTAAACGGATCCATCCGATAGAAGTTAAACTCATATCTGGACGAAACTGCCAGATATGGCGATGAGGGGATAAACAGAAGAATTGCGTTGCTCGTTTCGTCACGAGCAATGACAGCAGTGGACCGAGAGGAGGCTTTATGCTTCCCGATCGCATTATAACGAGTTGACCCGATTAATTAGCGTAATGGAACTTCACATCATGAACAGACCCACTTCCGTCCGTGCTTAGGCGTCTGACGCTTGATTTTGATGCGAATGGGGGCTCGGACCATTCACAGTCTCACATTTAGCACTTTGTGGTCGTCCAGAGTCTCCAGACTCGTCCTGGTAACCCGGTAGACTGAGCTGCTAAGTTAAGAAAGCAGTCGTCATCTTTGATTCCTTCATCCCAGATCATGGATAAGCAGTCCATGAGATTAGCCGTAAAGTAGGACATGATAAGGCATCTAATGGGCACCTTCTCTCTCCAGTGGACCGAACTCAAACACGATGAAGGAGACAAACGCTTGGCTAATAACACCTTGCATTAACCCTGTTTCAATAAGTCAAACATTCCTTGCTGCACATTAAATTCTAAACTTTAATAGTTGCTGGATGTCCTGAACGTAAAGTACTATTTAATGAAGCAATGCAATCTTGTGAAGGTATGAGCTTGTTGACGTTAGTAGGATCTAGAGCGCAGTGGAATCGAGGACTATGTTGGTGAGCTGAACTCCCTGGATCAAAGATTCAATTCCACAAGGCAAAAGTTAACTCGTATTAAGGAGGGCGCCAGTGTCGGGGTGGGGGTTCTATACGCTTTGCGGTCATTTCAGCGTATTTGTTGGTGACGGTGAGGTTGAGCTCATGAGGTTTGGTAAAGACAGCCAGTGAAAGCTAGAGGAGTTTCATCTCGACTAATAAACACTTTCAGAAGTTTCAAGTCTACTCAAGTGCTCTGCTTTGGGTTTGTAGGATGATCTGCCCTTATTCAAATGCAGATATTTCAAAAGCACTTGAGAATGTTTTGCTATGGCTTACGACCTGCTAATATACAGAAAAGTGTTGCGGACGCTCTCGTAATTGTCAGCGTTGAGCGAGTCCTGGTGCTCCACTTGGTTTCTCCTGTGGTGGGAAAGGAACAATAGGCAATTGAGTACACTATCAGATGACATCATCACCAGTGTAGAACATTGCTAATGTCGGTTGTCAGTCTCTCTCTCAAGATGCACCTCTGACATATTTATTGACAACACAAAAAATAGTCCATTCACAAGACATGTATGTCAGTTTTCTTACTGCCAGTATACAAAGCACTTTGTGCAAGTGTAAGGAGGAGGAGTGATGGTTACTGATACTACTCAGACCTTGGTTTTAGAGTGGATGAATACTAATCATCCAAATAACTTATAATGCGACAATAACCAGTGTCTCCAAGGGTTAGGGTTTACAAAGAAGCCAACTTTGATCATCTAACTTTAGGAGTTATGATATCGACTTTGACATGAACATGTCAAAAATGTAAGAGAGAACCTACCATGCTAAATGCAATGGGTATCACTATCTTTGGTTATTGTATATCATATTTGAACAATGTGTTTCCATTAAGCATAGAGCACCAGAAGGTGCAATTTATAGCAGTAAACACTTTAGGTCATGCTTATTCGATGGAATGTTGCTTGTAGACTCCTTTGCCATCGAAAATTTTAGTTGTAGGAGGATATATTTACTACTGGTGATGCTTTTTGGGGCTAGCCCCTGTTACAGGTTTGGCTTTAATCCCATCTTTTACATTTTCTGTGTCTCGTCAGGACTCAGTGTAGAATCGACATCCTTTCCTCGTTGACAAGACCCCTTCACCATTAAAGGACGAACACTCCAAAGCATGCGAAAGACTGCCAGTGATAAATGGACTGTCCGGGTGCATTTAAAACCACATCCCTCTTATACTCGACCCAAACCTCAGCTTAGCGTTAAGTGAAGAACTTTATAACTGTCAGCGATCAGAGAAACATTACGCAGGTCTCATCCTTTTAATTCCTTTGTCTCTTTTCCCAACAAAAGGGACAAAAAAGACTGCCACAACTGCAGAGCCAAAAATGTCCAACATTAGTAAGAGATGACTGAAAAAGACGGTGGTTCAATGAGTCTAAAATGTATGGTTCCATCCAAAACACAACTCGAATCGACAGGGCATGACATTGTTTTTGTCGAAAGTTAGCAAATTCAAATTCGATATCGGCTTGAAACTTTGGCGAGCTGCTGCACCTTGTGTTTGAATTATTCAAACCAATCAATCACGACGATCTCAAGCACTTTGTAAGTGGGAGGGAGGGAGGTAACAAGAGGTGTTCGCAGGCAGTAATTCAAATGCAGGTGAGAGCCTAGGATTAGGTGCTTCACTCACAATTTTTGAATTTCTGATTCTAGGCAACAACAGGTCAATACGAACTCAACCACTACACCTTTACTTTCCTCTCTATATGGGAATGATGCTACACTACTTTCGGTCTCATAGTACAATTGCAATTTGAATCATATTTATCACTGGGTAAGTGTCTTGTCATTTCAATCACCAACCTGGTTTAAAATATGCAAATATTCTGGGTAGAAGCAGATATGGAGGAAAACAAAAAATTATCAGCCAAATAAAGTGTACACTATAGAGATATCTCTTCTCTTATCTTTATACGCTTAGTCTCTTTACATGTCGCCTCATTGTATATCAACTACGATGATAGACTCTGGGAGGAGACGTGAAAATGCTACGAGCAGGCAGAGCGATATGGACAATTGTCAGATGTAGCAAGTGATGATTCTTTCGATCCCACCTCAATCTATGCACTATACATAGGATGATACACATGAATCACATGGATGTGTAGTGGTTTGAAAAAGTTTAACAAAATCGTAACCGTGAGTGAAAATGATCACCGATAAGCACTCCTCTTGATATATTGCACTAGTGTCACAATGGTGATGACTTTCAAGTGGGTTACATTTCTCATCAGGCTATTCTGTACCCAGAACATCCTTGAAGTGTTAAATATACTTACAATTCTATATAAAGCAATTTTGTAAAAAGACTATGCGTTCATTACTTTTGAGACCTTCTCTAATTAGAACTCGTGCAAAAGATTGTACATCATATGGGAGGATCCAGCTAGCAAGCATTAGGAGACTTTATTCTAATCAGTAGAGGGTTGTGTTGTTTGAAGTAGGGCTCTGTTTTGTCAAAGTATGAATTCTATTTATAGATCTCCTGAATGAAATCAAAAGAATAAAGAAGAGCATCTAGAGATATCAAAGGAAATGTGGCATTGTGGCATATTTTAGTGGGAGTTAGAGAAGATCACAATGTTCAAGGCTCTCCGACTGAATTATTATGAAGCTTCTAGAGGGATATTTCTTAGAAGATTATGGTAATCTTGTTCGCAGACAGATCACAAGATTTGCGATTGTAGAATCTTTATGGAAACTTAGGAGGTTACAGTACTACGCACTCCAGTAGTCCCCCTTACAACGAGCTACTGTAGGTGCTTGACCTGGGGTCCTAAATCAAACGATCATCTACAAATCATGGAAGAAAAAGGTCGAACAACTCAGATTTGATGCAAATATCTAAAGATATCTGACCAAAACATCAGTACTTAGCGCTGTACAAATTTCCTCACGTTATTTTGTAAGTTTTGACGTTGCAGTTCATAGAAATGTTAAGGTCTTGTCGTAGCATCTCCATCATACTTTGCTCCTCTGATGCCAGTTTCAACGAAGTTACATCAGACATATCTTGCGGAGGCTTTTACACGGATATAGAGAAGATTTATCTTTATCTTTATCCTTTAATGTGCTCAAAGGACATCAAATTGGCCTGGAGTTCGTTGAACGGTAGTCCCTATAAAGAACGGCAAGAAGAACAATTTCCCTGGTCTTCAGGTACCACTGAAGAGACCAAAACAATCCTCACCTTAGCCGTATGTCAGCTCAGTGTCAGGTGAACAACAGATCATACTTGCATGGGATGACAAATAAGACGTCATGCTTGCAAGCTAGTTTGTGTAATATCCAAGTGCACTAATAAAATCAACCAATGGAATAGGTACATAAAAGCCAAACCGAATGGAATTTTCATCATTTGGAAGTGTTAGACTATTCCCATTAAAACCAAAGATTACAGGAGCGTGTACCTTCTTCCATTATGTTGATGCAGATCAACAAAGTTCACTTGCATTACCCTTGATTTGATGTTCGTTTGGTGTGGCAAGTAGAGTGAACTGGTCCGTTATTTCTGAAAAGGTTATATGAGCTAGCCTGAACAAGACGCTTTTTGGGTGACACCACTTGCCACTGCTTTTCGTCTTTGATTGCCACCTGATCAACACTAATTGAGATAAATCAACTGAGAATTGGTGAGACAGCGTGATATTTTCATTTGATTTTTGTTATTTCTGTATTAAGCGAGTTTGTAATTCGTTGATTGTGAATACTTGAGATTTTCATATTTTAGGTCGATATGATATTGGAGTCATGTGTCGTGAGATCTGGCCTTTGAAAGTTCTACTGGTTCGACCATCAGAATGTTGACCACTTTGTAATCTAGTAATATCTGAGTAAACAACTTCACTCGTGGAGTTGTGATGAGATCGACTGTGAGCGATAGCTACATCATATGGTCCTTTTAAAGTTTTAAGTAGGTGTGCATTTTATCAAAAAGGCTTGAACAGTCATCTAGAGTACTGTTGCAGGTTGCTTGGCTTCGTCATCTTCGTTCGATGATAACTCTCTGATGCTAGCATGCAAGAGGTCAATTTTCCTTTTGCCACCTGTGTGTAAGAAGGCTTTGGTCGAATAGCCCTTCGTTCCCTTTTGATGACATCAAAACCTGTCATTCCACTTCTGTTAGTGACAAAACCTGGAGTCTTCACTCGCTATAGATACTTTTCCATAGCATAAGCTTTTGGTGAGCTTTCGAGCAACTGTCTGGTGATTCCGGTAGTTCACTGTTGGTCTCTACTTGGGAGGCCAAGAATCATATTCATGTATGGTATTTCATTTATTGACAAACTAAAATGCAATTTCGCTTACACCATGTGCATGTCATTGAACCACCCTTCGACTCATGCACGGCGTCCATCCACATGTGCCACCTGCCCAGGATTGCTGAATTGTATTTCCTTTCATCATTACTCTGGAGTGTTCACCTGTTGTTCTCTCTGGAAGATGTAAAGAAAAGATAAAGAAATTGAGAGTGTCCTACCTCACCCTCCGTCAGAGCGGTCAGGAAATGTGCACATTTGAACACTGCAAACTCGGTAGTCCTCCTTTTTGCAGAGGGTGTTGACAGATGAGGAATATGTGAGTTTCTCCTTTTTGTCTATGAGTATCCATGGCCATCTCACACACAAGCTCAATATTGATTAACCGTCAGATGTGACTTATTGATTATTTGTTTTTTACTGCTACTCGTCCGGGGCATGGATGTTATCAAGATGGAAGAGTAGGCACATCATGGTCCCTACGCGGGAGCACAAAAGATGATGCGCCTGGAGTCCCTACCTAGAAAGGAAGCTGTCAGTAGTGGTGATGTGTTGGCGGTACGTGCTAAGACAAAATTATCCCTCACAAACAAATCCTTGACTTTCTTCATCAAGAACGGGTCAAAGGGAATCACATACTCCGGTAGATATGGAAGTTTGACTGGAGTATCCGAGTTCTATGAAGCACATATGCAACATCAACAAACACTTTCCTGAGTGTACTCCTGTCGGCTGCATACGGTTGGTATTTTTTTCCTTTTCCACGAGAAAACTGTCACTTCAGTGTCCTGTCGGCGTGCTTTCTCGTATTCATGCAATAACTTCAAGTTCTGATGATGCAAAAGCTTTCATAAAAAGCAAGCCTCGATCGCTTCCTCGGCGTCGTCAATATACTCCATCAGTCAGAAATTTGTCGGATCTGTATTTTACCATGAACTCGGCTGCCATGTCCGGCCCTACGATCAGAGGATTAAATGCGTCGATTGGCAATGTCGTTTGCGTGTTGCATTTTCATGGAGTAAACAACTTCATCAAGATGTCGGCTGTGGTGTGTATGATTTAATGAGTTTGTTCTCATCTCAAGTATAGGCATTCTTCATTGCCCATTCAAATTAGTGCTCAAGATTGGACCCGAAAACGTCTCTAAGAGGTTGGCTTTTAAAAATATCTGCCAGTAAATGCGTGCCTGGCTTCTCTTAATCGAACTAACGAACAGTTATAACTGCCGACATTGCCTTGAACACTGAAGCCCGACAAATCTCCGGAGATCATAACAACGAGATTATGTCAAAAAGGATGTGAAACTACTAACCTTTGTGGACTCAAATCGAACTTATTGAAATTTCAATGTGACTCATCGGCCTCACTCTTCTACTTCGTAAATTTACTATCACTCGTACGCATGGCAGGGCAGAAAGATGTTACGATACAGAAAGCGATTGCGGAAAGTGCTGCTGTAGATTCCCCCTGCTGAGACCTTTGCGAAAGAACCGTCACTTTGCTGGTTTTCTGAATTCTTCTGGACACTTGAACTTCCACTGTCAGGGCCTTAACAAAGGCAAATGACTACACATAGTATGGTTGTTGAACTCTTGTCCCTACGAGAGAGGGCAAAATTCAGATTCCTCAGATCACATTCTACCGGTTACAAGTGTCACAACAGCGAGAATACAATCGTTGGATGTATCTAGCCTCTCTGCTCTAGTGCTTTTTGTGCAATCTGATAGAAAAGAATCAAATGTGAAAGGTCACACGTCATGGATTATGAATAATCCGGCAGTCCTCTGGGAACTTGCTGTACAAAGTAGGTGGATTGTACTTTCCGCACCACTATGACCAGTCTAGTTTCGTATGTAGGTGTTAACCTTAGATGATGCTCGTAAGCTCTTCACAGTCCACATCTTTGACAACTGAAAGGCATCTGACAGTGAGTAGTATGTCCACCGGTTATGGAAATCAGCTCACAAAACCTCGTGAAATTTCTGTATGGAAGAAATGCAGTTAAAACAAGTACCAAATTATTTACCACCTGAAACACAAAGAAGGTTCTTTCGCTGATTTCCAACATTGAGGTCTCTCCTACTGATCTGTCTGATGTACAATAATTGGACAATCTCGACCAAGGGCGAGCTCTTATATCTAGATTGTCAGGTTTTACAATCACCTGACAATCTAGAGCCTGATGGGGAAGTTGGGAAATAGCTTCAGATTCCTCCTGATGGCTTCAGAGGATTCTGATAGCTCAGTACCACTTTTATTCTGCATTGGTTCTCATCTCAAAATCAACCATACTAGTACTATTAGTATAAGAAGCAATCACCACATCATCTTTGATTTACTAAAATGATGCTGTCAATTGTAATCATCCATGTATTGCTGTCAATCATCCCATGTATTACATCCCAATGACATCCCAATGATGACATCCCAATGCCAATAAATCCTTGGTTGAAAAAAGATGAAAATGAACAAGAGTGTTTCAACCCCTAACATTGCGTTGGATTACGTTAGACGTACATCAACATTGTGAAAGATTGTGGAAGTTTGACTTGCTATGTCTGCCAAACTCCTCTCTTTGTAGATCAACTCCATTAATGCTCTCTTTCTGTCGTCTTGTAATGATGATGGTGAATGAAAATCAAAGAAAACCAAGGCTTCACGCAACGTGATTATGTATTAGCTTAGATCTGAAAAGAAGGAACCGACCTGCTTTCATTATGCCAGTGAAGAAAAGCTATGATTCCTTTCCTGTCAATGTGAAGCGCTTGCTGTTTCTGCTATCTTTGAACGAAAGGAGAAAGAAACTTCATGCAGACCATTGTTCAACTTCGGGACTCAGAAAGTGATACCATTTAGGTCCCTTAAAAGGCGGAGGTCCAGCAGAAATATTCTCTCTCTGAGGTCTCCCTCTACACAAGGAAAGAACTGACACAACTCGTGCCACGACGACTAGACGAAGGGTCCCTGCCCTATCCATTCTATCGTCTAGATTGTGGATACAAGGTCATAAGTCGGCTGCGCTGTTATCGTCTGCCTCTTCGTCAATGCTTGCACAGGTTGATTGGTTGACAGCTTGGTGGTTCGATCTTGGTCCCTCGGTTGTTCAAATTCTGTCACCTGAAGTAGGTCTCTGACTTATCCATCGATAGAGCCTCATGCTTTTGACGAACGGGGTCGAACTGTTCGTGTCCCACAAAACACAAGACGACGATTTTCTCTACCTTTGTTTGAACTGACGTGTTGACATTGAGCTTCCTTTATTGATAAGCTTAACACCGCTCTCTAAGCTTAATCGAAGGTCAAACGGTTTGCACCATGCAACAGACAACGACCATTCATTTTGACTGTATTGTTTACTGTCGCAGGTTGTCTATGAGAGTTGGTCTCCTCAGACCTAATCTCTGCTTTCTGTAGACAAGCGTTGAACTGCATCATATACTTTTAGAGAATCATGGACGAATATACTCATTGTTTAGTCGCTTGTTTTCTGTGCCTCAGGATAATTACTTGCTTTTCTCTCTGGGTGTAGACTTCTTATCGTAGGTTGGTAGTTTCAATCCTGGTCCCCATGGTCCACAATCTACATTTGAAAGACTGATGAGTCCATCCATATCTTACAGGAAACTTTTGTCCACGGGCCTGGGAATTCAGGAGCTCTTCGTTCATTTTTTGGTAGGGCAGTTGGCAGGTTTGTTTACTAAATGGAGCTAGTTCGATCTTGGTCCCTCTCCTAACTCAACATTCTTAGCAACTTAACCGATTGCAGCATGATTTGTTCAGTATACTTCGTATGTACAGCACATATCCCCATCCTGTGCTAAGAAAGGCCCATAGACTTCAGGATCTTGAATATGAAGACAAACCTGAAAGTCCAGCAAACGAGGTGTATTTTTCTGCTGTATTTCTGCTCAATCACAGGGTTTGACTTCGTAGAATAACTGGAGAGCTGGCGATCATCGTTTGCTGGAGTCTTTGCTGGAAGCGAATCAAAGTCAGGAGCCTTGCCAGACTAACCAAGCTTTATGAGCTGTGGATGAAACCCTGCGTCGCTACTGCGTTAGATTTTGTGAGAACTACGGAAGTTCCAATTGAAGAGCTGCCTGTCAATGAAGCATTTGATTTAGATATAGGCTCCTGAGCACTAAGCCTGTTTCTGTACTTGGAATAGGAATGGCCTCGTTATGCAAAATTGAGAAGATTCGAACTCTAGCATCTCATGTGCTGTTAATATGTCAAACATGGAAGAATACTGCACGTTCTCAGAAGAGATGATGTCTATCAATTGCGCATTTTTTAAAGCCGACTACAATGTATATAATTATACGAGCATGTTCTATGTTTGTCTTCAGTAGCTGTTAAGCAAAAACGATCCGGCTGTAAGCTTATCTTTCGCGTGGACGAGACTGCGGCCTCGAGCCTTAATCCGAAGGTCGTACAAAGTTTTCCCCATGTGCACAATATGTCCATCTCTTACTGATGGGGCCTCGAGCTCGAAGGCTATCCCTTTGCACATCCCAAAGGGCAATCCTCTGATGAAAGCATTTGAGCACTCCATGTTCACGTCATGAGTGTCAGTTTTCGAATCCGACTGCTAGGGACTACGAAGTCTATCAATTAGAAAGTCAGTGAGAGAATAATACATTTGGCCATACCACGTTCATGTGTCCTGTCAGTTAAATAGCCAACTTGCAGACGAAGGTTCTGTGGGAGATGAGTCAGTTGGAGAATAATGCAACCGGCATGTCCATGTTGAAGCCGTAGGCGGAGTCAGTTCTGAATTTCGAATAACATTTTCCATGTGTCTAGGTAGAAAAGTGGACTCTGAGCTTTTGGAACCTAGTGGCATCTCTTCAGAGTGTACTTTGATGCAATCATTTCCCTCCGCTGGAGAAGGAACTATCTGATTGGATTATAGTGTAGGTTAGTGGTTCAACTCCGAGCCTAGTTGGTCCAAATCATGGACGATGATGAGAAGGCCAAGAGTTGTGGATTATGTCCTCAGGTGGCGATGAGAGCTCGAGCTCTACGGTCTCGTGCATGTTTTCATGAATCGGTTCTTGAAAACAGTGACCGTAGCATGTGAGGAGGGTCTATGTGTAGGGAGCCCAAACGTCTCCTCACGAGAACAACCGAAGAAACTCCGGCTGAACAAATTTGGAGCTTTTATGTTGAGAATGAAGCTGTTGAGTTAGTTGAGCAAGACCTCGGGATTGCAAATGCATATACCCGAAATCTACATAAAGTGTAGGAGGATACAGATCAGTGGCGCCCACCCGATCAGTGGAATTGACGAGTGTCGCTTGTCTTGTTTGTGCTCTCATGATGCTCAAGAATGTAAAGCCAAGCTGCAAAGTAGATTCCTCGTAAGAGAGAAGGATTTCCAACAAGGATGACCCTACCTTGTGCAAAAGACTTCCAGGTACTGGAAGCCCAATCAATAGCTCTCCTCTCTTTCAACAACTATGGGTTAAAATGACTGGAGCTCGACCGGCAATCACTGTAAAGATGTACTATGCACGCGTAGTTGAACGTCTGGCCACTGTAATCACGCAGAAAGATAAATACAAGTCATGCTGTCGATTATTGGCTTTAGAATCTGCATCTTTTCCGTTTAGGTGCATCAGGTTGTCCTATTGTGAATTCACTCGCTGCTGCTGATTGAGAGTCGAGGATAACTACCAGTTCAGGTTAGTGATTGTGTTGAACCACCCTGAAACCTAGAAGGAAGTGGACATTCAGTTCAAAGATTTTGAAATCCACGGAGAGAAAAATCATTATCATCCCACATCCCAGCTTGTACTTTGTCAGTGCAGTTGGACTGTGCATGTTGGAGTGCAATGGCGTGAAAGAGTTGATTCACTGTATAATCCAACATGTAATGCTTATAAAAAAGGATTCAGCTCAATACTAGTTGAATAAACGTCCACGGATTGTTCTTTAAATGATGCACTCAGATTACTATTAAAAATTTGCCGTCTAGCAGAATTTCAAACAATAGGTGGAATCACCACACAAAAGGCATGAGTTTTAATTTTTACTGAGTAGGTCCCACAAGTGTGTACGTGTCAAGTTCACTATGTTGCAACAGGGTATCAAAACACCCGGAGAGTCTAGGTCCAGATTTCCGCGGTTGCATCACCATGCTAGCATCGCTGTCGGACTCCTGCAGTAGAAGTGGGAATTCATCCACTCGAGATACCGATGAAGTAGTAAGTGAGATTCAATCGTTTCTTACTGCAAGGGGAAGTTTACCGAAGAAAGCTTCTGACGTGCCTGAAGTATGAGAGTTACACCCATGTGCATTAAGAGTGAGTAGATGAGCGGGAATCTCTGGATGACGGAACTCATCTTTTCTCAAATGTCTTCTTCTTTCAGCCCTTACATCTGTCAGTAGACCCTTTTGAAGTAGTCTTTGTGGGGTTCCAAGGGGACCGCCAATTCTAATAAAGTCTCCGCCGAGTGTGAGTACTCCACGCAGATTCTGAACTTGTAGTTGGACGATATGAACGTGCATCTGACTCATGTGGTTTCACGGGAACAGTTAACTCTCTTGTCTATCAATATTGGCAATTTATTTCATAACAATCCTTACTCTAATTTTCAAACTTTATTCATCAGTTCTATGTCCAACCGGGAAGATAAGGTTCATGAACTCATATGGATTCCAACGCCAAGTGATCCAAAACGCTAGCACCTGGCTCCGTACTCACAGTTTTACGTCTCTTAGAAGATAGTACGAGTACAGAGCAGCTGCTTCTATTTCGAGCTGGGAAGGAGAGTCCCTAAGTCCACTACGACTTCGGGAGTTTCGATCACTTGAGAGTATCATGCTGCAAACAGTGATGCTGTGAAGGTCTTTGAATTACAGCTTGAATAGCCAGAATGTTCCAACAGCGACTCATGACTGCTTTGGTCTCTGTTTTACAGGCATCTTCGTGGGGAGGTCCGAATATCGTGACCTTAAGCAACCGCCGGGATCGATTGGCAATACGAAAGACCTCATCCCAAGGTCTTTCGTATTGCCGTGGTTAGTCAAATTGAGTTGAGTGAGTAGAGTAGACAAGAGTTGACTATGAGCCTGATGGAATGAATACCGAGCCAGCCCTATTTATGAATTATTCACGGAGTTTGCCAATCACTCACGATACTGCGCGCAAACTAAAGTGCAATGATGCCGACAGATCGTCATGCTTTGACAGCCGATTTTGTTGCCATCGAGCACTCCGCTTTGGTTTTAAACTGTCCATTCAGGTACAACGTGTACAGAGAGGAACATTTTATATGTAACTTCCCATAGGCAATCGCATTTACAGACCGCTCGCGATCAACATTCCTTGGCCTTGGCAATGCACATTCTGGTGACGACTTCGGTTCTATTCAATTTCTTGCAATACTGTTGTTCAGAGGCTGAGCTCAACGATTGTGTAGTCAATCCTCGGTAAGAGGTTAGACAATGAGATGAGAAGTCGACCTGTAGAATATAGGTCCGACAAAGCATTAAACTGTGCACGAGTTGACTGGAATTACCTGCCTCCTGCCACTGCAGTTTATTGTTCACTCGAGCCTTTCCCTTAGTCGCAGAGTTTGACTTGTACTAGACGTGAGCCGTCCTTGGACAAAGGTTCTAGACTATTAGACTTAGCAGTGACTTCCGCAGAAGTCTGGAAGGTTTTCCTCCCCTTAATTCTCAAAGGGTTTCTAAATTTCCAAACTAGAAGCTTTGGTATTTTTGAGTTTGTATTCTTTAGTTATTGCGTTTGTTAGTAGTGCTTCCCGGAAGTATGCAATATTCCGAAATACTCTCTTCGATTGTTGTATGTTAGTCTTCATTAGTACGAACTGCATATACTTCAGAAAAGTATAATTAGTCTATATTATGTTGTTTGTAGTTGTGTTTTTCAAACTAAATTACTGTATATTACAATGGTATACACTAACTACAAGATATACATTAATTATGGTGGAGTGGCATATACACCAACTAATTAGGGATAACTTGAAATATGTATACACTTGACCGGAGACTTTAAAAAGAAAATGGAAATGGAGTAAAAAAAGAAAAAGGATGGGGATACCTCATCAAGCGTTACATGGATGAAACCAAATGGGTAGTATGGCCCAGAGCATCACAATGGAAAAAATATGTACTATTGCACGTTAGATATCTCAACTACCAGGTCAAACAATCTACATGAAGCATCTAAAGAAGCATCACCTACCATGATTGCACCAACCAATGCTCTATATAGAACAATGGATACATTCTACCTAAAACAGGCAACAAAATATGCTAAAGAAAGTGATACTCATGTCGCTTAGTATGGTAGGTTCTTACGCACTCTCTCAACATAAAACATGTCAATGTATAGAGGTATGTATAGAGGGTCACTTCTATACATACCCCTATATACTTGAGACCTTGGCTAATGCCACTACATTTGCCGTCCATCAAGGAGGATGGATAATCATCCCCAACACTAAGCTTGTCCTTGCAAACCAAATATAGGTCTAGCCTAACTCGAGTCTAGGAACAGTAATCACAACATCTACAACAGTAATATGGTCCTCCCAAACCAAGTATAGGTATGCATTAACCAGACTCAACGTCCATAGCTCCATATAACTTCAAGGCTAGAGAAATAAAGAAATGACCTTTCACATATCCCTATACTTGGAGACCTTGGCTAATACCGTTACACTCGTCATCCATCAAGAAGTATGGATAATCATCCCTCAAAGTACTCTTGACTAAATTGGAATCATGTATGAATTGGTAGTTAAAAATTACAAATAATTTTGTGTTTAAATAATAGATGTAATATAAATAATAAATGTGGAGGATTATTTATTATATATCATTGTTTTATACATCAATTTCAATATAGAATTAGAAATAGACCTTACATAACATTTGAATAAAAGTTTTTTTTCCCTTATAAATTGATGAAATATTTTTTAGCTCTATATCCTCCAAAAACTATGCATAATCTCAATTATTATACTTGGCTTTTGATTTTTTAACAACTATTTTATATGTATTAGAAGGTTTCAAGATAGACAATTTAAATTTTATGGCTAGTCACTAATTTTTTACAGAAAATATGAGTAATTATATGCTTTATACTATTTTAAATTTTGATCATCCTCCTCGAAGTCTATTACAAATTGCTGAAATATTATGGCTCAATTAATTTGCTCTTTATAGATATGAGAAGGTTTTATGGCCATATTTTTTCAGAGTTCAATTTCGAAAAGTATGTGCATAAGTTAGATGAATTTATCTATGTTATAATTTTGTCTTTACAAAATGATTGTAGTAGTTTACACTAGTTTAACTTGTGACAAAGTAATGAGTTGTGAAAAACTACTATAGTTTTAATACTTTCACAAAAGTCAATAAGAATATTTCTATTTGAAATGACATAAACGGAAACTATTTGTAGATACCATATTTCTATATGCACCTCCAATTCGCACCATCTATTTTTTTACAATTGATGAGGTCCACCTTGACTTGGTCCGTTGTCGTGTTGTGACGCGGCTACTATGAGAAGATGATGACATGTGTGATCTTCAGAGCTGTTGTCATGACGGCGATAGTTTAGGTTAGGATAACCGACGGCGCACTCTAAGGCTGTTTAGAGCCAACCGTTGGATCTACTTTGTAGGGTTAGGATGTTGAAAAGGCTCCAAGAATATTATCTTGGACCTTTATCGATATAAAGCGCAATCATGATGGAAAGGGTATGGGAGAGTGCTAGACACATCACTTTTGTCGACTAAGGAGCATATCTGATCAAAGTGGAGCCAACGAGGACATGGATAGAGGATAACATGATCCTCTAGATGTACCGATGCCTAATCCATTTGTGATCAACATCCGGTGTCTTCATCGTGATCATTTTCGGACGTGGTTAGTGCATCATTTTGGAGATAACTTTCTGCAACAAGTGATAAACTCTGCGGACCGATTATTCTTCCGATTGTTTCCTACGGCGCGATTTGGGGACGTAACGATTAACGCTTTTGATTTAGTTTGGGGCGCTATGGATTTGAACTTACCATTAGTGGTGGCTTTCAACACATGGGTTCCAATCCATCACTATTGCTTACCGAAAACAAGCCATAGGGAGTTGATTGTTAGGAACTTTGGCGAGGAGTATTATTCTCAAGTTATAAACTCCCCTGTTCCGTTTGTAGTTCGTTCATCTTTGGCGGTTTCGAAGTTGTCATTTTGACTCTTTATTAGTGGCAACTCAGTATTGTGTATAGGATGGCTAAGTAGTGTGTTTAGGATAGTTGTAAAGCTCTAAGTTAAAATAGAGCTAATTTGGCCACACTAGAGGTCAAAATAACACTCTTCATTCTCATTGGTTTTGGAGTTTGGGCCAATGAGGGCTCTTGGGCAACTTCTTCGAGGTTTTGAGGAGTTTTGGAGACCTTCCGGGGGACATTTGGAGATCTGAGGATTGGGTTGGAGAGTCGACGGACGAGCTACGACGTGGGCTCAAGAATGGATGGATTTGAAGGATTTGTCACCGCGAAGTGATGATTCAAAGTTAGAGTGAGAAATTTAGACCTTTGAGTGTATTTGGGGAGTTTCGAGAACCTCCACGAGGGTTTTGGGAGATCCGAGTCAACAGAGATATAGTTTTCGACTCAGGCTTGTGTTTTGATTGAAGTTTTGACTCGATTGGACGAGTTTTGAGTACTGAGTGATAGCTTGAAGTTTGTGTATACAAATGTAATTGCAGGATCGCGACCGACCGTCACTTAAGTTAGTAGAGATCATATCTTTTGATATCAGAAATTTCTGTCAATAAAACTTTGTACAGTTCAAGTTCTGATGATGAGTGACCTTCTCATAAAATCAGGGAGTAATTGAAGTTAAGGATTGGGATGTTTGATGGGTTTTGTACACAGGGATCTGTATATCGCCTTGTGTTATAGTGGATAAATCACCAATTGTTTTGAGAGATCTAGAAAAGAAAAACATCTGAAACTTTTTTCGAAAGTGATAGTTAGGGTTGTGGAGCAATTTTGTGTAAAGTTTGAGCGAAATTTATAGGTCGAATCATCAGATATCATAATCTTCTTCCGCTAAAGTTTTACCGGCTATCATGTGGAGTGCTGAGGAGAAGAAGAAGAGATTGTCAACTCATAGGAGGTTCTAGAGGGTTCTTCTACAGCCAGGCGCTCGGGCGTTCTGAGAGCAAAGAAATGTCCATGCAACATAAGTGGTGAACTCGACGTGAAACCTCTGAGGTGGAGGAACTTTCATGAGTTCTCTTGTTGCGAGTTTTCAATTTCTTGAGTTTCGGTTTATGGTTGGATGTTCCAAGTTTAGAGTAAGGTGTAGATTGCAAGGTTAGGTTGTGGGTTGGCCTTGAGATATAAGGATGCAAGTTCAAGTTTTGTTTGGACTTGAGATATAAAATTAGTGAGGAATCAGATTGTAAGAACTCTATAGTGATAGCTTAGCGCAAAACATTGAGTTTTATGATATGTCAAATGCCAAGTGCCGGCAAGAGTCAGTCATGGGTGGGTTGGGAAAATTCAAGTATGGAGGGTCGCTGTTTGCTTCTTGTGTTTGGATCCCCTCCATGGCTTCTTCTTGTGTGTGCCCCATGCCGGGATTTGTGTGCGATTCTATAGGAGTGTTCGGGACTTGATCACCGATTCCACTCTAGTGCGTGATGCATATTTCTCTTGTGAGAAGTTGGAAGTGATGGCCAACTCTCCCAAGAGTGCTTGAGGTGATGGCAGGTTAGGTTGGCCAATCCATTAGGCACAGACCACGGGGATCTAGATTTAGATCGAGGTAGATAGACGCAGTAAGGTTGAATCTTGGGGAAATTTGAGGGGTCAACGATCAAGATGGCTTTTCATTGACAACAAGCGAGTGGATGTTCGGGATCACAAGGACGGTTACAATGAGTGGGGAGGGGTCGAACAGGCAAGTGAGGTACCTAAAGCAAAATTTTGATCCGCAACAACGGAGATGTTTCAAGTGTTCACGCTCTTCCTTCAACAAAGAACAATTGCGGGACCGAAGGGAGAATTCACCACAAGGGTGTTGCAAGTCGTGGTGGGGAAGATGGATCAGTTTGACGGGAGGGATGTCTCAAAGTACTTGAGATACTACGTCAGGAAATGGAGTGAACCGTGTTGTCAAAAAAAGAGATGATAGAAATGTTTCGTCTTCTTCGCGGTGTCGGAGATTAGAAGCCATGTGAAATCCTCAGGAACACTTTGGTGAGGGTTGGGAAACCTATTCCCGTGCCTTGAGGGATGAGTACTTCTTAGAAGATTCCGATAGAGTCACTAAGAAGTCCTTCATGGAGTGGGTCGAAAGGCCCAATAAAAGCCTCATGTAACCGAGTTTAGGGAGTTTGAGAGACAATTCTCACAATTGTCTCGATTGGAGAAGATCACCTTGGAGTCACATAAAACAGAGTTGTTTCTCCAGTCAAATACGATGTGGAGTTGCAAGAGAAGTTGGAGTTGCTTCCTCGAAGACAAAAAATGAGGAAGAAGGACTAATGTGGTAGTTGAAAGGATGTCGAAGAGGCGGTTGGACTCTTAAGAGAGAGAAAGAAGGAGAGAAAAGATTGTGATGAGAAGACCCCTTTCACGGTGTTTCTATTGCTCCAAAGACTCGTTACTAGGCAAGTGGTTCCAAACTCCAACATTCAAGCTCCGATTGTGATTTACGAAAGGAAGAATCATCCATCGATGAGATCATGCGAGGGATGAAGGAGCTTAAGATCAAATTTGCAATGTTGGAAGAGAAAGACATGGGAGGGGAGAAGAAGACTTCCACCAAGCAAACGTATGTGCAATCGAGGGGTGCATATGGTGTGACAACACCGATCATGCACGGAGGATTGTGGGGACTTTGCACAAACATTGCAAAGTGGAGAAATTTTCCGGAAAGAAGGGAAGGTAGCCCTCAAGGACATTCGGAGATCTGAGGATTGGGTTGAGAGCCGACGGGACAAGCTACGATGTGGGCTCAAGAATGGATGGATTTGAAGGATTTGTCACTCTGAAGTGATGATTCAAAGTTAGAGTGAGAAATTTAGATCTTTGAGTGTATTTGGGGAGTTTCTGAGAACCTTACGAGGGTTTTGGGAGATCTAAGTCAACAGAAATATAGTTTTTGACTCAGGCTTGTGTTTTGATTGAAGTTTTGACTCGATTGGACGAGTTTTGAGTACAGAGTGATAGCTTGAAGTTTGTGTATACAGTCAGAATTGCAGGACTGCACTGACTGTCACGAAGTTAGTACAGAGATCATATCTTTTGATATCAGAAATTTCTGTCAATAAAACTTTGCACAGTTCAAGTTCTGATGATGAGTGACCTTCTCATAAAATCAGGAGCAATTGAAGTCAAGGATTGGGATGTGTGATGGGTTTTGTACATACTGGGTCAGATATCGCCTTGTGTTATAGTGGGTAAATCACCAATTGTTTTGAGAGATCTAGAAAAGAAAAACATCTGAAACTTTTCTGAGTGATAGTAAGGGTTGTGGAGCAATTTTGTGTAAAGTTTGAGCAAAAGTTATTGGTCGAATCATCAGATATCATAATCTTCTTCCACTGAAGTTTTACGGCTATAATATGGAGGCCGAGGAGAAGAAGAAGAGATTGTCAACTCACACGAGGTTCTAGAGGGTTCTTCTACAGCCAGGCGCTCGGGCATTCTCAGAGCAAAGAAATGTCCATGTGACACTGTTAATTTGCATCTCCATTATTCACATGTGGGTATCTACGTTAGTTGCAACGGGATCCATATGACTTGTTGCCCATTTGGAGGATAGAGGATAGCTTCCCATGATGTCATTAGGGATGTGGTGTTTGTTATACAGGGAGCGTTGGTATGTCTTGCGTCGACTCAAAGTTAGTGTAAACCTATATTTGGTTTGAAGGACCATATTATTATTGGGGATGTTGTGGTTATCGATCCTAGACTCGAGTTATGCTAGACCTATACTTGGTTTGGGAGGACGAGGTTAGTGTTGGGGATAGTACCCCATCCTCCTTGATGGATGGCTAGTGTAGTGGCATTAGCCAAGGTCTCCAAGTATAGGGTTATGTAGAAAGGTAACTTATTTGTTCCTCTAGCCTTGGAGTTATATGAAACTATATATATGCGTCTTTGATAAGTTCGTGAAAGAGTACGTGAGAACTTATCATATTAGGTGACATTGGTATCACTTTCTGTAGTCTATTTTAGGTAGAATGTATCCATTGCTCTATATAGAGCATTGGTTGGTGCAATCATGGTAGGTGATACTTCTTTAGATGCTTCATGTAGATTGTTTGACCCATGTAGTTGAGATATCTAAGGTGCAATAGTACATATTTTCCATTGTGATGCTACTGGGCCATACTACCCATTTGGTTACATCCATGTAACGCCTGATGAGGTATCCCCATCCTTTTCGCTTTTTTACTCCATTTCCATTTTCTTTTAAAGCCTCCGGTCAAATGTATACATATTTCAAGTTATCCCTAATTAGTTGGTGTATATGCCACTCCACCATAATTAATGTATATCTTGTAGTTAGGGTATACCATTGTAATACACAGTAATTTAGTTTAAAAACACAACTACAAACAACATAATATAGACTAATTATACTTTTCTGAAGTATATGCAGTTCGTACTAATGAAGACTAACATACAACAATCGAAGAGAGTATTTCGAAATATTGCATACTTCCGGGAAGCACTACTAACAAAGTAATAACTAAAGAATACAAACTCAAAAATACCAAAGCTTCTAGTTTGGAAATTTAGAAACCCCCTTTGAGAATTAAGGAGAGGAAAACCTTCCAGACTTCTGCGGAAGTCACTGCTAAGTCTAATAGTCTAGAACCTTTGTCCAAGGACGGCTCATGTCTAGTACAAGTCAAACTCTGCGACTAAGGGAAAAGGCTCGAGTGAACAATAAACTGCAGTGGCAGGAGGCAGGTAATTCAGTCAACTCGTGCACAGTTTAATGCTTTGTTGGACCGATATTCTACAGGTCGACTTCTCATCTCATTGTCTAACCTCTTATCGAGGATTGAATACACAATCGTTGAACTCAGCCTCTAAAAAATGTCAGTATTGCAAGAAATTGAATATAATGTGCGATAGAACCGGAAGTCGTCACCAGAATGTGCATTGCCAAGGCCAAGGAATGTTGATCGCGAGAGCGGTCTCTGCATGCGATTGCCTATGGGAAGTTACATGTATCAAAAGATTGAAAGAACGTAGCATGTGACACTTAGGTTGCTTGTTTTGAGTCTCATCATCACAATGTGATATTTGGGGTTAATTTACAAGCATAATTATTTCTTTTGTGAAATATTTGATTATGTTTACATGAAAAATTTTGTCATGTAAATATAACCACCCTAACTTTCACTTTACTCCCCTTACTTTACATGCAAATCAATAACCTATACTAGTTTTTGTACAACTTTCAAAAATTTAAAGTTATCATCATTGTCTTGCTATTTCCAAAAGTGATAATCCATACTCAAGGAAAGATGAAGTTAGTTCCGATACCATTGTAACACTATGAAAGTGAAGAAATATCATTCGAATAATTCAAGAATTTTGAAGTTGAAAGATAACCTCAATGGTTTTTCTTTCTACATATATAGTACTCAAAGCTGCAATATAGATAACATCACACAACCACCATCTATATAATTCCTCGTGGATCGATGATGTTGCACATATCACTATGATCACACAAATTACTGACGTGTAACTCCAACTAACACACTAACTATCATACTAGAAACACAACCTAATGAGCACTTGGATTGTTTTTACATATGAGATCTTTAAATAGTCCACTAATAGTCAACTCAATACTTTTTTTACCTCTAGCTTGCGTAACCTCTACTTTATTACTCACTAACTAAAGATAGTTACAAAGATATTATCAAATCCCAAATCACGCCATAGGAAATAATTAGAAGAATAATCAAGTTTGGAGAGTTCATCACTTGGCACATAAAATTATATCCAAAGTGATATACTAACCATGCCCAAAAGTGATCACGATGAAGACACCGGATGTTGATCACAAATGAATTGACATTGATACATCTTGAGAATCATGTTGTACTCTATATATGTCCCACATCGGATCCACTTCAATAAGATAAATTCCTTGTCAGCAAAACGATATTTTAGATCTTTTTCTTCCACTTTGCACATTGAACACACTTTATATTGGACAAAGTCAAAGATATTATCTCTTGAAATCTTATCAATATCCTCATTTTCAATCTAACCGTGAGTTTTTAACAATTGTGCAATGAGTCTTCGGTCATCATAACCTAAAATATCATTGTTATAACAATAGCTTTAAGTATAACAAATGTTATCATCTTTTCATAGTAATCATATCATAACATGACATTGACATAGTCATCATATACCAAAATACCTGTCTAAACAAATGATATGTACCTGAATTCAAAAATCAACAAAACTAAATATTTAATTTATATAACAAAAATTAAATTTTACCTTATTAAATTATTTTTTTCACAATATAATAATAAAAAATTTTACAATCTATAGAAACATAAGTAAAATAGAGTAGAATGGAATATAGAGTAATTTAATATCTTAAAATTACATAGGTTTGTGCTAGGTAAATTGGTTGTGCCCATTTTCATAAAATTAGTCAAGAAAAAGAGGAATAATTTGAGATTTTTTAATATATAGAGATTACTTTTACCTTGCAACACAAAACGTGTTCATGTTTGAGCGAATTAAATGTCCCATACATTATTAAAATTTAAAATATATTAATATATTTTTAAACCCTAAACATAGTTGATTCCATCCAACCATCAACATGTATAGTCACATGGATTGCCTGCATAATATGTTGAAAATTGACACCTTGTTTCCTTGTAAAATATCCAATTGCAATTTATAGTTTCAAAATATACAAATTATTGGAAGTAATATATTTTTTCACTGAGCTTCTTTATGCAAACTTTGTTGTTTCAGATGTAACAAATTTGTTTATTATATTTATTTCATATGATACATTTTATGATAAAATACAATATAATTATAAAGAATTCATGATTTCAGATAAAATCTGTTTTATTTTTACAGTGATTATCATGATGAATTCAACTGTAGTAAAAGTTAAATAACGTTCTAAATTAGAGTACCCAGCTTTCCTTCATACGGAGGCTAAGTGATCAAGCTGCACATGATACAAAGGCATAAAAACTTGACATTTACACACAACCTATGTTGAGATAAAGATAAAATTTGGTGCACCAAATTACGCTTTTCAGAAGTTTTCAAACTTGATACATGTACCTAACACCAAGAACACAATAATATAGAAGAAATAGTTGCACAAATGCTTATGACAGAAGGCAATTATTGATAACCCACGGCGGGGGTCGGTCCCTTGTACTCCATTGGCATGCCTTCCTTCGTAAACACTCCCGGAGTGAGACGACGTGGAGACGAGATACACCTGAACTGCGATCTGCAGGCCAGGAGACATACAACATCCAGGCAATGTTTATCCGATATGAAACTGCGGGTCCAGAAACCACGTACGTATGTTTCCAAAGGTGATTGAACAATCTCATCCAACTTCATCTACTACAGTAATGCAGTGCTGCACGGCAATATAGCAGCATCACCGGCATTATTTGAGAAAACTGAACCGGCCGGTTTTGTCCGTCATCCACTGCCGGTTCCACTACCGATTTGTACTGTACTGCGCGGGAATAAAATATTTATCGGCATGAGAGCAATGTCATAGAACCGGCAGGATTTCGATAATACCGAGAAGGCCGACGTAAACCTGGTAAGAATACACACAGGAAAGCGGCCAACTGTGAAAAGTTCAGGGATCTAGGAAGAAAACCGTGGGGGAAAAGTATCCGGGGAACCACGAGAAAAATCAAAGCAGCAAAAGAACATTCCGACTCCCGGACGCGTTGAAAAGTTGGAAGAAACCGGAAGGAATCCGGCGGAGGAGCCGCAAACAGGAAGATGTCTCCCGGCTAGAACAGAATGGCGCAGGCAACGCTGTCCGAATCAGTGACAGACATGGAGGATGGAATCATGGAAGGCGCGGCTCCTGTAGGGCTCGGTCGTCGTCCAGTGCACTTGAAACTACGCAGAAAGGAATTGTCAATCGTCGAGGCAACCATGCAAGAAACTGGCAATGTCATGTGCTCATGGGACGTGGACACAAGTTGTGTATAGAATTAAAAAGGCGCATCATTATGTTGAAAGTCTGATATCCCACCGATTCCCACGACCGAGCAAAAAAGACCGAGAAAGATCCGACCCGCAGCTGAAGATCAGGGATTGTAGACCACTAAACGAGTATGCTGAGCGCTTTTTCCAGCAATGCCTGTTTTGTCTGCTATTTATCAGGGTTCCATGGAAGGAGTCCATCACAGGTGTCCAAACGCTAGAAGGCTTCCAGCAGCTGGCCGGTTATTTGCTGAGAAGAGTATGGCAGGTCCAATGCACAGGACGCGAATGGTTCATGCCTGGAATGGTGTGCGGGTCCGTGGATTTGTTCCAAGGAAGGGAAGTACGTGTTGGTTCTTGAACTCCTGCCAGCTTTGATATTAGCTAGGAGAAGCCGGGTATGAGGAGGACGACCGCACGCATAGGGAGGAGTATGACTTCGAAAGTATATAATAAAGAGAGAGGTGCAAATTGAGGGACGAAGAGGGGAGGGAAGAGGAGACAAGGGCTCAATGACAGGGCTATAAACCTTGAGGGGACACCACAGCATGTGTGCGTAAGTTGTCAGGTGGTCAATCGCTACCCTCGCAAATGCTTTGGATAGTTGCCGAGTGGAGCCTTAAAGTTATTCTCTTTCCATGATATTGCGACTGATCTTGTCGATATCAAAAGCTCCAAAGCTCCAGTGCCCGTATACTATAGAGATTACAAATTTCCTGGCTTTGGTTCTGCAAGGTGATTGGTGTAGTGGGCTCTTTCATGTAGGAGCTTAGTCTGGCGAGAACAATCCGCTGGAGGGTATGAGTTGAGAGGATTAGGATTTGGTTCGGCAGGATAAGATTGCAGTATTACATGGTTCATTTTTTGTTCTGAAGGGGGAATTATGTCAAGGATTGAAATTGGCAGATCGGACTATTTGATCAACGAGATTTCCCGTCTGGATTCAGAGATTCGCGTACGAGAGAGTTGTGTTCTAGTTGTTGGAATTCGCAGATAATTCTGAATGTTTCGGCAGGTTGGCGATGACGGCAGTCCAGGCAGCTCATACTGCCCGTTAGCGCTCCGCATCTCTGGGAGTCCAGCTCAACAAGTACGGCTTATATTGTGGTTAGATTGGACTTCTCTTTGCCGTAAGGATGGCACCGTGGTGGTGGAAGGATGTGAGGATGCGGAGCTTGGTGCTCGTTTGCTTGGCTTCCATACTGGAGAGAGCAGATGAGGCTCTCTTACCCTCTGTTTACAGGGAGATAGGAATAGCACTCAATGCAAGCCCTTCTGAACTGGGTAGCCTCACGCTTGTTAGATCACTGATGCAGGCTTTGTGCGCACCATTAGCGGGTTATTTAGCCCAACATTACAACAGGGCAAGCATAATTGCTGGTGGAGCTGTTATGTGGGCTGTTGCCACATTCTTTGTCGGAATTTCAGAAACCTTTTCCGAGGTTGGTCCTCTATCTCGATCTGGCCAAATTTTTAAACTTATCTCTACTTTGTACTTGTAAGTGATAAGTCTTAAAATGCAGGAGATAGATCACGCAATGTATATGAAAACGTTGGAATGTCTCATATTTGAAGTATTGAGCACCCTGTAGTCAGAGGAATATCGGACTAGGAATGTGCCAGTCTCTTCCATCAGAATCGATTCTGCTGACTGAGAAGCTGATGATACCTCAGTTCTTCAGATATGGGTAGCAATTGTTTTTCGACACCTTTTTAGTTGTTCCTTCATATTGATACCAGAAACAAGGACTGACTTTGATGCTGGTGGATGCAGGTAGCTTTATCTAGGGCATTGAATGGAATAGGCCTAGCTGTTGTAGTCCCTTCTATACAGTCAATGGTAGCAGATGCAACGGATGAAACAAATCGAGGAAAAGGATTTGGGTGGCTTATGGTGGCAGGAAACGTTGGATCTATGCTAGGTGGTCTTTTTGCCGTTCTCATGGCGAGTACAGAAATTTTAGGCATTGATGGGTGGAGGATGGCATTCCATTTAGTGGCCGTCTTGAGTATGATAGTTGCAGGTCTTGTGTACTATTACGCCGTCGATCCTCAGTTCTCTGGATCTCTCGCCTCCACGTAAGTTTGCATTGTTTGCGGTATATTCGATTTTGCGTCAGTTCACATTGAAAAGCTGGACATTTTTCTTCTGAACTTCAGCTATACGTGATCCAACTATGCAGTAGGTGAGTCTGGCTTGCCTAATAAAAATACTGTAACGTTTTATGTACATCTTACTATCGAGGGAGTTTTTATGGAATCTTTGCTCAATATTGATCACAGGTCACTGGAAGATCGGACATTTATGGACAACTTAAAGGAGATATGGCTCGATACAAAAAGCGTGTTACATGTGAAATCTTTTCAAGTGTTCGTAGCACAAGGTGTTGCTGGGTCATTTCCATGGGCTGCACTTGCATTTGCTCCTATGTGGTTGGAGCTTGTAGGATTTTCCCACAAAATGACTGCTGCTCTTATGGGCTGTTTTGTCGTGGCTTGTTCCGTTGGAGCTCTTTTTGGTGGTTGGGCTGGAGATCGTTTGTCCATCAGACTTCCTAATACAGGTCGAATTATGCTCTCACAAATCAGTGCTGGTCTAGGGGTTCCCCTCGGAGCAGTCCTGCTTCTTCTCCTTCCTTCGGATCCTTCGACACCAGTAATTCATGGATTGGCCTTCTTCATTATGGGATTATGCATATCTTGGAATGGTTCTGCTACCAATGGGTGATGCTGCTTATACCTCCTTTTGTTTTAATTCTTTTGATCTTGTTTGGTTCGTATGGACAAGAGTGTTTTATTATGTTGATACAAATTTCTGACATTGTATGACATTTTATCTATGTTACGCATTGCAAATTTTGTGGGATCTTGACCTCTTGACTAAAAACTGTTAACAAGTATATCTTACCGAATGTACTGATTTGTACACAGGCCTATTTTTGCGGAGATTGTTCCGGAGAAGTCCAGAACGAATGTGTATGCGTTGGATAGAGCTTTTGAGACAGTTCTTGCATCGTTTGCCCCTCCCATAGTTGGCCTCCTCGCCGAAAATTTGTATGGTTACGTTCCACCTCCATCAGGTGATGGTAGATTAGCTACTGACAGAAAAAACGCCATAGCCTTGGCTAAAGCACTGTATACATCGACCGGCATTCCATTCATTTTATGTTCTTCTATCTACACTCTTCTTTACTGGACGTATCCGGAAGATCGTGATAGAGTTCGTGAGGCGAACATGCAGTTTAAATCAGATACCCACATTCGATTGGATGTTTTCAACTCGAAAGATGCACAGCATCAGCCCCTGGAAACCATGGAAGATGTGGAGGATGTGGAAGATGTAGAAGATGAGCAAAGGAAGCATGATAGTGTCAGCGTTCCAAGGGACATTGCTAGTGAGACTGTTCGAATGCTGCCTAAGGATGATCAGCTTTGAAGATTATTTGAGGTAAGAATAGTTTTCCTAGAAGGGAATGCATTCCTGCATGCAGTTTCCTAGTATTTTCTTTTTTGTTTGTTCTCATGATGTAGATATAATACGAGTGAATTTCATGTACAGTCAGTGCTATTATATTTAATTATTGTCGATATCGTTCTTATTGTGGATGAGTACTTTGATAGTTTCACAAAGAAACAGTTTGACCTTGAGCTGTAGTCAAGAAAAACCTAGATTTTACTAGCGAGTTGATTTTATATTCAGACAGTCCATTACTAACAGTTAAGCTTCTGTTGTGCAGTGAACGTTAAAGTGTTGGCATCCGTTCTCAGCTGCTGGATCTTTGAGGGCCTTCTTGACTTCTGTACATTTTATCCGCCAATTTTCTGTAAAGTACTGAATTTTTGCCCATTTTACGAAAGAGACTTTTTGCATCTCTTTTTGGATCACAGTGAACAGGAGTGAGGAGTAAACAAGTGCCTTATGTAAATGAGGTCTTGTCCGTCGATGTCAGCCATTCTCTGCTTTGAAGAGCAAGATCTTTTTACAAATTAATCAGAAATTACGAGCTGAAAGAGAGGGTGCTGAACCTTAGTTGAAAGGAAGCATATACTGTATAAAATAAGGGTCCTCAAGTTCTATCTATTGAATCTTAATTGTCGGCCCCTGTTCTGCGGAGTCCCGCAAGGTGAGATGTTCAGAAATTTATATCTGACAGATTGAGAGGAGTCTTTTTTATCAAAGGCTAAATCTCGTGCAGTTGCGGATTCAACCATGCGACGACATAGGGCGTCATAGGTCCATTTCATAGAAGATGGACTTCAACAGTAGTCTAAACAACTGTTAGACTTAGTATTCTGGAGAATTACTCAGAATGGTTTTAGGCAAGAACATTATATCACCCAGTGGAGTCACCATTCACCTCTAGTATGTGGTGGGAAGAGCCACTCCTTAGACGCATTGGACTGTTCTGGTGGAGTACAATCGATGATGTTAAATAGAGGAAATTGTTGGTATCTAATTTCCTGGCTGTACATAATTCATAGATAATGTGCAACCTGTTGTGGATTTACAGCGGGTTAGAAGTCTAATAGATCCTTGACCACGAGATGCAGCTGCCGTCAACATATTGTTGACGTTATCCTGAATGTGTTACTTCGAGATAAATTACAACCCTTTAGTTTATATTGAAGACATGTCTTTCTTCCCTTATTGTGTAAACTCTATATCCTAGTCACTCACACTGATATGATGCAGAGTGGATACAATAAGTGTTAGAAAACACGAGAAAGTCATTGAAAGAGAGAGGCTTCAGGTAATTCCGAATATGTTTAGCACATAGCACTGACAGAACGTGATATTATTTGAATGTAAGTGCGTTCAACATTTAAGACAATTAGTTTGTTGTGTGTTCCCATCTCCCATGAAATTGTTGATAACAGTTTGCATTGCATGTGGCTGCATGTCAGTTGGAGTATACTATTGGTGGAGCATTGGGACGATTAAGTTTATCTAGAGTTCATGAGATTTGAGATATATGGAGATTTGCATTCGACTTGCCGTGGTTTAAGCTATTGCTTCATTCCAAATGTTTATCAGCTACAGGAACTTTGTTTGATACGTGACTGTCTACCAGTTCAAGGGAAAAATGTTGTTCTTTGTGAAATTTTGCAAAAAAAATACATAAATGATAATTCTCTTTTCTTAAGTCAAAGTTCTAATGTCTTTTTCTTGTGTGTGTATCTTCGCATTAATTTTCGCCTCTTAGAGAATTTTTAATCTCCAACAGGGCGTTCCCACAATTCAACTCGGGATCTCTTGCACCTCAAGCAAGAATCTGACCACTAGAAATCTCTTACTACACAGCATAGCCCAGGCGCGGGGTCAATTATCCTCAGGCTATTGCAGGCGAATACCACAGTTTACATTTCTACTTTCTTTATGTGTTTGCCAAGAAAGCAGAGAGGGTTTAGTACAGAAATGTGTTCTTTTGTGGATTGCTTGTTTTTGCAATTTAAAACCATTTCCACATTTGTAGGTTCTCAAGTGTTTTTGATCTTAGCATCTCCGGCAATTCAGACGATGAAAACAGGGAATTATCTTCAGATGATTCTCCTCGGTTTTCCCACTAACATTTCTCTTGAATATGCATCTCGCGTTTGTTAATCTAGCGGATATCATTAAACTTTTTATATTGTCTAGTAGAGAGGCCGTCTAGCAACATCGTCTAGCAAATTATCTTCGCTTGCTGTTCAAGCGAAGATATTTTATCGTTACGTCTCTCATCCAATACGTAGCACAAGTGGATTTGTTTTTGACAGATTTAATGTTGCGTTGGATATTGCTTTTTGTCTAGCAGCTCTCACCTTGTTAAAGGTCCTGCAAGAGCCGTGTTACTTAAAGTTAGCATTGAAATTAGTTCCTGGTGTTGTCTTTCATGTCATTGGATGGACAAGAGGTATATTCCTTACATTTCTCTTAGATCTCCAACGTAACGCAAGGACAAGCACTCTTCCTTAGAAACCTTCTAGTTCTAGAGACATTATTGTTACTCTGACTACTTGAGTTCTCATTTTGAAGGAGATTTTGAATCTAGAAATGGTTTCCGTGGTCCTCTTCAAGAGTATGGTCTCATAAGTTCAATTCTGCGTTCAACGAGGATGTATGAGACGCAAAGAAGTAAGATTTTATGATTTTCTATCATGTCAGATGTTTGAAATTGAACCCCGTTTTGATTCCGAAGGTCTAGTCTGTGACTTTACTGTGTGATGTGTTTTAGACACGTGCATTGCTAACACAGTGAATAACGTAATATAAAGGAGATGATTGAGTAAAACCTCTTTACTCATGCCTGCCATCATTTTTTGCATCCAAGATTCGTCAATGTCATACGCTGATATGTGCATTGTGCAAACTCTGTGATTATTGAAGTAACGCTGATATTGAAATCATGTTGATATTTAAAAGCTAATTTGTCATACCCATCTGCTGCAATTGTGCGGTCAACACTAGGATTTTGGGTAAAGAGAAGGTGCTAGAAAACCTGATCTTTACCCAAAATCCTATTTTACTTTACAAAAACTGAAACCGGTGGTCAGTTTTCCCAGGAATCATCTTTTTGTGAATTTGGCTTCCTTACTCTCGAGCGAGGACATCGTAATGTATGAAGAAGTTGACAAAACTTTATGTGAAGGGTATCTCAGGCTTTAGTTCTAGATGTTCCAATGTAGTATTTAGTATACACTGGCGGAGTACTGCTACCTAAGATAGACCTTTTTCACTACTACCTGAAAATTGAAGGGAATTATGAAAAGATGCACGATGTACCTGCCCCTATAATATTGCGCCGTTATCACTCAGGGACCTGATCCTACATGAGCTGTACAATCTCAGTGTAGGTCGTGTTAAGTAAAGATCATTTGCATCTTCGATCTGATTACCTGATTCAAAGCTAACTGGAGTGTATAAATGCTTTGACGAGCAGAATGCAGTTCGTGGGCGCTGGAGTGTATAGGACTAACAACCCATACACTGCATCTGTACCTACTAAGATTTTTTATACAAAACTAGCGCACAAAAGGAGTGAACAGTTATCATGCGAGTTCACGCACCTTTACATGTAATTGATGACACTTGAAGCCCTCAACTGCTTCAAAATAGTGAATGTGAGAAACCTGAATGAAGAGATGGGCAGGTGACTACATTGTCAGAAGCGTGACATCAAAGATTGCTGAAATAAGAACGAGTGACGAAGTAAAATAAGATTGCTGAAATGGGAGTTAACTTACAGGGATGCAAAAGTAGGTCAAAGTCAGCTGAAAAACAAAGGAACATCCTAGTCACTGTAAGCCAAGCGTTGGAACGAGATCGTACAAGTCTCTTGCCTCCGACGTGTCATTGACTGCGAGTATACAATCTTGGAGGTTCTCTAGTAACCTACATCCATTGTGGAGGATCATGTTCCGCAAAGGTGGGCATTAAACTCATTCGACAGTCTCTTGTGAGGAACCTGCAACATCCATGGCATAAATCGTAGCATTCATGTAGCAGAAGTATCGTGTGTACAATTTCTTCCCTGAAAGTACATCTGAACTTCTTCAACATCACTGGAGAGGTGACTCAATATACAGGAAGATGTATATGCCTCATGTTGCAGTATTACCTTGGGCTGGGCTTCTCGTCATGAGCCCACTTCTCGCCTGAAATAACAAAATGTCTCTCTCTGTTCGTCATTCGAGAAAATATCAACTGAAGCACGCAAGTTAAGCCAAAGAACTTGTTAGGACAATGTTGTGGACTTTCAGTCCAAATGAATATCAATACTGTAGTTCCAATAGCTCTACATGGTTACAATGTCCGTGGGGCACTCTTACTATAGACAGCAAGCTCATGTGAAACATATAAAATGGTAACAATATACACTTGAACTGGAAGAGAAAAATGTTCATAGTTGTTGATCAAGATATTGAACACTTTGAGGTTTTACACATCATCAAGGCTGGGCGTTCAGAAGCAGCATACACAAGTGTAAGGCCCGAAAGATATTTCTTGCTTTTTCATCTAGCTCTCAAGGTGAGGTAAAGTCTGATGAGCTTGAATTTCTTAAGTGACGTAAAGTTGGAAACACTGCTCGAGGACATTTGAGGATATTCTAGCTTTTCCGTCTACGAGCTTTTGACGATGGGTGTTGAGAGGAGTGCACTGAATATGTAGATTCTCTGGCCGCCTGCATGTGTCTTAAGGTTCGAGGACAATGTTTCGTTTTCTGGTAATAAAATTTGACGATTTTCATAAACATAAGCCTTATCAATCATTTCTCATGTCTAGAAATCTACGGTCAAACATTTCTGAAACGAGTTTTGTATGTGAAATGCTCGTCTGCTTTTTTGTTTCAGCGATGATGATTGATGGCTAGTCTTCACTTCACATGATAGACAGCAAGCTCACGTAAAACATGCGTTTACTTCGGAGGAGCAATTTTCATGTCTCCCTTTTTCCTTCAAGCATGGTGTCACATGTTTTCTCTTGTGTAAAGTATGAGAAATATAAAGATCTAAATTTAAATATGAAAATAGTTTCAACTCTGAATCTGCTCCCCAAATACAACTTGCAATATTTTGTGTCTTTTTCTATCCTTATCTTGACATTAAAGAATTTGTGAAGCACGAGATAATGCATGAGGTGTAGGTATGCCCTACCTAGAAACAGTAGTATGCTTGAGCACATATATATATATATAAAAGAATTTGTGAAGCATGAGATAAGTGCATGAGTTTGTAGATAGGCCCTACCAAAAAATGAGGAACGGTAGTATGCTTGAGCGCCCACACACACACACATATATATATATATATTATCAATCTGATTAATAACACATTCAAGTATCAATAGAATGTGTAGTCGCAAGGTTCGTGTGAGTATGACTCTTTACATTATGACTAGGTCAAATGACTCTAGACTTTACAATCAAAAGAGGAACCAAGTAAATATAGCAAAAAGTATGGGAAGACCCCATCAAATTGTACATGGATGAAACCAAAGGGGTAAGATGGGGCTAGGTCCCAATAGCATCACAATGGAAAATATGTCCTACATCACCTAAGATCTATCTAGGTCAAACAATCTACATACTATATGAGCATCCGAAGAAACATCATCTAACATGATTGGTCTCCTATGGAATGCTCCATCTAGTGCTCTATGTAGAGCAATAGATACATGTTGTCTAAAATATGTCATTCAATAAACTAAAGAGAGTGATACCTCTTGTCGCCTAGTATGGTAGACTCTCATTCACTCTCTCACAACATGTCAAAGTCAGTGTCCATAGCTCCATATAACTCCATAGCTAGAGGAACAAAGAGGTGACCTCTATGTTTACCCCTATACTGGGAGACTTTGACTATTGTTGCTCCACTCGTCGCCATCCAGGAGGATGGATAATCACACTCTCCGAAATAATATCATGTGTATGATCTATAACCACAACATCTGCAACAATAATCTGGTCCTCCCAAACCAAGTATAGGCATGTCCTAATCTAAGTTGACTGCAAGGTATACCAACGCTTCCATGCGAAGTATCCACTATTTCATAGCAAACATCATATCTCTAATGGCATCATGGGTAGCTATCCTTTGCCCTCCGAATGAACAACGAATAATATGAACCCCTGCTACACTCATATGTGAGTAATAAAGATATAGATGGATGGATTAAGCCAAGGAAGAACCTCATCTCTGTAGAAAAGGTAGCTGGTGCGAGTCAAAAAGCCATGATGCATGATCGAGCCAAGATCCACATCCTTGTCGGAGCAAGAGCATAGACGAGTCCTAGTAGTACAAGGAATGGCCGGATCCACCAAGAGATAGTGTATAGCATGTTAAAATTGTCAGTCCATTAAAATAGACTCTAGGCTTGAGGCCTATAGTCTACTGTGATGAACTGATAGTTTCAGCAATTGTTTCAGCAGTCCAATGGATGGGCAAAGAGAAAAAGGACATGAATTTATGTCGTACCTTTGGGGATAAAACATCTCTCGTATGTCATAATAGTACCTATAAAGAAAATGATCCCCTCCCCCATCCCCCATCCCTTGCATACATATCAAGGATGGATTTATATATAATCACAAATCGAAAAAGATAACAAAGGTGCGAGAGTGCCCAATTTGTCAAAAATGATATAGGTATCGTCTCCTTCATCGATAATAAGTCTACCCCCTCCATATTAAATCGACAATGATATTGGTTTCCGTGCCAAATCTCACATATTTTCAAACGTGTCTCCGTGTGTAGAATGGTGACTCCTTCTTATGAAAAATCATGCTGATAGAAAAGAAAAAAATGTGAACCATAGAAAGATTGTACAAAAAGAATGAGGCTCGATATAAGTCCATTAATCTCTCTAACCTCTCTAAAGATGGATGCACGTGAAACACTATTGAAAGTATTTTCAACGTCCACCTGCAAGACAATCCTATTCAGATGGATATCTAGGAGTGTTCTAATGTCCAATGATACCACCTCACAACCTTCCAGTGCGACGACTTCAAATTGGAGGGGATAAAGATGATATTGGAAATGGAAACGATGATGTATGACTACGATCGACTAACAAGGTGTAATAAGACCTCCTCAATAGTAATCAATCTAATGCCCTCGTGTCCTTCTCCATCGCGAGTAGCCGACTAGCATCTAACCTATGACTAACTGATAATTGAATCTCCCCTCTCATAATTATTGCAGTCATCTGGAACAACGTTGTGAAACCATTAGAATGATCATATGTGTGAAAATAAACTCTAAGATGTTCATATATTATCCTTGAGAAGCCCCATGAGGATAGATGTGATCTGTGCATAAAGAATGGACAAAAAGTGATATATCAAAACAAAATGGCTCCTCTAGATTATACTCCAAGATCTCTCATGATATTCCCTCGTCCATGGATGGATGTAAAAGGCGTAAAGAGGAAATAATCTCCTTACTATGACTAGCCATATACAAAGGATGAAGGGCTCATGTTGCTTTGTTATACTCCTCAGCATGCCTCAAGATCCTACACCATCGCAATTGAGCCGAATAAGAAATATCATTTAGTTGAATATGACTCCTAACATGTGGCATGTACATGCTCCTCTTGCAATATAGCCCAATCCTATGCTCGAATCTCCAAAATCTAGTTGTCACCTCCCTATGTCTAGCTAGCACGCGTGTAGTATAACATAGACACCATTGTGGAAGTAAGAGAAACAAAAATCATGCTAATTTGTCCATGGAATCACATGCCAACCAATTGAATGGTAAGTGAAAAAAATGTCTAGTCCCGTCATGGAGTGCATGAAGGAGCTTATGGAATAAATTTAGGTATGGGAACCTAGACTCAAAAAGCCCTAGAATAAAACCTGACTTGGATGCCAACCTGTAGGTCCGAAACAACAATACTGGGAGAAACACACATGCAGTCAAGAGTCGACATACGAAATATGTGGTTCACCTCATTGAGGCTACGTCCAAGGAATAATCACTTCACTGAATATCCTGATTGTGTCACAGAGAGCTTTTGCCAGCCCTCTTATATAGTAGTATCAGCCCTAGACCTAGTCTAACTAAATATAGTCAAACTAACCAGAGCTACTGAAGACCTGGATTAACTCCTAACAATCTCCCCCTTGACTCATGTCTTGGGATCTCTAACTCTTGTTATCCATATACATACTCCGCATGAAGTCCTAGAAGGAAACCTGAAGCATAGGCCCTCCTGTAAACAAGGATTAACTAGAACTAAGTTGTAGCCTAACTAGGAAGGAGTAAAGCATATACAAGAATTAAACAATTGCTAGAGTAACTCTACTAGTACTCCTTGTGCAAAACCTGCATAGTAGCACAATGACTCCTGAAACTCTCTAAAGGAATAACTTTGGTCGAAGAATCAGCTGGATTGAATTTACCATCAATCTTGACTAGCTCAATCTTCCTATCAAAAACTACATCTATGATAAAGTTATATTTGATGTCGATGTGCTTCACCCTATTATGCATCACTTGATTTGCTGCAAGATGTAAGGCACTCTGACTATCACAATGGAGATTTACAACATCCTGTTTTAATCCCATCTCAGTGATAAGTCTATTCAACCAAATAGCCTCATTTGTTGCTTCTGCTACTGTTACATATTTGGCTTATGTAGTTGACTGAGCTATGCATTTTTGCAAGGTAGATCACCAACTAACGCATCCACCTCCAAGTGTAAACACATACCCAGTTGTAGACTTCCTCTTGTCCAGATCTTGTCCATAGTCAGCATCAACCTAACCCAACAAGGATTTGGCATTGTCCAATAAACCATTTAACAAAAGACCAAAATCCTTAGTACTCTTGAGGTACCTGAGAATCCACTTCACAACTTCCCAATGCACCTTCCCTGGATTTGACATGTACCATCTCACCTTGACCATAGCTAGAGCAATATCAGGTCTAGTGCACACCATCAAATACATGAGGTCAGTTTCATCGCCTTTGTCATAGGGAATTGACGACATCTTTCCTCTCTCAGTTACATCAATTGGACATTGAGCTGCTGAGAGCTTAAAATGTGCCGCCAAAGGAGTCCACTCTCCTTTAGAGTTTGCCATATTAAATCTGTGAAGCACACGCTGAATTTACTTACCCTGACTTAACCATAGCTTTCTCTTCTTCAAATCCATGTGAACATCCATACCCAATATCCTCTTGGACTTACCCAAATCCTTCATCTTGAATGCAGATTTCAATTTCCTCTTGCATCTTTCGACGTCGGATTGTTCCTTTGCCAAAATGAGCATATCATCCACATAGAGTACTAGAATAATGAGGCTAAAGATCTCATTATTCACCTTCTTCATGTAAACACATGGATCAAACACACTGCGTGAAAATCCTTGTGCTTTCATGAACTCATCAAACCTTGCATTCCATTGTCTAGGAGCTTGCTTCAATCCATATAGAGATTTGAGCAATCTAAAAACTAACTTCTCATGACCTTTCTTCTCATAGCCAGTAGGTTGTCTCATATAGATTTCTTCCTCCAAAGATCCATATAGAAAAGCCGTGACAACATCCATCTGATCCATAACTAGACCAAATATCGTAGCAAGTGCACATACTGCATTTAATTGTAGCATACTTTGCTATTGGTGAGAAGACTTCATTATAGTCCACACCTTTCTTTTTGTGTGAAGCCCTTAGCCACCAACCTGGCTTTGAAGATCCTCTTCTCTTCATCCGCTAGATTATCCTTCAACTTGTACACCCACTTGCTATCAACTAAAGGTTGACCCTTTGGAAGCTCCACCAGCTCCCAAGTCTTGTTCTCAACAAGCGATTGCATATCACGCTCCATAGCAATATCCCACTCAAGCCTATTGATAGAGGCTTGAGCTTCTCTATATGAACAAGATAAGAGATGGAGGGAAGAGGATTCTGGCGAAGGACTCTCATTGAAGAGGTTGGCTAGAGAACGTATCAGACCTGATACACCTCTCCCACCTAATCATGCTATGGAGGAAGCTGGTCCCTTGAGGTCTAAGGAAAGAACCAAAGGGGGTGAGAAGGACAAGGGAAGGTACCGACTTACAAGCTTCAATCGGATATTGAAGCGGCAACAGATTTGAAGGGAGTCTTGGAGGAGAGGATTTTGAATGCCAAGGTAGAGTTTACCTTGAGGGAGATACTTGGAATAGCAAAGAGGGAGTTTCATGATGTTATCATTGATATCATCAAGAGGAAACGGCCGATTTCCAATGAGACTGCTCTACTTCATGCTATGGATACAAAGGTATCAAGGGATGAAGAAGATGCGATGGTAGAGTGTTGTGGATTGAAATCTCATAAGGTTCGCTTTGAGGATGAGGCAAAAGAAGAAGGTGTCTGGCCACTACACCCGATCGCATTGGGCAAGGACGACTACTGAAACCCTTGTGAAGCTAGGGGATCTTAGTGAACCGATGTTAGCACTAATTGATCATGGATCGGAGATCAATATAATGTCGAGAGAGCTCTACAAGAAGGGGAAGTGGCCCATAGACACCAATCATGGTTGGGTGATTAGGGCAGCCAACAATACTCGAGGGGGCTTGTATGGAGCGTTCCCTGATATTCCGGTGAAGGTTGGGGATGTAGTAGCTGAGGAGAATTTCTTCGTGCAAGACTCTACATCATACCCATTGATTCTTGGTCAGCCTTACATCATAGCACTGAGGATGGAGACAAGAGTGATTGATGATGGATCGGCATATGCACGAATTCGCAGCCAAGATGGGAAGCGGTTGGTGCAGTTTCTAACAATTCCAACAAATCATGAGAGAAACAAAGCACGTTGAGAGAGAGGGAGCTTTCCCAAAATCTGAAGATTTTGAGGATTTTGGAGAAGTACCACTGTAGAGAGAGGATATAGTGGTATGGAGGAGAAGGTACTCTCACCTATGCAAGAGAAAGGTACCTTTTGTACAGGGTCGATGGAGTTTTTGCATGATGGGTATGCTACATACAAGGAGGTTGCTAATTTAAAAAGATGGGAGAAGGACAAACTGCACAGATATGAAGAAGACCTTGCAGATTTGAAGCTTCTTGAGGAAGTTGAATATATATCATGAGTTTATGAGGAGTTTGGTTTGGGAGATCCGTTGAAGGAGATGATGGAGATTGGATTTGGGGATGAAGACAAGATAGTGGAGGTTCACTCTAGAGAGCTCTACTCCACTATTGAGATGTTCCAAGCACCCGAGGTTCGAGTGGAGACTAGATATAAAACGGTTGATAAGAAGGTGAAACCGATAGCTGCTCCTTTACCAAACGACTCAAAGGAACAAGTGCAAAAAGAAAGCAAAAGTAACTTGAGGGATCCTAGTAAAATGGGACACAAGTTTACTGAAACCACTATGAAGGAGTTGAAGGTTGGATCTTATGGTTTACTTCTTGCAAATGAGGAAAGGTGTTTCAAAGAGATGCTTGCTAGACATGGAAAAGCATTCTCTTTTGAAGCAAAGGAGATAGGGTGTGTGGATCCAAATGTAGTAGCTCCCATGATCATTTTTACTGTGCCTCATGCGCCTTGGGACTTGAGACCGATCCCAGTACCTAGAGCCCATCTTCCAAAACTCATTGAGTTGTTGAAGGAGAAGATGAGGATGAGGATTTTGGAGCCGTCCTTTGCACCATATTCCAGTTGATGGTTTACAGTGCCAAAAAAGAATGGATCACTACGATTCATTCAAGACATGCAACCGGTGAATCAAGTGACTATCATGAATATGGGGGTGGGACCAATTGTGAACGAGTTTGCAGAAGCCTTTGCAGGGAGAGCTATCTACTCCATGGGGGATCTTTACTCTGGGTATGATCAGTTTCAACTATCAGAAGGAAGCAGGGATGTTACCTGCTTCCTTCTGATAGTTTAAGGGTTTAAACTTCTGATAGCTTCTGATGGAAAAGCATTCTCTTTTGAAACAAAAGAGATAGGGTGTGTGGATCCTAATGTAGTAGCTCCCATGATCATTTTTACTGTGCCTCATGCGCCTTGGGACTTGAGACCGATCCCAGTACCTAGAGCCCATCTTTCAAAACTCATTGAGTTGTTGAAGGAAAAGATGAGGATGAGGATTTTGGAGCCATCCTTTGCACCATATGAGAACACCCTTGGGCTTGGTAAGGATGTGCACGCTACCACAAGGGGCCACAAATTTAATAGGACACATGATGAATGGGATGAATAAAGTGTTAAGGGACTTTTGTAACACTAGGGAAGGGAGGAGAGTTCACTCGAATAGCTCAAGAAATTCTGAAGTTGAGAGATACCTCAATGGTCTCCCTTTCTCCATATATAGTACCTAAAAAGGTACAAACTAGATAAGGTTATACAACCACCATCCATCCAATTCCTCGTGGATCGATGACGTGACGATCATCCCTATGAGCTCACGGATTGCTGACGTGTACTCCAACTAACACACCAACTAACACACAAGAAACACAACCTAAAGGTCACACTGATTGCTGACGTGACACCTTTAGATATTCCACTAATAGTCAACTCAAGACTATCCTATGAGCCCACGGATTGCTGACGTGTACTCCAACTAACACACAACCTAAAGAGCACACGGATTGCTGATGTGGCACCTTTAGATACTCCACTAATGGTCAACTCAAGACTATCTATCTACTACTTGCGTAACCTCTACTTTAGTTCTCACTAACTAAAGATGGTTACAAATCTCCCTCCTTTTAAGATGCAACGTCCTCGTTGCTCACACGTTCAAACTCTTGAACGATCAAAGGTGCATTGGCTAAGTTCTGTGCCGGTTCCCAAATTGATTCATACGATGGATATCCCTTCCATTGAACCAAATACTCTATTTTTGGATATTTGTAAACCCCAAATCCGTTTTTTCATAATCTTGTCCACCTCAAATTCTGCTTGATCGGCTATCATAGTAGGCAAAGGGGGAGGGGTGGATGGATTTGTGAACTGCTTGGGGCGTGGTACATGTTTTTGTAATCATGACACATGAAATACATGATGTATTTTCATATGAAAATACATGAGTTGAAATGAGTTGAAAAACTCATGAAAATAACTTGTAAGACAACTCGCCAACACGTTTCAATACCACGAAAGGACCGATGAATCAAGGGTTCAATTTTGATGTTTCCACAAGTGACAAATTGGTTGTGGATAGCCAAACTTGATCACCTTCCTGAAAGTTCACCTCCTTGCGATGAGCATCTGCATATTGCTTTTGTCGATTTTGAGCAATTACCAACTTCTCCTTTGCTTGATGCTATCCTTTGTGTATGTGCTCCACAAAATCATTGACTGCAACGACTTTGGTTGAAAACTCCTGCCCCTTAGGAATTCTCAACAAATTGGAAGGTGTTAAAGGATGAGCACCATACATCAGATAAAATGGAGACACCTTTGTGGATGCATTAACAGAATTGTAATATGCAAATTCCACTAGAGGCAGCAGAGTATCCCATTCTTGTTGTTCCTCCAAGGTGAATGCTCGCAACATATCCTCTATTGTTCTATTGGCGGCCCTCTCTGTTTGACCATCAATTTGAGGATGATAGGCTGTAGACATTGCTAGCTTTGTTTTGAATAAACCAAACAAGGTTTTCCAAAACAAACTAGTAAAATGAGTTCCTCTGTCTGTGATTAAGACTTTGCTTAATCCGTGATTCACAAAAACTGCATCTAGGTATAGATGAGCAAGTTGTGGTGCCGTCACTGTCTTTGTGGTAGGTCGGATGTGTATCATCTTACTCAATTTATCCACAAAAACCACAACTGAATCATGTCCTAATGAGGTTCTTGGTAACTCACATACTAGATCCATAGTAACATGTTCCCATCGTTGTTCAGGAATGGGAAGGGGTTGTAATAAACCTGCTGGTTTTTTATTCCCCGCCTTATTTTGTTGACATGCAACACATCTTCGAACATATGCCTCCACATCTTCCCGCATCCTTGACCAATAGTACACTCGTTGTATGCTCTCCAAGGTCTTTTCAACTCCCACGTGCCCCGCAATGGCTGTATCATGGCCTTCTGATAATACCATTGTGCATAAATCTGGATCTTGTGGGATCCATATACACTGCTCTGTAAGACCCAGGGTTGTACATATAGGATAAAATGAAAGTATATCTAAATTGTGCCTAAGTTTATCTTAGTCATGACTATGTTTAGCTAGTTATGGTTAAGTTGGAGGAAAATATAGAGTAACTTTTGGTGTGGTAGATGAGAACTACTATTTTGTTGTTTAGTATGAGTCAAGGAATAGATTCCATCACATGGGTATCTTGACTTCCCTTGACTTGGACTAGTTTTCATTGGTTGGACTTGGTGAAGACCCTTAAATCTAGGGGCGAGATTGACTTGGTACACTAGAAGTCAATTAGGGAGTAGTTGGGCTTCTAGAAGATCCAAGTGGACCAATTGCATGTTGCCATGTACCCTTTTCATTGGGGTTTGTGATCTCTACCTCGTTTAAACTTGGTAAGAGGAAGTTACATGGTGATTACTTGTAGTTACTAGGGTAAGATTCTAAGTAGTATAAATAGAGAGGTTGAGAAGCACCTCTCAAGTAGTTTTTGAATGGAAGTTAGTTTTGGGAGGAGATAGTGTGGTGATCTTAGTTTTAGGGAGCTTGGTTCTTGGAGATGTCATGTTCGGAGTGGAACCTTGATTCAATGAAGACTTTGATTACCAAAGTATCCCTTTCCTTTTTGAGTGATATTTTACTCTTGGTGATAATGTGCATAATAGAGCTTGGACTTTGAGAGTTTGTGTAAGAGTGAGCAATAGGATCATGGGCAAAGGGTGGGACTAAGTCCTTCTAGATTCATGATGAGCTTCCAAAAAGCCATCGGAGGTAAACCTGAGTGAGAGTCAGCCCGGAGGTCACATTTTTGGTTCCGTTGCCGGGACCTCGGTCCTAGAAGGAGAAGAGATGTTCGAATCCAGTTTATTGCCCGTGAGAGCGCAACGATGAGAACTCATATGGAGAGGACTGTGGGGGAAGAGCGAACCGAGATCATGATGCATAGTAATGTACCATTTGTGTATCCGGTAGTGTTATATGATAGCCTGGAAGTTATTTTGTACATTTTGTTTACTTAAGTGTTGTTTGGGATGAGGCGAGAGTGCTATAGTATGTATTTGGGAGGAAAACTTTATTTTCCAAAGTTTTTCCGATAATTTTATTGATTTTAGATTAGTAGATGGGATACGTTTTGCACTTGAAATAACAGTCATATCATGTCTAGATCAAAAGTTATGATGTTTAGAATTTGCTAGGGTCTTGACGGGTTTTGAAAGATAGCTCTTAGGAAAAAGTGTACAGAGCTTATCAATTCGTGCAAGAATTGAATCAGGATTTGAAACTTTGCACGATTGTATATCAAGAGCTAAGCTACATGTGGGTTTAAATTTCGTTGAGAGATCATTTTTATAGAGAAAGTTATGATACCTGAAGTATAGGGGGGTATAAAAGTGAGCAAAACTGCTTTACTTTTCAGATTTACTTTTTCCTTGTTTATGGTCATTCCGAGAGAGTGAGTGCATGAGTGTTTTGCATAGTGAGGATGACTTGACACTCATTGGAAAATGGGAGATCAACCTCTTTGGAAGATCCGGTTATCTAAGATACCTCAAGGGCTGGACGTGATTGTTTCAGCGGATTCGAACACGAGGGAGTTCAGAGTGGAGTTTGAAGAGAGGACACTAAAAAGTTCCCCGAGAGCGAAACGTGAGAGTTGCTTCTATTGTGGAGAGGAGGGACATAAGCTTGTGAGTTGTCCTTTGAGGACCAAAGATCGGAGGTTGAGAGAGAGACGAAACGTGGGAGAGCTAAACCTTCATCTGGGACCATCATCTCCCCATGAATCCAAGAGTGGAAACTATTGTGAAAATTGTGGAGTGACCGGACTTCCCTTAGGACACGAGTGTAGTGGCGTGAAAGCTCTGTTGGAGTGCAGATACCGAAAAGTTGAAATCTCCAAGTGGCTCAAGTTCTAACTGAAGATGGAGATCATTTTCAGAATGATCGAGAAGATGTCGATGAGGGTAAGGCTCATAGTGTGTTTAGGAGAGGAGAGAGCCATGGCAATCTTGGACCAACCAATTCCGTTCATTTTGCCATTGATGAATTACTCTAGAATGGAGCTAGTTTTGTTTGTGTTGTATTAGGGGAGTCCCGTATAAATTTCCAACAACAACGACAAAAGGAGTTGGAAATGGGGAAGCTTCCGGTGTTCTATGGGAGAGAGAAAGAAGATGTAGAATCTTTTGTGAGAGACTTCAAGAGGGCATGCATAGGAAACAATGAGAGAAGGAAACCCGAATGGGCTATCCTTTGCCCGACTTCTTGGAGGATTACGCATTGAAGTGGTACAATGAGTACAAGAAGGAGCATGTGGAGGAAGACACTTGGGAGAGTTTGACGGAGAATCTTGTTGAAAACTTTCTTCCGGATGAAAGTTACGAGAAGCCGATGTGTGAAGTCACCTTTTTTGAAGCAAGGAGAGAGTGAGAAGGTGAGATCATACGTAGAGAGAACGGAGAAGCCGGAGTCACGCTTTCGTGTGGTGTTGAGAAAGAGTGGAGACGAGGTCGAGCCAACCATGGTGGGGATTGTGGCGATGTTGACAAAGAACTTCATTGGAGGTTTGAAGCCTCGGATTCGAAGCAAGGTGAGATATGAAAAGCCCTCTTCTAAGGTTGAGACTATTCGCATTGCTATTCGAATGGAGGAGAGCCTAGAAGACGATGATTCTAGCTTGGTGGCTAGAGAAGCATCACCACTGTTGTGGTTAGAATGGCAACTCCTACTTTGTTGTTGTTGCGCCCATTAGTAAATTCTCCGGTGGTAGACTTGCACCATGAGTTGAAATCTATCACGTAAAACACTCACGATCTCAAGATTAACGTAGTACAACTATGGGAGAGGAGGAATCGAGAATGTAGGGGGGAGGATCTAGAGGGTATGGGAATTATCCTCCAAAAGGAAATCCACCACAAGGGAACTTCACGGTTTCATGCTTTAGTTGTGGAGGCCCTCATTTCCAACTAAATTGTCCTAATCCTCGACAACATGATGGAGTTAGACACAACAATTCTACTCTGCTCCAAGTCAATCGAAGGATAAGGGAGAAGCGTCTATTGATGTGTTTCCTCATCGGTGCACGTTTGAGAAGGGAGAGAGCTCTATAAGTTCCGAGTTGATATTCTTGCACACGAGAAGAAGAGAGCAAGATTTTGCAGAGGAGTCCATCTCAATGGAAGATCAACCAAGCCGGAGCACTCGATCCAAGTGGTGTGAGTCAACCGAGAGCACCGAGAAAGAAGTTGGGAATGGATGATTTCTCCATTTCATCTACCCAACTCAAATACGACGTGGTGGAGGATGTGGGGAATCAAAAAGCCAATATAACTGTTGGCCAATTGATTGCTCTAAATCCTACGATAAGAAAAGGAGTTGAGGGGAGGCCTAAGCTCCAAAAGGACCAAGCTTAAGCGACGATCCAAGGGGAAAGCTTCCATGGCGAATGTTGGAGTAGGAGTGGTGGATGCCATTTGCCTCGGAGGTATGCACTCAAAGGCCAAGATTGAAGTACGCATTAATGGGCGTGATGTTTCGGATGTCTTAGTGGATGGTGGATCTGCGGTGAATGCCATGTCGAACGTTTGTTGAAGAAGTTGGGGATGAAGCTTTCAAGACCTTCCAACATCATTGTTGGGATGGCCAACAAGCAAAAGGTGCGACCCATTGGAGTGGTGGACAAGGTGGTGGTAAGTGTGATGGGAGTTCAAACCTTGTTGTCCTTTCAAGTGCTTGAGGAGGCTAGCTACGACTTGTTGTTAGGAAGACCTTGGTTGAGGGGCTGTGAGGACAACCGATCGGTGGCATAAGGGTTACCTTATATAGGGCCGAAAAACCATCAGTGAAGGTCCTCTCACAAGTGGCGGAGGAGCGGTCTCGGACTCGGATAGACCTACGAGTGATTACTTCGTAGTCCGAGAGTGAAGAAAGTGGTAGTTTTTTAGAGGTTGACACCAACATGTCGACCGATGAGGAGACATCATCGAAGATACCTCGGACGATGATGTTCAAGTTCAAGTTCTTCTTTGCAATGGATTTACTTCCTAGGCCGGGGTGGTGAAAGATCCCGACAAGATGAAGATGAGTAAAGATGAGATAACTCGACGGCTCTCCACTCTCAAGTTTGGTCCCAAGGTTACTATGGAGGAGAAGTCAAGGTTCTTGGATATATTTCGAAAATATATCCATGTCTTTGCCTTTAGCTACAAGGATTTGAAGGAAGTAATCTTAGAAACTCATCGCATTGAGTTAGAGGAGAAGGCTCGTCCCAAAGACGTCGAAGCAACGTCGGATAAATCCACCAACGGCTGTGGTGGTCAAGGAGGAGATCGACAAGCTAAAGGATGCGGGTTTCATCTATGAGGTAGAGAATTCTGAATGGGTTTCTCCTATTGTGATAGTCAAGAAGAAGAATGGTAAGCTACGTGTATGCGTAGATTACAAGAAGTTGAATCTTTGTCACAAAGAAGGATTACTATCCTTTACCTTTCATTGATGAGATTCTAGAGGAAGTTGCGAGTCATGAGTGGTATAGTTTTGGATATGGCTATAGTGGTTATAACCAAATTCAAATTGCTCACGAAGATCAGCTCAAAACCACTTTTACCACGCCATGGGGAACTTTTTGCCTTTAGGGTAATGCCCTTTGGTCTATGTAATGCTCAAAGAACTTTTCAGAGGTTCATGAACAAGGTGTTTGAACCTTTTATTGGGAAATTTGTGCGAGATTTCATAGATGATTTTTGTGTATACGGAAGAAGGAGGATCATTTTGATCATTTGATCAAAATTCTACAACGGTTGGAGAAAGCCAAGGCCTCGCTCAATCCAGAAAAATGCATTTTTGGATGTGAGGAAGGTTTGTTGTTAGGGCACATCATCTCCAAAGATGGTATAGCGGTGGATCCGTAAAAGGTGAAACGCATCCTCGACTTACCTTTTCCGGTGGCGTTGACCAAGTTGAGGCGGTTCCTTGGAATGGTGGGATACTATCGACGGTTCATCTTTTCCTTCTCCAACAAAGCTTATGCCTTGACGGTTTACATGAAGAAGGGGACGGATTACGATTTAATCCTCAAGGATGGAGAGGCAAATTGTGGCGGTCGAACTTCTTAAGAAGGCGTTGGTAACGGCTCCTATTTTAGCCAAACCAAATTGGGGTAAACCTTTCATTCTCTACACGGATGCATCAAACATTGCTATAGGATGCACTCTAAGCCGGTTAGATGAAGATAGCCATGATCCTCCAATTGCTTATGCTAGTAGACGGATGGTGCGGCCGAGAGAAATTATTCAAGGATCGAAAGGGAGGCTTTAGTCGTGATCTTCTCACTCAAGAAGTTTCGACACTATCTATTGGGAGGGAAGTTTACTATCGTTCTTGACCACAAGGCTTTGAAGTACATTTTCAACAAGCCTAATCTTTGAGGGTAGGATAGCCGGATGGAAGTTGTTCTTGGCGGAGTTTGATTACATCATTGAGGATCGGCCGGTAAGAAACATGCCAATCTTGATTTGATGTCTCGAGCATACGATGAGGAAGGAGATCAACCCGGTGGATGATACATTTCAGATGAGGATTTCTTGATGATGGACACCATAACAAAGGTACCGGTGAATACAAGGGGATATGGGATTTCATCTCGGAGGAGAGTTTCCCAAGGCATGCATTCACGGGAGAGGAATGCATTGGTGAAGCGATGTGAACCTTATACCATCATAGAGGGCGTGTTGTTTCATCAAGGAGCGAGATGGACTACTCAGAAGGGTTGTTGGAAGGAGGAGTCAATTCAACTTATGAAGGAGTTTCATGAAGGCTCGGTATGTGAAGGACACTTTGGGGAAAGGTAAGCGCATTTAAGATCCTAGATGCAGGCTATCATTGGAAGGGCATTTTCAAAGATTGTGTGGAATTTTGCAAGAGTTGTGATGTGTGTCAAGCTTTTGCTAAAAACTCCATGAAAACCCCTCCTTTGACATCAGTTCCTATTTTAGGTCCTTTTGAAAAATGGGGAATAGATTTTGTAGGACCCTTGAATCTTACTCCTCGGGGTAACAAGTTCATTGTGGTAGCTACAGATTATCTAACCAAGTGGGTAGAAGCTAGACCTCTAAAATCTACTAGTGAGGAAGAAGTGGGTAGATTTCTATATGAGAGGATAATAACTAGATTCGGATGCCCTCTAGAAATTGTATCTGATAGAGGTGGTGAGTTTGTTGGAAGCATTATACAAGCCATGCTAGGTCATTTCTCCATCAAGGCACGGGTGACTACTTCCTACAAACCAAATGCTAATGGGTTGGCGAGCGAACCAACTATACACTTTGCATGATGTTGGCCAAGGATGCGAGACATGGACGGGGAGCAAGCAAAATTGGGACAAAAAGGCTGCATGCTATCTTGTGGGAGTATCGGACGACTTGGAAGACATCAACAGGGTACTCACCTTTCCGTATGGTATATGGTGTCGAGTCAAAGCTTCCAATTCAATTTGATTTGACGACCTTCTTAACTATCCAACAGAAGTTAAAGAGGAAGAATGGAGTAGAAGCTATCAAATCAAGACGTCAACAACTGTTGGAGCTCGAGGAGGCTCGAGTTGTGGCCATGGTACATGTGGAGCGGGCTCAACAATTGCAGAAGAAGTATCATGATAATCGATTTGGGACGAAGAAGATGAAGATTTTCAAAGAAGGTGATTGGGTAATGCTTTACGATTCCATTAGATATAAGAGAGCAAGAAAGAAATTTCTTCCAAAGTACTTTTGGTCCTTTCATAGTTCACAAGGTGTGGGGAAACTTTACTTACGATTTGAAGGAGTTGGGAGGGCGACATTTTGAGGGTGAATCACGACAAGTTGAAGCCGTTTCATCGGCGATCAGATTCTTTCACTCCGAGGACGGAGTGAAATCTTGGTCCGGGGGTAAATGTAAGACCTGTGGTTGTACATATAGGATAAAATGAAAGTATATCTAAATTGTGCCTAAGTTTATCTTAGTCATGACTATGTTTAGCTAGTTATGGTTAAGTTGGAGGAAAATATAGAGTAACTTTTGGTGTGGTAGATGAGAACTACTATTTTGTTGTTTAGTATGAGTCAAGGAATAGATTCCATCACATGGGTATCTTGACTTCCCTTGACTTGGACTAGTTTTCATTGGTTGGACTTGGTGAAGACCCTTAAATCTAGGGGCGAGATTGACTTGGTACACTAGAAGTCAATTAGGGAGTAGTTGGGCTTCTAGAAGATCCAAGTGGACCAATTGCATGTTGCCATGTACCCTTTTCATTGGGGTTTGTGATCTCTACCTCGTTTAAACTTGGTAAGAGGAAGTTACATGGTGATTACTTGTAGTTACTAGGGTAAGATTCTAAGTAGTATAAATAGAGAGGTTGAGAAGCACCTCTCAAGTAGTTTTTGAATGGAAGTTAGTTTTGGGAGGAGATAGTGTGGTGATCTTAGTTTTAGGGAGCTTGGTTCTTGGAGATGTCATGTTCGGGAGTGGAACCTTGATTCAATGAAGACTTTGATTACCAAAGTATCCCTTTCCTTTTGAGTGATATCTTACTCTTGGTGATAATGTGCATAATAGAGCTTGGACTTTGAGAGTTTGTGTAAGAGTGAGCAATAGGATCATGGGCAAAGGGTGGGACTAAGTCCTTCTAGATTCATGATGAGCTTCCAAAAAGCCATCGGAGGTAAACCTGAGTGAGAGTCAGCCCGGAGGTCACAGCTCCTGAAATGCTAGACCTTGAACCTTCCTTGTCATCTTTGCCTGAAGTGCTTTCATGATCTCCTCATCATCCTTTGTTGCAGCCATCATCTCATACCACCAATCAACTTGGATTTTCACCTCTGTGATGTTGTTGATACACGGCATCCGCGTGAGAGCATCTGCAAGTTGTTTCTTTCCTTCCACATACACTATCCTCATGTTGAACTATTGACGCCATTCTACCCATCGAATTTGTCATTTGGAGAGATCTTTCTGAGTTTCCAAATACACCAATGGTTTGTGATCCGTTTCCACCATGAACTCTTTGTCTCCCAAGTAGTGCTTCCAATGTTTCGTGGCCAAAACAATGGCTAACTCCTCTCGTTCAGTTGTGTGATAGTTTTGCTCAGTTGCAACCAACTTCCGGGAGAAAAAGGCAACCGGGTGCCAACCATCCTCCCACTCCTGTTGAAGAATTCCACCTTTGTTGTACCGATGCATCAAGAAGCCAACTTGATGGGTCTATTCGGATCATACCACTTAAGAATGGGTGCATTCAAAAGTGCATCCTTCAAAGATTGAAAGGCTAACTCTTGTGCCGTTCCCCATCTCCATTTTTGACCCTTTCCTAGCATAGATGTCAAGGCTTGGGCAAGACGTGCAATAGCTTTAACAAATCTGCGATAAAATCCTGTAAGGCCTAAAAAACTCTTTAGTTGAGTTTGATCCTCTGGTGCTGTCCATTTCTGTATGGCTTCTATCTTCTCACTCATCACTTGGATTCCCTCTGTTGTGACTTGATGACCCAAATAATCTACTTCTGATTTGCCAAATTCACATTTTGAAGCTTTGGCATACAACTCATTCTCTCGTAAAACCTGGAGTACCTCTCGTAAATATTGCCTATGAGCTTCTAAGGTTGTACTATAAACCAAAATATCATCCAAAAAGACAATAACAGATTTGTCTAGATAAGGACGAAAAATATCATTCATTAATCCCATGAATGTGGCAGGTGCGTTAGTGAGACCAAAAGGCATCACTAGATACTCAAAGTGACCATACCTAGTACGAAAAGTTGTCTTATGAACATCTTCATCAACAATTCGAATCTGGTTGTACCCGCTCCTCAAATCCAGTTTGGTGAAGTATTATGCACCATGAAGTTGATCGAACAAATCATCCATTCTCGGTAATGGATATTTGTTCTTGATCGTTTGTTGATTGAGTGCTCGATAATCGATACACATTCTCATACTCCCATCCTTCTTCTTCACAAACAGCACAGGAGCTCCATACGGTGAAATACTTGGTTGTATGAACCCCTTTCTCAACATCTCCTCTACTTGAGCTTTACATTCCTCCTACTCGTTTGGAGCCAAACGATATGGAGCTTTGCACGTTGGAGTGCTTCCAGGTATCACCTCGATCTTGTGATCTACACACCTCTTAGGTGGCAATCCTGCAGGTAGATCATCTGGGAAGACATCCTGATACTCTGTAATAATATCGCTCAATGATTCCGGAATGTAAAATTGTCCTTAGAACCAGCAACATCTCTTATAAGTCCCAAGAAACATACATCACCTCTAGAAATGGCAGTCTTGTCAATCACAAAGAGAGATAAACTTCTATTCTGAGATCTATTTCTATCTCCGTAAATCTTCCATCCAATACTTTTTACTACTTTCTTCCTCCAATCTACCTCCGGATTGTATTGCTCCATCCATGGCATTCCTAGGATGACATCATATCGAGCTAATTGGATTACTTTCCATTCAATCTCTTCCTGGTACCCGCCTATGGCTAGTTGTACACTCCGTGCTAATGTCTCAATTGGTTCCGTTTGTCCATTTGGCAACTCCACTTCCTCACTCACATCCTTCATCAAAATCAATCCTAATTTCATTGCAACAGATCGTGATAGGAAATTTTCTGTTGCTCCAGGATCAATTAGGACTCTCACCTTGTGTCCTTTCATCATCCCATCTGTGACAATTAATCGTGCTTGTTTCTTGCTCCCTCCATGAGCTTCCACTCGTTGTCTTCTTCCAACCCCGCCTTTTCTTCGTTTAGTGGAACCAGTAAGGCCGCGAGGCAAGTTTACTGGTGATCTTTGTTTCCCTACAAGATCTCGTCTTCATTTTCGTGTTCCCCTCCTTCCATATTGTTGAAAGGTCTTCGCAACATAGGTCTTCCTCCGGATAGTCCTGATCGAGTTCTACAGAACTTGGCAATGTGACCTATCCTCCCACATGTAAAGCATTGACGATTGTCCCGAACTCTGGTTCCTCCTCGATTAATCGTTCCATTATTTGCAGGAAGATCCGGCAAATTTGGAATGAATGATCGACGATTATCACCTCCATACCTAGGCGGTGGTCCTCGTGGTGGTGCATATCCTTCCCTACATTGAAGATTTCCCAACTCCATGGGTGTTGGGCCCAGTGGTTCTCGAACATTGCTTGATGGTTCACCGTGTGTGATCCCATAAGCACCCGAAATCCGTTGAGCAATGGCGATTGCTTCATTCACTGTGGACGGATTACTAACCATCACCTCCTTTCGCACTCTCTCCTTCAGACCTCGTTTGAAGACATGTAAGGCTTCTGCTCCACTCATATCCATAATGGATACTTGAAGATCACGAAATTCTTCAATGTATTCATGTATGCCTCCTTTTTGCTTCAAATCCCACAACTTCATTCTCGCGGTTTGAAGGGAATCCACCGCTTGAAAGTTCTGAAGAAGCCCCTCTTGCATACCACTCCAAGAAATAGAGGCACCTCGTTCTGAAAGCATTCGTTCCCATGTAGTGTACCATGTAAGAGCCTTATCCATAAGGTAAGACCGCATGAACATTCATGCAGTAAAATCAGAAACATGAAAATGTGATAGGTGTATGTTCATCCTCATGATCCATCCCTCCAAAACTCCCATGGCTCTACTGCCCTTGTAGGCTTCCACCTTACATGACTTTCCCATACGAAGTAAGAGATTGGCTTGATCTTCCATCTCTTGAAGTCGTCTCCTATTTGCCTCTTCATTGGCAATAGCAATCACTTGCGGTTGGGATTGAGTCTCTTGTATGGACGTTTCCACTTCCATCTCACCAACTCTTTCTCTCTCTACCTTCTCACTCTCTAATGCAGAGATCTTCTCCTCCATGGCTTGTTGCTTTGTATGTCCATCTACAATAGCTTTTCTCAACTCTTTCATTTCTATCATGATTGAGTTCAAAACTTCACTCATAGAAACTGACGTCTCCATGCCTCTCCACCACTCAAACTAATACAATGTAAGTATAATAACAATCCAATCTCTCAAAATAGGAATCACAAAAGGTTGAGGTGATCCTATCACAGCTCTGTAGTACTCTTCACCATAATTCCTAACAATAAAGTCCCTCCATACTCTCTTCTGTCGGTAAATTGTTCTAATTTCTACATATGTGTTGAACGGAACCGGTGCGGGTGGTTCACGATTCAAATCCATCCAACATTCAATAGAGAATGTAAATGGTATAATCCCACGTTTCTCCATAACTGACAATCGGAAGTACCATTGGTACTGGTGATGCCATCACTTGAGCCATAAAATCTGCACCCCAATTCGCCACAAGATACACTATGAAAACATCCTTTTCCATGAATCGAATATGGATGTTGAATAGATTGGGAAATGGAAAGTTTTTGGTGCGAGATTTCTATTAGGCACATCCATATGCAGACCCACGCTTTTTTTTTCCCTTTCCCCCTTACTCTACATGCAGATCAATGACCTCTGCCAGTCTCTATAAAACTCTCAAGAATTTAAAGTTATCATCATGATCTTGCTATTCCAAGAGGGGTAATCCACACTCAAGGAAAGAGCAAGTTCGCTCTGATACCATTGTAACACTAGGGAAGGGAGGAGAGTTCACTCGAATAGCTCAAGAAATTCTGAAGTTGAGAGATACCTCAATGATCTCCCTTTCTCCATATATAGTACCCAAAAAGGTACAAACTAGATAAGGTTATACAACCACCATCCATCCAATTCCTCGTGAATCGATGATGTGATATCATCCCTATGAGCTCACGGATTGCTGACGTATACTCCAACTAACACACAAGAAACACAACCTAAAGGTCACACGGATTGCTGACGTGTACTCCAACTAACACACCAACTAACACACAACCTAAAGAGCACACGGATTGCTGATGTGGCACCTTTAGATACTCCACTAATAGTCAACTCAAGACTATCTATCTACTCCTTGCGTAACCTCTACTTTAGTTCTCACTAACTAAAGATGGTTACAACTTTATTCCGGAGAAGACTATGCCTTTTCTAGATGATGTGCCAATCAAAGGATGTACAAAAGAGGAGAAGGATGGAACCATTAATCAAAGGGGCTGTCGGAAGTTTGTGAAGGATCACATTGAAGATTGTGAGAGTATATTATCTCGATTGGAGGAGGTTCATCTTACATTGTCAGGAGCAAAATCTATATTTGGGATGCGGGAGGTTGTCATTGTTGCTCATTTATGTGGATGGTACTGTAAGACCCAGGGTTGTACATATAGGATAAAATGCAAGTATATCTAAATTGTGCCTAAGTTTATCTTAGTCATGACTATATTTAGCTAGTTATGGTTAAGTTGGAGAAAAATATAGAGTAACTTTTGGTGTGGTAGATGACAACTACTATTTTGTTATTTAGTAGGAATCAAGGAATAGATTCCATCACATGGGTATCTTGACTTCCCTTGACTTGGACTAGTTTTCATTGGTTGGATTGGTGGTGACCCCTTAAATCTAGGTCGAGATTGATTTGGTACACTAGAAGTCAATTAGGGAGTAGTTGGGCTTCTAGAAGATCCAAGTGGACCAATTGCATGTTGCCATGTACCCTTTTCATTGGAGTTTGTGATCTCTACCTCGTTTAAACTTGGTAAGAGGAAGTTACATGGTGATTACTTGTAGTTACTAGGGTAAGATTCTAAATAGTATAAATAGAGAGGTTGAGAAGCACCTCTCAAGTAGTTTTTCAATGGAAGTTGGTTTTGGGAGAAGATAGTGTGGTGATCTTAGTTTTGGGGAGCTTGGTTCTTGGAGACGTCATGTTCGGAGTGGAGCCTTGATTCAATGAAGACTTTGATTACCAAAGTATCCCTTTCCTTTTGAGTGATATCTTACTAATGGTGATAATGTGCATAATGGAGCTTGGACATTGAGAGTTTGTGTAAGAGTGAGCAATAGGGTCATGGTCATAGGGTGGGACTAAGTTCTTCTAGATTCATGATGAGCTTCCAAAAAGCCATCGGAGGTAAACCTGAGTAAGAGTCAGCTTGGAGGTCACATTTTTGGTTCCGTTGCCGGGACCTCAATCTAGAAGGAGCAGAGATGTTTTGAATCGGTTTCTTGCCCGTGAGAGCGCAACGATGAGAACTCATATGGAGAGGACTGTGGGGGAAGAGCGAACCGAGATCATGATGCATAGTAATGTACCATTTGTGTATCCGGTAGTGTTATATGATAGCTTGGAAGTTATTTTGTACATTTTGTTTACTTAAGTGTTGTTTGGGATGAGGCGAGAGTGCTATAGTGCGTATTTGGGAGGAACACTTTATTTTCCAAAGTTTTTCCGAGAATTTTATTGATTTTAGAGTAGTAGATGGGATACGTTTTGCACTTGAAATAACAGTCATATCATGTCTAGATCAAAAGTTATGATATTTAGAATTTGCTAGGGTCCTGACGGGTTTTGAAAGATAGCTCTCGGGAAAAAGTGTACGGAGCTCAACAATTCGTGCAAGAATTAAATCAGGATTTTAAACTTTTTACGATTGTTTATCAGGAGAAAAGTTACATGTGGGTTTAAATTTCGTTGAGAGATCATTTTTATAGAGAAAGTTATGATACCTGAAGTATAGGGGGGTATAAAATTGAGCAAAACCGCTTTACTTTCAGATTTGCTTTTTCCTTGTTTATGGTCATTTCGAGAGAGTTAGTGCATGGGTGTTTTGCATAGTGAGGATGACTTGACACTCATTGGAAAATGGAAGATCAACCTCTTTGGAAGATCCGGTTGTCTAAGATACCTCAAAAGTGGGACGTGATTGTTTTAGTGGATTCGAACACGAGGGAGTTGAGAGTGGAGTTTGAAGAGAGGACACTAAAAAGTTCCCCGAGAGCGAAACGTGAGAGTTGCTTCTATTGTGGAGAGGAGGGACATAAGCTTGTGAGTTGTCCTTTGAGGACCAAAGATCGGAGGTTGAGAGAGAGACGAAACGTGGGAGAGCTAAACCTTCATCTGGGACCATCATCTCCCCATGAATCCAAGAGTGGAACCTATTGTGAAAATTGTGGAGTGACCGGACTTCCCTTAGGACACGAGTGTAGTGGCGTGAAAGCTCTGTTGGAGTCACTAGTGGAGGGCTTTGAAGATAAATTGAGTGCAGATACCGAAAAGTTGAAATCTCTAGGTGGCTCAAGTTCTAACTGAAGATGGAGATCATTTTCAGAATGATCGAGAAGATGTCGATGAGGGTAATGTAAAGAGATAGAGAAGGAGAACTTGAGCTCTTGCAAGCACACACACACACACATACACATGAGTGTACACGCGGAAGGAAGGCTGAAATCTTCTTCTTCTTCTTCACCACTACAATCGATAAGCTAGGTCTACCACATAAAAGGAAAGTACAAGACATAACTAGAGTATGTACAATGGTCCATGTGAAACCGCTAGTGAGTGACCAGCCAGGTAGGTATTCCATCACTCTTGGTAGGTAGACCCGTCGGTGAAGTCCAGTTGTAGTATCACTGGCAAGGATCCTCGTATTTGCTACACGTGCCAGTAATGTATGTCGGTGGGGAATCAGCCAGGTGGATCATGAGTTGAGCTTGATATCTCAACACTCCCCCTCAAGCTCAACGCCCGCCTCACGTAGTCCAAGCATTGCTCGAAATTTCCGCAACTTCTCTGCTCCAAGGGCCTTTGTGAAGATATCTGCAACCTGCTCATCTGTCCTCACATATGTGAGGTCTATGTCGCCATCCAAGACCCTCTCTCAAATGAAGTGATAGTTCACCTCAATGTGCTTCATCCTAGCATGGAACACTAGGTTTCGTGCCAACGCTATGCTACTAAGGTTGTCACAGTTGAATGACAACCGGTACTGCACTGTATCCCCAAGTCTCCTAGTAGCATTCGCAACCATGCTACCTCACATGCCGCCAATGCAAGCACCCTTGTACTCGACCTCCGATTTTGATAAAGCAAGCGTGGGTTGCTTCTTGCCGCTCCATGTGATAGCAAAGACTCCCAAGTGAGAACATAAATCCATTTGGTAGATCGCCTATCGTTCGCACTACCAGCCCAATCTACATCTATGTAACCATAGAGCTGCAACTCAATGCCAGCTTCATAGAAGAGTGCATAATCCAATGTAGCACTCACATACCTCAATGTCCGTCTCATTGAATCAAGATGTGGCTTCCTCGGGATCTTGCATAAACCGGCTCTCCAAGCTAATCAGTATAACTCAAATCTGACCGTGAGATAGTCAAGTAGATTAGGTTACCCACAATCTTCCGATACATAGTAATGTCTTGAAGCACTTGACCCTCATCAGCCCTCAACTTCAAATTCTGATCCAAGGGCATTGCAATAGGCTTACAATCAGCCATACCATACTTGGAAAGATATCCAATGCATACTTTCTTTGTGACTTGACCATATGCCTTCATGCGTGCGTATAATTTCTATGCCCAAGAAGTATCGCAGTTCCCCCAAATCTTTCATATCAAACTCTCGCTTCAAGAGAGTTTTTACATGCTGAATTTCAGCCTCATTATCACCCCCAACAATCAAGTCATCTACTTATATGCATACGATGACAATACCATTTTCACTCTTTCGAACATAGAGTGAGTGATTTGCATCAGCCATAGAAAAACCTATGAATAACAAGTGTGCCACCATTCTTGTATGCCATGCTCGTGGCGCTTGCTTCAGCCCATACAAATCTTTCTTAAGCTTGCATACATAATGGGGATGCCTCACATCCTCATAACCATGTGGCTGCTCCATGTATACTTCTTCTTGCAAGTCACCATGCAAGAATGCGTTCTTCACATCCATTTTTGGTGCAATGACCAACCTTTTGACGCAGCCCAATCGCAATAATAGCACGAATTGTAGTCATCTTAGCTACGGGCTGAAAGTCTCCTCATAATCTATCCCATAGGTCTGTGCATACCCTTTGGCTACCAATCTAGCCTTGTACCTACTCACACTGCCATCACTATTATGCTTCACCTTGTATACCCATTTGCAGCCAATCACATTTTTATTTTCTGGCAATGGGACAAGATCCCATGTATCATTTGCATCAAGTGCAACCATCTCCTCATCCATGGCTTTCTCCCATTTTACATCGCCAATGGCATCATCAAAGCAATTGGGTTCTACATCCTGCACAATCTTCGCCATATATGCACAATGGTGAGCCACATAGGTATCATACATGAAACAATGCATTGGCTTCTTCACTCTTGTAGATCTTCTCATCTTTTCATTCATGCCTTCCAAGGCCTTCTTTACACCAGGAGTCTTCAAAGAGTGTATTCCAAACTCCTCATCAAGACTATGCTCAGAACCACTAGAATGTCCATCTATGTCATCATAACTTGCACTCAAGTTTGGGAGCATTGGGGCATCATCAACCTTTTCTTTACCCTTTTGTGACACATTTGATGAGCTAGTAGGGCTTCCCCTTTCACTCAACCTGCCACTCCAAGGATTCTCAACAGCGCTTGTAGTTGTTGACCCTTGCGGTCCACTCAAAACCTGTGAAGATGGACCTGCATTTTCTGTCACCACGTTCTCTTTTACATCAGCCCCAATCTCATGTTTTACATCAGCATACCAACTTGCCATTTCATCAAAAACAACATCCCTGCTCACTCTTACTTGACTCCCTTCAAATCTGTCGCCGCCTCAATATCCGATTGTAGTTTGTAAGCTGGTACCTTCCCCTTGTCCTTCTCACCCCCTTTGGTTCTTTCCTTCAACCTCGAGGGACCAGCTTCCTCCATAGCATGATCAGGTGGGAGAGGTGTATCAGGTCTGATACGTTCTCTAGCCAACCTCTTCAATGAGAGTCCTTCGCCAGAATCCTCCTCTTCCCTCCGTCTCTTATCTTCCACCGATGCTTCATATTGAGTCTTGGCAATATAAGCATGAACCGACATGGTTTCTACTAGATCTTCCCATCCAGTAGTAGCACGTATTTCGCTTTTGTTCTTAGAAGAGTCTCTCTAGCTACTTTCCCTTTCTCCATCGTAGCGAGAGCACTTGACCATAGGCCGTTAAGCGTGCGTGGCCTTCAAACTCCTCTCCTGCTCCTCTAATCTTAGCACCATAGCTAAAAGCTTCAACCGATGCCACTTTGCATGTGCACTATGGTAATCATCCACAATCCTTCTCATCCCTCCCTTACCAAAATTGGTTTGGATGATTGCTCCGGTGTCCTTGAGGGCTACCTTCCCTTCTTTCAGAAAATTTCTCCACTTTGCAATGTTTGTGCAAAGTCCCCACAATCACTCCGTGCATGATCGGTCTTTGTCACACCATATGCACCGTTGCACATACGCTTGCTTGGTGGAAGTCTTCTTCTCCCCTCCCATGTCTTTCTCTTCCAACATTGCAAATTTGATCTTAAGCTCCTTCATCCCTCGCATGATCTCATCGATGGATGATTCTTCCTTCGTAATTCACAACCGGAGCTTGAATGTTGGAGTTTGGAACCACTTGCCTAGTAACAGTCTTTGGAGCAATAGAAACGACCCGTGTGAAGGGGTCTTCTCATCACAATCTTTTCTCTCCTTCTTTTCTCTTCTTTAAGAGTCCAACTGCCTCCTCGACATCCTTCCAACTACCTGTTAGCCCTTCTTCCTCATTTTTATCTTCGAGAAGCAACTCCAACTTCTCTTGCAACTCCACATCAGCAGCTCGGAGAAACAACTCTGTTTTATGTGACTCCAAGGTGATCTTCTCCAATCGAGACAAATGTGAGAATTGTCTCTCAAACTCCCTAAGAAGCTCAGTTGCATGAGACTTCTTATTAGGCCTTTCGACCCACTCCATGAAGGACTTCTTAGTGACTCTATCAGAATCTTCTAAGAAGTACTCATCCCTCAAGGCACTGGAATAGGTTTCCCAACCCTCACCAAAGTGTTCCTGTAGGGATTTCACATGACTTCTAATCTCTGGCACCGCAGCAAGACGAAACATTTCTATCATCTCTTTTTCAGCAACACGGTTCAGCTCCATTTCCCTCGTACTACTAAGGCTCGTCTATGTTTTTGCTCCGACAAGAGTGCAGGCTCGTGGATCTTGGCTCGACCATGCATCTGAGCTTTTCGACTCTCACCGGCTACTTTCTCTACAACGATGAGGTTCCGTCTTGGCTTGGTCCATTCATCTTCATCTTCATTCCTCACATAAGAGTGTGATATCACTTTAGATACAGCATGTGTTCATTTGACTCGTTGTCCATTCGAAGGACAGAGGATAGCTACACATGATGCCATTAAGGATGTGGGGTTTGCTATGGCATGAGAAGGTGGATACCTCACATGGAGGGAACCTTGCAATCGACTAGGGTTAGGGCAGACCTATACTTGGTTCGGGATGACAAGGATACAGTGACAGATGTGATGGTTACCGATCCTACTTGTGACATAATTTCTAAGGGGGTGATCAACCATCCTCCAGGATGGACGAGTAGAGTGGCAACATCAAAGGTCTCCAAGTATAGGGGTATGCAGAGAGGTCTCTTTGTTCCTCTAGCTTTGGAGTTATATGGAGCTATGGACATCGACTTGGACATGTTTGTGAGGGAGTACGCAAGAGCCTACCATACTAGACGGTGTCGCATGGACATTGCTTTGCTATGAGAACATCTGAGTGTCTGGTTGTAGAAGAACCCTCTTGAACCTTGTGTGAGTTGATAATCTCTTCTTCTTCTCCTCAACATTCCATATTCGAGTTCATTACAACCGGTAAAACTTTAGCGGAAGAAGATTATGATATCTAATAATTGGACCAATAACTCTCATATAAACTTCACAGAAAATTGCTTTACAATATTCTTGTTCTTTCTGAAAAGTTTTAAATGTTTCTCTTTTCTAGATCTCTTAGAACAATTTTCGAGTTAGATACTATATCACAAGGTGATATGCAGACCCCTGTGTACTAAAATCATCACACATCCCAATCTTTGCCTCCAATTGCTCTCAAATTTCATGAGAAGTTCATTATCATCCAAACTTCAATTGTGCAAAGTTTTATTGATGAAAGTTTTTTATAGCAAAAGATATGATTACTGTACTAAATTCATGACAGTCAGCGTAATCCTGCAATTCTAATTGTGTACACAAATTTCAAGCTATCACTCCGTACTCAAAACTCATCTAGTTGAGTCAAAATTTCAATCCAAGCACAAGCATGAGTCGAAACTATATCTCAGTTGAATAAGATCTCTCAAAACCTCTGTAGGATTCTCAGAAAAATCCCAAATACACTCAAAAGTTTAAATTTCCCTCTCTATCTTTGAATCATCATATCAGAGTGCGAAACCCCTTAATTGCATCCATTCTTGAGCCCATGTCGTAAGGAGGAGGAGGAGGAGGAGGATGTCTCAAGTACTTTGAGACATCCCTCCCGTCAAACTGATCCATCTTCCCCACCACAGCTTGCAGCGACCTTGTGGCTGAATTCTCCCTTCGGTCTTGCAATTGTTGCTGTTGAAGGAAGAGCGTGAACACTTGAAACATCTCCGCTGTTGCCGGATCAAGCTGCACCTTAGGTACCTCGCTTGCTCTGCTCGACCCCTCCCCACTCATTGTAACCGTCCTTGTGATCCCGAACATCCACTCGGCTTGTTGTCAATGAAAAGCCATCTTGATCGTTGACCCCTCAAATTCCCCAAGTATTCAACCTTCTGATCTATCTACTCTGATCTAAATCTAGATCCCCGTGGTCTGTGCCTAATGGAATGGACAACCTAACCTGCCATCACCTCAAGCACTCTTGGGAGAGTTGGCCATCACTTCCAACTTTTCACAAGAGAAATACGCAAAGACGCACTAGGCGGTAACCGGTGATCAAGTCCGAGCACTCCTATAGAATCGGTGCCCACACAAATCAAAGCATGGCGCACACACAAGAAGCAGTATGGAGGGATCCAAACACAAGAAGCAAGCAGCGACCCTCCATACTTGAATTTTCCCAACCCACCCATGACTGACTCTTGCCAGCACTTGGCATTTGACATATCATAAAAACTCAACGTTCTCTACGCTAAGCTATCACTATAGAGTTCTTACAATCTGATTTCTGACTAATTTTATATCTCAAGTCCAAACAAAACTTGAACTTGCACCCTAATATCTCAAGGCCAATCCACAACCTAACCTTGCAATCTACACCTAACTCTAAACTTGGAACATCCAACCATAAACCGAAACTCATGAAACTAAAAACTCGCAACAAGAGAACTCATGAAAGTTCCTCCACCTCAGAGGTTTCACGTCGAGTTCACCACTTATGTCGCATGGACATTTCTTTGCTCTAAGAACGCCCGAGCGCCTGGCTGTAGAAGAACCTTCTAGAACCTCGTGTGAGTTGACAATCTCTTCTTCTTCTCCTCAGCACTCCACATTATAGCCGGTAAAACTTCAGCGGAAGAAGACTATGATATCTAATGATTTGACGAATAACTTTCGCTCAAACTTTACAAAAAATTGCTCCACGACCCTTACTATCACTCAAAAAAGTTTCAGATGTTTTTCGTTTCTAGATCTCTCAAAACAATTGGTGATTTACCCACTGTAACACAAGGCGATATGCAGACCCCTATGTACAAAACCCGTGACACATCCCAATCCTTAACTTCAATTGCTCCCAGATTTTATGAGAAGGTCACTCATCATCAGAACTTGTACTGTGCAAAGTTTTATTGACAGAAATTTCTGATATCAAAAGATATGATCTCTGTACTAACTTCGTGATAGTCAGTGCAGTCTTGCAATTTCTGTTGTATACACAAACTTCAAGCTATCACTTCGTACTCAAAACTCGTCCAATCGAGTCAAAACTTCAATCAAAACACAAGCCTGAGTCGAAAACTATATCTTTGTTGACTCAGATCTCTCAAAACCCTTGTAACGTTTTCAAAAACTCTCCAAATACACTCAAAGGTCTAAATTTCTCACTCTAACTTTGAATCATCACTTCAGAGTGACAAATCCTTCAAATCCATCCATTCTTAAGCCCACGTTGTAGCTCGTCTTGTCACCTCTCCAACCCAATCCTCAGATCTTTGAATGTCCCCCTGGAAAGTCTTCAAAACTCCTCAAAACCTCGAAGAAGTTGCCCAAGAGCCCTCATTGGCCCAAACTCCAAGACCAATGAGAATGAAGAGTGTTATTTTGACCTCTAGTGTGGCCAAATTAGCTCCATTTTAACTTAGAGCTTTACAACTATCCTAAACACACTACTTAGCCATCCTATACACAATACGAGTTGCCACTAATAACGAGTCAAAATGACAACTCGAAATCGGCTAAGTATGAACGGAACTACAAACGGAACCGGGGAGTTTATAACTTGAGAATAATACTCCTCGCCAAAGTTCCTAACAATCAACTCCCTATGGCTTATTTTCGGTAAGCAATAGTGATGGATTGGAACCCATGTGTTGAAAGCCACCACTACTGGTAAGTTCAAATCCATAGCGCCCAAACTAAATCAAAAGCATAATCTTTATTACGTCCCAAATCGCACCGTAGGAAACAACTGGAAGAATAATCGGGTCTGGAGAGTTTATCACTTGTTGCAGAAAGTTATCTCCAAAATGATATACTAACCACGCTCGAAAATGATCACGATGAAGACACCGGATGTTGATCACAAATGGATTAGGCATCGGTACATCTGGAGGATCATGTTGTCCTCTATCCATGTCCTCGTCGGCTCCACTTCGATCAGATATGCTCCTTAGTCATCAAAGTGATGTGTCTAGCACTCTCCCATACCCTTTCCATCTTGACTGCGCTTTATATCTGATAAGGTCCAAGATAATATCTCTTGGAGCCTTTTCAACATCCTGACCCTACAAAGTAGATCCAACGGTGGGCTCTTATCAGCCTTACAGTGCGCCGTCGGTTATCCTAACCTAAACTATCGCCGTCATGACAACAACTCTGAAGATGACACATGTCATCATCTTCTCATAGTAGCCGCGTCACAACACGACAACGTGTGACAGGGTTGTAACATTTGTACTCTTTCTGCTCAAGTGAGTACCCAATGAAAATGCATTTTTCAGCTTTTGGATCAAGCTTTGTTCGTAGCTCATCCGGCACATGTACATAAGCAATGCATCCAAAAACTTTGAAATGTGACAAATCTGGTTTCCTGCTAGAAAACTTCTCCTCAGGTGTCACATCATGGACTGCGCGGCGGTAGGGGTGTTGTTCATAATGTACACAATTTGAGACACGACTTCAGCCCAATAACAATGAGGCATGTTCTTCTCATCCATTAGTGCTCTTGCAACTTCTGCAATGTGCCTGTTCTTTCGCTCGGCAACACCATTTTCTTTGTGGAGTGTACTGCATGAAATCTGCCTCGAATTCCATGCTTTTCAGAAAACCTGCTAAATTCATTGGAGAAGTATTCTCCCCTCCATCGACCTTAGGCACAGCACATACTTTCCTGTCTGTTTTTCAACCATGGCCTTAAAATTCTGAAAGTGAGTAAACACCTCACTCTTCTCCTTCATGAAGTATACCCATACTTTGCGAGTATGGTCATCAATGAAAGTAACATAAAACCTGCATCCACCCATAGATGCAGTTTTTGCTGGACCCCACACATCTGAATGTACCACTTCCAATGCATTGTTGCTTACATGCTTATCATGTGGAAAAGCCCCTTTTGCTTGCTTTCCAAACTGACATGCTTCACAAACTTTCTGCATATCAGCAACTTTGAACATTGGCAAACCTGTTACAAGCTCTCGACTTTGCATTGTTTTCAGCCTTTGAACATTTACATGTCCAATTCTTTTGTGCCACATTTCGACATCTGCAACAACACCTGAACCATGTGCAAACATTGCAGCATTCATCTGGGGCACATTTACATCAAGAGTAAACATTCTGCCCACTTTCTTTCCTTGCGCAACCAGCTTTCCATCCTTCTTGTATTCTTCTACATACAAGCCGTCTGCATAAAACCGTGCCTGCAAACCTTGTTCGACCATTTTCCCAACAGAAACTAAGTTCTTTGTGATGTTGGGAACATGAAGTACATCAGCCAAGTACTTTACATTGCCATCATGTAATGACAATGGCACATTTCCTTTATGCGCAATAGGGTGTGTAGTATCATCCCCAGTTTCTACATAACCAGGATTTTGCAAAGTTTGGAGTTCTTTGAACCATTCTCCATGGCTGGTCATGTGATTCGAAGCACCCAAATCCACATACCATACATTTTCACCACACTTTGCTACATTTGCAGACATAGTGTTTATCATGTGTTGCATCACAAAGAGCCTCTCTGAATCATCGTATTTCTACTTGTAGATACATAGTTTTTTTCTTTGTCTTCTACCACCGATTTACGGATGGACAATCACGCTCAAAGTGACCTGTTCGTCCACAACCCCAACATTCTCTATTATCATTCTCTGTCTGATTTCTCTGAAAATTTCTGCGACCTCTCCCCCTGCCTCTAGACTGTCTCCGTCCACGATTGTTTGATCCATGCATATCATTTGATTGATGTTCTTTGGCTTTGATTACAGTTGCCATGGCCACGGCTGCGACCTTGACCTGCACCACGTCCTCTACCTCTACCTCTGTTAGAGTAGAAGACATGCTCGAAATTGCTATTTACGCCTTGTGAAGACGATGCATCTTCACCAAGGTTCTTCTCTTCAACACCCAAACATATGAATCAAATCTGCAAAAGCGGGAATGTTTTCCCGAGTCTGAATGGATGTCTTGAACTGTTTGTATGCAGGTGTCAAGCCACGCAAGCAACCCTCAACCTTATCATCATCCTCTATTGTAACACCAATAGAGGCAAGAGATTCGCATATGCCTTTGATCTTCAAGGTGTAATCATTGATGGACAAATTCTCCTTCTTTCTTGTGTTCGGCTCATTCTTCAACTGCAACTTCCTTGCCTTTGTATTTGTAGTATCAAATGACACTAACTTGTTCCAAGCCTCCTTAGGTGAAGTGCCATCCCGTATATGCCCAATCATGCTATCCCGCATTAACCGACAGATAGCCAATACATGACCTTTCTTGCTCCCCGGTTCCAATCCTTGACCGCCTTCAACTCTGCGGGAGTCGGATTCGATTCGGGTAATTCGGTGGAGCTTGCTGGTCACCCTCAATGTAGTCCCGGCATCCCTTACCCATCAGAAAGTTGGTCATTCTAAACTTCCAAGCATGAAAGTTGTTCTTGTCCAACTTCTCTCCGATAAGTCCACTAATGCCATCATTGTTGGCCATATCCGCAAGTAGCCAAAAACCCGCACAATGTACTCACAAGTCCTGCCGGCGGTGCCGATCTACCAAAGCATGTCACCGCTAGTTACCACAATAAGCATACATACACCCAACAACACCTACAACACTCTTATGCAGCGTGTGCACTCTTTGCATGCACAAATCTTGTCTCGCATTTTGAAATTATCAAACCCGAGAAACCCGAGGAGCACGCGAACGCACTCTATCTCAAATTCGGAGGTCGAGATGAACCCGAAATGCATTTTTCGCCGCACGGTCTCGGTGCAAGGTACCACACACCTCTCCAAGCCACACAAACTTAAGAAGACAGCTTCTCAATCCAAGCTTCTTGCCAAGACCTCCCGAAGCACAACCGCCAAGGATGTAGTAGGACACAATGGGGAAGAGATAGTGAAGCTCTTACCCTAAACCGCTTCTCCTCGCTTGTCTGCTCCACGGCTCCTTAGCCACACCAAGCTCTGATACAATGTAAAGAGATAGAGAAGGAGAGCTTGAGCTCTTGCAAGCACACACACACACACATATACATGAGTGTACACGCGGGAGGAAGGCTGAAATCTTCTTCTTCTTCTTCACCACTACAATCGATAAGCTAGGTCTACCACATAAAAGGAAAGTACAAGACATAACTAGAGTATGTACAATGGTCCATGTGAAACCGCTAGTGAGTGACCGGCCAGGTAGGTATTCCATCACTCTTGGTAGGTAGACTCGTCGGTGAAGTCCAGTTGTAGTATCACTGGCAAGGATCCTCGTATTCGCTACACGTGCCAGTAATGTATGTCGGTGGGGAATCAGCCAGGTGGATCATGAGTTGAGCTTGATATCTCAACAGGTAAGGCTCATAGTGTGTTTAGGAGAGGAGAGAGCCATGGCAATCTTGGACCAACCAATTCCGTTCATTTTGCCATTGATGAATTACTCTAGAATGGAGCTAGTTTTGTTTGTGTTGTATTAGGGAGTCCCGTATAAATTTCCAACAACAACGACAAAAGGAGTTGGAAATGAAGAAGCTTCCGGTGTTCTATGGGAGAGAGAAAGAAGATGTAGAATCTTTTGTGAGAGACTTCAAGAGAGCAAGTATAGGAAACAATGAGAGAAGGAAACCCGAATGGGCTATCCTTTTGCCCGATTTCTTGGAGGATTCTGCATTGAAGTGGTACAATGAGTACAAGAAGGAGCATGTGGAGGAACACACTTGGGAGAGTTTGACAGAGAATCTTGTTGAAAACTTTCTTCCGGATGAAAGTTACGAGAAGCTGATGTGTGAAGTCACCTTTTTGAAGCAAGGAGAGAGTGAGAAGGTGAGATCATACGTAGAGAGAACGGAGAAGCTGGAGTCACGTTTTCGTGTGATGTTGAGAAAGAGTGGAGATGAGGTCGAGCCAACCATGGTGGGGATTGTGGCGATGTTGACAAAGAACTTTATTGGAGGTTTGAAGCCTTAGATTCGAAGCAAGGTGAGATATGAAAAGCCCTCTTCTAAGGTTGAGACTATTCGCATTGCTATTCGAATGGAGGAGAGCCTAGAAGACGATGATTCTAGCTTGGTGGCTAGAGAAGCATCACCACATGTTGTGGTTAGAATGGCAACTCCTACTGTTGTTGTTGCGCCAGTAGTAAATTCTCTAGTGGTAGACTTGCACCATGAGTTGAAATCTATCACAGAAACACTCGCTGATCTCAAGATTAACATAGTACAACTATGGGAGAGGAGGAATTAGAATGTAGGGGGAGGATCTAGAGGGTATGGGAATTATCCTCCAAAAGGAAATCCACCACAAGGGAACTTCACAGTTTCATGCTTTAGTTGTGGAGGCCCTCATTTCCAACGAAATTGTCCTAATCCTCGACAACATGATGGAGTTAGACACAACAATTTTACTCCTGCTCCAAGTCAATCGAAGGATAAGGGAGTAGCGTCTATTGATGTGTTTCCTCATCAATGCACGTTTGAGAAGGGAGAGAGCTCTATAAGTTCCAGAGTTGATATTCTTGCACATGAGAAGAAGAGAGCAAGATTTGCAGAGGAGTCCATCTCAATGGAAGATCAACCAAGCCGGAGCACTCTATTCAGTGGTGTGAGTCAACCGAAAGCACCGAGGAAGAAGTTGGGAATGGATGATTTCTCCATTTCATCTATCCAGCTCAAATACGACGTGGTGGAGGATGTGGGGAATCAAAAAACCAATATAACTGTTGGCCAATTGATTGCTCTAAATCCTACGATAAGAAAGGAGTTGAGGGGAGACCTAAGCTCCAAAAGGACCAAGAAGCGATCAAGGGGAAAGCTTCCATGGCGAATGTTGGAGTAGGAGTGGTGGATGCCGCTGCCTCGGAGGTATGCTGCTTCGGGCTTCAAAGATTGAAATGCGCATTAATGGATGTGATGTTTCGGATGTACTAGTGGATGGTGGATGCGGTGAATGCCATGTCGAGCGTTTGTTGAAGAAGTTGGGGATGAAGCTTTCAAGACCTTCCAATATCATTGTTGGGATGGCCAACAAGCAAAAGGTGCGACCCATTGGAGTGGTGGACAAGGTGGTGGTAAGTGTGATGGGAGTTCAAACCTTGTTGTCCTTTCAAGTGCTTGAGGAGGCTAGCTACGACTTGTTGTTAGGAAGACCTTGGTTGAGGGCTGTGAGGACAACTGATTGGTGGCATAAGGGTTACCTTCGTATAGGGCCAAAAAACATCAGTGAAGGTCCCTCACACAAGTGGCGGAGGAGGCGGTCTCAGACTCGGATAGACCTACGAGTGATTACTCAGAGTTTGAGAGTGAAGAAAGTGGCAGTTTTTCAGAGGTTGACACCAACATGTCGACCGATGAGGAGACATCATCTAAAGATACCTCGGACGATGATGTTCAAGTTCAAGTTCTTGCTGCAATGGATTTACTTCCTAGACCAGGGGTGGTGAAAGATCTCGACAAGATGAAGATGAGTGAAGATGAGATAACTCGACGGTTCTCCACTCTCAAATTTGGTCCCAAGGTTCTATGGAGGAGAAGTCAAGGTTCTTGGATATATTTCGAAAATATATCCATGTCTTTGTCTTTAGCTACAAGGATTTGAAGGAAGTAACCTTAGAAATTCATCGCATTGAGTTAGAGGAGAAGGCTTGTCCAGTACGTCAAAAGCAACGTTGGATAAATCCACCAATGGCTGTGGTGGTGAAGGAGGAGATCGACAAGCTAAAGGATGTGGGTTTCATCTATGAGGTAGAGAATTCTGAATGGGTTTCTCCTATTGTGATAGTCAAGAAGAAGAATGGTAAGCTACGTGTATGCGTAGATTACAAGAAGTTGAATGCTGTCACAAAGAAGGATTACTATCCTTTACCTTTCATAGATGAGATTCTAGAGGAGGTGGCAGGTCATGAGTGGTATAGTTTTGGAGATGGTTATAGTGGTTATAACCAAATTCAAATTGCTCATGAAGATCAGCTCAAAACCACTTTTACCACACCATGGGGAACTTTTGCCTTTAGGGTAATGCCCTTTGGTCTATTTAATGCTCCAGCAACTTTTCAGAGGTTCATGAACAAGGTGTTTGAACCTTTTATTGGGAGGCCCAATGCGAGATTTCATGGATGATTTTTGTGTTTACGGGAAGAAGGAGGATCATTTTGATCATTTGATCAAAATTCTACAACGGTTGGAGAAAGCCAAGACCTCACTCAATCCAGAAAAATGCATTTTTGGATGTGAGGAAGGTTTGTTGTTAGGGCACATCATCTCCAACGATGGGATAGCGGTGGATCCAGAAAAGGTGAAATGCATCCTCGACTTACCTTTTTCGGTGACGTTGACCAAGTTGAGGCAGTTCCTTGGAATGGTGGGATACTATCGACGGTTCATCTTTTTCTTCTCCAACAAAGCTTATGCCTTGACGGTTTACATGAAGAAGGGGATGGATTATGATTTAATCCTCAAGGATGGAGAGGAAATTGTATGGCGTTCGAATTTCTTAAGAAGGCGTTGGTAACGGCTCCTATTTTAGCCAAACCTAATTGGGGTAAACCTTTCATTCTCTACACCGATGCATCAAACATTGCTATAGGATGCACTCTAAGCCGAGTTAGATGAAGATAGCCATGATCATCCAATTGCTTATGCTAGTAGGCGGATGGTGCGGTGAGAGAAACTATTCGTGGATTGAAAGGAGGCTTTAGGCGTGATCTTCTCACTCAAGAAGTTTTGACACTATACGTTGGGAGGGAAGTTTACTATCTTTATTGACCACAAGGCTTTGAAGTACATTTTCAACAAGCCTAATGCCGAGGGTAGAATAGCGGATGGAAGTTGTTCTTGGCGGAGTTTGATTACATCGAGGATCGGCGCAGTAAGAAACATGCCAATGTTGATTTGATGTCTCGAGCATACAATGAGGAAGGAGATCAACCGGTGGATGATACATTTCCGGATGAGGATTTGCGATGATGGACACCATAACAAAGATGCAAATTTGAATACAAGGGGATATGGGATTTCATCTCGGAGGAGAGTTTCCCCAAGGCATGCATTCAAGGGAGAGGAATGCATTGGTGAAGCGATGTGAACCTTATACCATCATAGAGGACGTGTTGTTTCATCAAGGAGAAGATGGACTACTCAGAAGGGCTGTTGGAAGGGAGGAGTCAATTCAACTTATGAAGGAGTTTCATGAAGGCTCGGTATGTAGGTACACTTTGCATGAAAGGAAGCGCATTTAAGATCCTAGATGCATGCTATCATTGGAAGGGCATTTTCAAAGATTGTGTGGAATTTTGCAAGAGTTGTGATGTGTGTCAAGCTTTTGCTAAAAAGTCCATGAAAACCCCTCCTTTGACATCAGTTCCTATTTTAGGTCCTTTTGAGAAATGGGGAATAGATTTTGTAGGACCCTTGAATCTTACTCCTCGGGGTAACAAGTTCATTGTGATAGCTACAGATTATCTAACCTAGTGGGTAGAAGCTAGACCTCTAAAATCTACTACTGAGGAAGAAGTGGGTAGATTTACGTATGAGAGAGGATAATAACTAGATTCGGATGCCCTCTAGAAATTGTATCTGATAGAGGTGGTGAGTTTGTTGGAAGCATTATACAAGCCATGCTAGGTCATTTCTCCATCAAGGCACGGGTGACTACTTCCTTCAAACCAAATGCTAATGGGTTGGCGGAAAGCGAATCAACTATACGCTTTGCATGATGTTGGCCAAGGATGCGGAACATGGGACGGGGAGCAAGCAAAATTGGGACAAGAGGCTGCATGCTATCTTGTGGGAGTATCGGACGACTTGGAAGACATCAACGGGGTACTCACCTTTCCGTATGGTATATGGTGTCGAGTCAAAGCTTCCAATTCAATTTGATTTGACGACCTTCTTAACTATCCAACTGAAGTTAAAGAGGGCGAATGGGTAGAAGCTATCAAATCAAGACATCAACAACTGTTGGAGTTGGAGGAGGCTTGAGCTGTGGCCATGGTACATGTGAAGCGGGCTCAACAATTGCAGAAGAAGTATCATGATAATCGACTTGGGACAAAGAAGATGAAGAATTTCAAAGAAGGTGATTGGGTAATACTTTCACGACTCCATTAGATATAAGAGAGTGAGGAAGAAATTTCTTCCAAAGTACTTTGGTCCTTTCATAGTTCACAAGGTGTGGGAAACTTTACTTATGATTTGAAGGAGTTGGGAGGGCGACATTTTGACCGGGTGAATCACGACAAGTTGAAGCCGTTTCATCGGCGATCAGATTCTTTCACTCCGAGGACGGAGTGAAATCTTAGTCGAGGGGTAAATGTAAGACCCAGGGTTGTACATATAGGATAAAATGCAAGTATATCTAAATTGTGCCTAAGTTTATCTTAATCATGACTATATTTAGCTAGTTATGGTTAAGGTGGAGGAAAATATAGAGTAACTTTTGGTGTGGTAGATGAGAACTACTATTTTGTTATTTAGTAGGAATCAAGAAATAGATTCCATCACATGGGTATCTTGACTTCCCTTGACTTGGACTAGTTTTCATTGGTTGGACTTGGTGACGACCCTTAAATCTAGAGGCGAGATTGACTTGGTACACTAGAAGTCAATTAGGGAGTAGTTGGGCTTCTAGAAGATCCAAGTGGACCAATTGCATGTTGCCATGTACCCTTTTCATTGGGGTTTGTGATCTCTACCTCGTTTAAACTTGGTAAGAGGAAGTTACATGATGATTACTTATAGTTACTAGGGTAAGATTCTAAATAGTATAAATAGAGAGGTTGAGAAGCACTCTCAAGTAGTTTTTCAATGGAAGTTGGTTTTGGGAGAAGATAGTGTGGTGATCTTAGTTTTGGGGAGCTTGGTTCTTGGAGATGTCATGTTCGGAGTGGAGCCTTGATTCAATGAAGACTTTGATTACCAAAGTATCCCTTTCCTTTTGAGTGATATCTTACTCATGGTGATAATGTGCATAATGGAGCTTGGACATTGAGAGTTAGTGTAAGAGTGAGCAATAGGGTCATGGTCATAGGGTGGGACTAAGTTCTTCTAGATTCATGATGAGCTTCCAAAAAGCCATCGGAGGTAAACCTGAGTGAGAGTCAGCCCGGAGGTCACAGTACGGTCGAAAACCAGATCCCAACAAGGTGGATGGTATTCAAAGGATGCGTGCAATCTGCAACTCCTTGACAGAAGTGAGGCGGTTTTTAGGTGTTGTTGTGTTCTATCACATATAGATTCCTCACTATGCTCATATAACAGATCCGTTATATGGGTTGTTAAGGAAAAATCAGAAGTTTGTCTGGGAGATTAGACATGTAGAGGCCATGAGGAAGTTGAAGAGGTGTATGTCATCACCTCCGATTTTGTGGAGGATAGAATATCATGGTAACAAACCAGTGATATTGACGGTGGATACCAGTCCTATTGCCATAGGATGGCTAGTGGTGGGCAGGATGACGAAGATGAAGGAGTAGGTATCTTTGTGAGATTTGGAGCCAAGGTCTTGAGTGAAAAGGCGACAAAGTTATCCTCAGGTGAAGAAGGAATTGTGGGGTGTTGTTACGGCCATGAAGTCGGAAAGGAACTACATGATTGGAGCACATGTGATTGTGGAGTCGGATTGTTTACCATTGCTAGGGATGATCACCAATTGCAATACACTGGATATTGCAATGTTGAGGTGGATATCATACATCAAGACGCTTAATCCGGAGTTCAAGCATGTGGCAGGAAAGGATAACAAGGTGGCGGATATGTTGTCAAGAGCTAGGTATGAGAGAGAAGAAGAAATGATTGATGATACTGATGATGTAGGAACAACAATTTATTCTCTAGCTTATCAGCAAGGAGTAACACAAAGTTTGGAAAATATCTCAGCACACTAGCACGACAAAGCGGTTGGAGTGATCATAAGTTCAAACATGTAAGAAGGAAGGCCTACAACTACATGTTACAAGATGGATACATATGGAAGAGACCAAAGCGGAAGGATGACATGTCTCTCTAATATAACAAATGTGATAAGAACAGGCACTATCTAGAATCCATACATCACCAACGCCCTTTGGTGAGTTCCATAGGGCATACCTCTGGCTTCATAGTCCATCTTTGAACAAGTCATCCTCCTCATTAAAATCTTGAGCCACATTGGCCAAAGGAGGATCATTAGTCTTGGTCTTCACACGACTGTCCTTCTTAAAGTGACCACTCTTGCCACATTTCCAACAGACCACCGTCTTTTTGTCTTGGGATTTATCCCTATACATGTATCTACCTCTAGATCCAACCTTCTTCCCATCCTTCTCATTCCTTGATTGTGACCGTCCACTGATCATATTCAGTGCCGTACCAGATGAAGAGGATGGAGTAGAGGGCATCATCATCTTCTGTTGTAGGTCATCAATCAATAGAGCAATTACAACCTCATTGTAAGTGATCGTTTGTCTATCATGATGGAGCAAAACTCGTGACAACGACTAATTTGAAGCAGGTTATGAACTTACATATGAAGGGACTTCCTCTCATCAGTTATCTACTCTCCCAGATTCTGAAGATCAATAACAAGATCACCAAAGGCATCAATGTGATTTTGTATCTTCGTACCTTCATCTTTCATCTTGAAGCTCATCAGCTTCAAGGAGATGTACAACCTGTTTGATAACTCTTTGTGATGAAACCGTCGCTGAAGAGCCTCAAACAATAAAGTACAATTGTCATACTCATCAACTTGCTTGAGGCGAAGGTTGTAGATGGAGTATAACAATACTCCACTTGCTGCTCACGAAGGTCCTTCCAGTCTTCATCATTGAATGTAGAGGGTTTAGGCCTCAATGACTTGCCCAAACCGGAAGCCTTCAACTTGCCTTTGACTTGCCTCTCCCACAGAAGATAGTCACCACACCCATCATATTTGACAATGTCAAATCCAGCTCCTCCTATCTTCATGACTGCCATCTCGTTCCTTCTAGCCCTTGAACTTGTCCCTTGTGTCGTTCGATTGTCAAATGGAACCTCCACACTTGACTTCTTCCCACTCACATGAGAATAAAGGAAATTTACCCTGGGTCAAAATCCCTAAACCACAAGAGATACTGCTGCTCATCTTGTTGTTACTACCACAAACAACAAAGGCACACACGCAATTCCCTTCTACACTTGTGTGTACACATGTTCTTCCTCTCCGGCATACTCCAAAATGGCTGTGAACGAACCAAAAACCATCTCACGAAAAAGAGATCTCCTTGAGCCCTTCTTCAACCATATTCAACAACCACCCCAAACAACCCCTAGCCGGTCCTCCAGGTAGATTCAATCCAGTAAGGTGATGACGGTCGTTGAATTTGGCTAGAAAATCTTTTCTAGAAGTGACAGTTTCTTTAGTCAAATCAGATCTGCAAAAGATCACCGACCTCCGTCTCCGTCCCACTTCTTTATTCTAGCTCTGGTTCTCATCCGCTCGCAAAGTAGACACTTTTACTCGCCTCATGATGACCGGCCAAGGCCATAAGGCGGCTAGGCGCCTTGAGGTTCAACTCCCCAAATGGGTTTCTTCTAACCTCTCCTCCCTACGACTCAACAAAGCGCTAGTGATTCTGCCGGACTTCGAAAACTTTTGCTTTCACAACATCATAGTTCTAGGTTGTATATTTTCTAGGTTTTTGCTGTCTCTCACCGTGGGCAGATTGTAAGATACTGGGATATTTTTACTTTTATCGTGGACTCTGATCAATGGTCGGACTTGTCAACCTTCAATGAGATTTTGAGTAAATAAAAGAGTCAAAGAAAGGTCGGAAAAGAGGAATAATTCTTTCTTGACAGGTGCAGCAACTATGACATTGCCGCCATTTTCAACAACAAAATATGATCGAATTTCTACACTCCGGCAAACATAGAGCTCAATCACGAATTCTCTAGTTCTCATTGATTCGGTCCGAGGTCAAACTTGAAAAAATCTAACTCTTGTGGAGCAACTCCTCCATTCAGGAGAACTGAGAAGAGCATTGACCAACACTTCGAAAGAATGAGATGGAACGCTTTCTGTTCGGCTAGAAAAGGAAGAGAGGGTGGGTGCGTGTTACGAGAAAAAGAACGCCTCTGCCTCTGCTTTAAGGAACTCCTCCCGAATGATGCACAATCGATTGCACGATCAGACACCACCACTTGCACCTCCAAGATGAAGAGAAAGAAGAACATCCACCTCAAGCGATTCCATCAGCATTCAAGAATGACGTAAAAATGCGTGCCCTAAACCACCACCGCTGCTTCCCAAACAAAATAATCTTCATACCATCGTCGGTGAGCAACAACCCCTCTCTCACGCCTCCAAAGGACGAGATTCTGCCAAACGAATGCACAATAGAGAACAGCATGGGGACAACATGCTACACGAACATATCCACAACTCCACAACAATACCTTCCGACGGAGCCAAGGACAAAGCGACCTCCGACACCCCAAGCACTTTGATATCAATTGTAGGTCAGAAATAGCAATACTGGGAGAAACACACATGCAATCAAGAGTCGACATATGAAATACGTGGTTCACCTCACTGAGTCTACGTCCATGGAACACACAGAGTCACTTTACTGAATACCCTGATTGTGTCACAGAGAGCTTCTGCTAGCCCTCTTATATAGAAGTATCAGCCCTAGCCCTAGTCTAACTAAATATAATCAAACTAACTAGAGCTACTCAAGACCTGAGTTAACTCCTAACACAACCATTGTCATGACCCGATCGATATACCCGGAACAATCAACAAAAGAATCAACATATTTCGTATAATCCATGAAGTGACAAATGTCAATGTGATCATCCTCCTCACATGTTCATCCCAAGTGGTCCAATTATAATCTTTGTGCATCTTTACCACATGAATCTTTATCCCTTGCAAGGTAAAGAGACGATGACACATTGAACATGATGTAGCACATACCACTCTATGCAGCCCCCATGAAAGAAAATGAAGCTATAGCTATTACAAAGAGAAAAATGTCATGTTGTGACGTGGCTACTATGAGAAGATGATGACATGTGTCATCTTCTGAGCTGTTGTCATGACAATAATACTTTAGGTTAGGATAACCGACGGCGCATTGTAAGGATGTTAAGAGTCTACCGTTGGATCGACTTTTTAGGTTAAGGATGTTGAAAAGGCTCCAAGAGATATTATCTTGGACCTTATCAGATATAAAGAGCAGTCAGGGTGGAAAGGGTATGGGAGAGAGCTAGACACATCACTTTGTTGACTAATGAGCTTATCTGATCGAAGTGGAGCCGACGTAGGACATGGATAGAGAACAAGATGATCCTTCAGATTTACCGATGTCCAAATCCATTTGTGATCAACATCCGGTGTCTTCATCGTGATCACTCTCGGGCGTGGTTGGTATATCACTTTGGAGATAACTTTATGCAACAAGTGATAAACTCTCCAGACCCGATTATTCTTCTAGTTATTTCCTATGGTGTGATTTGGGACCTAACAGTATACGTTTTGATTTAGTTTGGGCGCTATGGATCTGAACTTACGAGTAGTGGTGACTTTCAACACATGGGCTCCAATCCATCACTATTGTTTACCGAAAACAAGCCATAGAGAGTTGATTGTTAGGAACTTTGGCAAGGAGTATTATTCTCAAGTTATAAACTCCCAGGTTCCATTTGTAGTTCCGTTCATACTTAGTTGCTTTCGAGTTGTCATTTTGACTCTTTATTAGTGGCAACTCATATTGTGTATATGATGGCTAAGTAGTGTGTTTAGGATAGTTGTAAAGCTCTAAGTTAATATGGAGCTAATTTGGCCACACTAGAGGTCAAAATAACACTCTTCATTCTCATTGGTCTTGGAGTTTGGGCAAATGAGGGCACTTCGACAACTTTTTCGAGGTTTTGAGGAGTTTTGGAGAACTTCCAGGGGGACATTTGGAGATTTGGGGGCAAAGTTGGAGAGTTGACGGGAAGAGCTACGACATGGGCTCAAGAATGGATGAATTTGAGGGGTTTGTCACTCTGATATGGTGATTCAAAGATAGATAGGGAAATTTAGACCTTTGAGTGTATTTGGGGTGTTTCTGAGAATCTTATGAGGTTTTTTTGAATCAATTGAAATATAGTTTGCAACTCATGCTTGTGCTTGGATTGAAATTTTGACTCAATTGGATGAGTTTTGAGTAGAAAGTGATAGCTTGAAGTTTGTGTATATAGTCAGAGTTGCAGGATTGCACTGACTGTCACGAAGTTAGTACAGAGATCATATCTTTTGCTATTAGAAAGTTTCATCAATAAAACTTTCCACAGTTGAATTTTGGATAACAAGTGATCTTCTCATGAAATCTGAGACCAATTGGAACCAAGCATTGGGATGTGTGATGGATTTTGTACACAGGGGTCTGCATATCACCTTGTGATATAGTGTGGAACTCGACAATTGTTCTGAGAGATCTAGAGTAGAGAACATATGAAACTTTTCCGAGAAAACAAAGAGAATGTAGAGAATTTTTTTGTGAAGTTTAGGCGAGAGTTATTGGTCCAATCATTGGGTATCATAATCTTCTTCCGCTGAAGTTTTACCAGTTGTAATGAATTCGAATGTGGAGTGCTGAGGAGAAGAAGAAGAGATTGTCAACTCACAAGAGATTCAGGAGGGTTCTTCTATAGCCAGGCGCTCAGGCGTTCTTAGAGCGAAGAAATATCCATGCGACAACAATAAGAATATATTTTACTCCATCATGCATCTCCTCCCATCCGCAGAATCACAACCTCCTAACATCACACTTCACACGAGGAAATCTCAATTATCAAAATCCTCAAATCTAAAAACATTTGTAACTTTTTATTCCGATCTCTATAATTTTCCAACTATGCTCCAATAGAACCAATGCATGAAAAGGAAGATATTAGAATTAAAAAGACGAAATAAGTATATCAGATGTGAGAAAAATTACTCAAAACCCTAAAAATAATAAATTCACTAATATCTCTTTATAAAATTATCCACAGTGTTCAATTTAGGTATCAATGGAACTGGAAGAGAATTGTATATTCACTGTGAACTTTCAGCATAGTAGAACCCCATGATGTGTGAAAAACTACTCCTAGTCTCTTAACCTTATATAGGCTCTCTAAAATAAAAATTAAAAAAGTTTATTTATTCACTCTCAAATTTCGGCAAAATAGAACCCCATAATGTATGAAAACCTAATCTCCACTCTCCGTATCACTCCCGTAACCCGTTGCCTGCTGACTCTTAATCTTTACTTTACAATATATACCGTCAGACGCTGAATTCGGACCAAATTCTTGGTCCATTGTGTTATGTGCCACATGGCAAAAAGAAGTTTGTTGTTTGTGAATGGAAAAGTCTGCATGAAATTTATTCTGCGAAGGCAAATTCTTTTTTCTCTGACTGGATTACTCTGTCACTAAAGTACTTTGACGGTAAGCAGGCCACTAAGTGGAGAATTATGTATCCTGCCGTACCGTGTAAGTAAAATCTACAGATATAGCTGTACTGGTGCTTTGCCACCCTACGGACAGACCGAGATGGCCCGCCGCATGTTGTGAATGGTCACGGAAAGGCGCATTTCTATCTCCTGCTTAATTAAGCTGGCTTTTAAACTTCTTTGCCTTCAATAGTTGTAGATCGGCAATGGTTTGCTTACGATTTGTCCCATGAGACACTAATCTTACTTTGACGTGGCACGCTGTGCCACCTCTCAAAGAACGTGCGGCTCACAGACTTCTCTGACACATAAGTGCTGGAACATGTGGCACGTGTCATCATAATGTACAATTACATTGACTGGCAAGTGAGTCATTGCACCGTATGCCAACACTAGATTCAGGAATACTATTGGGTGAGACACTGTGAGGTCAGAACATCAGTAGTATAGTATTGGGTTCAGATAGTTACTTCCCAGTAACCCACCCCATTGAGATTCTAGTAGCAGCTGCCATGCGTCAGTCTACTGTCCCAAACTCTTCCTTACACTCCCATACAAGCAGAACAGTCTCTTGAGTTCAAGGACATGGTTCACCATGTTCACACGAGGGACTGCAGTGGTACTGTAGTTAGTCTGGTTGGACGCAGTTGGACCATGGTTAGGGTGAACGCAAGCAGGTCCGTTCAATTTGCCCTCGGTGGATCGCCCTGAGGAAGCTGCATTGGACTGCGTTTTACCAACTCAAATGAAGATGGAGGTAGCCACCCCCGATTTCAACACCCAAAAGTTGGTTACATCACATCATCCCTGACCGGATGACCCGGCCGCAGCAACATTTCTCTTCAGATGCCAGGACAGCTGTATGCCTTCGTGTTTTTCCACAGGTTACCAGGTTCAATCCAGAGATTTACTCCCTCATACCCCAAATGAACTCCTCTCACTCCCTCGTACCTCTGCAGTGCCATGTGACATCGACCTGGAAATGGTCACTGAACAGAGAAACGCTGTTCAGTATAGTAGTGCAGAGAAGAAGAAGCCAACCCTACTTGAACTGAGCGGTCTGGTACAAATTGAGTGTTCATTGAACTTTATTAGATGACAGCCCCAGCGGAGATAGGAACGTCACCGGGAATCACCGAGACGACAGGTCCAGCTCCATGCCATAGGGTACGAGGGAACAAATTTTCAGACTCATTGTACGAGGAAGACAATTGGGTTAGTTTGAGGTGTGAGGGAGTAAATCTCTCGGTTCAGTCAGTAAGCACATAGGAATATGACCTGACGAGGTGGGAAAATTGGAGATCACCGGGAGATGACCGAATATGGGGTAGGCGAATGTAATTTTGATGTCACGGGTACTCGGAAGTAATTCTCTAATGCATAACAGCATGTGGTTTGGAAAGAATGTCTTCAAGACATGTCATTATCTTCCAATCAAACAAAGTTGTGAGTAGGACGGAATAGTATAGGGACCTCTCATACCATTATGATATGGTGTTTGCTATAGCACAAGATGAGGTATAACTCACATGTATGGAGTGAATTTTAGTATGTCTTGCAATTGATTATTGCATATGTATACTTTGTTTTGGGAGTACCAGGGTACAAATCATCCACAACTTTGGATTATAATCATCTTTCCAAAATTTTGGAGTGGTGATTAACTATACTCATCAAAGAGTATAGTCAAATAGCAACTAAGGTCTCAAAGTTTAAGGGTATAAAATATATTTTATATTTATTCAATATTCAATATATTTTATAATAATGTATTAAATCAAATTCTTTACATTATTATAAATAGAGTCGGCACTTTCAGTTTTTTTGCAATAAAAATCCGACCAAATGCACTTCACTACAAAAGTCCAATGATTAGGTTGAATCTCTTTCACAAAGAAAAGAAGCCACAAGGACAAGTAAGAAATTAAAAAGTATGAGAAGAATCCATCAAGTTGCAAATGGATGAAACCATGAGGCTGGATCCAATAGTAGCATAATGAGAAATATGTCCTACCACACCGAAGATATCCTAACAATCTAGATCAAATGGTCTACAAACAACATGAGCACATGAAGAAACGTCACCTAATATGATTGCTTTCATATGGATTGCACTAGCTAGTGGTCTTGGTAGAGCAATGAAAACACATTGTCTAAAATAGGCTAAACAATAAGCTAAAGAGAGTGATACACCTTTCGTCTAATATGGTAGGCTCTTGCACACTCTCACACGAACATATCAAAATCGGTGTCCATATCTCCATATAACTCTAAAGCTATAGGAACAAAAAGCTGATTTCTTTGGAAATCCTATACTTGTCACCCATCTAGGAGGATTGGTAATTCAGTTCCCTATGTCATTAGATCTTAGCATTTGAACGTTATTGTTTCATTATGGCATTTGACATTTATCATACAATTAAAGAACTTGAAGTTTTGTATGATAAATGATGCACATATTATTTCACGATCCTTATAGTATAATAAAACATTTAGTCTCTCTTATGAACAAGTTTGCTGAAAAGAACTCAAACGAACCAAAGAGGGTGTGGAGTTTTCTCGGGGTCGATTAAAGCTCGTTTAGCCCGTGGTGATCGTGGATTCCCGATTTCCAAGGGCGGTAGGAAGCAGCCATGAATGCCAGCAAAACTGCCGCCAAGGGCCATCTTCACAGGATTTGCAATCGAATACATTACCCTTATGTTACTTAGCCATTTCTTATACTTTTTGAACCAAAATTTAAAAAAAAAAATGAAAAACAACAAGATGGGCGTGAGCCAAAAACACTTGGTCGCAACCATTGATATGACTCAATTTTACCAACAGACTGTTTCTATGACCTCCTTTTTTAATATCACCTCGAAAATGTGTAGAATACAGCAACATATTCAACTACCGACATCCTAGAAGAAAGATCCTCTTGGGAATTACAAATATGACAGTTATACATTTAGAATATCATACATATCGCATTAGGGAAGACTTATGTGTCTCGCAATCCCTCAAGTGAGAACTTTATGTAAGAATCAATAGTATCAAGACAGAGGAGTGTTGCTCTCCTCAACTGACACAATTTGACCTTTTGACACAGTTGAAGTAAATGTTGAACTATTTTAAACTCTTTTGCAGTTGGAAAGTCCTCTTTGACTCACTTTTGCAGTGGGCAGATTGTAAAAATAGAGTAGAGCGTTTGTGGTACAGATTATTTCAAGTTTCAAAGATAGAGTGAATTATAATCTTCAAGGTCAAGGTTGCTTACCTACAACGAAAATTATGGGTCATAAGATATCAGAAAGGTTTTCTGATGTAATATATATATATATATATATATATATATATATATAGAAAAATGCAAAATCTATAAAATGAGCAAGGTACAAATCCACATAATTTGACTTGATTTCTTTTAATGAACATATATGAGAAACCATGTTTTGAGTTTAAGGTAATCATTGCAATTTTTAAATGCGAGTCATCTATTTTTTTACTTCATGAAATTTTGAAATAGTAGAACATATGAATAACGCGAGTTTACTATTTTCACCCAACACGTTACATTATGTATTGTTTGAGATTTGTTAAAATACTAGGTGTAGGAAGGAAGTGACAGGCGATAACAAACCACAAAGTAGAAAAAATTCCTCTCTTCTGTCTCTAGAAGGCTAATTCTATCACTATAATGTAGAGCCAGATTCAAAAGCATTATTTTATGGCATATAATGCGACCTTTCATATCCAGGAATCTTCTGTACTGCCTTCTGTGTAAACATACGAAAACCGGGTAATAAAGCAAAAAGGATGGAAAGACCCCATCAAGTCCTACAGGGAGGAAACATCTGTGTAAATAAACACCTTCTGTGTAAATAACCAACTGGAACCCGGAACTCGGGAACCCTGAAGAGTCTACAACACCATACAGTTGTCGGGTAACACCTGGTAGACTTGATCTAATCATGTACGCGGTTGCGCAGTTCCACTGGTATGACGACGACAAATGCCCGTGAATCACCTGACTGTGGCAGTCATACACATTGTGTTCTGCAGGTGTGTACCGCTGTGCATGGTGAGGACAAGCCGTTAGGTACGTAGTGGGACATGGATTGCTGTATTTGATGGTTCCGACAAACCTCCAAAAGGTCTTCCAGCTGGTCAGAAGTCCTCCAACGTGTCAATTTCGATGTACTATTTTTAGCCCAGCGAAGTCACCTGCTCCCCAGAAAGGTGCTAGCCATGACTTGTCGTACAGTACATCTCTGACTCAATCTCACTGAGTGCATCTCCGCCGTTGAGATCGATCTGGCGGCTCAAGACATCTCCCGATGTTAGTGGTCCGTGTTGTCAAAGGGGATTTGACATCGCGTCCAGATTTTGAAATCCTTTCCTTCCGGCCGGATATTGATATTGTCTATACCGGCTTGGGTTGGCCGGCGCCGGGGTATCCCGTGTCGAGTTGTTGGATGTGGGATGGCCGGGAATCGACGGTTCAGAAGTCGCCGCTAGGGGGAGAGAATCTACACCTTGCGATCACCACAGGCGGCTGCTTGACCGAGGCATGACCTCCGGTGCAAAATTTGCTTTTCTTTTCTCGTACGTAGGACAGACTCGGCCAACACGGGACCAAGCGGGGAATGTAGAGGACATTCTGTTCCACGCTGTGCTGTGATCCTGTGACTCGAGTCCGCAAAGTTCTATCCCCGACAATTGCCAGTTCGGAAAGTTGAAGGGCTAGATTCGTATATAAGCCTTGAAGTGTTATACGTATCGTAAATTCAACATATAATACGGTTGGTATCTCAACACCTACGCGAGGAACAGCCCATTTGACAAACATAGTATCACAGACGACCTGTCAATGAACCTGGACAAAAAGATGTTCAAGCTTCTGTCCTAAAGCAGGAAAGAAATTGAACAAGGTCTTATTGCACCTGGAACATTTAATGCAACAACAATAAATTGGAAACACATGGCTTCTGTGTTAGGTTTGTTTACGAGTATCATAACATACAACATCATCATCATTTACAATTATATATTTACAATATCCTTGAACGCGGCAAACGTAGCCAACTTCTGAAGTTCTTACTTAGGATACAGAGACACAGTAAAATAACAAAAGGGATGGGAAGACCCCATCAAAACGTACAAGGATGGAACGAAAACGGTAACATGGGGTTAGCCCCAATACTTAGGATATTTGCTTCTTCTTTTTTCAAAATCACGTGCACCGTTGCATATACTTTTCTCTTCAAAGCCTTCTGCATTTTTTTAGACCTCAGCGAAACTTCTTGGGCTTCGCCCCCTTCCCTTAAGCGGAGAAGTAGGATAGCAATTTCTTCAAAACTGGTAACATCTTTCTGTTTTAGACTGCAATTTTAAAACAAGTTGGCAGCGAGAGTCAGAAAGCTACCATAAACAAATTCCACAAAGTCTTTCACATCTTTGATCGTTGAGACCTTGGTCATCCCCATTAAGCTATATCAGTTGCTTTAGCAAACAACCTTGACAACAAGGACTCGACATGGCAAGACAAGTGATGACCCTCCAGTGTTTTCAGGCCTTGGTTATCCTTTGGAAGGCCTCTTCAGGGTCATCTCTAGGTTTCAGGAGTATGACATTGACTCTACCGGATGTGTCATACGCCAACATGTTAGGGATCACATCCATTCCATCATAAGTATATAATTTGTGCAAATCTGACATTGGAGTTTTTTTTTTCTCTATAGAACTAAGGCAACTGGGGGGAAAGAGGGTGCCTACAGCTTGTCACTGTACTTTCTGGCTTCATCAAAACGACATACCGTTCTATCATTGAGGGTAATGTCCGGTGATGCGAATGGACACACCCTTGGGTGACATAAAGATATTAGTTTACTGGGTATATCTCTTTAGATTATTGTATAGATTATTATTTGCTTACACATAGCATTAGTTGATGTATTCTTAGAATGCTATGTTATTTGTATAGGGTTTCATCCAGTTAGGATACAACCTTAGTTGATATATGACATATTTCCTGATACTATTGGATTCAGTTTGGTTTCATCCTTGTACCATAGTATCTCCCTACTCTTTCTTATAAAATAAAATAATAATTGAAAAAAATTAACCCATATAGTAAAAGGCTGCAACCACTTCCCGTACTGTCATCGTATGGAAAGGCTTAAGGAATGTACTAAGACGATAAAAGATATCATCTATTATACCAATGAAGACCACATCTTCTCATCTTTTTGCTATATATTTCTTACTTTGTTTTTATACCACTAAAGACATACTCGTAGTGCGAATGACTTCTGTACGTGGGAACAATCTTAACCGTAGTGATAGCGGAGCATAGAGGAAGTGGTCAAGTAAAGTCGTTTATTTCCTTTCTACATTTTTGTGCCACATGTATTCAATTACTCAATATAAATAATTAATCAGGACTACATAATGTTTCAAGTGACAAAAGCTAAGTTGGAAAACGACGAAGCATAAAATAAAAGACGGGAAAAATCAAAGTCAAAATGGAAAATTGAAAGTCGATGTATCACTTTATCTTTCATGTCTCCTAGCCTAACTTTTAGGAGGTTCTGCCTTCGGTTTCTCATAAGCGTCTTTTCTCCTTTGTTTATTCCTACATTGTCTACTTTCCTTCTTGTGCTACTTTGCATTCGCTATTTGCATTTGCATCATGCTTTTTTGCCTCAAACTTTTCGGGTTTAGACCTTTTTTTGCCTCAAAACCATTCATGAAATCTTTAGTCCGCCGAAGGTTTTTCGCATACGCTGAAAAGAGGAACAAGGGTCGGAATCGACAATTGACTTGTGCTCTAAGGCACCTTTTGCTGAAACGGAGTACTGTACTTGCTCTCTATTTTCGATTTATTATTCTTATTTTAAACATGGATCTGATCCTTGTGCAAATAATTCTGTAGCGGCAGAAAAAAAATCAGAAAATTATATTGAAAAAAAAAGGCAACGAATGAGAATATGAATACAATTGCTCAATTCGACTACAAGGTGTCACATTTATATCGAAAAAGCATTTCCACTAATACCCAGCTTAAATCCAACCAACTTGTTTTTGTGGTCCTTGATATCCTTACTTGTTTACAAACGTTGATGAAGACTCAATTCCCCCACTTGATAGCAATCATCACTATTTCGTTCATAAAAGCAAAATGCACGAACGCAAATTCTGTGGTGATCGAATCTAGAGAACAGGAAATGGGGGAAATTGGCGAGACGTTATAAGTATATAAAAAAGAGAACGATGAAATACATGTGAGTGCAAGACATAAAAAATGTCAGGTCTCTGACATTTTTTATGTCTTGTACTCACATGTATTTCATCAACAGACTTTGAGAAAGTGATGTACACACTTGCTTGCTGTCCTGGGCAGAATGTTAGTGTGCGTGATTCTGGCCTCTATTTCACTTCTTATTAGGATTGATGGGCATTCTCATACCCTTATTATTACACGTCTCCGGTTTTCATATTTTGGGAAGGCGGAGGTGAAGTCCTTTACCGGGTATCTTGATAGCTGAAGTTAGCAGGGATTGCTGGACTTTCACAAGTTTGCATTACAAAAAGGGACGGAAGGAATGACTCTTTTACTCTGGTGGAGAAAAATAAACATTGCATTTATGACACTTCAATCATAGAATTCTGGTCAGCTTTTCAGTTTCCAGTCGGAGTGGGCCCCGGCGAAAATATAAGAATTCTAGAGGCGCGGAGCTTAAGTGTATCACAAGAGTGGGCCCAGAAGAATGTAGAAGCCCGGAGACGGAAATAGTTCTCACATCACATACCAGAGGAATCCATGCAATCCAATTGTGTCACATTGAACTCCTTCGATTGTGGTCCTTATCCTTCTTGAAATCAAAAACTTTTTTAGCTGCATTTCTTTTAACCCTGAACCACATAACTTTTTGACAAGGAGAAGAGTCGACGGTATTGTTTGCGTATATATACTGAAGCAACCCGCGTTTATAAGCAGACATGAGCCTCAGGACACTGGACAGCCAAGGTTGTAACACGGTCATTTGACTGGAGAAATTTGCGATTTTGGCCTTGAGAGGTCTCCAGTTGATCATCACTGCAAGGACCTATATTCCTGAAGTCAATAGAGCTTCCATTTGAAGTACAAGGTCAAGAGAGACCTTCTGAAATTCTTATTTCCGACTCCTCTGCAGCTAACCCTCGATAACATCCCGGCAGAAATTTTCTGGTGCACAGGAGAGTCGAAAGCGTGTAAGTTGATTACATCAGAATTGCGTGATTTTGCGTGAGGATAAACGGACGACAGTGAATATATACTCATGTTTGATCCATCATGAAATGTTTGCTCGAAACGGTGTTCTTCAATTGTCATCCTGCATGCTTATGTAACACATTCAACTTCTGAAAAGGGCATAGAATGACGTTTTGATGCTAGGAGCAATCAGATGAGGTTGAGTCCAAGTGTCTCAAGAGGGTCTTTGTCCACCGCATGCAGACCTGACCTTTATTGTCGGGTACAATCGTAAGTATGTCAAAGCCGTCATCTGGAAAGCGAATGCCAAAGCGTCGACGGGTGGCGTCTCATCCAACGACTTTTTGTCGATCATGAGATTCCCAAATTGTCCCGATTTGGGGGTGTGCACTGTTGTCTAACATCCACTCGAAAATGTGCACAGGCATCCTCGTTTCGTCGTCGATTCAGGTCAATCTTTTTGTTTGTTTTCTACTGGCATCCCTCCACTTGGAGAATGTTTCTTAAGACTGTCCACTCTGGAGGTTTGGATGTTTTCGGGGGCGAAACCAAGCAACGACGCTCATGAAATGGAGCTGAGCTTCATTGCATGATATGGTTGTGATACGGCTTTTGTAACTGCGAGGAGCCACTGTCCGGTCGGGGACCAGAAAGCATTTTTCACGATAGACCTCCCATTCCTGGTCTCGCCGGTAGTCATGCTAATCGCCCTAAAACTTTCGACTCAACAAACCAGTTTATCAGCTGTGAGTGGTCTCCCTCAGAAGTTTGCGTGCTAGATGTTGGAGTTGTTTAGTGTCCTCTGTCCTCAACTATCGCCCATCGGAGTTGTTTTCTTCATGCTTGGTATGGTGGGGAACTGTACAAATGTTGTGACCAGTCGGGGTCGTGAGATGTTTAGGTCGTAGGTGGACGATCTCTAGCGCCGTGCAAACTCATTTCTATCTGGTTGGAGGAGGGTTGGAGAATGTGAATCGGTGCAACTACTTTCTGACGCAAGAACGGAATTTGGAAGAATGTCCACAGCCTGTACTTGGATTTTAGATAAATGCAGCGTCTTATATCCAGCGTCTTCTCGACTATTTTGTTACACCTTGACCTGACAACGTCGGGCAGCACATGCATGTAGGATACATGTGCGAGGCCAGCTTGTTTCGAGTTCCCTAACGGATGTTTTCAGCGTTCAGGTAATCTGGAATAGTTTTGCCTCCAGTAGTTCTGCTAGTGGAAGCGCGGTGATGACTTTTTCTCATGTGGGGGACTGATTTCAAGTCGTTCGTTCATGAGGGCTGACATGAGGTGATGAATAAATCTTCACCCTCAGACTCTGTCCAGCGAAATGTTGAGAAAAGTTTTGAACGTCCGTTCCATAGATTCTTGCTGAACGACAGGTTTCGTTCCTAGGGTACAGTGCAGAGACGTTACCTTGACCGATTGAGTATCATGAAAGTGATTGAGCCATGGTACTCTGTCCGCTTGTCGAGCTGCTCGGGTTTAGCCCCGTGCAATTATGGGATTACACTGGATTTTATGTCATTTGCGTTGTTGCTGTCGAGTTTGCATGAAATTGCGCAAGTAGATGCAGTGGGAGTAATTAAATGCGTGTGACGAACTTTTATGATGCTGTGGTTTAAGATTGCAAATAGCATACCTACGACACCCCGGTCATGTTATCTAGGCAGTAACAACTCATAGGAACTTTTAGCCTTTTCAAAGACGAGGTCGGCCCAATTCCCAAATCTTTCTGTCAAAAATTGGGTTTGCTCGTTTAGAAGTGTTGTCATATCTGGTCATGTTAATGAACGTCATGATGTACTGTTTGTCGTTTTTCTTCGTTGTCTCATACGGCTAAGGTGAGGCTTACTGACATCACGGTCCTTTTTTTGAACATGAGATGTATCTTTGGAGGGCCACATCATCGCTTGTTGTGAGTGAGTAGATCTTTTGGTTCGTATCGTTGCCTCTTCTTCGTCAGCATACAGGCACGTGATGGTGTGAGAACTCACACGCCGTCCTCTAACTGAGTGACATGCTTCCCACACGTGTCGTCTGTTCTGTATTAATAAAAGGTCCGGACCAATGGGTGACTTGTCGTGCTCTTTGAGAACTCCAAAGTTTTTATATGTCACGTGTCTTTTGGTGAAATTACTGAGAACTTGACTTTGGAAAGAAGTGGTCGAGAACAGCTAGAAGCTAAGCGAGGAAACCACAAATCTGGTTGTGCACCAAGATTTTTACTGGGTCTCACACAGTAAAAGATAGCTGGTTCCAAGATAGCATCAGTCATGCCTATTATTTCATCACAGTTTGCTTGAAAATCGGTGTTCTATGCTTGCCAATTTTAACGCAATGCGCCTGTAGCTCAGTGGATAGAGCGTCAGTTTCCCTAGCAGCTAGTCGTAGGTTCGACTCCACTCTACCGGTGGCACCTTCCGGATGTTCGCTTTGTTTTTAGTTCTCGTGTGAGAGAGTGTCTGTACACCGCCCGAGCGAATTTGACCTGCAATGAGTCACTTTTGGATGTGCCGATGGTCTAATCATGAATGTGAAGAGTGGGTTTGTTTATTATGCATTTGAAATCCACGTAAGTCCTGTGAATTGCCGCGCATCGGGGCTTTGTAAATGGTTCTGCGGTGGAAATTAGAGGGAACCTTCGGAGGACTCGGTCTTTAAGCGAAACGAGCTGTATTCGAGAATTTTACAGACTACACCAGAGTGATCGACGCAGAGTAACTAGGTAGGCCTGGTTGTCTGCTTGAGCTATCATTATCGAATTCGAGATTCATGGCGCGTTGTGCTCATCTCCTTGGGCTCAATGCATAGTGTGCGCCGTCCGTCTCACACTAAACTGCTTGAACGTAACAGTCCAGTCTATACAACATTGTGCAACGTGTTGGGGGCCCTTCGCTCTCTTCAGGTCAGGACGAACGTCAGATTTGTGACTTTCGTCGTCAGTACGTGCATATACATCTGTTGGCTTCACTCGACACAGCAGGATCAAATCTGACAGCAGGAATTTCATCTTTTTATCTTAAGGTTCATCCATTGCAATATATGCTTGTCGCTGGGAGAAGTTACCGCAGTTTGGTATTTCCCACTGTGCCATGGGGATTATGCTGACACATGCAAGGGCTGTCACCGGGAACTGTTTACACTACGAGCTGGTTTTGTAATGTGTGATGTTCAGGATCAAAACTTTGGGCATTGCACCTGGACTTACAAGCTGGATTTTTGTTCACGGCAGGTTATGGACGTCTGAGGTGATTGTGGTTAACTCTGCGGGTTCGTGAAGATCATCAGTGTTTGGATGTAGAACCCGAGGAAAATTGGTGGTTTGATTACCTCAGATCATCATGCGATGCACGTAGTGGAGGAAAACATCATCGTCAAATATTCCTTTCAGATTTCCTCCTGAAACCTCACCTATTGGTGCGAGTACAGTGCGGCGGAGAAACCGGTCCTGTGAGGACAATGTAGGCAAACTCTGCAGTGTTCCTCCATTTAGCACATTTGGTGACAACCATTGGTTCTGCTCTCTGTGCTTCCACAGAACTCACGATTTTTGTCAAAATCGTCAATATGAGTGAAGGAGACAAAGTGCCAGAACTTGGCGACGGCACCACAAACAGGTCTTCAACACACTATGGAGGACGGGCAGAAAGTGTTGACATTCCTCCACGGGATGGCGAAGAGGTGCCGCATCTCGGTTATTTACTCGAGCATCATTTGGCGGAGGCGAATGCCATAAAGGGAGGTCTCGTGAGATCACCTTCGGCGCTGTATCATGTTTCATCTTCTCTTTCAAAAAGAGGCTCTCTCTGGCCTCAAACTTTTGAACGACAGATGGAAATATACAGTCGCTCGCCCAGCGGGGTGTTTTATGGGGAAGTTGGTGACGCGACCTGTCACGGCGATAGAATCAGCACCGAGCACTCGGACGCGGATTCCAGAGACTCTGAGGTCCTGCATTCAGAGCTGAAGGACCCACTGAAGGAGCCCTTGCTACGGAGTGCGGTTCCGAAGACGAGCGGGAAACGTAGAAATTCAAGAAGTTCTGCCCTCAAAGATTACGAGCAAGCTTTGATCGCGAAAGAAGCAGCAGCCGTTGTAGAAGAGGAAGGCGGGGTGTTTGTGGACGACGGCAGTTCATTCGTGCAGGCCTGTTTGAATGGAACGAATGTTCTTGCAGGTATAGTAATGATCATGGCTTCTGCGTTTCCTTCTAGTATCTGGCACATGCTTGAACGTGTTTGAAATTAGCTTCCAGGGGGAAAAATCAACCTGGACATATTAATTTTTGGATTGTTGTTCTTTCTCGTAAGATGCGTGGGTTGTTTTGGGAGACATGGCTTATATCTGTCACCCACCAGGTTTGAGATGCCATTGAATCGGATGTACCCCGGCTGTCTTCATTGTCAGACTGCGTGCATCGCCCACAGGTGTAGGTGTCAGGACGATAGTGGATGTCATCCCAATGATCAGCGGTAACAGAGATCAGTACATTCTAATTCATGTGTTTCCTCGCTGTCAGGAGTTGGAATTTTGTCCACACCTTACGCCCTCTCGCAGGGAGGTTGGTCCACTTTGGGCTTTCTTCTATTGTTCGCGGTCATATGTCTCTACACAGGGATTCTTCTTCGAAGGTGCCTGGACACGGACCCTTCAGTAGTTTCCTACCCAGATATTGGCCAAGCAGCCTTTGGGCGAAAAGGACGGTTGCTGGTCTCCATAATGCTGTACTTCGAACTCTACTGCGTTACGGTAGAGTTCCTCATTATGGAAGGAGATAATCTGGCCAATCTTTTCCCATTCGCGGACGTGACCATTGGCAATTCGAGCATCAGTGCGCATCAATTGTACATCATCTTTTCAGGACTTTTCTTTATGCCTACGGTGTGGTTACGGGATTTGAGCGTCTTATCGTACATATCAGCTGGAGGAGTGATAGCAGTCTTGGCGATATTATCTACAGTGGGATACGTGGGAGCATTTGAAGGTGTAGGGTTCAGTCATACTGGCACTCTTATGAATTTCAGCGGACTTCCAGTTGCCGTCGGGATATGTGCATTCTGCTTCTGTGGACATGCCGTTTTCCCCAGCATCTACAGGTCTATGAAAAACAAAGAACAGTTCTCAATGGTAGGTCTGGTCTATTCCAAACTTAGCAGGTCTTCTTTGTTGAAAGCACCAGTCTTTCTGAGTATTCTGCACTGCATGGAATGAATGTCCATGGTTTCATTAGGTTTTCTTTTAGGAAACTGGGTGGGCTTAGTCTTGGTATTTCTTATTTTCCTGTTCCCGAAGTTTCTTCTTCAGGTTTCATTCCGGTACAAATGTAGACCAATGAAGTGCATGATATTCTGTCATTTAGGGGTGGGAATCAGTGGAAGATGTTGAAGCGTCTTGTCAGTGGGGACGTGTCTAATATCTTTAATGGTTTTTACGGCAGGTGCTGATCGTCTGCTTTTCTGCCGTTACCATCATGTATGGAGGTATAGGAGTTATGGGCTACACCATGTTTGGAGACGAACTGGAATCGCAAGTCACTCTAAATCTGCCAAAAACTTTGATATCCTCTAGAATCGCAATATGGATTATCCTTGTAAACCCCTTCGCCAAGTTTGCACTGACCATCACCCCACTTGCAGTAGCTTTGGAAGAGTTTTTGCCCTGGACCCCAAAATCCAAGCAATTCATGGCGGGAGCTGTCTGTATTAGAGGTCTCCTGGTTCTTAGCACAATTGTAGTCGCCCTTGCGTTTCCCTTCTTCGGCCTCATGATGGGATTCATTGGATCATTTTTAAGTATTGCGGTGGCTGTCATCCTTCCTTGCTTGTGCTACCTAAGAATATACGGACGAGCAGGGGGAATATCATCTGCAGAATTTCCCGTATTAATTGTTGTTTTGTTCATCGGGATCATTACAGGATTTGTAGGCACGTATTCAGCAATCAGAGGGATGATTGGGAACATAAAGCTTGCCAAGTAGAACACGTTGGACTGAGGTCGGCGTGTCTCCTAGCGGTTCTTTATAGATCTGGACACATACTATTCTTTACCACTTTCAGCTCAGCAAGTTCAGATTTTTTGATTTGCGGTTCGTGCACAAGTTGTTGTTACTTCTGTACCATTATGTAAAGTATGACCAAACACCTTTCTTTAGAACAGAGTTTCGTCTACGTCAAATCTCATGTCCACATCAGCTTAGCTTGTTTAAAAAATTCAATCCTCTAGTTACAGCAAATAATGTCACTAAGACGATACTATCGCCTCGTAAAAATTAATTGAAAGTTTCATTGTTTGGATAAATGAGAAAATCTGGTAGTGAGGCTAAATTGTAGAAACCTGGAAGTAGGAAAAGATATAATTGGAAAGTGGGCTCAAGCGTGGGCAGAGACAGCCTGCGATGAAAACAGCAATGAAACTTGTTTCACTTAATGAAAAATCCGTGTTCTCGAAGAACAGATCTATGGGGTTTCAGTACACAGGATGTGATTGATGTTCGAAAGCTGCGAGCTTAATCTCCAACTGAAGAACGTTGACCGAACAGTTGATTCCTGGAAAGCTGACGTTTCTGTTTTGCATATATCTGGATTTCTGAAGTATGACTGTACAAAGGCAACATGATAAAGTTAAAGATCCGACAGTATTAAGGACCCACTTGAATGGTTCATTCCGTTTAGGTTCAAGTACCGAGCAATGAATTTTCTAGCACGTGATTAGAGATGATATACTTTTCTTTCTACCAAAGGCGACGTTAACAGCGGAAGTGTCCCGTAGGACCGAGACATGTTTTTCAGACAGATAATACGTCTGACAGGCTAGACAAGCTCGAAAGAAAAAAGGGACGATTTATAAGCTTTGGAATGAAATAAATAAATAAACAAACATTCTTTTCTTTTCACTCCCTGTTTGGTTTGCAAGCAGATGAAAAAAATCCCAAATCACCTACAACCCGTGTCAGATAGTGGCCTATAATACGTTGATTAATTAATCAACGTCTGCGCACGATTTCACAGCGGTTTCGCTTCAGATTTCGTAAGTTTCTAGTTTTTCCGATGTATTTCTTCTTTACCTGGATGACTTACGTTTTCCTCACACTGGGCACTTTCAATTGCCCAATTTATCTCGTGCATGTTCTTCGAAGATTTCGGAACTGTGTCAGAACGTTTCTACTCCTTGCGAGGCTAAGTGAATGTCAACTTGGCACGATGTTAGCGCGAGCAAATGAAGACTCTCTGAGAGAAAAGATTGTGAACAAGCAGTGCGAAGACCCGATTTCTACTCCGCACGATTAGCGAGTATGTTTGCTCGCAAGTCTTGACCAACTCGATAAGCCCTCTCACTCGTGAACTGTCAGTAATCGGAAGGCCCATAAAACATACACCTGGCGCCGTTGTTGCCCATCTTCTCCGAAAGAAACACAATCGGGAACGTTAAGCATCAACGCTGCAGGACCCGAATGTGACGATGACAGTGTTCTTATAGCATCTCTTAAAATAGGAGAACGAACACGAAAGCCTCACAGCGCACACCATGTAAGAGGCTCAGATTTGAAGTAGATCCATACTCGAAAAATTGAAATCGCTTGCTCAGCGTTCTCAGATTTCTCAAAGTAGCATCGTCGGGTCGGTAAAATACATCTGACTCGAAAGATAACTTTACGGCTTTAGGGATTTGAAGGCCTTGAGGCCCTACTCATGACAAGACTGAATCTGAGGAAGAATCATCTGACCCATCAACTTACCTCGCATCTCTCGTGACCTGAGCAAGAAGTGGTGATCACAGCGGACACAGTTCCTCCGGTCTCTCGTCTTCTCTCATGCAACTGGATGCGGCCAGCCCTGTACCTGCTGTTCACGTCAACGGAGATCGATTTGGTTCTGCAACATTCTTCCGAGTTCAACCGTCTACAACGAAGCTACGCCTTCGAGCAGCTCTGAGTCCCGAGCGAATTCCACTGTTGTCCATCGCATCGCGCTACTTCTCGGCTCCAAGGACTGCACCATGGAATCCACACGGACGAGCTTCAGCAATTAAAATGCAGCAATCGTGAACAGGCAGGAGAATGAGCGGCGGCGTGATTGGCCCTTCCCCCGGGGCTATGACTCTGACCCACTCGAGGATGAACACATGAGCCCAGGTCGGGAGGAGAATGAATGGCAAGAACGGATCCGCGATGACAAAGTTGGTGGCAATTCCGCGAGCCCCAGAAGCGTTTGATGCTGGAGCGTGCGAGCGAAGACGAAGCCATCGGCCTCCTCGAGGACTGGAAATGTCGTGAGCGGGGGCGAGATGAATCTCAAAGACGGCGTGAAACTGAGTCTGGGAGCGATCATCGGCGTGGTGGTCGTGGTCCATGGCACGAAGCTGGCCCTGCAAATCGCGCACAACAGGCCCGCCAAGCGTCTCCCCCGGGTCCTCGCCCATGGCCCATGTTCGGCAACGCGCTGCAGCTGGGGCCGAGCCCGTGCCGAATGCTGGCTAAGGTCTGTGACCAATACGGCGGGGTGATGGCTCTGTGGGTGGGCTCGCACCCGAGCGTGATCATCACCTCGGCGCAAGTCGTGCAGGAGCTTTTCTCCTCCAAGAACCCTCCCGACACATTCGAGTCCAGGCCCGGCATGATGCTCCAAGGCGGAGCTGTGAACATGGGCGAATCAGCCACGGGGTATCGACGGTACGTGAACATTCCGCCGCACAAAAGCCCGCAGTGGCGACGGCTGCGAAGGATTCTGTCGTCGTACCTGATGAGCACGAGCAGCAAGACGTCTTTTCGGCCTCTGAAGGAGTCCAATCGAGACCATGTTCTGGCGGTGATGATGGAGAATCTGAAGCAGGAGTCGTCGACGAACAAGTGCTTCGTCGTCAACGCGAGGTCCCATCTGCGGTTCGGGATTCTGAACCTCCTCTTCACCACTTGCTTTGGCAGCGTCGTCGATTTGTCGACCGGGCTGATGGACCACCAATTGGTCCGCCTGCTCACGGCGTTCAAGGACGTCGTGAGGCTAGGGATTTCCAGTCGATTCTCGGACTACCTGCCCGTCCTGCGCGAGGTGCCGGCCACAATGGCGGACATCGAGTTCGCAGAGAGTTCCAAGCGCGCGGAAGAATGCTGCGTCCAGACGGTGGGAATCATCCGCAAGCGCTTCCACCCCAAAGACCAGAAAAAATCCAACTTGCTGCACAGCTTCCTCGACGTTCTTTGCAATCTGCACGGCGAGGACCGGCTCACGGATCGGGAGATCACGTGGATTCTGAGCGAGATCATGCTCACCGCCACGGACAGCACCTCCACCACGGTGGAATGGGCTCTGGGCCAGTTGATCTACCGCCCCGACATGCAGGCCATGATCCAGGCGGAGATCGACCGAGTAGTGGGCGACAGCAAGAACATCTCCGAGAGCGACATCGAGAAGATGCCGTACCTCAAGGCAGTGGTGAAGGAGACGCAGCGCGTGAATCATCCCGTCATGCTCACTTTGCCGCACACGACCACCAAGCCTCTGGATGTGAGCGACGGAATGTACCATCTTCCTGCAGGAACGACCGTCATAGCTCACATTCCTGCAGTGTATACGGACCCCAATGTCTGGGACAGCCCCCACGAGTTCCGCCCGGAGCGACATTTCACCGACCTGGACGAGGAGCATGAGGAGCCAGAGAAGATTCGGCTGCAATCCGATGTGCTGGGTGGAATCCGCAGGTTCTCTCCCGGCCAAGGACTTGTGACTCACAAAGCTCAGATCCTGATCGCCAAAATTTTGCAGTCTTTCGACGTGTTGCCAGCCTTCGAAGGGAAGCCCAAACCCTTCGATGAAACCTCCTCCTCGGAGTTTGGAGTTATCAATCAGATGAAGCTGCCTTTGGATGCTTCTCTGAGACCTCGATCCGTCTTCCAAAACTAAACTTTGTCCTAGAACCTGTCCTGATCCCAACCTTATGATGCAGATCTCTGTCTCTCTGTCTCTCTTCCCCTGAACTTTTCAGCACTTTCTACATCTGCTTGTGCCAGATTATTCTAGTATTGTACTTGAAAGCAGCAGCACTTTGCAAAGTGATGCTTGTACAAGTGGATTTGGTCACGAGGCAGGCAACGCGCAGGCTCGACTGCTGTGCTGGATGGATGGATGACTGAGCTCTAGGGATCCACTTCACATCATCCATGAAGCTCTTCTCTGTAGGAAAGTACTGCCAGCTTAGCGAGCGAGAGTTGAACCAAGTCACCAACAGTCTGTGGAGCATGAGAGATTTGGTTATGAGCATGGTTAGCGTTTTCCAGGCCTCTGATGTACATGTGTGCGAAAAGGAACGAAGACTGAGAACGGTATCCTTGACCTTGTCCTATTAATTCAAGCGCAAGAGGCAATGAAGGCTGTGAGAAGAAGGCCCAGAATCCAGATTGATTGTGCCCTCCTGGCCTCACAATAAAATTGATGTTGGCCAGCCATGCGCAGATCGACGCAAAACCATGCCACGCTATGAGGACAGAGAGGTTGTATAGTACCCGTGCATCTGAACTCTGTGTTATGGTTCTTGAAATTGGTCAGCTTTGACGCTTCTCTTCAGCTCTGCCTTTACGACAGTTCGCCTTACATTGGCGACCATGACCTGTATACGAGAGTGAACTCAGCTCAGTCAGCATTAAACATCTCGTCCTTTTTGGTTGTTTGCTGTCGGCTGTTTGCAGACAAGCATTTAGTGAAAAACTCAGTTCACTTTGTCTGAAGTCAAAACGATTTCAAGTACTGTACTGCATCGGTGGACATTTTGAGAGGGCAGAGAACATGCCAACTTTTGTCACTCTCTTTTATGGTTGAAGTCCACTTACAACTAAGTGAATGCAGTACGCATGTTCGACTCATAGTCAAGACAAAAATTTTGGATGCGGATTTTAGCTTTATCTGGCATGCACACAGAAGTCAGAACAACATGAAATATAACGAAAGATGGGACGACTTAACACCACTGGATAGGAATCAAAACAAGGGAAGCCAAGACAGCTCGGGACTGAGTTTCCCAAAAAGAAAGGAATGGAGTACATGCGTACTTGTACCCAAGTACGCAAATTATGTGTAGGTTAGGTTTCATGCAACACTGCCATAATTACAAGGTTTGGCTTACTCCCGACACCTTCCACTCCTCCTGGCCTGACTGTACTAACGGAGAGAAAGTTCTACCTCATAGAACGGTTCTAATGGAGGCGACTGATCGGATGTTCACTCTCTGAATTAGAGAAGCCGTGACTCTGTGGCTCTAGCTAGAAAGACAATGTCTTATACAGGCGAAGAAGGTTGAAGATTACAATCCATTTGCCAGATGTAGCGAGCTTGTTTCAGCTTTTCCATGTGAGAAATGAATGATCCTACATAAAATTTCGTTACAAAAACTGCGTGCCAGTCCTGTACTCCAAGCAAATTTCACCCGCCATGGCGAGTCCGACCTACGGCTCCCACACCTAAAGAAACCTTTCTCTCAATGAAAGTTTATCTGGGGTCACCTTCTTTTGTAGATGGAGATCCAGCTGACACGAGAACCTGTTTTCACAGAAAGCCCGGCTGCTGCTTCCGGTAGAAGAGGTAGCGCCGCTATTGTAATCAAGAACCGCCTACTCCCCCTAAATCTCGAGATGAAGAGGAGACATGACACCACCAGAAACCAGCAATTCTTGATCGGCTGGGTTCCACAAGTCAGAATATTAGAGCGGAGGGTGTATACTAGCGCTTTACCCAAAAGTGTGTCCGTTTCTGGAACTCGAAACCAAGCAGAAGGCTGTTGATGATAATGTAAACACAGGCAACTTGACGGAGGAATCTGTTTTGTCAGTGGTCACGTACGTCGTCTCCTTTTTCCTAGAGGCGGACAACTGCAAACTAATGAAAGTCTGATAACCGGCATCGATCTTGACTTTCCGCGCTTTCCCTTTCGTGTAGTGAGCGGTCTTCCCATCCCTCTGGATCTGCTGGAAACTGTTATTGTTGTGGCACTCCAAACTTCCTTTCCTACATCCTTAGTCTCTGTTTCTAGTCTAGCAGCTTCAGTGCACTCAAATGATAAGCCAATTCCGTTGTGATACCATCCGAATTTATCGTCGTCATTCACAACCCCGTCAAAATTTCTTGAGGGTCGTCGTCATCCTCTTGCTCCCCACTGTTCACCGACTCTGGCTGGTAAAGGAATTTTTATCGCAAAACAGGTTTCATGGCGAATTCGGCTACCGGAGGATCTACGTCTGTCACCTTCTGTTGCCCATCAGACACTTTCTCCCCGAACCGTCAGCATTCGCTGACAGAATGAGGAGGTGTTCCTCGAATTTACTGCCGTACAAGTATTGGCAATCGAATTGTAAGAGGACTGTGAATACCTTCTCTACATTGCTCTTCTCCATTGACAGAGGACCCAAGGCTGACCTAAACCAACCACGTGTTTCGCTTGGGTTAGCCAGCTTCTTTTTGTCTCCGGCTTCCCATCCATCCTCGCGTCCTCCAGACACGGGAAAACTCTGGCATTGTGAATCAGAACCTGGATCGGTGCAGAGCATCCTTAAAGAGAATAAGCCCATTTTTCATCCTGTCCACTTATTTTTCCACTCCGACTCCTCGATGTGCATTACTGTTGCTACAGCCTTGCCTGTGTCCGATGTTGATTTCCCTGACACTTCAGAATACTGGGATCCGATGCCGATGGCAGTTGCCATACCTTCAGGGTGGAACAAGTTTACAGTTAAATTCCCGGCTTTTTTGCTGGGATATAGAATCCTGAATCGAACGGGACGGTGAAACTCTTGGAGCCACACTCGAGGACATCGGAGCGAAGGGTAAAAGTGCTGGATGGCCAATTATCCGCCTCAATTCCCGGCAGCTGTGATGGAGAAATAGCTGGGCCGTCGATATTCAGCTCACTCGCATTAAAGTTTTTCATGGGAGGAGTCCTCCAATGGCAGCTTCAACGTCAACCCAGGACTATCGTCATCCTGCAGTTCATTCGAAACACCATAAATGAGTCGTGTTTCAAGCAGAACGATACGCAAGTCAAATTGCTCAATGGTACCTGCTCTGGCGTGAAGCAGAACTCCTGGACATAAACAGATCCTTCTCCGGTCTGATGCTCTCCGGCAGAGGGAAGTTCATCACATTCTCTCAAGGGACGACCTCCTTCTTCATGGCCTGGGTCACTTCTCAAATGACCTGTCGATGTAAACAGCAGCACACCGTGAGAATGTCTACAAGTTCGAAAATTTCTTTCGTTCGATAATCATGAGTTCAGGCAAGGGTCTGCTTGTTCCCTATGATGCTGACTGGGATCAAATGCAAATTACATCAGTGTACCACATTCCTCTTCCACTGCATTTAAATCTTGATCTGTTCTGCAATTTCCCATGATTGTGAAGTGCAACGACCCCTCTTCATACAACAGACAAATTAAACATATCAGCTCCATAAAGAGAGTTCAGGCGGATTTCCAAACCAGTGTAATTGGTTTATAATTGTATTTTTAATTTTCAACCTCTTTTAGCTCAGCTCAAAAAACAGAGACCGTAACAATCCGGAATAGTGAGAAACAAAAGGAATTCCTAATGTTTTTTCATTTTACACCTCCAGTCCATCACTATCAATATTTACAGGAATTTCCAAATTGGGGACTACAGCACCAGTCTTCTTCTTTGTCTTTTCAAAAAGAGGAGGAGGCAGAGCCAAATTTTGCCTCTTCTGTGTCGTGGAGATATTTATCTTTTCATTTCTGACAAGTATATCCTGGTCGGATACATATGGTCAAATCTCGAAATCAGATAAGTAGTTACAGTTGGTACAATAATAATCACAAATATTGTTCATGTCCTCTTTGTATGGAATGATGAGATCTCAAATTGGGCAGAATCTGGTGAACGGGATAGCCAGTCTTATCACCGCTCCGCCTGCGAAGTAGAGTTGAATCTACAGAGTCTGACACTTGCCGGTGGCGGAACCCATCATGTGTAATGCTTATCATAGGGGAGCTGTTAGCTATTTTACCGAGGTCGCGCATCTCACTGAAGAAATCAGTCTGGAAGGAGCAATCCAGTCGTGCACATGTATGATACAGCTTCTGAAAAGGGCGGCGCAAGAGCTCCGTGAATCCTTCGTTGCTCCGTTCAATCTACCGTTGTAGATTCAACGGTTTCGTCCACTAGATGGCACTGTCATCGTAGCTAAGCTGAACATCATTGTATCCAATAACGAAGCTCGTCAATTCCGGGCCTTATACAGCAGACGCCATAAGCCGCCCGTTTTGTAAAAATGTGGTTTCAAGCTTCAGACTCCGCTCAGAAGGAGCTCTGGATGATTCTACGACGCCTTCAGAAACCTCAACATGTTCCCGGTACCATTTCCTATGATTCCCCTTATTGTCCAGCTTTTTGCCAAAAGAACCAAAAGACCAGTGTACAAGGTTCTCCCGTTGGTGGCATCAAGCAAAATGTATATAATAAAAGTACACCATGCAGTAGTAGCGGGCCATTAAACTTGAAAGAATTTGGTTACATGCAGGAGCTATTTTTTGGATAAGTAGTTTTTTTTTTTGGTTTTTTTGAATAAAGAGTTGTATTCGGGTTTTCATGAAGTTATTCGTCTGAATATATGTTTGTTAGATAGGATTACCATTAGTGAGTTACACGAGTGAATTACGAGGGAATTTAATCGCGTGTTTGGGCGGTGGATTGAAGAATTGTCGAGAGAAAGTCGATGCCAAGAACTTGCCGAGCGGCCGGAGCAGGAGAAGCTAGCTGCAATGTCGAAGCGTCAAACCGGAGGAGTTCCAGCAGGAAGAAGTGCGACGATGGGGAGAATTCGACCGCTTATTCTGATGGCGGATTGGACTCCAGCGGAGATGCTGAGGTTGAAGAACCTCGGGGGAGCGTTTCTGTCATGGCAATGGGACTATGTGTGCCTGGAGCTATGCGATGAAGTCTAGAGAGGGAAACCGCTGACAGCAATTGGAAGCAGAGCGCAGCCGGAGAAGTGGGATGTGAAGTTATGGGCGAAGGCTCTCGGACGTAACCACGAAGAGGAGAAAGGCGGCGTCGATTGGGAGGGATCATCGATGCACACATCATTTACTTTCGACAAGCGGAAGTGGTTCAACCCTAGGGAGAGGAAGTGGACGAATGGCTACAAGCTCGATTTGATTAAGGATGTATTCAGGAGGAAGGTAGCTCTCACCTTAAATCAACTTTTCTCACCACAGAGAACCACCTATGTGAGCATGCACAAGGTGAGGATCGTAGAAGGGTTCATCGAAGGGACTATCCGGGTGAACTGGGGAGAGATATTTGTGAAGAATGTACAGGTCATGGCGACGAAGCTAAGAGAAGATATAAGAGTGTAGTCTATCTCTCGTCTTTCTTAGTGCATCTGTACGCAAAGCTGAAGTGGTTGACGCCTAGGGAGAGGCAACTGTATCGGTTGGAGAGTGGGTTGTCAAACTTGGATGCAGACATCGACAACGCTAGTAGTGGATCGACGAGGAGTCTAGGGACGAGTGCTCCGCCTGAGCCGAAGAGAACGGGAGAAGTGAGACCGGCAGTGCAGAGCAAGCCTGATTCGGACTTAGACCTTGAAGTAATCGGGACTTCGAGGAAGAGAAAGAGAGTGGTGGAGGACAGTCCACCAATTACTCTAGCAGTTCGAAGAGATGTAGGGAAGAAGAAGGTAGAAGAAGTAGAACCGGCAAAGACTTCTCGTCCGAAGATGATGGCGGTGAAGCCAGGGCCGAAAGCCTCGAAGGAGATTGCAGAACCCATGGCATCAGTGCTGCAACTGTCGCAGAAGTTGGAAGCTGTGGTGGTCCTGGTATTGCTGGAGTTGAACGAGATGGGGCCGATGTATATGCCAGGGTGGGACCCTTAAGCAGACGGGTATATGGAGTTAATTCAGATGATGAACCGTCTGGCGTTGGGAAAGGAGGACCAATCCATCACAGTAAGAGAACTGATGGAGAATGTGGACAAGCTGTCCAAGGAGAAGACTGAGATGGAGAAGAAGGTTTAGGAGGCGAAGAAGGCCTACGAAGAGATTTTCCATATTCGGGGAATGGAGATCCATTTTGTGGAGAAGGAGAATGCCCAACTTCGGAAGACGGTGCAAGATCTGAAGCGGAGACTGATTCAGGTGGATGTGGAAGCGCCTGCGAAGTTGGAGAACCTCGCTAACAGATGTGCGCAACATCTATTCACACGGTGTGATCGTGTTGAGACGCAGCGGTCGGAGCAGTTGGTCACAGCAATGGAGAATCCCGGCGACTCAAAGGACAGGCGAAAGGAGATGTATAAGGCATTGGGTTGAGATTTCATGGAAGCCATGGCTCTTCATCGACAGGAGATCGCAGCGGATGTATAGGAAATGCAGTTAGGAATCGACGTATTCACGCAAGCAGCGGAGGTGCGATCGAGCGGCTTAGATCAGAGTAGAAGACTTAATAGAGAACGATCCGTGTAGGAGACGGTTAGCTTAGCAGTTAGGAGAAGCAGTTAGAATATTCATTATAAATAGTCGTAGGAAATAAAGTGGTGGATCTTTCATCTTTGCAAGTGTCCAATCTATTGGATTGCAAATTGTAGTCAGGGTAGAACGAGCACTCGAGGAGCTGGTGTCTGCAGGCTGACAAGGTGACGACTGAAGATGGTATCCGTGAAGTTACCCGGATATATCCACGAGCTGAGCCTATCTGTAGCATCAGAAATACTCTAGAGGGTGTTTTTGCCGAGACGCAAACTTGTAATGAGAGAGATCCCCATCCCGAAGTAAAGTAAATTGTTGAAATCTATTTGATGTGTTGGTGGAATTGGTAATGTGATGGGTTTGTGAAGGAATTGAGACTAACTTGATTGACTTCTTTGTGAATGCTCTTCGGACTTCGCAGTCCAGAGTTAGAAAGATGTCTAAATGCTTGTTTCCCGTCTTCGCTAGTGTGGTTTGATCCCTCATTTCCTTGGGAACGAATCAATGTATACGAATTCGGACTGAATAGCACATACCCGTGCTATTACACTACAAGAGAAAATTAGTAAGACTGAAGGTACTATCCTTATAAGCAGGCCTTGGTAGGCAAGGGACAAGTCTATAACTTTGGCATACGAAAAGAAGAAGAATGCGGAGGACAAACTCGCAACAATAATTGCCGCTTTAGGGAGAATCAAATGAAAAAATACAGATTTCATAAGAATGTTAATCAACAAGCTCCTTGGCAATGTACCAAGGGTCAATTAAGTCCAGCCAAACAAAGACTGTTGTTCAAGCAAAGCCAAAGAGGAAACTCAAACAGCCAAATGAGTTTTTGATAGATCCCTTAAAACTTCCGCATGCAACAAAAGTAATGCTAACAAAAATTAGATACATCCCTAAGAAAAATGTACACATGGAGAGTCTTGATATGGACGATAAAGGAAAATACAAACATGGACTAGATAGTGATGGAAATGAGAATAGGAGGCAAGAAAATTTAGAGGGTTCTTGATTTGAAATCCATTACTACATGAGAGAAGTTGTCAGTCTAGAGTGATCTCAAGACTAGAGGTATGAACTTCTGATTCTCTAAAAAGATCATCTTGGAAACCATGGGATTATTTAGGAAAAGAATACAAAATGATGATCAAACTAATACAACTTCTGAACTTAAGTAACCTTAAGATCAGAAGTTGTCTTAGTTTGGACCTCTCTTGAATTTTCCACCATGCAACTAGGCATATAATAAGATAAAAAATGACCATGTTCAGTCTCATTAACAATATACTTTATAACCCCATCACAACCCATACAAAGCATATGTTGTCCCCTACATAACAAAGGCAGGGATTGCCCTAGATGTTTCAAAATTGTTCATTGGTATGTTTACAATGTTTATTCCGCATCTTAGATATTTTGTTGTCAATGGGCATCATTCAAAAAAGGTGGCTTAAACCCTTATCCAACACTTCATTTTGTTTACTGAGGATGAGTTGTATCAACTTGTGGCAACAATTCTTGTGCTTAGAAAATGCGTGATCATTGGCAACCCCGTTAGCATAAACACTAAACACTAAACTTTAACTCATGAGGCTACAAACTCACAACAAGAAAACTCATAAAAGTTTCTCTATCTCAGAGATTTCACGTCGATTTCACTACTTATGTTGCATGGACATTGTTTTGCTTTTAGAATACCTAAGCGTTTGACTGTAGAAGAACCCTCCCGACCCTCGTGTGATCCTAACACTCCATATTCAAGTTTATTGGAACGGTAAAACTCCAACAGATGAAGATAATGATATTCAATAATTGCAATGTTAATTCTTGCCCAAACTTCACAGAGAATTGCTTTACAACCTTATTGTTCTTTCAAATTTTTTTTGTACATTTCTCTCCTCTAGATCTCTCCAAACAATTGTCTTATTGTACACTATATCACAAAGTAATATGCAAATATGTGTATACTAAAAGCATCACACATCCTAATCTTTCACTCTAATTAATCTTAAATTTCATAAGAAGCTCACTTATCATCCAAGTTTCAACTTTGAAACGTTTTATTGATGAAACTTTGTGATAACAAAAATTATGATCACTTTATTAACTTTGTGATAGTCAATGCAATCATCCAACTCTAACAGCATGCACAAACTTCAAACTATCAATATATACTCAAAACTTATCAAATTGAGTTAAAATTTCAATCCAAACATAAGCTTGATTTGTAAACTCTATTTCTATTGAATATGATTTGCAAAATACTTGTAGGATTTTGAGAATTGATCCAAATATACTGCACAATCTGAATTTTACTCTTCAACTTCAAATCATTACAATATGGTCAAAACCTATTCAATTGCATCAATTCTTGAGATCAACTTGTAGCTCTTGTTGTCAGCTTTCCAACGCTCTTATTTGAATCCCAAATGTCCCCCTCCTTGGACCACCCAGATCCCAAGAGTGAGTGGCAATTGAATCTCCATTTGATCTCACCTGAATCGTCCGACTTCTGTGTGATCATCGGTAATAAGTTTTTCATCACAACACTTTTGAACTAGAAAAGATTTCCAAAACTTCTCAAAACGTCAAAAAACTTGACTAAGTGCCATCATTGGCCCAAATTCCAAGATCAATGAGAATGTAGAGTGTCATTTTGATATCTAGTGTGGCCAAATTAGCTCCATATTAACTTAGAGCTTTTCAACTATCATAACCATACTTCTTAGCCATCATATAGACAATTTGAATTACAATTAATAAAGAGTCAAACTAACAACAACGAAACCGGCTAAGTATGAATGAAACTACAAGCGAAACTGAGAAGTTTATAACTTGAGAATAATACTCATAGCCAAAATTCATAACAATCAACTATCTATGGCTTACTTTCGATAAACAATAGCAATGGATTGAAATCCACTTGTTGAAAGCCACAAGTACTAACAAGTTCAGATCCAAAATGCTCAACTAAATCAACACGTATACTTTTAGGTCCCAAATTATGCCGTAAAATATAATTAGATTAATAATTGGGTGTGGAGAGTTTATCACTTGTTGCATAAAGTTATCTTTAAAGTGATATAGTAACCACATCATAAAGTGATCACGATGAAGACACCGGATGTTGATCACAAATGGATTGGGTATCGGTACATATGAAGTATCATGTTGTTCTCTATCCATGTCCCACATCGACTCCAATTTGATAAGATAAGCTCCTTTGTGAGCAAAATGCTATTCTAGATCTCTCTCTTCCCCTTTCCACCTTGATCACGCTTTAAATTTGATAATGTTTCTTGGAGCCTTATCAACATCTTGACCCTACAAAGTCGATCATGGGCTCTTAACAACCTTACAATGACCCGTCGGCCATCTTAACCTTAAGTATCATCGTCATAACAATAGCTTTGAAAATGACACATGTCATCATCTTCTCATAGTAGTCATATCACAACACGACATCTATCCTCCCTAAACTTGCGCATCCTCTGGTATACATCAAGAAATTAACCAAGGTGTATGCAACGTCAACCTGATTTTTTGTTCTAGCTAGATCCTCCCCATATGACTCATCTTCACCAAAAAGTACAAACTACTTCTCAAGTTGGCCAAAGTTGATCTTCTTATCCTGACTTTTGAAGATCTTGATGCGTTTTCCTACAATAGTTACCTTTAGCTTTATACCATCCAACTTTGTCAACGAATAGGTAGCATTGTCATGAACATTGATGTCACATATGGTCCAAACCGCCTCAAGGTGCTATGTTAGTTATCCATATTATTGTCATATATTAACACCCAATCACTTTGTTTAATCTCCTTTGGTCTTAACCTATGACATTTGTCAAATCTATTATTGTTTCTCTGTAAGTCTCGTATTGCCAATTGTACATCATCCTTTATACTCTCTAGTTGTAGAATTCGCCAAAATATCTTATCTATTTAGATTATACTCCTAAATTTCACTCTAACGTGATAATTGACATTAGATTTTGACATAGGGAGTTAGTGATCTGACTTTATCGAGCAACAATTGACTGCAAAAACTGGATGACCCTTAAGCAATATAATGTTGATAATCCAGCACGACTTCAAAAGATCATTCCTTTGGTCCGCAGATTCAGGCACTAGAATTCCGAAAGGACCGAATGACTTTACGCATAGTAGATGAGCAGCCTCTAGTATGGTAAGGCAAATGTAACTTACTATCGAACTGCCAACCCGCCCTAACTCTCAGATCACACCTACCATAATACTCTCACGTACTACCGAACAGCCAACCCGCCCTGGCTCGCAGATCACGCCTGCCATAATACTCTCATAGATCTGAATACTAATCCAGCCCTTATAAATATCTTACTTTCACCATATCCGTCATCAGCATGTAAGAGCAAGAGTGAACTTGCAGACCAGGAAGCAGCTGGAAACAAAGCAGAATTCCATTACAAAGGACAGAGCCAGTTGAGCATACTGTCAAGATAATGACGACGTATCGATCTCTGATGGAATTTCCAGGGAAACTGCTGTGTTTCATGTTCTTCACAGCAATATGTTTACCTTCGGTCCAAGGAGCTCGTACAATTCTTCATCTTCCAACGCTGCCTCCTCTCCCAACTCTTCCTACTCATCTTCCAACGCTTCCACCTCTCCCTACTCACATTCCAACGATTCCTCCACTCCCAACTCTTTCTACTCATCTTCCAACGCTGCCTCCTCTTCCCACTCTTCCACCTCTTCCTGCTCATATTCCAACGCTTCCTCCTCTCCCCACTGTTCTTTCTCATCCCCCAAAGCTTCCTCCTTTTCCCCATCTTCCTTCTCATGAATCAACGCCACCTCCTCTCCATTCTCTTCCCCCTCCTCCTGCTAATGTTCCAACTCTTCCTCTTCATTCTATTTCCCCTTCTCCTATTCCTGCAGCTTCCAAAATTTCTCCTCCTCCTCTTTCTAAATCTCCAGCTCCTTCATCTTAGTCTGAGTCGAACTTTCGCCGTTCGACTCCTAACACGGTCAGACAACATTGGGACACATCGCTCATCTTCCAGCAATTGTCAACGGGTGATCCTCTCTGTCTTCAGTTTACAAGAACGAATTCTACTTGCTAAATTTTCGTCACCATCTTGGTCAGTCTCGTCTAAGGTGGACTGTTCCCTTTGAATAGAAAAGTGCCAGCCGTCTCCAAAATCTGAAGTTTCTATGGAGGGACTCTAGGATGACAATAGCATCACTTTGGTGATTTTCATTCATGTGCTGATATATCCCTACTACTAGATGTGTCCTACAGTTGTTACTGGTCGTTCAAGGCATCCAGCATCCAATATATTCGAAGCACGCTGTACATTTTGCTCTCACTCGTGCCACAGGATCTAGATTAAGCGCTTACTCTACATATCTGGACCTGATCAGAGACAAACTTCAGTTATTTTCAAACAAAGACTGCAACATTATGTGCCTTCATAAATGTAATAAACGTTAATGTAAATGAAATAATATGTTTCCTGAAGAAAAGTATAAACTGTTGGTTACCATTTTTTGATCAAGCAATAAAGACCACATTGTACTTCGGAATTCCTTGTGATTTTTCGACATGCTGTAGATGCTCTCGTGGATTCCATTTCATTACAGTGCGTTGAATGTTAAATTTCTAGACTGAAGCACACTCTATAGCTGTTTTGAGGATGAAGCAACAAGATAGTCTGGATGTTTCGGCTCTGAAGAAGATCAGTTGAACTGTTTATTGGTACAGTGGCCCATTTGTACTGGTACCAAAAAAACTGAAACTTACAAATCGATCCATTCGGTTTCCAGAAACAACAATATGAATATGTAAATGAGCAATGAACAGTTTAATGCCATTCAATAGTGGGTTCCGCTTTTCTGTTGCGTGTATAGTGTTTAGGATTGCACATCTATTTTAAAATTAAGAACTGGTTCTGAGAGGAGTTTGAACAGTCTCGTAAGTAAACTGCATATCAGCTGCATTTCAGATTTTGTGAACCGTTGGAAACGTTCAAAACCTTTCCATCTATGTTTGTGAGGTTTGAATGCTCAAAGTTTAATATGAAAAATGACAATTCTGAGTACGCAGTTGCCTTGAGTCTGTTAGTTTAGTAGCATCGAGTGCTAGCATTAAAGGTTTATAATTTGGACAGCTGTGGTCGTATACAACTTGCGTTATCCTGTTGATATCTTCAGGGATGAAGTTGAAACTCAAGATTCTCTCCGTTCGTTGTTGTCCTCGTAGTATATTTGAGTGATTCACTAATTTGAAATATGTAGAATATTTGTTTTCTAATTTTATTTATTGTCTAACTGAGTTAATTGTATTAATTCTGAGAGTGTGAGCCTTCTAAGCTGTACTTGGATTTCAAACCAGCGAGTCTTCTGCACTGCAATGGAAAAGAAGTTGCGTTCCCAGGTTTCACAGGTTGTCCAAGGTATTACATGTTTTTCTAACCATATTCTAACAACTTCTTAATATTTTTTTAATAAAAATTCGGTAATAATGTGACTGTTTCGTGGTTGGATCTTGTTCGAAAGCTTACCAATCGATACAAACATTCAAGTTTACCAATCGATACAGATATCTAGACTTTCAAATTAAAAATTAAAATGAAATGAAAAATGATTGAAACAAAATAGCTCAACTTACGGAACTCTCCGGGAAAGTTTCGCATTCATGATTTACTTCGAGTTTAAGTCAGCAACTCTCCTGTACAGATGCAGAAAATCAGCACGTGTTGATGTTCAAACATGGAGAGTTTAGCAAAGGAGTGACATCTCTTAGATGTCGTTCGTGATCATCTGCAGTTGATGAAACTTTGACAAAGATATATATCAATGTATTCTCTCAAATGAAATAATCCAAGTTCAAGCTTTTTCCAATGAAAACTCTAAGTATTACATGCCAATATTCCAAGTGCTTCATACAAAACGTCTAAATTGCATTTCTTGATAGTTTAAAAAATTCACAAGATTTGTGTAAAACATGCATGGTAAGCATTTACATTTAGTTAATACTAGAACACATATGCTTGATGTCATATAATAGTCAGCTTACCTATAAAAATCCTGCTTCTATAGCCTTCAGGTGACAAAGAATATGGCCAACCACGCAGGAATATCCGAGGATATGATCCAGACTTTCAGAAATGTGCGATATCTCTGCATGGTAGAGAAGATGAGCTTCAATTATATTCAACTCTGAACGAGAAAAAATTGCGACCTAGATTGGTGGTTTTGTTTTCTTTGGTGATTGTGGGTAATGTGGAATGTTCTATCGTTTCGTAAGCTCATCAGTCGACTGTATCAAATAACTTCCACGTGAATTTCATGATTTCTCATGCAAATTATGTCTGATTGTACCATGTACATTCTTATTCAGATTATATATGCCAGTCAAATCTGAATAATACTGAGCAGAAAATGATAATTTATCGGTCTTTGAAGATACTTGAGAAAATCTCTTTATAATATAAATCTTACCTCTGCTTTACTCAAACTTTCAATGAAGGACCAGGAGTTTTTTCTTCAGTCATTTTCTATCACTGAACAGCATAGCACAGCACTAACTGCATGACTTCCACATCTGCTCTGATCTCTACTGAACAATTTGTCTTGAGTAACCAAAGCAAAATCTGAAAGCAAAAGCGCTTTCTACTGTTGTCGAAATGTATGGGAGTCCAAAATCTTTCACATGAAATCCAACGGGCATTTTACACTAAATTCACTTCTGAATTCTGTACATGCATATGCATCAGAGATTTGTATCCAAATTTGCAGCAGCGGTTGTAAAACGTCAGCCCGGATGGTTGGTAAACGTTGATTCTATGCGCTGAATACGTACATTTCTTGTCAAAAAACCGTATGTGGATCACGAAAAATCGGTTGCGCCTGATTTGTCAATCAGAGTGGCACACTTTGAAAGAACATAAAGACAAACACGTGCTTCAGTTTAGAGAATTAATTAGAGAATCAAAAAGTGGTACCCAACAGGTTATACTTTTCTTCAGGATAAATATTATTTCATGATAGATACAAAAAGTATCAGTAGATATCTACCTACACATGTTTCGCGGTAGGGACATTAAGGCTTGACTGATCTGCTGACTGCAGTAAACTCTGATTATTCATGTTCGATCTAGCTTGAGTACCACCGCTCTAAACAGATTACACTGCTTATTACATTCATGCAGGCACATGATGTTGGAGTCTTTGTTTGAAAATGAATGAAGTTTGTCTCTGATCAGGTCCAGATATCTAGAGCAAGCGCTTAATCTAGATTCCGACGCAGAAGTGAGAAGAGAGTGTACAGCGTGCTTCTAATATATTGGATGCCGGATGCCTTGCACCAGCAGTAAAAACTGTAGGACACATCTAGTAGTAGGAATATATGAGCACATGAATGAAATTCACAGAGTGACCATGATTTTTTTCAACCTAGAGTCCCTCCATAGAAGCTTCAGGTGTTGGAGACGGCGGGCACTTTGTTACTCACGGGGCACAGTCCACCTCGGACGAGACTGAACAAGATGGAGACATAGATTAGGAGGTAGAAGTTGCTCCCGTATGAATTGAAGACAGAGAGAATAACCGGTTGTGAGTAGCAGGAAGATGAGCAATGTGCCCCAATGTGTACACAGCGGACTGGCAGTGCTAGGAGTCGAACGGCAAAATTTCGATTCAGACTAAGATAAAGGAGGAAGCTTTGGGAGGTGAGAAGGAACAGTGGGAAGAGGAGGAAGCGTTGGGAGATGAGTAGTAAGAGTTGGCAGAGGAGGAAGCGTTGGAAGATGAGTAGGAAGAGTTGTGAGCGGAGGAAGGGCTGGGAGCGGTGAAAGAGCAGGAAGATCAACCATTGTACGAGCTCCCTGGACCGAAGGTAAACATATTGCTGTCAAGGACATGAAACACATCAGTTTCACTGGAAATTCCATCAGAGATCGATACGTAGTCATTACTTTGACAGTGTGCTCAACTAGCTCTGCCCATTGTAAATGAGTTCTCGTATGCTTGCAGCTACTTCTTGCTCTGAAAGCTGATTCTTGCTCTACATGCTGATGACGGATATGTTGGAAGGGAATATATATGTATACGGGCAGGATTCAAGCTCAAATCTCTCTGAGAGTATTATGGTGGGCATAATGTGAGATTCAGGACGGGTTGGCAGGACAGTCATAAGCTACGCTTATTTTTTCTGCTTATCAGAGCAGTGAGTGAGCAAGTACCTGGTGCAAACGTATGATAACACCACCAACTACAGGATTTATTAGTTTCATCTTCAATCATATTTTTTATATTATTGTATTCAACTTCAAATATGCTTAAATTGCAAATAGATTTGTAAATGCTGAATTTACTTTATGGCTTTTTATTTGCAGATATTTTATCTTTCTTGTACTTTCAGATCATTACAAATGATTTTCTGACACGAGGTTTCAGATCGGGTGCATGCAAAGACAAGGCACTGCAAGAAGACTTGGGGTTTCATACCTTTCTGACGTCCAGCTGAGGTAACGCATGGCATTGTTGTAAGACGACAATTAAGGGACGTAATATCCGTCTTGTTATAACATTTATTGTCGGAGTTTACAACATCAATGTGACTTACGTGAAAGTTCCGAGTATAATTCATTTCAGTATGATCTCATATTCCAGCTGATATAATCACTTTGATGATGGGAGGAGAGAAAAACTCTTATTCTCTAGTCTACTTCAGAATGGAAATATAAATATGTACCCTCGCTATTTATCATAGTTTGAGTGTTTTTTAGTTCCAGTTTTTATTAATTCCTTCATAGTGCTTGTAAAATATTAGAATAGAAAATATACAACTCAAAAAACATATTTCACAATTTTTATACAGATAAGTCACAGCAAAAGCTAATGTGTACTAAACATAATGTATACACTAAAGCAAATACAATTCTTTTGTTGCAATTAAAAAATTCTTTATCAAAAATGATAACTTTTAAATTGTATAATATAAAAATGGCAAGATAATTTTTTGTTATTTTGAGAAAAGAATGAAGACATGAATAAACTTTTTGCATGCTCAATTAAAATCTTGAGTCTTGAGCTTTATCATGGTCAACAATGCTACTTGGATGTCTCAGTCTCCTTAATGACCTTTCTCAAAACCAAACTTTCTTTGTCCTATCTTCGTCGTCTAAACAACTCTCCTTACTAAACCATGGCATGTGGCAGATCTATTAAGGTGGTATGATGATCAATCAATACTCGAGCAAACAAAGCATGATATTCATCCAAAAACTCAATACACACATAAATCTACACCTCCATTGGTGCACATAATCGAGTAAGTATGATAACTAAGAATGCATAACCTATTCGCTCACTTCACTTCACTTGTAAGGCAGTGCCACCAAACAATCTGTTTGGAAAAATGCTCGATCATGACCGACACATATTGATCATGTTCTATAGTCAAATTATTTTTTTCATACCTCTCCATGAATAATGATTAAAAAAAAGCTTTCTTTGTGCTTCACTCAAAAATGATCTAACTAAGAGAGAGCATGTCTGACCAACTACGCTCTTTGAGATGAAAGTGACACAAGATGAACGATGTCATCTCCTCATAAATTAATAATATTTCTATATGACCTGTTGGACTCTCTGTATAAATTGATCTTGCTCCTTGATTCTCAAAATGTCCACCAAAATACCTATACAAGGATATTCAAACACTGATGTTTTCCTTTTTTTTTTGCAAGACTCCTCTCTCTCAATAATTTAAAATAATGTGTTTTCCTCCTATTTGCAAACTGAATCAAAGGAATAAAATTTTCAAAAAATTAGAAGTAGATTAGAAAGCTCACAAGAACTTTTAAGTTTTTATTATGATCTAGGTTAGAAATATTTTGCTTATTCAAAAACTTGCAAGGGCTCTCAAGCTTTTTTTTCTTTGACTTGGTAGACCTTGCAACGAATCCCAAGGTGAAACTTAAAATTCGTGATATAATTTTGTCTTGTTATTTTTTCAAATTCAAATTTCCTTTTTACTTGTTATTTCAGGTGTATTTTGTTGAGGAACACATTAATTTGGCAATGGTTTGGAAAGTCAAGTGGATGTAATTGGCAAACTGAAGGGTTGATATGAAAACTATATGCAATATGATCTAAAAAAACTGATTTTTAAATATGATTGAATTGAGATAGCAGAGTTACCAAATAATTTTGACTGGGCTCTTGAACATATATAATGATTATCATGCCCAAGATGAAAAGACTATTATCCTTATCCTCCACAAGATGAGAAGGGAATATTTCACAATCTTCATAGTTGATAGAATCTTGTAGACGGAGGTCAGGGACACGGATGCAATTTTGTTCTTTGAGAACATGGAGGACTTGAAAATTTTAAGGTATGCTCATCTTTGTATATAAATAATAAGTGGTGATCATATGCAACTAAGATGAAATTGGACTTAAATATTAATATGTTGCATATCCCTTTGCAAAATAGGATGTACATAAAGATTAATGGTGAAACCTCCAACTTTTGTAAATGCTTTGAGAAAGTCCATGATGAGAACCACATCACTAGGATATTAGTTGATGTTAGGGAGTGGAGGATGTTGCTTAAGAAGATTAATAAACCACAAAAATTCTTGGGAAAGCATGAAGGAGCATGTGAACAAACTCAAGAGAAAATAAAGTTTGAAGACATGGTTTGTAAGCATGCAATGACGATTCACAATGTAAAATTTGATTAGAGTTGAAAAACTTGCAATGGGTTCTTGAAGACATTACCTTTGTATGCAATGGATATTTAATGTTTATATAACTACTTTTTTCATGAATGCCTATCTAGAAACATGAAGCTTGTTTTGTGAGATACCTTCAAACAGGTCAGTCTAGAAATCTTCAATGAGAAATTCAACATCAAGAGGTTCCAAGCATTTTTATTATCTTCCTTGAAAACCCCACAAGTGATTCTAATGTGTTGCAAATAACAGTAGTTAAGACGTCAATCCAGAACTCTTGGAAAATTCTGAACATTATGGAGTTGAATAGGCAGATCATGCTAGAAATGTCAATGAAAAACATCATGGCAATTTTCTTTATGTCTTTAGCCTTGAAGAATAATTGAAAAGTTTTTTTTTTGTGTCAAATCACCAACTAGAGGTAGTTGGGAATATTTGCAAGATTGTGAATAAAAATACTTGTGCCTCTTGCTGTATTTTTCTTGGCTAATATAGTGGATCAACATTGATGGAAGAGCTTGAGGACAATATGATGATTTTCCAAATTCAAGTTTTGTGTATGTGGGTTCTGTTTTGATGGTGAAGCTAGTGCAACATCATATATCAGAATTACAAGTGAAAGAAGCTTCACTTCTCTTTGCATATGTTGACACATATATTGACATGAAAGATGTAGTTGCCCCATGAATGTTTGAACCAACTATCCCTTTATCAGTAGACGCGGTTATCGCAACCAGCTAGTCAACTGATCACATGAAGGCTTTTGAGATCCAAGGAATGAATGTTCTTTGAAATCAAATAGGATTGGATCTTTTTGACCTTATTCTAAGAAATGTTTTATCATGAAAAAAAGAATAAACTGCATCTATTGAAGCTATAATAGCTGTCCCAATCAAGGATACGATGGTGCATGAGGATGAAAACCACTTTGATAATGTTTTGGAAGAACTAGAGGATGATGAAGAACATGTCATATATGTCAATAAAACATCAAATGTACATAAGCTATGTCCGCTCAAAAAACATGTTATTTTGCTTGAATGTATTTTAATACTTATTTTGTGTATTTTTGCACACATAAGCAAGTGATTGATTTTCGTGAAAGAGCTTGACATGTATAGAAATATAAAATCAACAACATATTGCTAACGTGAACAAGAATCATTTTTTTTGGATTGACGCATGCCCTGTTTTTTAAACCTTAGAAGTTTTGGAAGAAATTGTAGGAGACTAAGTTAAAATTATCAAGTTTAAAGAACCATGCAGCTATTCTAAAGCCACAACATCTAGGATAAATCTAGGAGATGTACCCATTTGAAATATGAGAATGTTATAACTTCCAAAAACTGCAATTTCTTGATCACTCTGGTTATAACTTCTTTCATTTATTCTTGGTATCCTACTGAAAAATCTTGAACATTCTTAAAATAATATCTACTAATTGAATAATACCAACCTTGTATTCCTTAGAAAATTTATTAAGTTATTGCTTTTAGGGCTCCAAATGGGATTATCTAAAAGTTTTTTCATGAGTCTTGTCAGATGGTTGTGAAGCTTTTTTCAGACAGAATTTTGTTTTGTGGTGTCGGACACAACAAAATCTGATGCTTTGTTAATCAAAAAAAAGTTTGGGGCCTTTTGTTTTTCCATTGCATGTCTATAGTCAGATATTAGAAAGATTGTGTATACTTTTTTCGGAAAGACAAAGCTGCCTTGGATCAAAAACATGAAGAGCTTGATCAAATTGAAAAATATCTGGGCAAAAATATTAAAAATATGAGCTGGATAAATAAAAATTTTATCTCATAAAGTACAAAAAATAAAAATAGCAAGAACATGGAAGGTATTAATGCCATGACTTCGGAGAATGAATAGTAAAAATTTCATCAAAAGACTAGAGAGCTTTCAACAAGAGGAGCTTAGAGCCTGGGGCCAAACTTCCATGAAATACTCATTAAATCTTAAAATTGGACCCTTAAATTTTGTTCAAATTTCACAAAAAAATAGGTTAAAAAATCTATATACTCGAAGAAAAATGTTCAATAATATTCACTTCAAGATATTCCAAAAAAAATTTCTAAACATAAGTTGTATCCCAAGAGAATATGTTAATCTTAGTGTACAAGATCATCATAAATTCCAATCTTTTATTTACAATATACTTAAATTTCATAAAAAAAAATTTATTGATCAAAACTTCTAATATCAAAATGTAATCATTGTTCTAATCTTATAGAGTGTGAGTGTAAAATTATTGTAATCTTCTAACTCTAACTATTATGTATGCAAACTTCAAGTTATCATTTAATAGTCAAAACTTCTCCAATTGAATCATCAATTGAATATCAATACAAACTTAAGTTGTAAACTATATTGTTACTTTATTTGATATATCAAATATTCATAAATTTTTTAAAAAAAATCTAATTATACTCTAGGGTCTAAATTTTACTCTTTAACTTGAAATTACCATAATAAATAAAAAATCTTCTCTTCCATCCATTCTTTAACCCATTTCATAGCTTTCATCCTTATCATTCTAACTTTATTCTTCAATCTACCAATGAGTACAAGATAATGTTACAAAATTTATCAAAACCTTTAAATAGCTGTCGAAATTGTATTCATTGGTCTAAACTTTATGATCAATGAGAATGAAATGTGACTTTTGTGTCATTTAGTGCAGTCAAAGTTGCTCTATAATAACTTAAAGCTTGAAATCTAACCTGAACATAATATTTAGCCATAATATAAATTTTAAATTTTTTTAATTTATAATAATTTTTAATTTATTAATAATTAAAAAATCATAAATATAACTAAGTAGTTTAGAGAGTAATTCTCATTACCAAAGTTCATAACAATCAACTCAATATAGTTTATTTTTGGTAAAAAATATTGATAGATCAAAATTCATGTGTTAAAGTCATCATCACTACACTGTGTAAATACATAACATTCAAATTATATCAAAGTATATACATTGATGTATCAAATTGCACCTTAAAAAATAACTGATAAAAAAATGAGTTTGAAGATTTCATACTTTTTAGCATAAAATTATGTCTAAAATGAGTATACCTCATGTTTGAAAGTGATGGTGATGAATACATTACATGTTGATTACAAATGGATTACATTTGGAATATCATGTTGTTCCATCCATTTTTCATGTTAGCTATACTTTGATCATATAAGATCATTAGTAAAAAAATTAATATTTTTGATCTCCCTTCCTTGTTGCATCATGAGCACTCATTACAAGATACAAGATAATATATCTTGGAGCCTTATCAACATCCACTCCTATAGAGTGAATCCAACCATGAGCTTTTAACATGTTTACAAAAAGTCCACAATTATCTTGATCCAAAGCTTCATAACAAATGACTTTGAAGATGACACATACCATCATATCTTATATTAACCGTATCACAACACAAAAATGACTTCCACGTTATCGTGTTGTAACGCGGCTACTATGAGAAGATGATGACATGTGTCATCTTCAGAGTTGTTGTCATGACGGCGATACTTTAGGTTACGGTAACATATGGCATTGTAAGGCTGTAAAGAGCTAGGGAGATCTAGACACAACACCTTGCTGACTAAGAACTTATCTGATTGAAGTGGAGTCGACGTAAGACGTGGATAGGGGACAACATGATCCTCAAGATGTACCATTGTCGAGTCCATTTGTGATCAACATCCGGTGTCTTCATCGTGATCGCTTTTGGGTATACTTACCCGGTTTCAAGTTGTCATTTTAACTCTTATTAGTGACAACTCATATTGTGTATAGGATGTTTTAGTAGAGTGTTTAGGATAATTGTAAAGCTCTAAGTTTCAATGGAGCTAATTTGGCCACACTAGAGGTCAAAATAGCATTCTCCATTCCCATTGGTTTAGGAGTTTTGACCAATGAGGCAATAGGGCAACTTTTCGAGGTTTTTAGGGATTTTGGAGTCCTTCTAGGGGGAGATTCGAAAATCAGAGGATAGCGTTGGAAAGCTGACAGGACACGCTACAACGTGGGCTCAAGAATGGATGGATTTGAAGGATTTGTCACTCTGAAACGGTGATTCAAAATTAGAGAGAGAAATTTAGACCTTTGGGTGTATTTGGAGTGTTTGTGAGAATCTGACAAGGGTTTTGGGAGATCTGAGTCGACAAAGATATAGTTTACGACCCAGGCTTGTGTTGTGATCGAGATTTCAACTCGATTGGACGAGTTTTGAGTACAGAGTGATAGGTTGAAGTTTGTGCAAGCATTCAGAGTTGCAGGATTGCACTGACTATCACAAACTTAGTACATCAATCATATCTTTTGATATCAGAAATTTCTGTCAATAAAACTTTCCAGAGTTGAAGTTCGGATGATGAGTAACCTTCTCATGAAATTTGAAATCAATTAGAGTTGAGGATTGGGATGTGTGATGGGTTTTGTACACAGGGGTCTGCATATCGCCTTGTGATACAGTGGGTAAATCAACAATTGTTTTGAGAGATCTAGAGAGCAAAAACATCTGAAACTTTTCTGATAGATTGAAAGGGTTGTGACGCAATTTTTTGTAAAGATTGAGCGAAAGTTATTGGTAGAATCATTGGATATCATGATCTTCTTCCGCTGATGTTTTACCGGTTGTAATGTGGAGTGTTGAGGAGAAGAATAAGAGATTGACAACTCACACAAGGTTCTAGAGGGTTCTTCTACAGCCAGGCGCTCGGGCGTTCTTAGAGTGAAGAATTGTCCTTTGCGACAACGTCATCAGATGAGTCATGTTTTGTAAATCTATTAGATTTAAATGTAGGAAAACATATGATTATGATTAGAACTCACGATAGAAGCTATGAAGATAAATGTATGAGATTTTTTCATATTTCTATATGGTACACATGACAGAAAAAACAAGTTAAAGCACTTTACCACGAGATTTTTGATAGAATGCATGTGTCAACTTTAAAATGTGTATGATATGGAAATCATTGTACTCATAGTGAAATGTATCAGATTTCAAACTAAACAAAATGAGTGAAGATTGGTTATTTCAAAGAGCTTTATAGACTTGGACAAAATTTTGCATAATTTACATAACAAACAACATGTATTGTTGAGACAATATCATGTTTTTTGGAAACAAATCCTTGTCATTTATTTGTGTATATACCAACATGGCGTAAAAAGCTTATTGATAACTTTTGATGTACACACTTTGACCTTTGGTTTAGAGTAGGCATGGAAGGAATCAAAAATCCATTTATCAAAGAAGCATATAAGTTTGTGACAAAGATTCAATGGCACAAGTTTGAGTAGAAACTTTTTTCCTTAAAAAGAAATGTTGGACTGAAATGATTGATGGCTGTTTTGGAGACAATCTTACTTGCTTAAATTGCAAATGAGAGGATTGTGTACTTGAGTGGTTTTTATTATTTTGATACCTTTATGAATTTTTTGAATATTAAAAAATTATATTTAAAACTATGAATTTATTTTTAATGAGTTTTTCAAAAATATTTTATTTTAAATATTGTTCAATTAATTTTTCTATTTAGTATTTTTCTTATTTAAATTATAGTAGTTGTTTTGGGGAAGTTATTGCAAAGATATGTTAAATTTGAAAGATTTATATTAAAAACATATGTTTGTATATTTACAATGAGCGCAAATGAATTATACCGCACATCGAGGAAGGAGCTTACAGCTTTCATGAAGAAGTTTCAGTTGGGAGATTTACTTTCGCTACATGTCTGCCAGAAATAACCACATAGTCCTACGGTTGAAAGTCACGCCCATCTGTAGAAGTCTTTCTACAGATGTATCGGATGTCTCAGTCTGTCGGGAAGTCGTGAGTTACAATTTATGAAACCTCGGGGGAAGATTGAACAGATACTGGAGGTCGGGGATTAGCCGAAACAGCTTGCTCTCGCTCAATCTCGCTTAATCTTAAAATTTCTTTGCTTTTGTAACTTTTCTGCTCTGGCGTAACCAACGACCTCACGGATCGATTCAGCGCTACCATCACTAGATGAGCTCGAGGTCGAAGTCGCGGTTGATCTGCTAAATGAACCTACAAATCTTGGCATAGGAGTTTCTGCAATGTCCGAGTCTTGGACTGGCTCACTTCGGGACCCCTGTATCTGCAGCGTAGGAGCTGGATAAGCAAACATCTTGCTACCTGAATCTAGTGAAGCGGGAGCCCCAGCTAAAACATCAGATTTCTGCTGCGGTGGCACTGTCAGACTGTGGGTGGTGTGACTACTCTCATCTAATGCAGCACACTTGCCTCCTTCATATGCGTCGGTCCTTGACTCTTCAATTATCCTTGGTTCGATAGACGGTGGGGAAGAAACCACAAACATACATTCAGAAGGGTCTTCGTGTGTAACGGACAGATTAGAGTCACCACTAGAGGCACCACCTGAAGTGTGCCTTTTCGCAGCGTCCCAAGCATCTTTACTGATTCCCAAGTATGCAGGTCCAGGAATGCCCAGAAGCATACATCTGGCGGTCATCTTCTCCTGGCTAATATTTCCCAGCACTCTAGAATCATCCCAGGACCAGTTGTTACGAGAATAACTTGACGACTCCGATTCGTCGTAAGAGGACTGATCCGAATCTAACGACCTTCTTGCTCCGAGAGAATGAAGATCATAACTTATGTTCTTCTTCGCGTTTCGCCTTTCCAATCTCCGAACCTCTCCACCACCTTTCCCGCTGTATGATCTTGTCATAGTTTCCATGGTAGCACGCGAGTGTCTCCACTAACGATCCTTAAGATTCTCTGCCTATCGTTGAGATTGTTAGACGATGGATTATACCACACGATAGAATCAATCGAAGTCAAAGACACCTGCTCTTCCTGGTTAGGCGATTTGAGTGTGTGTCCATTTCGACACACACTCAAATCCACAGATAAAATGCATCATTTATCTCTGGTTACTTCGTAGCCTTGCAACTATCTGATGCTCTGTTCTCGAAGTGTTCCATGATGCTTTTGCCGTATTCTTGTTCGCCCGCTATTTGGAAGAAACCTGGTGAGACAGTATGTATCGCTCGCAACAATATAGCGCTCTCTCGGCTGACTACTGGACTTCTCCGCCTTCTAACTCTCAACTAACAGTCGCTGCTTAGCAGTCATTGAGCGTGTGTGTATGCAGAGCCATGCCACGAGCTCGGTACAAACGCCAAAAAATGTCTGGACTCTCCAAGCTCGCTGTGCTGCATATCTGAAGAACACCGAATTGGAAGAAGAGGTTCTGTCGGCTTATAAGGTGAAGAGAAAGACGCAGTTTCCTGCAGAACGCGGCCCAAACCAATTAAAGCCAAATCAACCGAAAGTGACCTTTCCGTGTATTTTTACTCTAAGACAGACCTTCGTGTTGAATTACAGAGGTTAAACTGTTTAACGTTATATAGAAAATTAAATCTCGGAAAATATCCGATAATATTTCACTCAGTCAATATGCAACAGCATGAAGTTAGCGTACCGTCAACACCTAAATCAGTATGCAACGTGCATGCATGTTCTTTCATGAAAGAAGCTCTTAATTGGATATTACATGGTGATGTCCACCTTATGGATAAAAACAAAGGGAAACGTGGTGTCCGGTCAAAAGTAAGAGTCAAATCAAACAAGTAGTCATAAAAACATATTTTTTGAGAGTTTTTTTATGGGACTTATATTATTGGCTGATAATATAAGTCTGATAATATAAAGAAGGCTGAACTACCAATCTGGCAAGACACCTCCTGAAAAATAAATATATATTTTTGGCTTTTGCAGACACATATACTACATGCTTCGCTTCAACAATTACGATGACAATAGTTGTAGTTTAGTTTTACTTCAATTTGGCATCTCTCTTACAAGTTGGACAACTAAGTCCATTTTCGTACTCACACAATTAGCAGTATCCCAATTTTGGAACTTCGCTTAAGCAGAATTCCAAGTTTGCAGAAACAAAAGTATCCGTCGACGCTTTGACGTGGCCGTAAGTCTTACTTGGCACATCATGAAGAATAGATATGTGAAGGGCCCCGTCACCACAAGGTGAACTGTCGGAAGGACAGTTCACCTTGTAGCGACCAAAGTTAGAGTCCAGGAGTCTGTTTTCTGTAGGAGCGCCACGTTTCGGCCGAGGACAAAGACTGCTGACGAGACAGATTCGACGCTGCTTCCGCCACTTGACGGATAGTGCCGAGTCTCCAACTTCCACCGAAACACGTGAACACACCAACCACTGCTGACTATCAGCGCGTCACGTCGTGCTCAATCCGAGAGAAAGTCGGGGGTAGACATGTAGCTATTGGAGGTATAAAATTTCGAAGTGAAATAAATATATTGGTGTCTGAGTTCTGATCGCTGATGTAATCGATGGCAACGGATCCTAGAGGTCTTGAGAATGCAGTCATAGCACCTCATCTGTACCAAGCCCGTAGAGTGCCTTGTGATGAGTGGCAACGTTTGCCCAGGTCATTTTTGTAGTTCCTTGGAGCTTCGAGGTTTAAAGAACTGTTGTACTGGACTGCGGTGGTAAAGGTCGAAACGTGCATCGCAGCATCACATCGCACTCGGTAATCAGCGCTACATTAGCGCAGTAATCCCAGCAAACAGAGGGTCAGGTATATAATTTTATTAACTCATCGAGTATTGTCATGACTTAATAAATCACTCGATTGGAAATATACTGATGAAGAAATACAAAATTTCAGTGGCTGCTATAATCCATAGGTGCGAAACTTTTGGCAGTTATGTTGCCGAGTGTCTGACACTGCTCTCTCTGCCACCTAAAGATTCCTAAAAGGGCCAGATTTTATGGTTTTGTGGCAATTTGGGAGGTTTTACACGACGGCATTCAAAGACTAGGACATAAATCTATGCAGTAGTCGCTGCCAACTTGGACAAACGGGCGCCAGTAGATCCACGTGGTCTCCAACGGTACGGCTATGTCAAAGTGCCCTAGTTTGGGGTATCGTAAAGTCAATCTCTGTTCATTTTATTTTTCAAGCATGACATCATGAAAACGGCTTTCCTAGAACTTAGGGTCTCGTCGTTGAAAAATTGGCAACTGAATGAAGTCAAGCTGCAGCCTTTTGGAATGTTCCGAGAAAACCTTAGGACGAAAGTAGCCATACTCTATTGTGAAATGCTCCTGCATTGTAAGGAATAAATCTTATCACATAATGGACTCAAATTAAACTGGTAGCGCAGTTACCAGGAAGTAGTCCAGGCCTGGTACACTCCAGTGCAGCCCTGGTGTGACGTGACTCCGGTTGTTTCCAAGCAGTGTGAATGAGAATTTAAATTAGATTTTGTATGAAACTTACACATATATTATTTGCAGAATCTATTGTGTTTAATTACTTTTACATTCTAAAATTATTGGAATGAAATTTGAGATATTACATCATACATAACTTTTATAAAAGTACATTATACAATTTTACATATATCACAATTTGAAATGTTATATTTTATCACTAGGAATGATTTGGCAAAATCCCACGTGAATATCATTTCCAATATCAGAAGTTTCAATGAGTAGAGAGAGCAAAAAAATTAGTGTCCTATTGACAATCAAAATAAATAAATGCTGTGAGAAATCTGAAACTCCTTTAAATTTCATTTGATTTTTCAATAAGGGTTTGGATGATTGGGAATGCAGCACCTTTACGATTATCCCAGTATACTGGATCAATATTTCTAATCAGATATCAAACGAGAGAAAGAGAGGGAATACAAGGCCCAATAATAGAGAGAGACAGAGAAGAATACTGTGTATTTATTGAAGCTTCGGAGAGACGGAGCCGTGGGCAGCCGGAGACTTTTCTGGCAATCTCTTCACGTGAAAGCCACGAGTAAATGAATTTCCTATCATTTCCTTTCATCAAAGCTGAATTGAGAGAGTCAGAGCACATTTAAATACATCGTTGCAAATGTTTATCGTAGGAAAAAATCGCATTTCAAGGCAGTCAAATACTCAATGTGAATAAATTTTCGGGTCATACTACAGTTTTAGCTCCGCTAAGGTTTATCTCTGATTGAAGATTGCAGAGGTTTTAAATCCATCTTCAGTGGTTGAAGATGCTACAGTTTTAGATCCATCAAGGTATAGGTTGGACTCTTGTCGCTCGTTCCAGGGTATAAACTTTTCCAGAAACCAACAGCAGCTAGGCTCTCAAAAGCTGAACTGCAATCTGTGCGTTAAAATGATTTACTTCGATAAGATATTCACCATCTTCTGATGTAACTGTCTCCACCTCCTGCACCTAGAGCAATTTTCAATCACTGAAGCAGTGCAATGCATTTTCTTGAGCTTCCTCGATCACAATTGCTTTCTTCTTTACTTGATGCAGGGCCTCTAATCTCGCTGTGAAAAACTTTAATGCCACAGCAGAGAACAAGAGAAATTTGAAATCGATGGACACTAAATTTTTAGTAATTAGTTTTTGTTCATTTACAGTACTTCAGACCGAAAGTTAGTAGGAGAGTGATGTCCTGCGTTGGGGTAGACGGTCTGGTAAGTCTAGGGAAACGAATACTAACGATTTTGTGGAGCGTAGGCTTTAAAGACAAAGGGTTTGAGGATTCCTATGATAAGCCAGCTGTAAAGAGTGCAACCCATTCCTCTCTTTTCTGAGGAGGGAGTAATGCTATGATTCAAGGAATTCTTGAATCCGAGAGGAAATTACTTGAATTCCCATGAATGAGTTCAAGGATTTGCCAGATTATCCTAAAAGGTATGCCAAGGCTGTAGAGGTCTGCTTGGCTCCAATCTAGTTATCATCCTTGTTGTGTAGTGATCACGACCGCTACGATCTTCTCATTCTCTTAAGAAAATTCGTAAGCACGTAAGTAACAGGACTTTGAATCCGATATGGAACCAGATACACAATCAAGCATACAGGATTAAGATCCATGCACAGCATTGAAGGTCTTATGTTACTTTTGAATTCAGAAACTGAAGTTACTTTGTCAAACCAGTGTGAATACTGTCACCTTTACGTTTGATCCGAGGCCCCGCATGTGTCAGTCCGTAGTACAGATTGCACATTCGACTGCTGTGTGTATATTACTCCACCAAACAATGCGAGAATAAAACATCTCATCTAACCCATTCGCAGGCTGGTAACCATACGAGAGATCTTGGTGAATGGCCATATCTCTCCTGGTGGAACGTAAGCGAAATCAATATGAAGACGGAGCACCTGTAGAAGCAAAATATGGTGCAAAATTCAATGAACTTTCAAAAGCACGTTCAATAAAGAAACCGGCCAGTAGAGATTTACACCTACAGAATGTAATACAGATAACAGGTATCAATGGGTTGTCTGGGCGATGACCAACATGTATCTAATTAACGTTTGCAGCACTGGCCAAGGGGGAATGCTCGGTGATTCCAAACAGATTGCCATCATAAGCAGTTGTCTTGACTACTGATTCGAGAATAATTAGTTGCAGACACAGATTGGTGAGAACATCTCTTGCTTTATCGTATATTTGTGGCTAGGTAGCCATAAGAGAGATATTCACACCAATCACAACCTAAAAATCTTTCTTATTGTAGCAAAGAGATAAATTAAGTGCTTGCTTTATCGTTCTATTGGGTCTAGGGACTAGCCACTTGTATTCTATCTTGTCCCCGACTTCTTTCTGCAGACTCCTAATTAATCCTCACGGAAGGCAATACTAACTTTTGAAGTAATAGAAATCCTGAGTTTGATTTTTACCGTCAAGCAAGAGACCTCATCGACGAAGAAAATAAGAACAACTCATCGTAGCCAACAAGGCAAGATAAGGACGGGGCAGCAACATGACAATGTTGACTGTCAGTCTCAACTTTCCTCGGGATGTTTGGAATATTTATACGCTGCACATACTGTACATGCTCTACTTCATGATTTTCTTATGATATATTAAAATTACTGTTACTGGTTGAAATTTTAAAAATACTTGTATTTAGCGTGAAAGCTCCTCTATAGGCTATTCAATCAGAGCTGAAGCACGCTATATTTTTAGTAGGGTATGATTCAAGCCAATCACATTTCAGCACTAAATAGCATCACTAGTTATCATACTCCAAAGTCAAATGGCGGATAAACTCTATCAGATGTTTTCATTCTTGAAATATGCTTGCTGTACTCATTTGTTTGCATTTTGTCTTGTTGTGTGCAGCTCATATACAAACATCGTTCGATCTCTGTAAAGAGGGATAGACAGGAGAAATCTAAAAACGTGGGCATGTAAATCAATGCCCTCCAATGTGAGTTCTCTAAGACTTCCCCATCATGAAATAATAGAAATTCTATATTTCCTGGTGCTTCATTAATATAAACCGTAAGGTTTCCACGGCATTAGGATTCTACTCAATCCAGTCCAACTGTAGACAAGGGTTTTGACCGAAGCTGTAAATTCTTGGTGCTGTAAATTATGTTTTATATATAAAACATAATGTTTCCTTGCATTATTCATGAAGATGCTATAAAAAAATTATGATATTATGTAATTAAATTATTTTTTAAAACAATCATTATAATAAGATTATGATTGATACCGTGTTTATGATAAAATAAATGTAGAAAACATTATTTAAATCAATTCACGGCATCCTCATAGGCTGTTGTTCAGAGAGACTTCAATTTAAGCCAGCGAAGCTTCGAGTTCATTAGACTTTTACGCATCACATACCAAACGTCCTGATTCGTTCGGAAGTTCACTGACACTACACCAAATAGGCCTGTGAAAAATGTAAACCTGTTGAAGTGAGATTATTACGGAATGTGATTAACCAGCAGCTGTTCATTATATCTGTCACCCTGTCGCAGTATGGTCTGCAGTACTGTACTTGCAAGTGGTACGTATCAATATCTATGAAGTACAGTGATGTTACATACAAGAGCTGGAGTTTGATTTTAAGAAGTCTATCGTAGTGGTTTAGAACCGCAACCGAACGTCGCATCAACTGTTGTATATCTGACATGAAGGAAATTAGACACAACTGTGCTAGAGTTACAACAACATACGACATTCTAATAGCGAGGAATTTGAACCTGTTGCTATCAAATTGCTTGCAGTAAAATTTCCAGAGTTTTCTATAGCTTTAACAGGGGGCTACTTTTCCGTTATAGCGGAATGTTATTAGCGAATGTTCCCTGCGTACATTTCCATTTGTACTGGAGACGAATCTATGAAGGATACCAGAGGAAGTATACGATCAAGACAGCGATTTGCACCCTCCACCTCATCTTCTCCCCACGTCTTAGATCACTGAGTTTTTGACACTGGTTGGTTCTTTCCAACGATGACTGTTCAAAGTATACAATGCACTAAAGTAAATCTACGAGAATCCACCGTTGCTCGTCCGATCTACGGGATACGTTTTAGAACGCCGTAAACTCTTGCCAGAAGCCGATCTTATAAACGGGATGCATTTAAAACCCTCTATTGTTACATATTTACAAGTCTCGCCTTTCTAGGTGATAGAGAAGTAATAGTAACAGAACTTGCCTCTGTTACAAGATTATGGTGCTGGGTCCCCGCATTTGTAACTTGATAAATTTCTACCATTTCTCCTCCTCCAGTCACGCTGGAGTTTGTTGTGGTGTAACGTAGCAATTACGATACTGCCGTAAGAGATGATACGAGAGATTCAAGCAATCATAGAAAAAAGGTTCCATCTCAAGAATATTAATTTGGTTCAGCAATTTACCTACGTCGAACAGAATGAGATCATACTTTCACTAATCAAGGTAACAAGTGACAAATAAGAAAACACTCTCTCGTACCTCTCAACCTCACTTGTTGAAAACTCCATCGACATTTTTTGGTTTTTCCGTCTCTCCACTTCCTAGCCATCTGCCAAGTACATTGCACTTTCTCCAGCCTTGAAATCTGATTTCTAGTAATATTGCTCCTCTTCTTCTATCATTTTTATATGTGACAACCATGAGGCACATGTTCATCTCCAACTGAGACCGCGTGTCGGGACAATCACAGGAACTTCAGCTGGCAAGTTAGGTCTTGCCATTTTCCAATCAAGCAAAACCGGAATGGGACACAGTAAAAATCAAGCTAGCATCCACTTGTTATGACGTACCAATAGGGTCTGCCTACCGTCCATCCACTTGTGTTGAGTGATTCCCAAATAGATATTGATTTGTTTACGGCAAAATCGAATGCACATATTCAACACAGTTACCAGATTGCTTGCTTGGGGTATGAGCCTAGGTGATGAGTCTTGCACTTTGTAGGAAAAGAATATTAGTCCGACTGTACACCAACGCTCATAGCCCTAGAACGTGGAGCTCACGAATTGCAACACGCAGATACAGTGACGTGTGTAAGTTACTCAAAGTAATGGTTCTCCCTGTGATTAGACCTAGTCGTGAGGGAGCCAGACCCGAAAGTTAACATTTTTTGCATGATTGATCATGTGATTGCGTCTATCAAAAAACAACCATGCATATGCGATGAACTTATGAAGGTCGGATTGTCGTACTATCCAGTGACCTGTAACTGCAATCGCATCTTATGCTCCCCTGGCATGAATGTACGGTTCTGAAGTACTGTTATCAAGATACATAGAGTTAATTTTCTTCCGTTGATCTGCAACTTTCGAGCTATCAGCCGGAACACAATCAAAGAGACGACATAAAACAGAACGGGTGAAAGTCAGGAGGTCGCAGCCAGCAAGAGAGAGAATCAGCTCCGAAAACAATTCGTTGCAATGGCATACCAGTGTTTCTTGGATTCAACAAGGGACGAACTTATCGATGTGAGAGCGCCGTCGCTAGAGCACAGAATGCTAACTGGCAGTTCGAGCTCCAGTCTTCCCGAAACTGTCATCTCAGATGAGGAAAGAGGTCAACTTGCTAGCAGTCTGTCAGCATGTTTCATTAAGCTAAAACAGGGTGAGGATGTCTTGGGCATCGGACGCAAGTGGTCAGAGCTCGTTGACCCCAATTTTGATTTTGATTTAGATGAACACGCGATGAGAGATCTGATTGCCTACTCGATTAGGCCAGATGTACTCGAAGATGCTCGTTTCGTCGCTCGGTTATTTTCACAGGGCAGGAAGGTCCAGGAAGGAAGCAATGAGCAGATTCAACTTCAAAATTGCTTTACTACAATTTTGAGACCTTTCGCCAGTAATATTCCTAGAACTCAGACAAATGTGCATGTGTACAAGGGTCCTAGGATGAAATTTGAATTCACTGGAGAAGTGCGAGAAATAGCTAAGCGCCAGGTTGCAGACAAACACCCTTATAATGGAAACTTGTCATACGCCCCGATCCTCGCATCCCATAGCTTGGTGGATGGCATGACGGAGGTCCAATACGGTACGAGATCTCTTCAAACGATGGAACAGGAACAGCTCAAGAATTACCGCCTGGCTGGAGCTTTTATCAACGAAGTTAGAAAGAAGTCACAAAGGAATACGGACGAGAGCGTGGTACATAGTTTGCAAGTACTACATGACTTTTGTGTTCAAGTGGAAAGCAGCGGAGTCGATCCGGCGCTCCTGTTAGCGTCGATTTTGTCCAGAAAGAATCAGATTGCCTTCAGCGTCTCAGCTCTTGGTTGCGGTCTGAGTGTTCAGATCCCCTTTATCGACCGCCTGACGCGCAAAATTCTGCATTCTCTGAGTGAGGCATGGAAGGATCAAAGGAGCGTGCCCAAGGTGATAGTCACGACGGGTCGAGTAGATGGCGGCGTTGTCAAGAACGTCACCGGCCATATCAAGAGTCGCGGTCTTGTCGAACACTACACTGATGTCATCTTCATCTACAGACACACGGACAGAACACTCTTGTTCTATGATTACAACTCTATCGAAGATAAATTGGTGTTCATGGCTGCTGCGGAGCACGACCTTACAGTTAAGGAACTTGAAGATGTATCGGGGGCAGAGATCTACCATTGTTCCAGGGACGACGATGGCAAAGTCAAGGAAGGTGATGCCGCTGCCCACCCTCAGGGCAGCGGTTTTAGGAAAATCGCAGAACACTTGAAGCTCATTCGAAAACAGAAAGATGGTAATGTTCTCAACGCTTCGTCGAAATGTCGCCTTCATTATTGTCAAGGGCTGTTGGCCAAGCTAAATAGACATCCATCTCAGCTGGGTTGCTGGAAACATATGATCAGTGGCACGCCACCTAAAAGGGAGGATGCAGAGAAGCTCCTGGAGGCCAATGTCATTGAGGTGCTAGCGCTATTGACGTTGTGGTACAAGCACCTGTATTATTTCCAACTCTCCTTCGAATCAGTACTGAATTCAGAGCTTGCGAGGTCTTTTATGCCATCCTTAACACCTGCCTTAGGTCATGTCGCGTACTCCTCGGCCCCAGATGGAGATGAGAGAACAATGTACTCTCATGTCCCGGACCCTCTTGGAGAGCGTACTGCATTTGTGACCGCGATAGCCCACAAAGATCACGATTGCTGGAAGCGCCGGCTCCTATGGGGAGGTCCTTCTGGTCGTGACAATTTCACTCCCGCTTAGAATGCCTCAAGTGTACTGGAGCGTGCACTTCAGACCTTTCGTATGGTCTTTCAAATGTTGTTACAGAAATTGGAGTCAGAAATGCAGTCAGAAACATTGGAGAGTTCTCGACGTAAATGATCTTCACACTTTGCAGATCCAGGGTAGGTTAGGTAGAGTGCGACAGGCCTGAGAGATTGCTAAATTTTCTGTAAAGGCTTTGCAATAGAAGAAGAGAAATGTCATCACCCTTCCCTCGGCTGAGTCTAGTGAACTATTTGGCAGCGATTTTCCCTTGCGAATCATCCTAACAATTCCAGGAGGAGAGAACATAGTATAACCTAGAGTACACAGAAGATTCCAAAAATACCTGTTTGCGTGTACTCTGTTTGCCTTGAATACACCCCGCGGGATTCAATTTCCATTAATTGACTATCTCCTTTATTTTGCTGTCACCCACACTCTACGTGGGCCTTGCCAATATGGACAACGTCCAGTCCAGATAGACAGGAATAGTGAACTATAATAGTTGCGGGGAGGGTTCTGTCACTCTGCTTAGCCGTATGGAGTATATTCTATATGAACACATTCGATTTGACAAGACTCCCTAAAGGTTTGCGCTAAACATTCAATCAAGATTTAAATTATCTTAGACAAGTTCCAAATTACTCAGTCTGTGTGAGACTTGGAAATAAACACTCCATCATCAAATTACAAATGTTGATAGACTTACTGAAGTTCAAATCTCTCTAAATGTCTCAAGCACTTGGCAAGCAAGGTAGAAGGGAAGTTTGGATCACTTGGTCACGACACTCCAAGAGAGACATGGGCTATGCACTCTGGATCATGTCCATCAGTCAGCAACCTAGTAAGAATCACAAGAAGGGCAAGACTAGAGTGAGCAAGGATCTTTAATTTGATTCAAGGAATCCAGGATTTATACTGCTTTATCTTATCATAAATGATAGACAAGCATTTGGATGGTTCAGTCCAAGACAAATGATAATGAGAATAATATTTGCTATTCGATGATTGCCACTCAAACAAGTGAATATCCCTCTTAGACTCAAGTTATGTATGCCTTTCCGTCTTCCTTTTGTTGTCATTATTTGCTTCTTGGGCACTCAACAAATATCACATTTTGTAAATCAACTTGTCCCATGAACTTGATAGTTTGCAAAACAGTTAACCCATAACTCGTAGAATGTTATTTTGGAGCAAGGTTGAACATGCTTAGTTTTCATATTGACATGGATCTCCTTCAATATCTCATCTTTTTTATAGCAAGATGGCAATATGTAAGTGTGAAAATCTATACCATTCCCTTTGGAATTTTCACATGGCATGTGGTGCATAACTTCTCTTGCTGTTTGTAAAAGCTGTTGCAAATGCCTTTTCCTGTCATCATTGATGACCATTGCTTTTTTTGTCATGAAATCTTAAATTTTGTTCCTCTATTATACAAGTTTCTATCTTTAATAGATTGCTTTACAAAATCCATAGATTGTGTAAAAAACCCTTGACCACATCAAACTACTTCCCAAAACCTTTGTGGTTGACTCTACATGTCAAGCATCATACTTGGAATAGATGTAAATTATTTAATAATTAAAGCTCATCCCATAGAACAATTCTCTTTCCTCCTATATTATTTTGCCTGCGGCCCTCCTCCGTTAGCTTGAATATTTATGTAAAAAAAAGATATATTTTCGCAAAAAAATATATATTTTTTCGTAGACTATACTCTAAAGTTTTTTGTGAAATTGCGGAGGATTGCACTTTCTTGTAAAAAAAAGGCAAAGAGCTTAGAGGCTGCGATTGGGTCGACTTTCGGGCCGAAAGGCTTTAGCCCGAAAAATTTTATATTTTAATGTAATTTCAAAACAATGTAAGAAGTATATGTTACAGCATATAACCTGCTAGGAGTGGCAAGACTACGGATCAACGCAAGTGAACTGTGCGACGACACTTCATAAAGAACCACCTACGAGCTTTATGGTGTAGGGCCCATAATCATTTTGTGGGCCCGGGATGTGATTTGGGACACGATGGGCTTTGCGTGCCTCGATCGGCAAAAAATCATTGGAGTATAGCACAGGATCGTGAAATCTTGTAATAGAGTCAACATGTCAACAAGGTAAACCCAACGGGCTCCTGAAAAGGAGGTTTGGTCGTAAGATTAGATACCGCCCAGTGGGCAGAAAATAAAAAATGGGACCAATCTCTCCATTGTTATCCTAAACATAGAAATGCTAAACTGTTTGTGCTTACGTTTATTTGGTCTCAATTACTTTACAAACTTTACTAGCAAAATGATTTCAAATTATTTTCACCAATTTTCCCTCTCCCTTTGGTCGAGTGCTTGAAATCATTGATTTCATTCAATAATCATATAATAAAATCTTATATGAAAAAGGCACTGGAAAAACCGATGTCCGTCGACGCGGTCGACTTAAAAAGTAGAGAAATCCCTCTCTCTTTGGTCGAGTGTCTCGCTTTGGTCGACCTTTGAATAAAGTAAAGAAAAAACAGCATTTTCTATTTCATAAAAAAATTCTATTTTTTGAATCAAAAAAGCCTGGTCCGCGCAAGTTTTACTTTATTAAAAGTAAAATACTTATCTTTTTTTTTATTTTTGTAAAATAAGCTTTTTAGTAAGAGCGCAAAGGGCTTTACGAACTTTGGCTTGTAAAACAAAGGTCCAAGGGCTTAAACGGCTGGACTGGCGCGCAGCGAAGGTTTGAAAAACTTTAGCTTTCCCGCTTTGCGTTTTTGTTTGACAAAAGTTAGAAAATTACTATGTATGTCCCCTTATTACGTCCTTTTTTTTTTATGTGCTGCTCTTTTCGCTATGCGCAAATTCTCATTGGATTTTGTTGGTTTTTAACAGCGATGGCTATTTATTTAAGTATTTGGGTAGCACCTTCCGATTTTCAACAAGGTGAAAATTATCGCATTATTTATGTGCATGTTCCTGCAGCTTGGATGAGTTTACTTATTTATATTGCAATGGCTATTAGCGTCGTATTTTGGTCATGCCAGTGTCCCGCCCTACGGGCTTCTTTAATTGGACAACAAATTCATGAAAAACAACTCTGACCTAAAATGCGAGCCATGAACAGAGTGTATCCGAGTTCCAGACAACCTCATTTTGAATTCTAATCGATACCATTATGTTTTACCAAAAAATGAATTGACAGGATTTTCAACGAACTTTTTTGATAGTATTCTGAAAATCTATAGCATTTTGTATGAAAACATCCTGACGTTTGACCTTAGTCGTTTTATGCATCGTAAGTACTATTGCCCCAATAAGTGCTACTAATAAAATTAGACTAGAAACCAAAAACAAGAAAAAACGATCTGAAGAAAATTATTGCTTACTCTTCAGTAGCCCATATGAATTTTGTGACTATTGGTATGTTTAGTCTGCCAGTTCTAGAAGTATTACCTCTTATTGAAGATATTCGAGTTTCTAGAGTTAAAGGTAAAACTTTATTTGAAATGGCTAATTTTAACTCATTTTTAAATAAAGAATAACATTAAATTTTAAAAAAAATTAATAATGATAAAACAAAAAACTATTAAAATTTTAAAAAAAAAGTTCAATTAATAAAAAAATTTATATAAATTTGAAAATAAATAAAACAAAATTGATTAATAACATTAGTAAGTTGCTTATACCCAGAGCTCTCATCGTATTTCGACGATGCTGCGTTCACCCATTGAACAAGGTTAATAACAGGCGAACCGCCATCCTGTTCAACAAATTGAATTCGTTTTTTCTTAACCAAGCCCCTAAGGTAAACGAAACTTGGTTTGGTTGAAAACTGTAAATGGTTGGTAACCCCATAAGAAATAAAATATCTAAGTGCGGTTCCATAACAACTCTGCAAATCAATATTCGCGTCATACTTTACCGAATATTGGCGGGGCCATTCATTGTTACATCTCCCGCCCTGAACCAACGCAGCAAATGCTGAACTATCCATAGTTTAACGTGCAAAAGATATGCAAAACAGAAACTTTAATAACTTGATTATCAAATGGGCCATTCGATTAATTTCCATAATGATTATTATAAATACAATATTTTGGTCATCTATTTCAGAAGCCTTTAGCTACTTGAACTAAAAAACAAGTTAAAGTAATACCTCCTAAACAATAAAAAATATTAACATGTGGAGGAACATATTTACTTGTTATATCATCTGCAATCGCTTGAATCTCAAGACGCTCTTCAAACCAATCGTATACTTTATTGAGATAGGTTACTAAAGTTCCCCCTCGAAAAACCGTAACCAATCATTGTAGGTACAATTGTAGATGCTCGAGACCATGTTATTATTATTATTTTTTCTTTTTTTAAGTTAAGATTTTCTATTTTTTTTAATAAATGATCAGCTACAAAAGGACCTTTTTTTATTGAACGTGTCATTGCCAACTATCCTTTATTTTTCTTTCTTTTTTTAGCTTAGCTATTTTTACGACGACGAAGAATAAGAGTATCGCTATATTTATTATTTTTTCTACTTCTTTTTCCAAGTGCAGGATGACCCCAAGGAGTTAATGGTTTTTTTCTACCAATGGGTGCTCTACCTTCTCCACCACTGTGAGGGTGATCTATAGGATTCATAACTACTCCTCTAACTTTTGGTCGTTTACATAACCAACGTTTTGACCCTGCTTTACCTATTCTTAAATTATTTACATCAACATTTCCAATTTGTCCAATTGTTGCTAAACATTTTTGAGAAATTAATCGAATTTCTCCTGAAGGTAAGCGTAATGTGACTAATTGTCCTTCTTTTGCAATAACTTTTGCGACAGTTCCGGCTGCTCTTACTAACTGTCCACCTTTTCCAGGTGTTATTTCAATATTGTGAATAGCAGTACCTAATGGCATATTGGTTGAAGTAGATTTTAAATTTTTTACATTAAAATCTCTTCCCAAACTGTACAAGCTTTTTTCAAAGCATACAGCTTTCTAGACGTTTTAAAAAATTTAGTGATGTCGTATTGAACAGCAAAGTGGTCGTCCGCCTCGAACATCCCCGAAACCCACCATTGGACAAGATGGGACGCTGTTACCGATCTCTAATAGAGGCCGCGGAGAAATTTCAAGCATGCATTCCCCGTCCCGTGTATTCACGACAATTGAACCATTTCATAAAAATGTATAATTTTAACTTAATTAAGTTAATTAATGAGTATAACCTTAAAAGTTTCCTTTTAAGGTCTTTCCAATTTCTTGGATTAGTGATAGATTTATAAGTTTATTTCTTAGTCGGTTATTTCCGACGACGTAAATATATAATTCAAACCGCACTCAAAGGTAGGGTATTTCCAATTAAAATAGGTGCTTATTCACTAGAAATAATTGTGTCATCTAATTTAATGCCACGTGGATATAAAATATATCGTTTTTCACCATCTTCAAAATTAATTAGACAAATATATGTATTACGATTTGGGTCATACTCTATTGCTCTAATTTTTCCAGTTACATATTTTTTATTTCGTTGAAAATCTATTTTTCGATAAAGTCTTTTGTGTCCACCTCCTCGGTGTTGACTTGTTATGATTCCTCTGTTGTTTTGACCTTTTTTAATATGTTTATTATATGTTAATTTTTTTGGTGGCTGAGATTTAACTATTTCATCAAATTTAGGTACAGATCGGTTACGCGTGCCTGGCGTATAAGCTCGATATAAACGTATGGCCATATAATTATAGGTATGTAAAACGTAATAAATTTTTTTTATTTATTTGAGAATAATGGAATAGAATAACCATTGTTAATGTTAATTTTTTTTTGTAAATTAGCAGAAAAAAGATATTTTTTTTTAATCCAAATTTATAAGAAAATTCAAAATCATTTGGTCTTTTAATCCAATCAAATAAATTACTACGAAAAAAACTCAAACGCCAAAATCGAGGTGACCAAGAAGTATTTTTAAACTCATAATTTTTTTTTTTATTAAAACTTATTTGTTGAGAAAGTGACGATTTATATTGTAAATCATTTTGAGTGTAAATGAATTTTTTATTTGCTATAGCAAAAATTCCATTTTGCATAATATTCATAGAGTTTTTTGTTGAAAATTCAATAATTTTATTTTTTTTAGAATTAACAACATTAGTTTGACATATTTCTAACCATGGAAATTCAGAAAAAAAACTTTCTAAAATACTAAAGGCTAAAGTAAAATCATTTTCAACTAACTTATCAATAGGAAGTAAACTTTCTGCTTTTTTTTCTAATAAAAACCATGAATCTCGAGCAGCTGTGCCAGCTAAACAAGCTAAAATATGAGTTAAAATTAAATTTTTATTAATAAAAAATAAAACCATGTTACCTTTTTTTTACTTTTAACAACTCATCTTTGTCTTAGTAAAACTTTTCAGTGGCATGTTCCAGTCCTCTTTCTCATTCCTAAGAAAAAGTTAGCCACCGGTTTAGGTAAGAGATACTATCATTACCGCCTAGACAATTAAGCATCCAACCCGTAAGCGCAACGACCCAATTGCAAGGGCGGCGCTCTACCAACTGAGCTATATCCCCTATACCCAGGCCAAGGAAAGCATGCAAAAATAAATCATTATGCTTTTTTTATTTATCTTGGCGCAGCTGGGCTATCCTGGACTTGAACCAGAGACCTCGCCCGTGAAGTAAATCATCGCACCTACAATTTCAAGTACAGTTCGTTTCATTTATTTTTAAAATAAAAAAAATAAAAAATTGAACGTTAAGGGCAAACGCACCGGAAAACAGGATCTGGACAAGGTGCGTCTTTCAGCCCTATCCAGAAAACAAATCCCCCTCTGCCCCAAACATCACTCCGACTTTCATGAAGGCACCATAACATAAAATGAAAACTCCGGTTCCTATCTTTGAGCCTGTTTCTATCTTTAGCATTTAATTCCTGGAAACATTATTCTCCCTGGGTGTGTCAAAAAGACACACCTACAAAATACTTATCGTCCTTGGAAGGTTTACTATTGAAATAATTTCGAACATATTCTGAATCGAGACCCACGAAAACTTCTAATATATTTTTCATCGGTCTATCGCTAGCGCCAACTTGAAGTTGACGTTCGGCTTCAGGTTAACCAATTTGTGTATAAATTGGTTGATACCCAATGGATTATTGGGTATCAATTCTTCTGTAGATAAAATAGCTTTTTATCCCTATATTTACGTAAAAGATTTAGTAGGTTGGGTAGCTTTTGCAATCTTTTTTTCTATTTTTGTTTTTTATGCACCTAATGTATTGGGGCATCCCGACAACTATATAGGGCGACCGGTCTAGATCCCGCACGATAAAAAGCACAAGTCCATTTCTGTGCAAAGGCATTGCACTCATTCTTGTTCGGCAACGAACACGGAGACCTTAGCATGTGCAAGAAGCTCTGTTGAGGGGGGTTCATTTACCCTGGGGGGGGGGGTTATGGAGCAAGCCGGTTTTCTTGTATTTAAGAGGTTCTGTACTGGCGAATCGGAGACTCTTTCGGTCCTTGTCAACCAGCAACTAACCATTGGCACCTGAGCTCTGCAAATGGCGAAGCGCATGAACGTACGTTGCTCGCTCCATGCCTATTGATGGTATATATCAACCAGGTCATAAATGGTTTGTCCTCTACCTACTCTCTCGTATGGAAGGATAGAGTTCAAAATGGAGCGGATTTAACAATGTAATAACATTCATTCAAACAAAAATTAACAACATTTTGTTTGGATTGGTAAGGTGGTAATATAATTATATGAAATAATTAATGGTTGCATAAGTTTCTTAAATTTTTGAGATTTAAGTTTAAAAAATTTGAATGAAAATAGAAAAAATATATTATTTATAGATAAGTAGTTGGTTTTTTTTTATAAGTCAGATTTTAAGTTCTCTTTTTTTTCTGAGAATAGGGATATAACTCCGCGGTAGAGTATCACCTTGACGTGGTGGAAGTCATCAGTTCGAACCTGATTATCCCTAAAAATAGTTAAAGCATTTTGATTTGTTGTTTTCTTGTTATTGAAAGAGGCTTGTGGGATTGACATAATAGGGTAGGTATGGGTATACTAGAAATGAGCTTCAAGCTAATATGAAGTGAATGAAAAATAAACATAAGTTATCTATCTCTTGGGATGGAAGACGATTTGAAATCTGCTTTGTTTACGAAAAAGGAAGCTATAAGTAAAAGTAATATAATTATGAATCTCATGGAGAGTTTGATCCTGGCTCAGGATGAACGCTGGCGGCATGCTTAACACATGCAAGTCGTACTAAGCGCATACAGCTTAAGTTATTGTAAAAATTAGCTTTTTTTTACAAATTGTAGTTCAATTTGGCTACTTTGCTAATTGAACATTATTTTTTATTTATTGATATATATTTTTTTTTATAATATTTTTTATTACAATAAATATTTCTTATTTATAAAATAGTTTTGAATAAAAATCTTTAGGTTTATGTTCTACTTCAGAAAAAATTTCTCTGACTATTATTTATACATATAAAGAAATAATTTTTGAATTTATAAAATTTTAAATATTGTTTATTTAGTTATTATCAAAGAATTGAAAGAAGTTTTAATACTTTATTTATTTTAATTAACCATAGAATTTTACAATGAATTTTTTGAATATAAAGAATTTTAATAAAGAATATAAAAATTTTTAACTTAATTAAATAGTTTATTCTGCTCTTTTTTTAGGTTTTGTTTTTGTTTGTATATCGTTATTATATCTTTTATTAAATGCAGATTTTGTGGCTGCCACACAAATTTTAATTTATGTAGGAGCTGTTAATGTAAGTAACATTTTGAAATAAACGAGTCACACACTAAGCATAGCAATTTTTTTTTATGTTAAATTTATAATTAAAGTGATTTGATTGAAAAAAGAATTATTCTTCATCTTGAAATATCCAAACTTTGATTCCTAATACTCCGTAAATTGTTTGAGCTGCGTAATAGCAATAATTAATTCGTGCTCTTATTGTTTGTATCAAAAATAGCTGGATTAGCTTTAGCTACTACAATTTTGTATAGATATATGTTTTTTTTTAGTAAATTTTCTAAATTATTTATATATATTGAAGTTTTATATCACATGTAAATCGACCTTAAGACAACAGTTAGTGTGAAAATATTCAACTGTAGAAACATTGTTGATTTTTTCATCTCAAACATGTTTGAACATCTTCTTCTTTATTGCATTGGTTTGTCTGTTATTTATTTCACATTTGATTTTCTTTGCAAAATTGTGGACCTTATATGCATTACAATTAGTAGAGCCAAAGTTTGGAGTACTTCATTTACATTCTCATACAAGTTGCTCACCAACACAACTTTCATACTTCATAAACAGGGATGAATCCTTGAAGATGTTTGCCATTTCACCCAAAAAAGTGAATTATTTTTAAATTTTGAGAAATTTTTCTTCAAGATATCCGTGTTAAGATTATCTGCGTTGTAATTAATAAAATTCCGACGTCATCCTCACTCAAAATTTCACCTCCTACACTGAATATGGATTAAAGAAAAAAATTAAGCCTTTTGCTTAATCACATGTTGTGTCTTGATATAAAAACACAACTCAAATATAAAATTTGTTGTGTCTGTCCCTAAACCATTTTTAAATGGTTTGATATGGATGGTTGGGATTGAAAAATTTCTTTGAAAAATTGTTCAAATATTGTTTCTCTTGGACTTGAAACTAAATCATACTTATACGAATGCCAAAAAAATCAACATCTTCCTTTGAAAGTAGGATTGGAATCCCTAACAAACTTGAGATCAACTAATCTCGATGGAACATTTGACCCTTTAGCCTCATCTAGTCTATCCACTTCTATGGATAAGAAAGATAACCTTTGTAGTGCATTGAGCACTGATTTAATGGAGATTATGGCTCATCATGCGTGAACTTTTTCACCATAACAAATATCATCTTTATACCTTGAAAAAATATATTTAAATGCTACCCAACTTCCTTCATGAAACAGAAAAAACTTTCAATAGGTTATTTGTTGAAACCATATGGAAATAGATTTGGATTAAACCTATTTCAAAACAAAAGCTTACATCAAAATAAACAAAAGCATTAAGAAGCAAAAAAACATCAAAACTGAGTGGTAAGAGGGTTGCTCAAGAAGCCTAGGAGACAACTAGACTTTGTCATGTCTTCCTCATGGTTGGATCAGGCTTATCATGAAGGGTTGGGGAGAGGGAAAGAGGCCAAGTTGCAATCAGACCTCATGATGTCTCACAAGGTCTTGAGCAGAAAAGTTACCGGACCTCATAAGCCATCGCAAGATCATGTTTTTTGCCTTGGACTGCTAAGCTGAAATCTGTGTTTAAATTAATCTTGTGTTCATGGAACAAGAAATAAAAGTTAAAATTTGCATGAATTTTAAATTTTTTCTTAATTAATATTAAATTTTGAGCAATCTTTGAAAATCTTAAAAGATCTTACTAACCATTCTATTGAGTCAACAACCCTATTTGAAAAAAAAATCAATTTAAGAAATATTCATTATTATAAAAAAAATTTTTAAAAATTATTTTCAGAGTTTATAATAAATTTTCATCCAATACATTCCGAGAACAAAAATATTGATGGATTTCGTCATGTGTGGAAGCTGCATAGAAATTTCATTCAATATCTGTACTAAAATTTGAACATCAAATATCAATTCAAATTACTCCATTAGATTTTAATCAAAGGAGCATAAATCTGATTTCAATTAGACATTGAATTGCACTTACGACATTATTTGAACTTGTGACGTCTTGGAATTGATCACTTTTAATACAAAGAAATTCTCCATGAGATGATAATTTTTTATTTTTCAAGATGTTTGATCAAAGTAAAGGAGATTATTTGATTATCTTGCTGAAGTAAGAAATATGAAAAATTTGTCAGTTTTTGTCTATTTCTTTATAATTTTTCCTCTAAGAGCCACCTATAAAAGCCATAAATCACTTTTGGATCCTCATATCCAATTTTTGCCCTCTAGTTTTGTTAGATCCCTCTTCACTCCATATGGTATATTAAATTTTAGTCATAATTCATCATGTCCTCTACCCAATCTAGTGAAAAGACTAGCATTATCATCATCTTTATAAAACCATAACTGAAAATAGTAGTGTCTTCAAGCCAATTCCTCCACGACAAGCCCTTACCTAAATTCTTAAAAATTAAGGAAAAATAGAATTAGCATGAGACTTTGCAAGCTTCTTCTGAGTTGTATAAGCTTGTGAGGTCACAAGCCATGGTGAGATATGTGTTAGTTTGCATTTGCTACCCGAAAGCTCTACAAATCTCTTTGCTCATCTGCATTTTGTACTGCAAAGCTTAAAAGCCATCAAAAGCTTTTGTGTTAGTTTCCATTTTCTACCCTAGAGCGTTCAAGTCATTGCAAGCTTCTATGATATTTTTGGATTTTTCATATGATTATGTCGATTTTTTCTGTCCATGGAATATTATTATTTTTTGATATATTACACATGTCTTTTGATGAAGGATATGATGTTAGTGAAGGACTATTCTAGTTTAATTATTTGTTGAGACTAAATCCTAGGGAGAGTGTTGGGAGACATTTAAGAGAAAATATTTTGACATGAGCAACTTGACATTCAGAAGTGTTTAAGAGCCAAGAAATAAAGATACCACTTGATGCCGGTGATTCGAGCAAGGGAGCAAAAAAATGGAGATGAGGAAGACATCAAAAGTTAGAAGACCAACCACTAGATATGACGCCAACACAAAACATGTCTTTAACTTTGGATGAGCAAAGGAACAAAATTTAAGAGGATGAACTAGTAGCAATAACAATTATTTTGAAGGAGAAGTAAATGAAAAAGCTTGGATTTGATAAAAATGTTAGTCAACAAGCTTCTTGACAACAACAAAAATCAATCACATGAGTCTAACAAGGCAGAGACTATTATTCAAACAAAGCAAAAGAGGAAACCACAAGAGCCAAAAGAGTATATGATAGATTAATTAAAGTTTTCACAAGCAACAAAACTAATTTCAACAAAAAATAAACATGGCAATCTACCAAGAAGAGAATACTAAGTAGTGGTCATAAGGAACAAATACCAAGTTTGATCTTGACATTACTCTTTAGGATATTCCATCATTAAGTTGTAATGGTTGTACCAAAAGATCAAGGACAATTATAAAAATGCTCTTTAACCTCTATCACAATCTTTATAAAAGAAATGTTGTGTCATACATTTCAAAGTCAATCCTTTAAAATAAGAAAATTTTCTATTGAAGCGTTTAAGACACCTATTTCACATCTAAAGTTTTATGCAGATTTCAAAAAAAGAATGATGTTGATAAAGAAGGATGTTGATGAAGAAGTCAAACAACTACAAGGATACTTGTGCATGCATGAAGAAGTATGTCAATAAGTTGAAGACAAACATTAGGTTTGAATATAAAGCTTGTTGCAAATGTGCCATACAAAATCATGCTTATAGATTGGATGAGAGCTTCAACACTTGATATCATGATTTTATGAAAGTTTTTTGTATTAGGAAGATATCCAAACTATTTAGGTCAAACAACACGAACATCCGAAGAATGATCATCTAACATGATTACTCTCTTATGGATTACACCAGCTACTGTTCTCTATAGAGCAATGGAAACACGTTGCCTAAAATAGACTATACAGTAAGCTAAAGAGAGTGATACCCCTTGCCCGCCTAGTATGGTAGGCTCTCACGCACTCTCTCACGAACATGTCAAAGTCGGTGTCCATAACTCTATATATTTCTAAAGCAAGAGGAACAAAGAGAAAGTATGCATACCTCTATACTTGGTGACCTTGGCTGATGCCGCTCCACTCGCTGTCCATATTGGAGGATGAGTGATCATCCCCTCTAAAATCGTGTCTCTAGTAGGATCAGTAACCATCACATCTGTCACAATGACTTGGTCCTCCCAAACCAAGTACAGGTCTGCCCTTACCCTAGTCGACTGCAAGACAAACCAACAAAATAGACACAAATACATATAGTGATAGTGCCATAATTTATTTATTTTTTATATAAATCTTTATTCATACCTGCTTGAAGGTGTATGGTTAAACAACCTTCTTGTTTTGTGATGAATAATAGTCAACAAATTTCTTGCATACAACTTGCTTCCAAAATGAGCATGTCATCCACATAGAGTACTAGAAAAATGAGGCTAAAGATCTCATTATTCAACTTCTTCATGTATACACATGGATCAAACACACTCCGTGAAAATCTTTGCATTCCATTGCCTAGGAGCTTGCTTCAATCCATATAGAGATTTGAGCAATCTACAAAACAACTTCTCTTGACCTTTCTTCTCATAGCCAATATATTGTCTCATGTAGATTTCTTTCTCCAAAGATCCATACAGAAATGCCGTGACAACATCCATCTGATCCATAACTAGACCAAATATCGCAGCAAATACACATATCAATCGAATTGTAGCATACTTTGCTACAGGTGAGATAACTTCGTTGTAGTCCACATCTTTCTCTTGTGTGAAACCCTTAGCCACCAACTTGGCTTTGAAGATCCTCTTCTCTTCATCAGCTGGATTATCCTTCAACTTATATATCCACTTGCTATCAATCAAAAGTTGATCCTTTGGAAGCTCCACCAGCTCCCAAGTTTTGTTCTCAACAAGCGATTCCATCTCACGCTCCATAGCAATATCCCACTCAAGCTTATTGATAGAAGCATGAGTTTTTCTAAATAAACAATATTCTTCTTCTTCCAAGATCAAAGCATTGCCATCATCATTCTTAGTTTCAATATCATGATCCTCAAAAATAGATGAATCAGTCCATGTTCCATACCTTTCGATAGCTCTACTAATCCGATTTGATGATCTCCTAGTTGATGGTTATGGTTGATCTTCATCGTTTCATGTTGTGTCTTGAGGCTCACCAACAACAACTTGCTCCTCCAATTCTTGTTGTTCATGAATTTGCTCCATATGTTCCGGATTGTGGCGCATCATTAAACCCATAATGATCAATCTCCCCCTCAGTGAGTGGAGATTTGCCCTTGTTAGAACGGGGAGCCTTAGATATCTCCCCCTCTTTCAATGATATGGACTCATCGAAAGAAACATCCCTACTTACAATCACCTTACAAGCTATAGGATCCCATAGCCTATTACCTTTCACACCACTTGCATATCCAAGAAAATGAGACTTCTTTGATGTAGGATCCAACTTGATCCTATTCTTCTTAGGTATGAGAGGATAAGGCCGTATAACCTAAAATTCTCAAACAATTATAATCAACCCTCCGTTTGTGCCTCAATTCAAACGGTATCAAGAAATTGATTGCACTTGAAAGAGACAAATTTACCAAATACACTGTGGTATTAACAGCTTCAGTTCAGAATTCATATGGTAAACCAGATTGGCTCAACATACTACGCACCTTCTGCAATACTGTTTGATTGAGCCTCTCAGAAACAACATTTTGTTACGGAGTATAAATCGTGGTGCGATGACCAGTGATTCTCTTCTCTTTGCAGTAACTTCTAAACTCCTTAGAAGTATACTTCCTGGCATTATCTGAATGTAGATATCTCACCTTGTGACCAATATGAGTCTCAACTTGGGCTCTCCAACTTTTGAAAGTTGCAAAGACTTCATACTTTTATGTGAAAAAATAAACCCATACCAATCTTGAGTAATCATCAATAAACGATACATAGTACCACTTCCTAGAATATGAGGCTTTAGGAGAGGCTCCCCACACGTCACTATGTACATATTCAAGTAACTCTTTGGAACTATGAGTTTCAACACCAAAAGCTTTTCTATGTTGCTTGCTGTAACCAATCTTGGTTAGTCATAGTTAGTTTAGCCAAAGCGTAGAGTGGTCACTAGATCACAAAAAGACAAGATAGTGGTGTGCACTATCCAAAAAGTAAAAGGGTAAATGACGAGGTGGCTACCATGCATTGGTGGATCAGATTGTGTGCTAGACGTCTGTTAGGAATTGGTTATGATAAGATAACAAAACATGCAACCTACGCATGTTAGCCATGTGGCATAGTTTGGATTTCGGACTCCTCTAGTCCTACAGTATATAAAGCAAGGAGAGGTCTTGAGAAGACCATCTCTCATCTTGGAAGTCATTCCGGAGTCATTGCTTCAGTGTTACAATGGTATCAGAGCAGGCTTATTGTTCCTATGAGTGTGGATCATCCCTCTTGGAAGAATAGTCTGGGTTGGTACAATTATTTGAGGAGAGAGAGTGTTTGTTAGAGGCTGGCAATGGCCATTGAGCTGCAAGTAGTGGAAGGGGGTTATTGTGGGTGCAGGTTATGGATGGGGGAGATAGAATAGTACCGAGATTCCCATTTCTTAATCCTTTTCATGTCAAAATGTTATACATTGAGAGAGCAAGGTTGACTCAGTATTTGGTTTATCATTTTGGTGCCAACTTCATGGACCAAGTGATGAGATCTCGAGATCCTGTTATCTTACCTATAGTCACCTACGATGTTACTTGGGATCTCACGATTTACATTTTAGTTTAGAGATCGACCTCAATAGACCACCACCGGTGAGATTCAACACACGGTGTGAAATCTATTGTGTGTATCATCCTAAAGCTATGTTTTGGAGCCTAGTTATTAGAAACTTTGGAGATGAGTATTACCATGAGGTGATAGCATCACCTATTCCTTTTGTGTTGCAAATCTTGAGAAATTGGAGAGTGTTCATCTTAACCCTATACTGAGAGAGAGTGGACGGAGACGAATCATGGAGGACACTTTGAGAGAAATGATTCATGAGTTGAGAGATTTGAGAAACGCATTTGAGCAAAGTCAGACTCAAGTACAAGAGTTAGCTCAAGAATTAACAGCAGTCAAAGCGAGAGGAATGGAAAATGAGAGAATGAGAGAAACTCCAATGGAGATGGAGACGTCACCATCCATGGTGGAAAGTGAAGAAACAGTGAGAGCCCGTGCTCTTGAAGCCCAAGCAGCACAACGAGCAAGAGAGCTAGATCTTCAGACATCCATGATTCTGAAGATGACAAAAGCTTGTAAGATAGAACCTTACCGAGGTAGTCGAACCATGGGAGTTTTGGAAGGTTGGATTGAGAGAATGGAGTATCATCTTGCTTTGTTCAATATCAATGATCACATTGCATGTCTTTTTGTTCGTACTTTGTTGTTGGAGAAAGCATCTACTTGGTTTCAGGGTTGGATGATGGAGCTCAATGAGTCAGGCCAACAGGTTACTTGGAGTGCAATGAAGCGAGGTCTTCTTCAGAATTTTTCTAGTTGATCCCATCATCACGGCACGGATGAGGTTGTGGAAACTTGAATGTAAGGGAAGTGTGGAGGAGTACATTGAGGAGTTTCGAGATCTTGAATTCAGATACGAGATATGAGTGGAGCTGAAGCCCTTGATTTATTCAAGAGAGGATTGAAGAAAAAGATTCAACAGGAGGTGATTCGGGACAATCCAAGCAACTTGAACGAGGCTATTGCTTGTGCACAACGAATGTCCAACGTTTATCACAATGGGGGAAAGGTATCAGTTCCCTCAAATCAATACTATGGACCCATGCCTATGGAGTAGGGCAACATAAGGAGGAGAGAAGATTTCATTCCAAGGGGAGTGAACGCACAAGGAGGAGATCGTCGCAACTCGAATACTCATCGAGAAGCAAATTCAAGAGGAGGAGACGGAGTGGAGGGAAGACGAGAAATGAGGCAGTGCTATAATTGTGGAAGATTTGGTCACATTGCCATGAATTGCCGTACCCGAGTTCTGGCAAGAGGAGCTAGATCCCCCTATCGACGAGCCCTCAACAATCTTGAAGGTGGAGACGAAATGACCGATGGAAACCTGGGAAACGACGAGCACCAGTAACCTTGCCTCGCGGCCTTACTGGTTCGATGAAAAGGAGGAAGGGCGAGGGAAGGAAGCACAAACATGAGGTAAATGGTTTGATAAAGAAGAAAACATGTTTGATTGTGACGGATGGCGAGATAGAAGGAGTAAAAGTGAGAGTATTGATTGATCCAGGAGCTACAGAAAATTTCCTATCTCGATCTATTGCTATAAAGTTGGGATTAGCTTTAGAGAAAGATGAGAGTGAAAAGGTAGAGTTGCCAAACGGGCAAACAGAGAGCATTGAGAGCATTCCTAGGAAAGTGGAGTTGAAGATTGGGCAATACAAGGAATCGTTGGAGTGGAGAGTAATTCGATTAGCTCGCTATGATGCTATTTTGGGTATGCCTTGGATGGAAAAATATAATCCTGAGGTAGATTGGCGAAGAAAGATAGTAAAAACTATGAGTTGGAGGATCTTTGGAGATAGACTTAGATCAAGACACAAAAACTTACCTCTCTATGTGATATGAAGAACCGCTATCAGTCACAAAGATGTATGTTTTTTGGGCCTAATAAGAGATGTAAGCCCTCCAAAAGAGCAATCTTTTATACATGAGGAGTTAACTTGTATCTTGAACGAGTTTCAAGATGTTTTTCTAGATGATTTGCCTCCAGGTTTACCACCAAGAAGGAGAGTGGATCACAAGATAGAGATCTTACCAGGAAGTTCACCTCCTTGTAAAAGTCCCTATCGACTTGCACCGAACGAGCTGGAGGAATGCAAGGCACAATTGGAAGAGTTGTTGGAGAAAGGGTTTATCCAACCTAGTGTGTCACCATATGGAGCTCCATTATTGTTCGTGAAGAAGAAGGACGGCTCCATGCGGATGTGCTTGGACTATCGTGCTCTAAATCAACAAACGGTGAAAAACAAGTATCCATTACCGCGAATGGATGACTTGTTTGATCAACTTCATGGAGCTAAGTATTTCACCAAACTCGATCTTAGAAGCGGATACAATCAGATCGAGTGGCGGATGAAGACATACAAAAGACGACTTTTTAGAACTAGATATGGTCATTTTGAGCATCTAGTTATGCCATTTGGTTTAACCAATGCCCCTGCCACATTCATGGGACTGATGAATGATATTTTTCGTAAATATCTGGATAAATCAGTGATTGTGTTTTTAGATGATATCTTGATATATAGCAAGTCCTTACAAGATCATCAAAAACATCTACGAGATGTACTCCAAGTGTTGAGAGAAAATAAGCTGTATGCTAAGATGTCAAAATGTGAGTTTGGCAAAAACGAAGTACATTACTTAGGCCATAGAGTTAGCGCTGATGGCATCCAAGTCATGAGTGACAAAGTGGAAGCCATTCAAAATTGGACTGCCCTAGAGAATCAGACTCAACTACATAGTTTCTTGGGTTTAACCGGCTTTTATAGAAGGTTTGTGGAAGCTTTTGCTCGTATTGCTCAAGCTTTAACAAGTCTCTTAGGCCAAGGGCAGAAATGGCAATGGGGTATAGCTCAAGAGATTGCATTTCAGGCTTTGAAAGATGCGCTCTTACATGCACCAATCCTTAAATGGTACGAACCTGGTAGACCAACAAAACTTGATACGGATGCATCAGGTGTGGCAGTTGGAGGAGTGTTACAACAGGAGTGGAAAGATGGATGGCACCCAATTGCTTTCTTTTCACGGAAACTTTTGCCGGCGGAGCAAAATTATCATACCATAGAGAGGGAGGAGTAAGCCATTGTCTTGGCTACTAAACATTGGAAGCACTATCTCGGAGATAAGGAGTTTGTGGTTGAGACAGACCACAAGCCTTTGGTTTATTTAGAAATTCAAAAGGATCTCTCCAAGCGGCAGATTCGTTGGTTAATTTGAATGGCGGCTAATGCTTCAACATGAAGATCGTGTATGTGGAGGGGAAGAAGCAGCTTGCCGATGCATTGACACGAATGCCATGCATTAATCACATCACTAAGGTGAAGATTCACTCTGAATGGTGGGAGAACCTGAATCGAGCTACCAAGGAGGATGAGGAGATTGCACAAGCCCTTCAGCAGGGTCGAGCATATTTGGAACGGGGATTGGCGTTCTACAAGGGAAAGATCTGTATACCCTCAGATGTTGCCCTTCGTACAATAGTGTTAGAGGAGGCACATGATTTAGCTATTGCGGGCCATGTAGGAGTGGAGAAGACCATTGAAGGCGTCCAAAGGGTATACTTTTGGCCAAAACTAAGAGAGGACATCACCGCCTATGTTCAAGTTGTGTGGCTTGTCAACAAAATAAGGCTAGCAATCAGAAACCAGCAGGTCTACTACAACCTCTACCAACACCGACTAGAAGATGGGAGCACGTCAGTATGGACATTGTATGTGAGTTTCCAATGACTCTACGGGTTATGATTCAATAGTCGTTTTTGTGGATAAATTGAGCAAGATGATCCATATTAGGCCCACAACAAAGACAGTTACTGCACTTGAACTTGCTCGAATTTATATGGATGCAGTTTTTGCTCAACATGGCTTAGCTAGAGTGCTCATCACCGATAGGGGCACTCAATTTACTAGCATGTTTTGGAAAACTCTATTTGGGCTCTTCAAAACAAAACTAGCCATGTCCACAGCTTATCATCCTCAAACAGATGGGCAAACTGAAAGAGCAAATAGGACTATTGAGGACATGCTTAGAGCTTCCACTTTGGAAGAGCAAGACGGTTGGGATGCACTTTTACCCTTGATTGAGTTTGCTTATAATAACTCAATCAATGCATCCACAAAAGTCAGCCCTTTCTTCTTGATGTATGGAGAACACTCTATCACACCATCTAGCTTGGTGAGTGTAGGTCACATGCAGGAACCATCAACCCAAGTTGAAGCAGTGAACGAGTTTGTGGCACGAGTCCAACGAGGAGTACACCAGGCAAAGCACAAATTAGCCATTGCCCAAAATCGGCAAAAACAATATGCTGATGCTCATCGACGACATGTGGAGTTTCAAAAAGGCGATCAAGTGTGGTTGTCTACTACCAATTTGTCATTAATAGGGGTCCGAAAGTTCAGTCCACGGTTTATTGGACCTTTCTTGATTGTCCAACAGATTGGAGAAGTTGCCTACAAGTTAGAGTTGCCAACACACATGAAAATACATCCCGTTTTTCATGTGTCTCTCTTGAGGAAGTATACCCCACGATCTCCTTACTTTGGCAACCCACATCAACCTCCTCCTTTACCAGCCATGATTGATGGTGTAGAGGAATATGAGGTTGAGAGAATCCTCAAGAAACGGACAAGAGGGCAGCGGAACACCAAAGTGGAATATCTAGTCCAATGGAAAGGTTATCCACTTTATGAAGCTACTTGGGAACCATTGGCAAATCTTACAAATGCCAAGATACTTGTAGAGACTTTTGAGTCTTCTTGCAACGAGGACGTTGCGACTTAAATGGGGGGAGGTTTGTAACCAATCTTGGTTAGTCATAGTTAGTTTAGCCAAAGCGTAGAGTGGTCACTAGATCACAAAAAGACAAGATAGTGGTGTGCACTATCCAAAAAGTAAAAGGGTAAATGACGAGATGGCTACCATGCATTGGTGGATCCGATTGTGTGCTAGACGTCTGTTAGGAATTGGTTAGGATAAGATAACAAAACATGCAACCTACGCATGTTTGCCATGTGGCATAGTTTGGATTTCGGACTCCTCTAGTCCTACAGTATATAAAGCAAGGAGAGGTCTTGAGAAGACCATCTCTCATCTTGGAAGTCATTCCGGAGTCATTGCTTCAGTGTTACACTTGCCCATAACACAATGCTCATAAAATTTCATGTCAACTTTACCTAAACCAGGTAACAAGCCCCTATCACCAAGGAAGGTCAATTACATGTTGCTCATGTGTCCCATTCTAGAATGCGAAACATGAGCCATCTCAGGCCAAGATATGGAAAGACTGACTTCACCAAAAATGGTATGGCCCTCTAGCACATATAGATTTCTATGCTTGTGTCCTCTTAAGATAATCTTATCACCTACTCTTACCTCAAGTACTCCTTGTTTAGAACTCCACTCAAGGCCTTTTGAATCTAACATTCCAAGAGAGATAAGATTCTTTTTCATGTCAAGTATAAATCTAACGTGAGTCAAGGTATGTTTGACTCCATCAAACATGTGAATCTGGACATATCCAACACCTTCAATCCTACATGGTTGATCATTTCCCATAAAAACTAAACCATTTGATATTGAGAAAGTATGAAAAAACTCTCTAATGTAACAAATGTGATAAAAACAAGCACTATCTAGAATCCATACACCACCAACGCCCTTTGGTGAGATGCATAGGGCATACCTCTGGCTTCATAGTCCATCTTCAAGCAAGTCATCCTCCTCATCAAAATCTTGAGCCACATTGGCCAAAGGAGGATCATTAGCTTTGGTCTTCACACGACATTCCTTCTTAAAGTGACCACTCTTGCCACATTTCCAACAGACCATCATCTTCTTGTCTTGGGATTTACCCCTAGACATGGATCTACCTCTAGATCCAAACTTCTTCCCATCCTTATCATTTCGTGATTGCGACTATCCACGAGTCACATTCAGTGCCGTACCAGATGAAGAGGATGGTGTAGAAGGCATCATCATCTTCTTATGTAGATCATCAGTCAATAAAGTACTTACCACTTCATTGTAAGTGATTGTTTGCCTATCATAGTGGAGCAACACTTGTGATAATAACTGATATGAAGCATGTAATGAACTTAACAGATGAAGAGTCTTCCTCTCATCAATTATCTACTCTCCAAGATTCTGAAGATCAATAACAAGATCACCAAAGGCATCAATATGATCTTGTATCGTACTATCGGATATATTTCACAAAGTGATGCTATTGGGGCCTAGCCATATGTTACCGGTTTGGTTCTATCCTTGTATGGTTTGATGGGGTCTTCACATCCCTTTCGTTATTATACTTTGTCTCTCTTTCTTTAATGTAGAATCAATTGAACCTCAGAAGAAGCAAATAAGGATCAGAAGTTCCAAGTGCTTTCATATGCTACCTTTGCATATGAAAGCTGATAGTGCATGTGTTAACAATTTCCAAGGCAGCCTCATGGTGATAGATCTTAATCTGCAAGAATTCTTGCAGATTAAGATCTATCATTAGATTTATTGAAAAGAGACAAACGGTTTTTTTTTTTTTGTTTCCAAATTTCAACCACATATTTTCAATCTTCTTTTTCATTTGAATCATCGAGCCAAAAGTGGAGAATATGAGCTCCAATGGATAATCTTCATATACACATGGTAGAAGAAAGGAACCAAAAAAGCTTCAACAAAAAACCTTGAGGAAGCATGTGGACGTTGAGGTGATGTGCACTGCAACTTACTTCAAAATGGTCAACCCTAATAGCTAGAGTGGTTGAAGACAAGGATGTTCATGATTTGTTTATTGGAATTATTTTTTCACAGGTATTATACAATTTTAGAATATTTTCTTGCAGGAATTTATTCGCATGCAAAAGAAGTGCATCAATTTCTCCCAACATTGGACAAAGAGCGATTTTATTCAAAATACATCAACAACTTAAAGATATTTTTGGTGGTGAGAATTTTGTGCTACCCATTATCATTACCTTTAAATGTAGGAGGACATATGTTCAGACTTAGATTTCAAGTAAGAACGTTTGTAGATAATTGTATGAGATGTTTTGAAATTGCCATATGGTCCACAAGACATAAAAAGCAACTCATAGTAATAGACCATAGTTGTATGCCTTGAAATCTGTATGGTGTGGAATCGCAATTCTACAAATAGTGGCTTGTTTATTCGGTTTAGGATCAAACACACCAAGTTAGTTTACTGGAAAGAGCTGTCCAAACTTTGGAATATTTTTCCTCAGTATTCTCAACAAACCACTTGTATTGTTCACACAAAATCATATGTCTTGGCAATTAATCCTCATCTATTTTCCTTCAAATTACTTTTTTTCTGGACTTTAGACATGGCTTCAATCTTGAGTCTCCACGTTTTGCATTCTCTTATTTCTAGACCTCTTGCTTATCTTGACGACATTGCACCAAGGAAGATATTAATATTTCTTGATCACCTAAACAAACTCTTCGGAAGTTCTTGATTTGCGAAGGTTCTCGAAGCACCCTTGACATGGACTTGTTGTTGCGTCATGAAAGATAACAACACTTCTTATCCCTATGGACTCAGGCAACCCAAAATGCTGATCAGTATGCGAGACTAGAGTTTCAGGGATATGTTGCTAAACTGCTACAAGCAAGCGCGAATCATGAATTCTTTGATGGCACTTTTGCGCACATGACCTTATCACCGAAAAGTGCGGCAATTCAGAGAGTCTGTTAATCAAATGACTATTCAATTCGAAAGATCTGAAAACATTTAAAACTGAAAACAAAACTAGCAGACTGTTCATGCTATTACTGATATACACTGTTGAGAATAAAGTATCAACAGTGAACTTTATATACATTCATTTCATTAATTCTTAATATTATAGATTCAAGGATTATTATTAATTTGCCATAAATTAGATATGAACAATTTGTAAACTTATTCCTTCCAAAAAAAGGAAAAATCAGTCATATCTTATTGATATAAGGAAATCTCAAAACTGAAACTTTGTAGTGACTGTAAATTAAAAAATAAGAAACTAAATATGAGCAATAATTACAATTTAACTGTTGATGATTACTAAAATAATCACTTCCAGATTAGAAATTTTTTTTCCACTGGATTCCATGGTTTGTGTTATTCAATATGAATATTATGTTTTTTCAAATATCCTAACTATATTAAATAATAATATTATATTGTTGATTATTTATTTTAGTGTAAGTGGTTCAATCAAAGTATACTTTGTATAAAATAAATCTGACTTTATTCAAACAATGACTTCTTAAGTTTACATCATATCTCGTTAGAATCATCCCTTTCTTACATTAATGTTAAACATCAATTTACATTCCAGGAGTGTCAAGTGAGTCACAATAATTTATGCTCAGTTATCTGCATCTTCAATGGGCTGGAAGTTTTGGGAACTCACCCAAATAGGTTTGTATGGATTGGCATTTCTAAATCGTCGTTAATGAGCTTCAGAGTAATACAGGAATTATCTGACTCACTCTGACTGCACAAGAAGGAGAACTGAAGCATCATCCGAAGCAAAATGAACTTGCATCTTTGAACATGGCGTTTTGCTCTGCTATCATAATGACTCTACATTTCCTGCTTCCTTCTCTAGCCGTTTCACTTCGCGTTTGGGCTTATTGTATCTCGTAAGAGATGGGGACAGTTGAATTCAATGTTTGGCGTGAGTCCAAAAACTCCAATGTGTTTTCCCCCGATCACACGATCAATTTGTGCATCAGAAAATGTACAGTGACTCCTCGTGCGTTGAAGTATATATGTAATTTCTTCGTTGTACTATAATCCCTCGTGAAGTACAAAAGTAAAACAAAATGTAACTACCATGGGTTCTACAGGTACAAATAGTAAAGGTTCTACAGCAGAAAGTCAGTTTGACATTTTTGGTACACGTGAACGCCATTGACAAACTGGTCTGCTTTGTGTAGTCTAGTCTAGTTCAGACAGCGTACTAGAAATCTGTGTCCACTAATTTGACCGTAGTTCATTTTCTACCTTGTTCCACTACTGAAGAAGGTAGAGTGTCAATTAGGATGGAAACCGAGTAATATAGCAAAGAGGATGGGAAGACCACATCAAGTAGTCAATTAGGTGTAAGTCTCCTTTTCGAATATGACAGCGCATAAAGTTTGTGCAGATATTCAGCGGTGATGTCTGTTTGACGTCCCCTTGGCCCGTTCCTAGGGTCTGCTCGCAGGAAGTGTTCTCAAAGCACAAGTTTAGAAACTTCCCTCGAATTTCATTGATTCCATGAGAAATTTGATGTTGCAACCTGGTGACCACCTTGCCGCAAATCGAATGCAGCTATTTCTTCTACGTCTCTTCGTCATGTAGACACTGGATTACATCCATAACAGTGATCATAGAGAAATTTGTATGAATATAATGTGTCAATGTCAAACTGTAGATTCTTATCGTTGAAAAATGAACATGACGCGGGGTCCAGCTTGAGCTGTATATTATTTGAAAATCTATCCAATATTTTGATGGATGATGTGTTTTTGAGCAGTACTAAGGAACAACGTGTCGGGTTTAGTACTTCACCTGCAGTTTAGGTACCCCAGACTTTGTCACGCCTTCTACGCGTACTTGGTCCAAACAGTAGTGGTCGCGTGCTGCCGTAGTTCCCTCGTTTACCTGGTGGGGAGGACCAGTATTTTTTAAAAAGCCCTTGTAAAGTGCCCCACAAATATCACCTTGAAAGATTTTAGTAAAGTTTTCGGGTGGCATCGAAGTCAAAAAGAAGACTCTCTGTTCAGACTGTACAAGTTGCATACCTCAAACTATTGGTTATAGGGAAAAAGCCTGAAAAGGGAATCCAGAGACAAGTTTGTCAACATAACGAACTTGTCATGGATAACGAATGATACATATATGCAAAACAGGGGCACTAAGGGGAACTAACGGACACGGAGTCGGACTGCAGGAGAGGTTCCAAGCAATGTGTGTCCACGTCTATAGTCTAGAGAGAACTGCAGAAAACGGCTATCTGCTCGAGACATTCTGAGCATTCAAGGTTGCTAGCTCCTGATCAAGAGACTTCTTTCACAGGGAAGAAGTGATTTGTCTCAACGGTGCCCATCGTTGTGCATTGTCGATTTTGAAACTTGGCTTGTTACTAAATTTGATTGAATGCTGCTGTTGACTGGTACTATATACTGTAGTGGTTGTCAAGATTCATTGACTTTTGACATAGCGATTAGCCAACACCTAGCTCTCTAAGCTTCCGCAAGGTCAGGTTTTCTCATAATTGCTCGGCGGAGCACAACAAACTTGAAATTATAGTCTTCGCTGATCGATGGAGGAAACTCTTTCACATATGGCACTTGGAGCTGAAGGTGACCATATTCATTATCCACCTGAATACGTGAAAGGAAATCGAATAGAAGGAGGAGGGGCTGAGTCTATTCACAGAGCTTTGACAAGGTACCACAGGGTCCTTCGAGTTTTCTCATTTCATAAGCTTGCGTAAGATCATGATGGAGATCCACTATTAGAAGGTCATGTTGTTATGCATTTCGTGTTTTTTTCATCCAAACTGAACCCGCTGGATACCTGAGCTAAGCAAAGCAGTTTTAATATAGATGCACTTGAGCCTCTTCCCGGCATTGAAAATGTGTAGTCAATATAGCGATGAAAGCAAGGAACCGAGAAATAATCAAAAGAAATGATGGACTGTCCAGAGATGGAAAGGTGCTCGTGCTGAAGAAGGTAGAAATCACATCATCAGATGATGATTGGAAACTTGCAGATGAACTTTGCAAAGTAAGTGTGTTCTTCTTGCACGCTGTTTACGATGCAATCACGTTTCGAACATGGTATCCTCTAGGAGGGTCAAGTGACGAAATCCTGAAACCTTCATCGTGGTCAAATGGACAGGAGATCGAAATCTTGAAAGGCAGTGCGCACCCCAACGTTGTTCGGTACAGAAATTGTACATTCCGCGCCTTCGATGTACGTTCCGTGAATATTTTATGCAACTCGTATAGATGCTGATTTTCAGCTCAGAGGAAGATTTACACGATTCTGAATTCAAATTAGCTCTTTGTTGCAAGTATAGTCACACCAACAGAGATTCACCCTCTTACTTTACGCACAGAAAGTTTTGAGAGTGGAAATGTCTCTGGACTTCGTCTTCCATGAAACATTAGAAGAACGATACAGAGAATTTAAACTTACCGACAGACAAGTGGGACTATACACTCGCGACATTCTGAATGGGATTGCATACTTGCACGAGAAAAACATCGTACACAGGTACTGTTCCATCACTCTTTGTTGTTCTCGTCGTACTTATCCTTGACTAATCAGAATTGCAGAGTCTATGGTCCTAGCCAATAGCTCCGTTTCAATTTTTCCCTCACTTCTCGCAGTGCTAGTCTGCAGGAACAAAACTTACTAGCTTCTTAAGGGTGAAGAATTCCTTGTGCAGGGACATAAGGTGTGCAAACATCTGGATCGATGAGAAAAGCGTCTGCAAGCTGGTCAATTTTGGGAAGGCAAAAGAGGTATAATTATGCTGGGTATACGATTTGGTAGAATCTTTTCGTGTTTTATCCTATAGGATATGGATAGTGTCCCGAACTGAAAATTGTGAGCTTGTCCATACTTACTTCCAGAAATGCACACACTTAGGACGGCACAAGAAGCACAAATCAAATTCCGTTTCCATTTTCCTTCCCATAAATTCCGTTCTACGAGTATCAGGGACATCAATCTTGTACTTTAATCTACATCATCTTCGTTGCAATGTGTCAGCTGCGGTATAGAAAGTACGATATCTTGTCAATCTCGAAAGTGGGACAGGCACACTGGATGGCCCCTGAGGTCTGATCTTCGAAATTATCCTGGCCCCTAAGTGATTTTTTTCTTTCTGCTCCAAATAATCTATGGTTCCACCGGCAATATTTACGAGTTAGAAGTATGGCCTACGGAAGATTTTGAGAGTTCCTCTTGATCCTCGTTATCGGAATGGTATACAGCTGACAGAGTATGGACAACGCTACACAGAGCAGGTTGATATATGGAGTCTGGGCTGCACGGTTCTGGAAATGCTGACTCGACGTAAGCCCTATGAGGCCGACGGTGAAGTTTCTGAAGTAAGTGGAAGTTTCTAAAGACCCTCTAATTATTTAACAATTGATTTTTACCAATGGTTATGATAAAAGCTGGTAGAATGCTTTCGAATTCGGTGAGTTTTAACTAATGGTTTGTTCATGAATTAATTTAGCTTTTGCATAAATGAGCTGGTGAAGTATTTCTACAAGTATGATGAAACCACTTTGGCTCGTTCCTCTGTTATGGTTCAGAAGCAAGTTGTGGCATTCCTTAAAGAGTCTCAAGGTCCAACCATACCCGCAAATTTGTCTCCAACTGCTCAGAATTTTCTGAAGCGGTGCTTACAAATAAAGCCAGAGAACAGAACGACAGCACTTGATCTTCTTCAGGATCCGTTTGTCGTGGATAAGGTAAATAAATCTTAGCAGAATTCTTATTTATCTTTGAGAATTCCACTTTTTAGCAAGTTCGATATGAAGCCAAGGTTTCATCACAAAATTCTGAATAGATGAGTTACAGTTTCATGGGCTCCTATGAGATTATGTGCCTGACTACTTCTTATATCTTGAAATTGATACAGGACGCATCTCTTCCTCTTCAGTCGCCAGAAGAAACTAAGAAGGTGAACATTGAGCATGTTGCAAGTACTGGTGAAGATATTAAATTATTATGTAAGCTTATTTCCATACGATGCCAGTTTTTATTGAGCTCAATTTCATGCCCAGGGTTCACTACTACATACTGATCCAATGAGAGACAGCATCATTGGATACTATGAGAACTATGTGCCTGACCACTTCGTACATCTTAAAATTGATACAGGACGCAGCTATTCCTCTTCAGTCGCCAGAAGAAACTAAGAAGGTGAACATTGAGCATGTTGCAAATACTGGTGAAGATATTGAATTATTATGTATGCTTATATCCATACGATGCTACTTTTTAGTGAGCTCAATTTCATGCCCAGGTTTCACTACTACATACTGATACAATGAGAGACAGCATCACTGGATACTATGAGAACTATGTGCCTGACCACTTCGTATATCTTAAAATTGATACAGGACGCAGCTATTCCTCTTCAGTCGCCAGAAGAAACTAAGAAGGTGAACATTGAGCATGTTGCAAATACTGGTGAAGATATTGAATTATTATGTATGCTTATATCCATACGATGCTACTTTTTAGTGAGCTCAATTTCATGCCTAGGTTTCACTACTACATACTGATACAATGAGAGACAGCATCACTGGATACTATGAGAACTATGTGCCTGACCACTTCGTATATCTTAAAATTGATACAGGACTCAGCTATTCCTCTTCAGTCGCCAGAAGAAACTAAGAAGGTGAACATTGAGCATGTTGCAAATACTGGTGAAGATATTGAATTATTATGTATGCTTATTTCCATACGATGCTACTTTTTAGTGAGCTCAATTTCATGCCTAGGTTTCACTACTACATACTGATACAATGAGAGACAGCATCATTGGATACTATGAGAACTATGTGCCTGACCACTTCGTATATCTTAAAATTGATACAGGACGCAGCTATTACTCTTCAGTCGCCAGAAGAAACCGACAAGGTGAACATTGAGCGTGTTGCAAGTACTGATGAAGATATTGAATTATTATGTATCTTTATTTCTATACGATGTCACTTTTTAGTAAGCTCAATTTCATTCCCAGGTTTCCCAACTACATACTGATTAGATGAGTCAGTTTCAAGTACTGGTGAAGATCCTGATCTATTTCCATAGACTTTTCGCAAGTTCAATATGATGCCCAGGTTTAACTACAAAATTCTCATAAGATGAGTTACAGTTTCACCGGCTCCTCTGAGAATATGTGCCTGACCACTTCTTATATCTTAAAATTGATTTCGATATAGGATGCAGCTAATCCTCTTCAGTGGCCAGAAGAAACCGACGACGTGAACATTGAGCACGTTGCAAGTCCTGGTGAAGGTATTGAATCACAGTTGCAAAACAGTACCATCGCTTCGTCAGTAGAGCAAATGTGCCACCAAATCTCGGAGGAGCTGGAGAAGCATGGGCATGACCTGAATCTCGTTCTCATTGTAAGCAGCAATTGGTTAGAGAAATCCCAACCAGATGCTGATAAGGTCTACACAAAGCTTTCCAATGCCGGTTATTTGAAAACTTTTGAGACTGATACTTACTCCTGCTTTGAGAACATTCTGAACACCGCGGACGGAGATTGTTGCTGTACGGATGCTCCGACAAGTTTAAAGCAGTCTCCAAACCGTGTGGATGAAGCTCCACAAAACAACGAAGGCTACGCAGACTCTACTTCGAACAGTCAATCTGTTAACAGTGAAGGTGTGCTAAAAGATGATTTTAGTGTTAGGAATTCAGGCTTGAAATCCGATCATGTGGCCCACAACTCCAGAGAACAGAATGTGTTTACTGCGGCAGAGAACGATGATTCAAGAAATTCAGGTGCAGTTCGAGACCCTCGTAGAAGTAGTGTTGATCTAAACTTTAAAGTTTGCATATGATCATTCATGAGCTTGAGATTATGGTGATTCCCGACTTCTGAGTTTGCGCCTTTAATCGCACGCACCATCACGTGGTTCAAATCATGAAATACTTTCTCTGGAATAATTTTGCAGGCCAGGCTTCATATCTGAATAAGTGCACTCCTATCCCTCTACAAATTTTAATGGATGGAGCAAGCAGTTCATCATTATCATCCACATATTTGACGCCCAGAACGGAAGCTTCGATTTCCATGGCTTTGGACACTGGAAGTCGAATAATCAAGGTGCCCATCACTTTAAGCTGTTGTGTGAGAGATAAGGAAATACACATCAAGTTCAAATGTTTTAAAGGAGAGATTTACAATTTCCCCTCGGGATCAGTCCTCGTGCGAACTCGGCTGGCAATATCGGCTACCGTAAGTGATCAACACGTTATTCTCAAGCCAGTGGATCCATCTCACGACAAGCCAAGAGTTTGCAGTGTGGGTGAGGCAACTTGGGCTTACTCTCGTGAGACGCGAGGAAACCCTTGGTACGCAAAGATTTCACCATCAATTCAATCTATTTTCGGAGGGTTCAGCTTGGGCGAGTTCGGAGTTACGAAAAACCACAAAGAAACAGTTGAGGTGTGCAGGAGGAAGGAGCCTCTCAAGTTGGTGACCTTGTCAGCTGGCCACGCGGGTTGCAGCCGTCTTGACTTCCAGAAGGTCTTGGTGCTTGAAAGGAACGTGCCAAACACAATGCTCGCTAGGGAACACAAGGATGTTACCTGCGTGGATGCGCAAGCTGATGCAAATCCGATCCGTTTAACGGGCACATTCGACCCGATCGGTACCCAGGGCATGATAACTGTACAAATCACATGCTGTGCCGAATTAGCAGTAGGGGTGATACCATGGGATGATATAGACAAGAACATGAAAAGGGAGATGCAAGCAGTGAAACGCAAGGAGACCATAATAAGTCTTTGCGACATGCAGACACATGGCCATGTTACCTTCACAGGAAGCGTACATACTTTCTCTGACAAAAACCAGTGACTTTCGAGAGGATGCTTTGTATTTCATTAAATCGCCAGAACCAAGACGTTAACTAACATTTCTCCCACATACATAATCTTGACCGCTTTCTTGGTTTCATTTGATCCATTGCTAACTTTCAGAAATGCCTGCATCTTTATTAGTGGTTATGAGATACTGTCATTCTCGCTTGCATCAGATAAGTTCCAGCGATTGAAGTGTAGTTTAGTACCCTCTTGTTGCTTAGATGGAGAGATGGAGCTAAAAGACGAGAAGCTTCTGGTGCGGCAGTCGGGGACAAGGCCAGAGTTTGGGAAGGTGGAACTCTGGGGAATGTTACATGCGGATAGTTGTTACTATCACCAAGCTATTCTCCTCTCCTTTTCGACTGACTCCGTTCTAGATCTACAGACCTACCGGTTAGTATGCTTGCCCATCAACACGCTTTTATGACGTTAGAAGCGTGATGTATATAATAACTGTGAAACAGCTTTACAAGATATTTGCACCACGATCGTCATCATCCAGTCTTTTAAGGGGCTAGAGTCAATCTTCTCCAGGCCAATCTTTCTCATGAACTGAATCAGTACTACATATTTACCAACAGCAATAGTCTGATAGTTCAATGGACGCCTAAGAAGAAATTCAGCAAAGGCACTAGCTGCCATGAAACAGGTCAATCATCGGAAAAGTGAACCATCTATAGGTTTTTTTTGTTTCTAATCTGATTGTTTTGGATCCTAGAAGATACTTTCTAACAGTACAAAATTCCCCTCGCTCAATTCTGGTACTGAGCATATTGTGTTCGAGTATCAGCCCACAGCTGCATGCCATGTCAAGGTGGTCGTCAGGCCGTTTTGTCCTTCAAAATAAGGTCACCATACAGAATTGTTACAAACTTCGGTACACAGCTTGAGAACACTTCATTTTACGGACCTTTTGTTGCTTTATTTGGGTTCCTTGTTGAAAACTAGAAACAATTTGAGCAACATCCGCACACTCCAAAGCATGAAATTGCCATGAAACGTAGAACATGGTTGGACTACAGGTAAGTACTGCAATCATCGTTGTTCATGAGTATCTCCTGACTGCGTACGGTCCGTTGACCGTAGGATAGAGATAATACATAATTTTTATTCTTACTTTAAGATAATTCTTATTTCATTCCGGAATGCAGCTATTACTAAGTGTTTGGTAGACTGGCGCTATGACTACGCCGTATGTAAAGCCTACCAAGACTAGCATCCCACTTTTACTAGAAAAGGCACATAACGCGTCCTTGATAACTTGCTAGTGAGGCAAGAATAATTCTGTACATACAGGAGCTATACAGCCCAACTTACGATCGGACCTTTCAAGAGAATATTAAATTTTGTAAGCCATGTAAGAAGTGAATGTTAAGCTCGATTAGAAGGTCAAGCACCTAATCTTTGGAGATCATTCAATTCCAAGTGGAAGGGAGTCGGTTAACGTAGGGTGGAACGGTTAGTGTAGAATGTAACACTGAAAACAAAAGCCAAACTCTCTACAAAGTAATGATGTGAGGAATGAACATTTGCATTTCAAATATTTGCATTTGTAAATACAAATCCAAATATGTGAAATTTGTGTCAATCTCTGTAAGTGAGGTTTTTAGACAAATTGCACTTAGAAGTTGTTGAGGAACTGTTTCAATCAAGGTGCTGAACTTTGTATGGACGTTATTGATAATTGCAAACCTCGATAAGTGATAACTAGCTTCAAGATGAAGCACTTAGAGAGAGTCGACCGTCTAGATATTACGAAACGCTTTTATGAAAGTCAGCTCCTTAAACTTTGGTTCCGGACTCCGAGTTTGAGTCAGAAGTCTTGGTTTATTTCCTGCATCTCTATTGTCGAGTATGCTTCATTAGTTTGTGGGTTGTGAAGGTGTGTGCTGAAGGACCTGCATGATGAGTGTGGGAGTATTGAACGAGCTCTCATAGTTACTCTCATCTTCGATACTATTTGGGCTTAGCCCATGTTACCCGTTTGGTTTCATCCATGCACGATTTGATGGGTCTTCCCCCTTTCTGTTATTTGACCGGGATCATGACCTTATCCTATATCGCGTACATATAGTACCTCAGGTCCCTGTGCCGGGAAGGTTCTTCCTCCTGCAGTTCGTGATAAGACTCCAGAGACCCTCTCCCTCGAGAGAAAAGCAAAGACCCCCAGCGACCGCGCCGTGTGCGCCTAGGTGGGACCAACCTGGGCTTCAGGATTCGGGATTCGCGTCTAACATCTACGCCCGCGATGAAACCACTCGTCATCATTACGAATCTCGGAGACGCTCGGAATAACAAACGAGATAAACAGTTCATCGAGAAGAGAACAGTGAAAATGTCAAGCAGACAGAAACAAACAACGCTAGAAAAAGTACACATGCAAATCTTAGAAAGATCTAAGATATCTAATGATAAATTACCATCTCATCTCATGAGATGGTAATTTAAAGACAAATCACGATACAATTGGTAGTAGGTGGAATGGAACAAACATCCCCTAAACCATTCTAACTTACAATGGCGAAGAGGCCAATGCTCATTGTAACCCCATAATATTGTTGGCCAAATGAAGTGTGTTGCATGTAAACTATCATGATATAATAGTACAAGTTTGAGAATAAACAATCTATGTCATGTCTTGGCATTACATGCATCTTGGAAAACAATGTAATAAAATTGTAAACTTCAATACATGCAAATCTTAGCAGAGGGCTAATGGTCAGAGACTCTCCAGCTTAGAAGACCGATAACATCATGAGCTTTAGTCTCCCTTGGCTATCACATATGCAACGAAAATTCTATTCCTCTCAATATGTACAGATCGGCTAGTACGGTGGTATTTGATGTTAAGATGTATCATGGTTCTTTTTTCATAGCAAGACCATTTTCTTTTGCCATGGAAAAAATAATAGTACTTATGGCATCATGAGTGGCTATACTATGATTTCCAAATTGAAATCTTGCTAGATGCACCCCTGATGAATTTAAGTTGAAACCGCAATCATATGTAAACAAAGTAAGTACAAAAGATAATCTAAACAAATCACTTCTCAGTTAACATAACATAATCTGTATTTGATCTTCTATAAAAACCTCTATCGTTTCCTTCATCAATTTCCATTACATCATAAACATTATCAGGTCGAGTTTATTTTGATATATTAGCAAGGGATTACAAATCACTGAATGAGGGGATATTTTACAAACCTATTGGATATGGATATAATATGACATAAGACTAGGCTTAGACCTCAAGTTAAAAAGTTTGTAGATGAATGTATGAAATTTTGACATTGCCATATCTTGAACATGACATAGAAACTTAGTCAAAACACTTTATCACAAGGTTCTTCATAGAACTCAGGTGTTAGTTTTAAATTTTGTATGGTATGAAATCAATATACAAGTAGTGGACTGTTAAAGGAAGTACAATTATCTTCATCATCAAAACTCAATCCAACATAAGAAGTAAATTCTTTCTCTAAAAAGCCAACGCATCATCCTCAATGTCCCCCACAAAAGTCAATCCACTTTAATAACCAAGGTGAATAAAATAAAAGATGCAAATACTTTTATTCACATCTTGAAAAATTATCCCAACTAGCTTTGATTGATAAGTTGATAGAGAACACAAAAACTTCTTTATCTGTCTTCAACAAAGACAAAGAGAATAGTGTCATGATGTTGATCACCAATATCTCAACCATATCCTCCCTCTTTTTTACGTTTGTATAGCTCTTGAGTCTTCAACACATAGGAAATTCAATCTAGTGTTTACACACTTGTAGCAGCTAAGCATTGGATCCAAGTTTTCTTTGTACGTACTTAGTATCACTTAGACTATATATCTTAGTCTCATCTTTTTTATGGCTCTCACATAACCTCAATATGAGCAAATCATTTTATCATTGGGGTATACTTTCCCTACGGTTCAAAATCTTTGACAAGGTGTATATTTTTTTTTCAAACCAATCACTCACGGTGTCCATCTAAGCCTTAGATCCATAACGATCTGGAGTTTTATCATAGAGTCTTGGCTCTAGATATGAATCCTAAGGTCAATCTCTATACTTTTGAATTAATACTCTAAGGTTTTGGTTTGATTGTTAGGTCCGATAATTGAGTGTTAGATCCAATCATCAATCTTAGGTCCAACATTTGGTAATTAGGTCCAAACATGGATTTTAAATCCAACATATGGTCTTTAGATCAAGTAGTATCCCTAATTTCTTTTTTTATCCAAATTAAATATTCTTAGATCTTCAACATCAATCTATTGATTGTCTCATGTCCCAAGATTTACCCCACCATAATCTTGGTTGAAATTGGGAGCTATGACTCCTCAAATCTTTTTTAGACATCACTCTTCGTATATATAATTATGAAATTTTTTTGATCCGTCTTCCTCCTAAGTTCCTGAAAAATATACTCCAATCTTTTTGTGGTTTATTACATTTGAATTACAAAATTGTTCATAACTTTTGAACTCAATGATGATTCATTTCAATTTTTGTGGCATTAAAGTATCTTTTCATAATCTTTTTGATGGTACCTAACGTGCAACAAGCCCAAACCATGCACAACCTGTAAAAGTCTAAATATGACTTCTAATTATAATACTTAAAATCTTTTTGAATTTGTGTGTTAGGTCCATGAGGTCCCATCAATAATATCATCTTGCCCATTATTATGTTTGTTGTGTTTAAAGTTTCATTGAAAAGATTATCATATTGTGACACAACTACTGTGAAAAGATTATGACATGTATAATCCTCAAAGCCGTTGTTATGATGATGATATTTTTGAATAAGATGATGGACAGCTCATTTTAAGGTTATTAAGAGTCGACGGTTGGATTGATTTTGTAGGTAGAGAATATTGATAAGGTTCCAAGATATATTATTCTTGATATTGTCAAATACAAAGGGGAATGGAGAGATCTAAAACATCACTTTGTTGATGAATGACCTTATCTGATCAAAGTGGAGTCGACATGGGACATGGATAGAAGATAAAATGATACTTCTAATGTATTGATGCCTTATATATTTATGATCAATATCAGTATCTTCATTATGATTATTTTTGAGCATGGTAAGTACATCACTTTCGAGATAACTTTATGCAACAAGTGATGAACTTTTTACTTATTCTTCCAGTTATTTCTTACAATGTGATTTGGGATCTAAAACCATATATTTTGATTTAATTTGAACACAATGGATTTAAACTTGCCAATAGTGATGACTTGCAACACATGGTTTTCAATCTGTCAATATTGTTTACCTAGAGCACTTTATATGGGGTTGATTATTAAGAATTTTGACAAAGAGTATTATTCTCAAGTGATAAAATCACCTGTTCCATTTGTAGTTCCGTTCATATTTAATCAATTTTGAGTTGTTGATTTAGCTCTTTATTAATTACAACTCATATTGTTCATATAATAGCTAACTAATGTGTTTAGATAAGTTATAAAACTCTTAATTAATATGGAGATAATTTGGCCACACTAGATGTCAATAAAATCATTCTTCATTCTCATTGGTCGTGAAGTTTGGACCAGTGATTGCACTAAGATGAAGTGCTTCGAGGTTTTGATCAGTTTTAAAACCCTTTTAGTGAAAAGTATGCAATTGAATGAATTATCAATCTACAATAAGGATTTGAAGTGGAGAGTAAAATTAAGATCTGAAGATTATTTTGGAAAATCTACAAGAGTTTCAAGGAATTTGATTCAACTTATAAATAGTTAATAACTTATCTTTGTGTTTGGATTAAACTTTTAACTCAATTGAAAAAGTATTGACTATAAAATGATAGCTTGAAATTTATCCATATAGTTAAACTTACAAAATTACACGACTACAATGAAATTAGAATAATGATCATAATATTTGCTATCTGAATTATTCATCAATAGAATTTTCCATTGTTTAATCTTGGAAAATAAAATATCTTGTTTTCAATTTAAAAAGCAATTATAATGAAGGATTGGAATGTGTGATGACTTTTGTACACATGGGTTTATATATTACCTTGTGATATAGTGTTTGAGTGGAAAATTGTTACATCATCTTTTTGCAAAATTGTAGACTTCCATGAAAGGAATGCTGTGGTAATTTTATCAAAGGCTAACATATTTGTACTTTTGATGTAATTTGAATCTCTAGCTGTCCACACTTGTTGTGTAGATAATATAGCCAGTACAAAGAAAAATGAGTTCTCTCGGATCGTCAAGGCATAAGCTTTGTTGGAGAAGGAAAAGATAAACCGTCGATAGTATCCCACCATTCCAAGGAACTACCTCAACTTGGTCAACGTCACCGGAAAAGGTAAGTCGAGGATGCGTTTCACCTTTTCTGGATCCACCGCTATACCATCCTTGGAGATGATGTGCCCTGATAACAAACCTTCCTCACATCCAAAAATGCATTTTTCTGGATTGAGCGAGGCCTTGGCTTTCTCCAACCGTTGTAGAATTTTGATCAAATGATCAAAATGATCAAAATGATCCTCCTTCTTCCCGTATACACAAAAATCATCTTTGAAATCTCGCATAAATTTCCCAATAAAAGGTTCAAACACCTTGTTCATGACCCTCTGAAAAGTTGATGGAGCATTACATAGACCAAAGGGCGTTACCCTAAAGGCAAAAGTTCCCCATGGCATGGTAAAAGTAGTTTTGAGCTGATCTTCAGGAGCAATTTGAATTTAGTTATAACCACTATAACCATCTCCAAAACTATACCACTCATGACCTGCCACCTCATCTAGAATCTCATCTATGAAAGGTAAAGGATAGTAATCCTTCTTTGTGACACCATTCAACTTCTTGTAATCTACGCATACATGTAGCTTACCATTCTTCTTCTTGACTATTACAATAGGAGAAACCCATTCAGAATCTCTATCTCATAGATGAAACCTGCATCCTTTAGCTTGTCGATCTCCTTCTTGACCACCACAGCCGTTGGTGGATTTATCCGACATTGCTTCTGACGTATTGGACGAGCCTTCTCCTCTAACTCAATATGATGAGTTTCTAAGATTACTTCCTTCAAATCCTTGTAGCTAAAGGCAAAGACATGGATATATTTTTGAAATATATCCAAGAACCTTGACTTCTCCTCCATAGTAACCTTGGGACCAAACTTGAAAGTGGAGAGCTGTCGAGTTATCTCATCTTCACTCATCTTCATCTTGTTGAGATCTTTCACCATCCCTGGCCTAGGAAGTAAATCCATTGCAGCAAGAACTTGAACTTGAACATCATCGTCTGAGGTATCTTCAGATGATGTCTCCTCATCGGTCGACATGTTGGTGTCAACCTTTGAAAAACTGTCACTTTCTTCACTTTCAGACTCTGAGTAATCACTCGTAGGTCTATTCGAGTCTGAGACTGCTCCTCCGCCACTTGTGAGAGGGATCTTCACTCGATGGTTTTTCGGCCCTATACGAAGGTAACCCTTATGCCACCGATCAGTTGTCCTCACACCCTCAACCAAGGTCTTCCTAACAACAAGTCATAGCTAGCCTTCTCAAGCACTTGAAAGGACAACAAGGTTTGAACTCCCATCACACTTACCACCACCTTGTCCACCACTCCAATGGGTTGCACCTTTTGCTTGTTGGCCATCCCAACATCATTGTTGGGATGGCCAACAATCCCAACAATGATGTTGGAAGGTATTGAAAGTCTCATCCCCAACTTCTTCAACAAACATTCCGACATGGCATTCACCGCAGATCCACCATCCACTAGTACATCTGAAACATCACGTCCATTAATGTGTACTTCAATCTTCGAAGCCTGAGTGCATACCTCCGAGGTAGCGGCATCCACCACTCCTACTCCAACATTCGCCATGGAAGCTTTCCCCTTGGATCGTCGCTTCTTGGTCCTTTTGGAGCTTAGGCCTCCCCTCAACTCTTTTCTTATCATACCAAGAGATATGTAAGGAAATTTTCTAACAACACAATGAGGTTGAAGTTATTATTGATAAAGTTTGGGCAAGAGATAATTGTCCAATTGTTGAAAATCACGATCTTTTTATGCTAGAGTTTTATTAATTGTAATAATCTCAAATGTGGATTGGTAGGAGTTGGAAGAGAGAATAGCAGCTCACACGAGGGTCAAGAAGATTTTTCTACAACCAGATGCTTAGACGTTCTCACAGTAAAGCAATGTCCATGCCACATCTTCTCTTTACAAGATTTCCAATGACTTAAGCCCAACATTCTAAGTTTGAAAAAGATATGAGACTTTTTAAATGTGAGTTTGAATCCCTGACTTGCATGTAATCTGATATTGCCATCTTAAATATCCCTCGACATCCACCTTAGATATCAAACAACATCTTAAATCCAACATTATAGATTTACGAACAAGTGAAATTTTTTCAATGTGAGTTTGAACCCATGTTTAGCATGTGATATGACATTGCCCTCTTAGATTTTCCCCTGAACATCAACCTTAGGTATTGAACGTCATCTTAAACTCAACATATTCTAAGTTTAGGGACAACTTGAACTTTTTCAAACAGTAGCCTAAATCTAGGCTTTGACTATGATCCAAGATTAATCTTTTAGTGGCAACCTTAGGTGACCATTTTCTAACAAGAACTCAATTTTCAAGAATATGCATCAAATGCTCATATTACTCACTTAAAAAATAAAGTTTATCTCACTACTTAATCATTTTTATTACTTAGCATATGGTTCAACTTCTTGTCACTTGATTCATCATCTAACTCAAGTTGCTAAAGTATTTTGGTATCATTCAAGTGTCTTTGTTGACATCGCGTATGAGGGTTACAATGCTCAAAAAAGTCTTACTATGATAATAGGACTTTTTTGAGACTTATGAACTGACATTGTATTTGAGCCATATAAAACTTAATAAGGTCATCCATGGATTTTTAAAACAACCTTCTTGTTTCTTAACAAACCGTCATGGAGAAAAGATAAAGTATTTGATAAAGTTTCTTTGAAAATTTGAATTTCTTGTATTTAAAAAAAATATCTTCACTGAACCCTTACAATTATTATAACTCCTCTTAAATTTATCTCACTATGATTCTTTACCATGTGCTTGCAAACAATTGTTTTAAAGTTCAACCTTTTTTTTTTGTGCGTTCACATAATCTTGCATGTCTTCCTGAGAATAAAGGCGTCTTCAATCATAAGCCTTCTTCTAACAAAAGATAATGGATTAAACATATAATGTGACCATAAAAATGGTATATTGCTTGAAAACGAGTAAAATTTGTTACATATTTTTACTCAAACACTTTTTTTCTTGAAATATTCCTACATATCTTTCTTTTTGGTTCTCAAGTGTCAATTTTTTAGCAAAAAAATTGAAATGATATCTTTTTGGCAAATGCTTATCAAATATAGTATTTTTCTTAAATGTTGGAAAAATTGAGGATTAATGATTGGAGAAATCTGCCAGTTGAAATTCTTATTTTTTAAGTGAAAGCAATTTATCTTTTTTAGGCCAAAAATCCAAAAAGTAAATTTTGTGATACATGTATCACTTTAGAGAATTACTAATGTATGACAAAACACTTGAAAAATTTTCAAAAAAAAAGTAATTCATGTATTAATGTCCAAAGTCAACTTGAGTTTCCCTATTTTTACATCAACAAACTATGGTTGGACTTAACGACGGTAATTGATCTGGTAACCAAAGTACAAAAAATGTCACCGGACTGTAAAAAAACTAATAATAATTTATCCGAAAGTTAAAATTTATCCATGAAAGTAACCTCCATCAATGATGAAGAATATTTAACCCTAGTTATCATTCACAATTGATTTAAAAATGACAAATAGTGATAATTTTTATGAAGTTCAAAATCTGACCAAACTCTTCATACAGCATAGTGGTACATATGTCATTATTGTTATACAACAGTAAATATATTCTAGAAAATGACAATCATAGTTGAAAAATTAGGATTATCATTTTTTTATCCTTTTGCGGCCTAAAAACTATAAAAGGAGCATCAAGAAAAATTCATGTGGATATTTGATGTTAAGAGTAATAAAAGAGTGTTAAAAGTGTGGTTGAGCTTGCATGAGATTTAGTTGAGAGCTTATATTCCAAGATGTTTCTCAATCACTTAGAGTCATTTGGTACTCTTAGTGTAGTGGAGTAGTCTCATGTTCCTAGATTAGTATAGTCATCTAGGGATACTTGCATTATTTAGGTAACTCCCTCTCCTCCATCATTTTCAAACCATTATTTAAGAAGAACCATTGAACCGTTTACATGAACATGATAGGGTAGTGTAAAATACATTTTGGAACCATTGTAGCTTTCTCCAAGTTTTAAATGCACTTTTCATGTTTGTTCTTCTAAGCCATTTAAGCAAAAGATTTTGCATTTGGCTAATTAAAGTCTTAACTTCTTTTTTTTTATGGTATTGACTCCTCTTTATAGAAGAGGTAATGAAGATGATTTGATTGCATAAGTAAATAATGATACAAATATCACTTCTTGAGGCTCTTTGGAGGATGAGTCACTTGCACTTGCACTTATGAGGGCAATGGCATCTGCAATCAAATGGAGAGAGTGATTGTGAAGTAAAAACATCTACTTAGTTATACATAAAATAAGAGGAGTAAGCTCATTACACCAAAAAATAAGTTGAAGAACAAGAATGATGTAAGAACTCACTAGTCCAAGGCCAACATGGAATTCCTAGATTTTCAATCCACATGAGCATTTCAAAAAACTTGGCAAAGAGATTTTTTGGGGATTATAATCATGATAAAAAATTGGTAGAGGAGGTAGAATTCAATCTAAGCTCACCGGTGGAGGATTTTATGAAGTTTAGATGTAGTTTAATGAGTGAAAAGGGTCGTGAAACCTCAGAAATATGCAGATATGCCTTTCATTCCACTCAAAATAGAATTTCACTTTTCAATTTCAACTAGTTGACTTCTTCACATGAATGACATGAGAAAACCAACAACATATCATCTTATGAAAGTGATGAGTCTAATCTAGCCAAATTCGTCATTGGTTTGGAGACTCCGTCAAGATATGACTTCCATGTGATCCGAATCAAGATTCGATAAGAACGGTTATTTAACAAATAAAATGTAGAAGATACAAGATTTGATCAATAGTCTATTCTTCCAATGCTATCCAAGAGTTTAGGTTCAATCTCTTCTCTCGTTCTTTTTTCTTTAGCTCCTCTTGAGTAGTTTCATGTCTAGCTCATGTAATGAGTTCATGAGTTTGATCCTTGTGCTTAGTACGGTTGGATTTCTCCTCCACTTTAATTGATACAAGAGGAGGCAATGCGAATTTATTTGTCATTCATCTTTGTTCCCAACTCTCCATATCTTGTTGCGACTTGCTCTCGAGGATCTTGTAAACTACAGATGCTAAGGTGAGATGATAAAATTTTTGGAAGTAATCACTTTGTGTCAATTTTCAACAAATCATTGCCTCCTTCTCAAGTGCAAACACTGACATCAGATTACTAATTCATAATTTATACAAAATACGTTGAATTCATTTGATAAATACTTTCCAATCTTCATTGACTGCTTGGTAAGATTATTTTTGCTAAAAAAGTAGGCCTAATATATTCCTTGTATGTAATGCACAAGTTACACAACAACAACATATATAATAGTGTTTAGAATACATTTCCAAGGGAATGAGATATTAAATATGTGAGATTTGAAGGTATTGGTCAAGTAATGCTTATTGAATCAACTCTAGATATCAAAGTCCAAATTATGCAATGAATGAACTTCTTTAAATCAGCAATGGAATTAATTAATTTAAATATAAAGATTCATAATCCATCAATTAAACAAAAAAAAATCAATATTTTAAAATTTATAATCAAATTCGTTATTGAGTGTTTTTTTCATTACAAGATCAATATTGTCGACATGCAAAGCTTTTGAAAGTTGTACAGGGTTGGTGTCCTTGCTCAAGTGTCCCCAAGCAACTAAATTTCTCATTAACTTCTCAAGTATTTATCCATTAATTTACCGTCAAGTCATAGACATCTCCCATCTTCAAGAGAACTCCTTCAATCCTATCATTATGATCATGTTCTTGCCATAATAATTGCAATGAGGAGTCCTCTCAACTATGTTCATTCCACTTATATACAGTTCTTACTCTTAACTACTCTAACGACTCCTATACGAATTACGTCAACTTACAAATTGGTTTAATTTTGGATCATCTAATAAAAATATACCCCGTCTTATCAATTTTCTCAAATTTTTGGTCATCCTATGACGACTTCAACTTCCAAGCAAAAGTCATGATGTTCAATTGTAGCTCTTGCACATCCGTTGTAATCTATTTCAATTGCACTCACATTGCTTCTTGATAATTGTGTCCCATGGCCTTTACATCTCCATTCTTGTCCTTGGAATTACTAGGATTCTCCATGACTTACTCCAATCGCTCCAATGACTAAGCTTTTAGTTTTTTGCATTGGGCAAAGAGGTATTGGATGCACCTGCTCCCAAGAGTCTTCAATCTAACAAGTTATTTCATGTGTAATATATTGATATATTTCTTCAATGTTTGCATATGATCCGAACTTTAATGGATCTCATTCTCCACAAACTTGATTTTGGCACGCATGATGTTATATATTTCTCCAAAGATAGTCTTTGAGTCTTCCACTTTCTTCTCTTTATGTGTCTTTTGCTTTATTATGCAATAGACACTCTTAGTGAGTTGGATGATTGTATGAGTCTGATCCTTTTTGCTTGTAAACACTCAATTCATTACCTGAATGTAACCATGTAACCATTTTCTTGGAATTCCACCAATGGATATAATCTAGACTCATCTACTTGAAGTCTATCAACACAAGGACACCCAAATTGTCCAAATTCTCAACAAACTACAAAATTAAAGATTTCAAAGGTTCATTTTGCTCCAAGCCCATTATATGAGGATAATGCGGCATGCATTGTGCAAATGAGACATGCTCCATCAAGAGAGATTACATTAAACATATTGCTCTAAAGTTATTTTTTCATACATGAGTGTTGGGCTCTTAGATCAAGGTGAAACATATGTTTGGTCATTACATCATTTTTCAGACTTATTTATAAAATCTCTACATATGACCATCCGTAGAAAATTTGTATATGAGATATGTATGCGTATGCTAGCAAATCTAGAAGAGACATATAATGATAGGCTTATTTAAATACTTTCACTTTTTTTTCTTATGAATTTTTATATCTACATTAATTACAAAATTTTTATCACATAAATTTTTAAGAAGCAAAGATTAATCATTAATGGGATGATATTTATTTACTCAAGAGGTGATGTAATCTAGTTTGTAGATACCATAGGCAAATGCATAGTTTGTTGACTCACCAAGGGAAATCTTATAGAAGTATCGACAAGTGTTTGGTTTGGTATCTATATTCAAGGTGAAATTTATACATAATGTTAGGTATACATAGTCCAAGAGGAAGCAACACGTAATTCAATATATTTTTCTAAGATATATATATATATGAATTAGAAAAGCCTTGGTCTAGTTTTTTCCACTTGGATTATAAGATTTAATTGGTTTATTTTCTTCACTTGTGATAGATGTTGGGTATGTGATCATTGATATGAATGGGGATATCTACTCTGCATAGTCAGACTTGATGTGGTTCAAGTGTTTATGTCATGTGGTTTCAGCAACGTTATCGTGGAGGTTTCAACATATTGCATCTTTCATCAACTTCACAGTCTCCACTGGTTCCCACTAATGTTCTTTCACTCAAAATGAAGTAAATTTCAGCAACATGTGGATCTGTAGACATATGATATTACTATAGTCATAGTAGACTAATCACAAGAGTTGATGCTTCTTCGGAAGCTCTGTAGTATGTAGAACGTCTGACCCGGGGCAGGGTTAGGCGCTGCGATTGCTATCCTACAGCTCCTCATGTTACGTTTGGGTATCCGGTTGCCACTTAAATCCAAAGGATTTTCAAAGATTTTCATTTCCATTTCCCTCAAAGTAGTTATAATATTAGCTGTAACCAGATTATGAAGTGCACTGAAGACGTTTTGGGCAACTGCATGAACCGAAATACACAAATAGTCAGGACTGTCTTGAAATGGACACCAACAGCAGAGACAGAAAAGTAAGTGTCATGTCATCTCACAATCACGGATGAGACTTGCAAATCTGGCTAGAAGAGTCCATGGAGCTCCACCAGTTTTTAGGTCCACTGGAAACGCCGAGTGAGGAGAATCTGAAGTACAGACAGACTAATGGGAAGACCCACTGGCTTAACCGAAGTAGTTGCAGTCTAGCGACACCTGCCGCTTGCTCCAACCAACAAGTATTTTTCTATCTAGAGGGCGACCGTTTTTTTATTTGGATCTAAAATATAGGCGGAACATCGTCTTGGCCCCAAAACAAACAAAAAAACACATTAAAAAAATAAAATTGTCTTGCTTTATGCACTCTTGCGTCGCCAAAAACTTCTCTCTCCCTTTTTATATACTATTATGGCCTCTCGCCTATCACACTGGTAATTATATATATATATCTTCAGAATGAATTAAAAGCACCCGCGAATAGGAATCACCTACTGTCGATAGCATCTGAGTTGCGGTAGTTGTTGCGGCTTCCTTTTATGCTGTCTTACTTTTGAGACCCTGCAAAAGCATCTTCGGCCTCGGACCTTTTCATCTACGTGGTAAAGTGACCTACCTTGGACCGTTTCAAGTCAATGGGTATCTCACAGTACAGTTGACTTGATCTAACAATAATCTGGTGAGTAGTACGGATGGGAGGACAACCTTTTTATTATTTTTATTATTTTTATTTTCATTCATGTGATCGGCATACTTGGCCGATCACATGAATTCAAATCTCCTGCCGGAGAGAGAATATCAGAGGTATATGCCGCTTCCGGCACCTTCATACCGGGAGGAGCCCTCTCTCCATCCGGGAGTAAATACCTTGCCGGACTGATGAGAGAGCTCTCTCCTCCGTCTCCTTGACAAGGCAAGAACCTTCAAGAAGCCGCTCTTTACTTCCACCATTTCATTAAAGCAAGTTATTGATAAGGACAATCAACGTGGAATGAACTGCTCTCACAGGTTTGGCGTCTATCTTTACCTACTCTAGTTACTGGCGTCTAAACTTACCCGGTATGTCACCTTTTAGTTGTTAATATGAGTTTCAAAAATCAAATACACAATTTTTATTGCTTTTGGCAATGACAATAAAATTCATCGTGTTCATCAAACCCTTGCATTTGTTTGCGATTGACTGGTATAGATTACTACTAATATCTTGAAAAAACGGAATTATAACATAGCTAGTTTAATTACTAAATTTGGCACCCACTGCCCAGACATTAAAAAGGCTGTATTGCATCAACAAATACAGACATAAAAATATTTTCCAGTATATGGAGAGCAAATTGCTAGAGACATAAAATTGTAATATTTCTTTTTATAGAATATAGAGGAGTGATCATAATTGGATATTATATAAACTTAAGAATCACAAGTGTTCTTTATACAAAAAATATGTTTCAACATAAAATTATACCTGCCTATCTTGGAATGCCCTGATATTTTTTCTACCACAAATTGTTTCGGACTGGATGCTCAATTCCAACATAAGAAGATTTTGCTAAAAGCCATGTGAGTTTTCCAAAAGACTTAGTCCAATCCTCAAAAGATTTCATGTTGGGATTTGTATCGTTTCATAGAGCACCCTACTTTCATTCACTTGAGTTCTGCAAAAATTATGATGTAGAGGCATAGTTACAAGTTTTAGGTAAGTTTATTTTTATATATTTATTTATATTTATATCTATATATTTCATGATTAATTTAGTTAATATTTGCTTTAGTTGAATTACTCTGAATATTAATATGGAGATTAGTACAAAACATCAAAGATGTGTTTAAGAGAGAAAAGGAAAGAGGCATCTCACGAGGATCAGAGGAGAGATTGTTAAGGATTTGGATTCACATGTGAGTGAGAGAAGAGATTTTTCTGGGGATGAAGTCAAAATCATTGTCACCGATTAAGAGCATCAAAATTATTCAAACAATAGTCCATAGGCATGATTACCCAAACAACAGTGGAGATTGAATGTGTATTTAGTCACTACAACAAAGCTATCGATCACATGAATAAGAAATTGCAAAAGAGTTCAAGATCTTGGGAAGTTATCAAGTTACAAACAGCAAAGAATCTGCCGTTGGGATCATTTTGACGTTCAATGCAATCACGAGAGTGGACATCCAAGGATGCCTTTAAATTGAATAACTAGGGAGGAGACTTTATGATTAAAGATGATACTACATTTGCCTAGAGCTATGTGAAGAAGTTTACAGCAAGATGTCTTCGTATCAAGTAAGAATAAGAGGGCAATGAGAGGAATAAAACGCTGCAGTGTGGGCAAATGTTAATGATCAAGACTTCGAGAACGAGAATGATGACATTGATTGAGATTGCAAATTTTTATATTTGGTTTTATTTCGATATGTGGTATCATTTTAAATGCAGCAAGTGTTCATATGACTCGTTGTTCATTCGAGGGCAGAGGATAGCTACCCATGATGTCATTAGGGATGTAGTGCTTGCTATGGCGCAAGAGGATGGATATCTCACATGCAAAGAGCGTTGGTCGACTAGGGTTAGGGCAGACCTATACTTGGTTCGGGAGGACCAGGTCACTATGGTAGATGTGGTGGTTACCGATCCTACTAGAGACACAATTTTAGAGGGGGTGATCACCCCTCCTCCAAGATGAGCGGCGAGTGGAGCGGCAACAGCCAAGGTCTTCAAGTATAGAGGTATGCAGAAAGGTCACCTCTTTGTTCCTCTAGCTTTGGAGTTGTATGGAGCTATGGACACCGACTTAGACATGTTCGTGAGGGAGTACGTGACAGCCTACCATACTAGGCGATATGGGATATCACTCTCTTTAGCTTACTATATAGCCTATTTTAGGTAACATGTTTCAATTGCTCTAAAGAGAGCATTAGATGGTGCAATCCATAGGAGAGCAATCACGTTAGATGATGCTCTGTTGTTTGTAGACCGTTTGACCTAGATAGTTCAAATATCTTAGGTGATGTCGGACATATTTCCCACTGTAATACTATAGGGGCATAGTCCCATGTTACCGGTTTGATCCATTCTTGTACACTTTGATGGAATATTTCCATCCCTTTTGTTATTAAACTTTGTCCCTCGGTTATCAAGATGCACGTAGGTATTTGCTCCTCAACAAGACTGCAGTAATAACAAAGCAGGAAGATAGAAATGAGATTCCCATGGTTTGTGAAATCCTCTTTTTCTGTAGTATATTCTAAATATTTTGCCCTCAGCAGAAATTTGGATGGCACCAGGAAGACTTAAGGGGAATTCTGATGGAGGCTAGGCATCCAAGAGCGTTTCAAAATCCATAGTTTCATGTTCTTGGTTCTTGAAAGCATGTTGTATTAAATAATAATTTAATCAAATTTTGTAATTATATTATGTAATCTATTTTAGTCAATGGATATCAAATTATTTGTTGATATAATCTATAGTAAAATATTTATATTATATGATTTTTTTAATATCTCCTAATAGTATGTAATTTATTTTATATATCATATATTCATTATTTTATAAAAAATATTCGTTATACAATTACATGAGAACAATCATTATAAGTGATGATTTTTAATATGTTTCAATATTACATAGATTGTAGATCTCAATAGGTTTGATATCTTAAGTACAATGTGACATATTTTCCAAATGTTATTGGATACTAGCCCCATACTACCCCTTGGTTTCATTTTGTATGACTTGATGAGATCTTCAAGACTTTTTGTTATCTTATTAGTTCATTTTGGATTCCCTTTTACATGTGGTGTAACAAACGAAATTTGAAAATTTACAAATGTGAAAATAATCATATGTAAAATATTGTTTTAAAAATCTTACAATTATGCTTTTATACATTCATTGAAGTAAATATTATTTAACATAGATTTTAACCAAATATACAAATTCTATTTATATCGCTCTCTAAGAACTATTATACGCGGTACATGCAAACCCATGGGAATTGACAAGGAGAAGCACATAGATAAATGCAAGATAATTGGACTAGCCCCATATTACCTGTTTGGTTCCATTCTTGTACGATTTGATGGGATCTTCCCATCTTTTGTTATTTTACAGCATCGTCTTGTTCCAAAGTAAGACATGTTGGTTGATAGTCAGTAAGTAATGATGAAGTCGGTAAGTCATAGCTCGTCTATACTTGAGGTTGATGCGCGATGTCTCTTGCTACTATACCGCAGCCTCTCCTACTCCTTTACTAATTCTTGCATATCCTGTGTCCACACTTTGCCAAACATGGAGATTGAATAGTCCATTCTCTTCGTCTTTTAATTTGGGTTCCATTGGTACCTAAATTGAAGACTATAGAGAATGATTTTGTGAGATATTAGTGTTTTTGTTTTTTTAGGGTTTTGAATATATTTTGAGTGATTTTTCTTCGATTAGACATATGGATCGGGTTTTTTTTGTTCCCATCTCTTCTTTTTCCTGCATTGGTTCTATTGGAACCCAGTTGGAAAATTATGGAGATCTAAATAAAAAGTTATGAGTATTTTTAGATTTTAGTGTTTCCATAGTTAGCATTTTTCAATGTGAGGTGGGGGTGTTAGGGAGTTGTGGTTATGAAGGTGGGAGGAGATACATCATGGAGTGATGGGTTTCTTTATCATTCCCTTTGTGCTAGCTAAAGCTTGACTTTCTCTCATGGGGCCGCCAAAAGCGGTGTGTGATACACCATGTCTGGTGTGTCATTGTGTCTTTACCCCGCAAGGGGTAAAGACCCACATGGGAAAGATGCACAAAGATTATGATTAGACCACTTGGGATGCGCATGTGAGTAGTACGATCACATCGACATTGGTTTTTGTCACTTTGGGAAACACGGAGACTCCTTCGTTGAGCATTTCGGGTATACCGTCAGGGTCGTGGGAGTGGTTAGCTTCCCATGCAGGTTTGATTATATGGCTTTTTGAGACTAGATTTCCATGTCCACGTTTATTCCAAAGGCTTCCTCAGGCATTGCATGACGAGGCTAGACGTGCTTTTTGCTTACTGCTCGATCGGTTGCACGCGATCCCATGGACGAGTTAGCATGATTTTTGTTTTTATTGCTTCCGCGATGGTATACTAGAGGGGGACGTTCTAGACATAGGGAGGTGGCAGCTAGATTTAGAAGATTCCGAGCAGGGGATTGGGCTACATTGCATGAGGAGTATGTTCGGGCCACACAGGTTAGGAGTTGGGTTCAGTCACATGATACTTCTGATTCGGCGCGATTGCAAAGGTGTAGGATCTTGAGGCAGGCCAGGGAGTATAGCAAGGCTGCACGGGCCCTTCATCCTTTGTCCATGGCTAGTCCTACTGAGGAGACGATTTCCTCTTTACGCCTTCTACATACACCCATGGTCTTGGAGTATCAGCTAGAGGAGGTATTATGTCTTGATAGATCATTATTTGTTCATTTTCTATGCACAACCCCACGTTTATCCTCTGGGGGTTTGTTAGGGATGGTATATGAGCATCTTCGAGATTACTTTCAGATGGATGATCCCTCTAGTGGTTTCACAGAGTTGTTCCAGGTGGCTACATCAGTTGCGAGAGGGGAGATTCCTTTGTCAGTTAGTCAGGTTCAGGGTGCTAGTCGGCTTCTCGCGATGGAGAAGGACACTGGGGGCATTAGGCCAATTGCTATTGGAGAGGTCTTATTGTGATAAGTCAGCCGTAGCGTTGTCTTGCAGCATTGCTCACACTTCCATGAGCATCTTTGTCCACATCAGTTTGGAGTCGTCACACCAGGAGACTATGAGGCAGTATCGTTGAACATTAGAGCACTTCTAGATACCCATCCGGATTGGGTTATGTTGTAGGTGCACGTTGAGAACACTTTTAATAGCGTCTTGCATGCATCTATTTTAAGAGAGCTTAGAGAGGCTAGTGGATCCCTATCAAGCCTCATTCCTTTCGTACGATCTTTCTACGGTTCACATTCTTCTCTATTTTATCAGCATGGCTTTCCCGAGGAGGGAGTCACCGTTCTACAATCCGCTGCTGACACTCGACAGGGAGATCCTTTGGGAGGATCCTTATTTGCCATGGCTCATTATAGAGCTCTTGTGTCTACTGCTTTGGCCGTACCCGGTTGTGTGTTCCCCTCCTTAGCGGATGATACACACATTGTGGGCCCTGTAGACAACATTAGACAAGCCTTTGATTACTTGACTACTAAGCTTCATCTTGTAGGCTTGAGAGTCAAGGTGTCAAAGTGTAGGGTTTGGTCTCCTTTGGGCATTCCGCCTCATCTTTAGCTTCTAGAGGGTTGTATGATATCGACAGGCGACTAACGTATTCTAGGAGTGTCAGTAGGGTCTGAGGATTTTATTTTACGCTACCTTGACATTGCATTGGTCAGAGATGTTTTGCATATGAACGACCTTCCTCTACTAGGGGATCTGTAGGTGGCGTTTGGTATACTATCATCTAGCATTGCTTGTCGATCCACCTATCTTCTTCGCACGGTTCCTCCTTCACCTACATTCATATCATGTTTGATAGCCTTTGATATGAGGATCATGGACGTCTTTGGTGACATCATCGGACCAGGGACATTCGAGTGTATGACTGGAGATTTGGCAAGGAGACATACATCTTTGCCAATTTCGTGTGGAGGGGTAGGCTTATTATCGATGGAGGAGACGGCACCTATGGCATTCTTGGTCAGTTGGGCGCTCATTGCACCTTTGTTATCTTCTCAATTTATGATAGCAGATTGTAACACTGAAGTCAATGACTCCGGAATGACTTCCAAGATAAGAGATGTCTTTCTCAAGACCTCTCCTTGATTTATATACTGTAGGACTAGAGGAGTCCGAAATCCAAACTATGCCACATGGCTAACATGTGTAGGTTGCATGTTTTGTTACCTTATCCTACCCAATTCCTAATAGACGTCTAGCACACAATCTGATCCACCAATGCATGGTAGCCACCTCGTCATTTACCCTTTTGCTTTTTGGATAGTGCACATCACTATCTTGTCTTTTTGTGATCTAGTGACCACTCTACGCTGTGGCTAAACTAACTATGACTAACCAAGATTGGTTACAAACCTCCCCCCATTTAAGTCGCAACGTCCTCGTTGCAAGAAGACTCAAAAGTCTCTATAAGTATCTTGGCATTTGTAAGATTTGCCAATGGTTCTCAAGTAGGTTCATAAAGTGGATAACCTTTCCATTGGACTAGATATTCCAATTTGGGGTTCCGCTGACCTTTTGTCCGTTTCTTGAGGATTCTCTCAACCTCATATTTCTCTACACCATCAATCATGGCTGGTAAAGGAGGAGGTTGATGTGGGTTGCCAAAGGAAGGAGATCGTGGGGTATACTTCCTCAAGAGAGACAAATGAAAAACGGGATGTATTTTCATGTGTGAAGATCCGTTGGACAATCAAGAAAGGTCCAATAAACCGTGGACTTAACTTTCGAACCCCTATTAATGATAAATTGGTAGTAGACAACCACACCCGATCGCCTTTTTGAAACTCCACATGTCGTCGATGAGCATCAGCATATTGTTTTTACCGATTCTGGGCAATGGCTAATTTTTGCTTTGCCTGATGTACTCCTCGTTGGACTTGTGCCACAAACTCGTTCACTGCTTCCACTTGGGTTGATGGTTCTTGCATGTGACCTACACTCACCAAGCTAGATGGTGTGATAGGGTGTTGTCCATACATCAAGAAGAATGGGCTGACTTTTGTGGATGCATTGATTGAGTTATTATAAGCAAACTCAATCAAGGGTAAAAGTGCATCCCAACCTTCTTGCTCTTCCAAAGTGAAAGCTCTAAGCATGTCATCAATAGTTCTATTTGCTCTTTCAATTTGCCCATCTGTTTGAGGATGATAAGCTGTGGACATGGCTAGTTTTGTTTTGAATAGCCCAAATAGGGTTTTCCAAAACATGCTAGTAAATTGTGTGCCCCTATCGGTGATGAGCACTGTAGCTAAACCATGTTGAGCAAAAACTGCATCCATATAAATTCGAGCAAGTTCGGATCAAGAATCTTTCTTTGTTGTGGGCCTAATATGGATCATCTTGCTCAATTTATCCACAAAAACGACTATCGAATCATAACCCATAGACATCATTGGTAACTCACATACAATGTTCATACTGACGTGCTCCCATCTTCTAGTAGATGTTGGTAGAGGCTGTAGTAGACCTGCTGGTTTCTGATTGCTAGACTTGTTTTGTTGACAAGCCACACAACTTCAAACATAGCTGGTGATGTCCTCTCTTAGTTTTGGCCAAAAGTATACCCTTTGGACGCCTTCAATGGTCTTCTCCACTCCTACATGGCCCGTAATAGCTAAATCATGTGCCTCCTCTAACACTGTTGTACGGTGTCGCAAAGGACAATTCTTCGCTCTGAGAACGCCCAAGCGCCTAGCTGTAGAAGAACGCTCTAGAACCTTGTGTAAGTTGTCAATCTCTTCTTCTTCTCCTCAGCACTCCACATTACAACCGGTAAAACTTTAGCGGAAAAAGATCATGATATCCAATGATTCGACCTATAACTTTCGCTCAAACTTTTCAGAAAATTGCATCACGACCCTTTCAATCTGTCAAAAAAGTTTTAGATGTTTTTGCCCTCTAGATCTCTCAAAACAATTGTTGATTTACCCATTGTATCACAAGGCAATATGCAGACCCCTATGTTCAAAACCCATCACACATCCCAATCCTCAACTCCAATTGCTTTCAAATTTCATGACAAGGTCAATCATCATCCGACTTCAACTCTGGAAAGTTTTATTGACAGAAATTTCTGATATCCAAAGATATGATTGATGTACTAAGTTTGTGATAGTAAGTGCAATCCTGCAACTCTAACTGCTTGCACAAACTTCAACCTATCACTCTGTACTCAAAACTCGTCCAATCGAGTTGAAACCTCGATCAAAACACAAGCCCAAGTCGTGAACTGTATTTTAGTTGACTCAGATCTCCCAAACCCCTTGTCAGATTTTCACAAACACTCCAAATACACTCAAAGGTCGAAATTTCTCTCTCTAACTTTGAATCACCGTTTCAGAGTGACAAATCCTTCAAATCCATCCATTCTTGAGCCTACGTTGTAGCCCGTCTCGTCAGCTTGTCAACGCTATCCTCTGATTTTCGAATGTCTCCCTTGAAGGTCTCCAAAATCCTTAAAAACCTCGAAACGTTGCCATAGTGTCCTCATTGGTCAAAACTCCTAGACCAATGGGAATGGAGAATGTTATTTTGACCTCTAGTGTAGCCAAATTAGCTCCATTGAAACTTAGAGCTTTACAACTATCCTAAAAACTCTACTTCACATCCCATACGCAATATGAGTTGTCACTAATAAGAGTTAAAATGACAACTTGAAACCAGCTAAGTATACCCAAAAGCGATCACGATGAAGACACCGGATGTTGATCACAAATGGACTCGACAATGGTACATCTTGAGGATCATGTTGTCCCCTATCCACGTCCTACGTCGACTCCACTTCAATTAGATAAGCTCCTTAGTCAGCAAGGTGATGTGTCTAGATTTTGACTCTTCTGACCTTGCAATGCCGTCGGTTATCCTAGCCTAAAATATCGCCGTCATGACAACAACTCTGAAGATGACACATGTCATCATCTTCTCATAGTAGCCGCGTCACAACACGACAACGGAGAGCAACATCTGAGGGTATCCAAATCTTTCCTTATAGAACGCCAATCCCCGTTCTAAATGTGCTTGACCGTATTGAAGGGCTTGTGCAATCTCCTCATCCTCCTTGGTAGCGCGATTCAGGTTCTCCCACCATTCAGAGTGAATCTTCATCTCCATGATGTGATTAATGCACGTCATTCGTGTCAATGCATCGGCAAGCTGCTTCTTCCTCTCCACAAACACGATCTTCATGTTGAAACGATGTTGCCATTCAGCCCAACGAATCTGCCGCTTTGAGAGATCCTTTTGAGTTTCTAAATAAACCAAAGGCTTGTGGTGTGTCTCAACCACAAACTCCTTATCTCCGAGATAGTGCTTCCAATGTTTAGTAGCCAAGACAATGGCTAACTCCTCCCTCTTTGTGGTATGATAATTTTGTTGTGCCGGCAAAAGTTTTCGTGAGAAGAAAGCAATTGGGTGCCATCCATCTTTTCATTCTTGTTGTAACACTCCTCCAACTGCCACACCATATGCATCCGTAGCAAGTTTTGTGGGTCTACTTGGTTCATACCATTTAAGGATTGGTGCAGGTAAGAGCGCATCCTTCAAAGCTTGAAATGCAATCTCTTGAGCTGTACCCCATTGCCATTTCTGCCCTTGGCCTAAGAGACTTGTTAAAGCTTGAGCAATACGAGCAAATCCACAAATCTCCACAAATCTTCTATAGAAGCCGATTAAACCCAAGAAACTACGTAGTTGAGTCTGATTCTCTGGGGCAGTCCAATTTTGAATGGCTTCCACTTTGTCACTCATGACTTGGATGCCATCAGCACTAACTCTATGGCCTAGGTAATCTACTTCGCTTTTGCCAAACTCACATTTTGACATCTTAGCATACAGCTTATTTTCTCTCAACACTTGGAGTACTTCTCGTAGATGTTTATGATGATCTTGTAAGGACTTGATATATATCAAGATATCATCTAAAAACACAATCACTGATTTATCTAGATATTTACGAAAAATATCATTCATCGGGTCCCATGAATGTGACAGGGGGGCATTGGTTAAACCAAATGGCATAACTAGATACTCAAAATGACCATATCTAGTTCTAAAAGTTGTCTTTTTGTATGTCTTCATCCGCCACTACGATCTGATTGTATCCGCTTCTAAGATCAAGTTTGGTGAAATACTTAGCTCCATGAAGTTGATCAAACAAGTCATCCATTTGCGGTAATGGATACTTGCTTTTCACCGTTTGTTGATTTAGAGCACGATAGTCCATGCACATCCGCATGGAGCCGTCCTTCTTCTTCACGAACAATACTGGAGCTCCATATGGTGACACACTAGGTTGGATAAACCCCTTCTCCAACAACTCTTCCAATTGTGCCTTGCATTCCTCCAGCTCGTTTGGTGTAAGTCGATAGGGACTTTTACAAGGAGGAGAACTTCATGTTAAGATCTATATCTTGTGATCCACTCTCCTTCTTGGTGGTAAACCTGGAGGCAAATCATCTGGAAAAACATCTTGAAACTCGTTCAAGATACAAGTTAACTCCTCATGTATAAAAGATTGCTCTTTTGGAGCGCTTACATCTCTTATTAGGCCCAAAAAACATACATCTTTGTGACTGATAGCGGTTCTTCCTATCACGTAGAGAGGTAAGTTTTTGTGTACTAATCTAAGTCTATCTCCAAAGATCATCCAACTGATGATTTTTACTATCTTCCTCGCCAATCTACCTCAGGATTATATTTTTCCATCCAAGGCATACCCAAAATAGCATCATAGCGAGCTAATCGAATTACTCTCCACTCCAACGATTCCTTGTATTGCCCAATCTTCAACTCCACTTTCCTAGGAATGCTCTCAATGCTCTCTATTTGCCCGTTTGGCAACTCTACCTTTTCACTCTCATCTTTCTCTAAAGCTAATCCCATCTTTATAGCAATAGATCGAGATAGGAAATTTTCTGTAGCTCCTGGGTCAATCAATACTCTCACTTTTACTCCTTCTATCTCGCCATCCGTCACAATCAAACATGTTTACTTCTTTCTCAAACCATTTACCTCATGTTTGTGCTTCCTTCCCTCGCCCTTCCTCCTTTTCATCGAACCAGTAAGGCCGCGAGGCAAGGTTACTGGTGTTCGTCGTTTCCCGGGTTTCCATTAGTCACTTTGTCTCCACCTTCAAGATTGTTGAGAGCTCGTTGATAGTGGGGTCTAGCTCCTCTTGCTAGAACTCGGATACGGAAATTCATGGCAATGTGACCAAATCTTCCATAATTATAGCATTGCCTCATTTCTCATCTTTCCTCCACTCCGTCTCCTCCTCTTGAATTTTCTTCTCGATGAGGATTCGAGTTGCGACGATCTCCTCCTTGTGCGTTCACTCTCCTTGGAATGAAATCTTCTCTCCTCCTTATGTTGCCCAACTCCATAGGCATGGATCCATAGTATTGATTCGTGGGCAATGACTCCGGAATGACTTCCAAGATAAGAGATGTCTTCTCAAGACCTCTCCTTGATTTATATACTGTAGGACTAGAGGAGTCCGAAATCCAAACTATGCCACATGGCTAACATGCGTAGGTTGCATGTTTTGTTATCTTATCCTACCCAATTCCTAACAGACGTCTAGCACACAATCTGATCCACCAATGCATGGTAGCCACCTCGTCATTTACCCTTTTGCTTTTTGGATAGTGCACATCACTATCTTGTCTTTTTGTGATCTAGTGACCACTCTACGTTTTGGCTAAACTAACTATGACTAACCAAGATTGGTTACACAGATAAACCTATTTTGGAGATATATACCAGGGACATCGATATGGGATCATTTCTCTTACAGGTATTATTACGACATACGAGAGACGTTTTACCACGAAAGGTACGACATGAGTTCCCATCTTTTTCCTCCTTGGTTACCGATTGGACTAAGGGTCTACAATCTATCTTGATGGACCGACAGTTTCATGAGACTCTTTATTCACTTATAGTGGATCCGGCCATTCTTCGTACTACTAGAGCTCGTCTACGCTCTTGCTCAAGCAAGGGTGCATGCTCGTGGATCTTGGCTCGACCATGCATCAGGGCTTTCCGACTTACACTAGCTACTTTCTCCACAGCGATGAGGTTCCGTCTTGGCTTGATCCATCCATCTACATCTTCATTACTCACATGTGAGTGTGGTATCACTTTAGATGCAACAGGTGTTCATATGACTCATTGTCCATTCGGAGGGCAAAGGATAGCTACCCATGATGCCATTAGGGATGTGGTGTTTGCTATGGCGCGAGAGGGTGGATACCTCACATGGAGAGAGCGTTGGTATGCCTTGCAGTCGACTAGGGTTAGGGCAAACTTGTACTTAATTCGGGAGGACCAGATCATTGTGGCTGATGTGGTGATTATTGATCCTACTAGAGACACAATTTCAGAGGGGGTGATCACCCATCCTCAAGGATGGACGGCGAGTGGAGCGGCAAAAGCCAAGGTCTCCAAGTATAGAGGTATGCAGAGAGGTCAACTCTTTGTTCCTCTAGCATTGGAGCTATGGACACCGACTTCGACATGTTCGTGAGGAAGTGCGCGAAAGCCTACCATACTAGGTTTCATGGGGTATCACTCTCTTTACGTTACTGTATAGCATATTTTAGGCAACGTGTTTTCATTGCAATATTAGTTGGTGCAATACATAGGAGAACAATCACATTAGGTGATGCTTATTGGGAAGCTTTGTTGCTCGCACCATTTGACATGGATAGTTCATATATGTTAGGTGCTATAGGACATATTTCTCCGTGTGATACTATTGGGGCCTAGCCCCATGTTACGCTTTGGTTCCATCCTTGTAGGATTTGATGGGGTCTTCCCATCCCTTTTGTTACTTTGTCTCCTGTTAGTAATGATGAAGCACCAATGACGGGCCACGTCCTTCACGGGAATCAGTTTGCTCTGGCGCGGGACCTCACACTCTCTGAAAACAGGAGGTGCTTGCGGCCATTTTCCTGAACGGTAAGAAGAAGCGGAGAAGTTGCAAAATCCACTGTATTGTACATTGGATTGTGTAATGTTGGCTTCGACGGAGGGCATGTACCGAAGAAAGCAGGCAATTCATTGCAATCATTGGGCTCCGGTTCGGTTCGGGACGAGAGGCCTCAACTTCCTCGAAAGCAGGAGCTTCGGGCGAAATCGCTGCACAGAATAAGAGCGGCGTCGTAAGAGAGACATCGTTGTGTGCCAAGGCGAACGCGTACTAGAGCGGGGAGCGTATGGCAGCTAATAACCATGTCCTGTCTAGAATTGATCACGCGGGAGAGAACTAGACGAGAGAAATGAGACCATGACATCCGCAGCTCCTTGTGGCAGTGCTGGTTTCAAGTCGTGATCTCATTTAGGGTGATCGAAGGATTGCGCAGTATAACGAAGCCGAGCGACGGAAAACTGAGTTATTTCCATGGCGATGGATACCTGAGATGAATTCCATGTAATGGAATTTCGAGCTGAATTCCATTGCGTCGCTTGTTATGAGTACGAGTGCAGCAGCTTTCAATGCTTGTCGCCGGGCTGTTATGAGCTATACAAGGACCTCGGAATAGAACAGGATAAATAAAGTAATGAGAAGGCGGGTGCTGGCCCTCAGACGCGGCCCGTCTTTCTGTGTATCAACGCACCCACTACCAGATGACTTCTACCAGCGATCAGAATGGAGAATCTACGTGCTGCTGCGTCAGCCAATTTAAACTCCGGGAAATAGGAACGGGTTCATCGGCATCAGTTTTTCAGCTTTATGACAGGCACGAGTTCAAAGATTTTCTCAACACTACAGTATGATAAGTCACTAGTCCTTCTGATGTGATATTTGCTGTGTATGACGTAAAAGCCCGATGTCTTGGAGAATCCGCAAGCTGCCTCGGAATGTTACCTGCTAAATTTATTAGGACTGGAAGCACATCGGCTTCTTGTACTTCCTATTGGAGAAGTGATCATGCGAAGTTGACTTTGATAGACACTTTTGGACAACAGTGGTTGTTAATTTTTTTTTGGCCTTGCATGTTGCCCCCATTTTTCGTATTAACCTTAGAAAGAAGATCTTTTGCTGAAAGAGATTCTTCTACTCTGGGAACATGACCAACGAGTGACGCTCAACCCGGCGAGGCAGTGCAACCTTTGGCTCCCCAATTTTGGACTCCGCTTCTTACTAAATGAGTTTGTCTGAGCTTAGGCTAACAATTCATCCCGGCTGGTGTATATCAAGAGCATGGGCGTCCAAACCAAACCAAGCTGAAAATGACATCTGAAAACTCAACACTGCAGAAAAGAAGGGTTCTTCTCTCTTGCAGTCGCTGATTAATATAGTGGTCATCTACTAATTGATGTCTGGAAAGTTAATGCAGCCGCCGAGTCATGTTATTATAGCCGACTCACAAACTGGGTTGACGGAGGGATTCTTACTTTTCGATCTTGTACTAACATAAACTCTTGTTTCCAATTACAGCAATAACCTTCCGCTGCGATTGGCTTGCAAGGTGTTTATAAAAGACGAGAAGAAACATCTTTGTCAGGAGGTAACACCAGCTTCCTCATGTATCGATGCTGCTGCTTTGGTATCTCAACAGCATAAACAACAGTCTACATCTATGCATCGGAGACTGACGTTATCGTTATCGTCCTCACTGATATTTATTTCACCAACGCTTTGTATGGATCTATTAAACTTGATCGAAGTTCTGAACGCGGAGTCGTGGATTGTGAACAGGAGTACGAGAAGTTGAAAGAAATTGGAAACCATGACTGTATCGTCCAGTGTGTGGGAAAGCCGAGGAAGGTACGTGAGAGAACTAGTGCACGGGATTTTCTGTAATTTTAATAGTCATGTGGTTTCATGAGACCCAAGTATAGAATTTATACTTAATTTGGTCAATCAATGTTCCTTGCAAATAAACATGTATCCAAATAGCTCCATTCCGCGATTCCATGTTGACAACTCTTAATTAGGAGTTGAATCCCACGTACTGACGGCTTTGTCCCAATTAGTGCAGTTCGGAAACCTTCCGTTCTTACTGCTCGGGATGATGACGAAGGGCTCGTTGAAGCAACGTTGTGATGGTTCACCAATCAATGAGAAGCTGGTGCGGAAGATCATACGTCAAATACTGGAGGCTGTCCAGCATATTCATAAACTGCCAATACTACACGGGTACTTCTGATCTCACATCTCTATTGAGTCTTTGATGGATACCTTCAGGCTTTAGCCAGGATGAGTTATATCCAGTAATGCCAGGGTACATCTCAGACGGTGCGGCTATTGTCTACTAAAGCTACGGGAATCTCAACGAGTCTGTAATTTCTGTTGTGTCTGTTTTTATTATTAGGGTCATTAAGTTTATGACATTTATCTTCAAGCCTTGTCCAGTCGAGAAAACCCTACAATTATCGGCTACTCTGAGCCTCCAGCTGTGAGACTCGAAGTCTTGACCTGGTTGCTACCCCCATTATTTCTGTAACTTATGACTTGAAGAGGACTTCGCCAAGTTTTTTTTCTCAAACAGTGGAACAGTATTTGTTAAGTGAAATGCGGTTGCCCTGAGGACCCTTCTAATATCGATGGAATTTACAGGGACATCAGGTGCGCAAATATTCTAGTTGGAGAAGCAGACCATTGCAGGCTTGCGGATTTTGGCAAAGCCACCAAGGTCTGTTCCATTACCAAAAACGAAATGCCATCAATGAGATGTGTTCTAATCATATCACTTAAAATGCTTCAAATATATGAAACCTTCGGGTAGTCCTAACGAACGTTTGAATGCAGCTGGTAGACGATCAAGGATTACCCGGAGACCTAGGTGATCTATGCTCAGCCTTCTGGAGCGCTCCCGAGGTAAATCGCACAGTAGTCTTTACATTGTTCCATGCGCTTAAGAAATGATCCACTTAACGAACGATGCACACGAAAAGCCTCTGTTTTGCCGTAATTGACGATAGGGGTTAAGAAGATTGGTAAAGACTATGAATTATATGTGTGCAGGTTTTCGACCCCCATCGTACTTACGGGCTTTCCGCCGACATATACAGTGTTGGATGCACAGTTTTAGAACTGCTTACTGGACATCGACCCCACGAAGACATTGAATTTTCTCACGCGGTAGGACCAACATGCCCATTACCTGTGATTGCAAGATGTTAACAAAATGCCGAGTAGCCATATATGAATTTTGACATTCGAGCAATCTTTTGACTGATCTTGCCAAGATTGCTTCTACACACCCCTTCACGCATACATTAGTTTTATTGATTGCTTCAGGTTACATCTCTGTTCTAGTTGCCTTCGACCATATTTGCTCCTTCCTTTATAAGCTTTTCTTGTTTTCTTTCGTCTGCTATTTCTTTCTCGCTTGACACAAGTCTGGGTCCGCAAGGAATGCAACAGAGACTCGGACGTGAAATCCGCTGTTTGTAACCGTTTAACCGGCCGATTAAGTCAGTGTGGATCGGTGGTGCATTAACAATCACCATTTTACGGTTGCTGATAGATCTGTCGGCATTAATATTTTAGTTCATAACGTACTTCTCTCCTTGCATAATCCTGGTGTAATTTGTAGTGATGAAATCTCATGCTGGCATTATAGGTAAAATGTAGAGGACGATGCAACAGTTATACCACAATATCTAGAGCGCAGTCTTGCTTAATGGCTAATGGAGTCAAACCTTTGATATTGAATAAGCAGTAGCCCAAGGCTTCCCCTCGCCAAGATAATAGTCGTGAAGTTTTCACAGTAAACAGTAAAAGATTGTCATATGGGAATCCATGTGGGGTAGTCTCCTACTCTCATTCCTGACTTCTGTGGACTGGAAGAGATAGGAGATAATTACAGGAACTAATCTCACTCGCTAAAATTGTGCAAAAATTGTTTGTATTGGGCAGTTGACTAAGTGATGCCTCGTGTTTCTTCCTATAACTGGGAACTAACTAGTCAGAAGACTGTTGGTAGGAACATACTGAAAATTGAGAAACGGCACAAACAGGCTAATGGGAGTTCCAAGTTTCTATTATGTTGGGATACCACCACTAAAACAAGCCTTCAAGTTGTCGTACCATTCTACGTACCAACGCTAGAATTTGGAACAGCAGTATGCAATCCCATTATCACACAAAACCACGTTGAAAGCGGTATTAACGAGAGCCTTTAGTACAATAATATGGGAGATAGAAGCAGGGCCCTTCAAAACTTTAGATTTATAGAAGACAGGTGCAGTTACAGGTCTTGCAGAGGAATCGGACAGGAAGGCAGTGTACCACAAATCTGAACCCTCCCTGGCCACGCTGTACCTCGAAACCGTCATCTTCAAGCTCTATCTCCAGTGTGATTTTAGTCGCGCCTAAAGTCTCAGTTTTTAATGGGGGTCATAACTCTCACTCAGGAGTGAAAGTAGGGAATCATTAGCATGAAAGCGAGGTTTCGTAACCTCGATGTGTTGATTGAGTCCAAGAAGCTGTTTATGGAATTCACTAACCTTAAACCGAAGCCCCAAGCAGAAAGCGGTCGCACTTATGAGTCATATTTACTGGGGCTTTTACTATCGTCAGGTCAGGTGATATTATTAAATTAAAAAATTCTTGGTTGTTACTTGAAAACTCCGAACTCATCTCACTCTGGGAAAACTCCCATCACAAGCTAGACCCTTTCCAACTTCAAGTAGTCTTCTCTCTTGTTCTTGCGACTTATCGTCTCCTCTCATCTGCAATCCTCTACTTCTTAATCTCTTCATACTAGTACATAAATAATGGGTACAGTTTTCTCAAATCTTTCTTCGTGCAGTTCGTGTCTCGTCCCCTTCATTCAAAAATATGCGTCTCTTTCGTCCATTGCCCCGGCACTAGATATATTACGTAGATAGTAGCGTCCATCTCCATTTTTGTTCTGATAAGGAGGTATCAGAAGAGAACAGTAGTCATCATCTCTCTTTGACATGGTTACTAAAATTGTTTTGCTATTCATTGTATAAGTAATCGTCACCTGCAACGGTTTTTAAAGATATATTCTCTTTCGCTTGCTTGCGAACCCATAATAGACGCAGCTGATGACTCACCTGATTGATCATTAACTGCCTCACCTGCTTTACTCCTGCCTGACTCCTGTCTTCTTTCAGATGCTAATGTGTGTTGTTCTTTCTCTCCGTTTTCCTTACGTGGCTCACTTCTACTTCTATCTCTCGTTGTGTCAGTGATTTCCTCTTTCCTCTTTCTTGTCTTCTGTAAATTCCAGACTGAGGAACGCATCCAGGTGGCCGGGTCCCCATAGATTGGATCAATACCCAAGAAGCTTAGCACCATGACCTGCAGCTTAGCAACATGTTGCTAAGCTGCAGGCCACAATGAAACTTTACCGTACTGACCCACCTTTTAATTTCAGTCATTTCCTGCCGCCAGTATTGGGTACTTATACTCTTTCTTGCTACATAAAAATATAAGTCAAAAACTTGCCTGAGCGGGTTGATGCATGCTCACATTCTACGTCGATTATGGCGTCTGGATTCCTATTCAGCATCAATATAATCCATGCTTGCACATCCTTTACTGGCTACGTTCTCGGTACATGTTAGCATTTCTTGTCCAGTCTGCTCGGTATTTCAATGTCCGCCGCATGTCTTTTGCTTTCGTCGTTATACATACGAATCGTACACACGACGGCTGGTGTTTTGGTTCATCTAGCTTACCTCGGATTGGACTGCATTGGATTGTCTTGCTTCAAGCTTCATTCAAGTAGTTACAGTTCAATTTTTTTCAATCCCACTTCAAACGTTCTAGTACTTGCAATCTGCAAGTCACAATACAGCTTTCTAGTATCAGAGGCCAATGAGAGCTTTTTCTTATGCCATGATTTGTTGTAGACAATGTCCGTCACTTGTTATTTCTGTTCTTCTGAATCAGCTATACTAGTTCCATGGACCTTGGAGATACTTTATGAACTCAGACTCAGAAGAGTAATATACTTCACTTTCTATTTTATTTTCCAATTCTGGGTGTGAGACCGTAATAGCAAATCTTGGGCAGGTCATTCTACTGTATATATCTACCTTTTATCATATATCCTATTTATATCTCTGTAGTTTACAAAAGGAGCTGACAGATGTGCACTTGACAAGTTGAGCAGAATGACCGTAATGATCAAAGCTATATGAATTTCATTCGTTTCTCGTGTGCATGTCCAAATTCCTAGTTTACAAACCTGCAAATGTGCCCTTGTTTTAATATGTACGGTTATGTGTGCCACTGATTTTGTGCCATATGATAAAACCAACACAAATGACAATATGTATCAGAGCCACATGAAGCTTCATAGAACAGACATAGAGAGCTGCGAAGTTGAATTGATCAATATTACTGTATTGAGCAGCTTTTGGCAAACTTAGAAATCTGCGAAGTTGGCAAACCCTGTTAATCAATGCTATTGCACATCATCTGAGTCTGACAAAGATACAGTCGTATTTCATGTTTACTAGGGAAATCCTCCCTCGTCTTCTAGGACAACGACCATGCTTCAGTTGACGATTTTGAAATATATTTCAATATATTACAGATCATAAATATGGGTTTGTTCATATTTGCAGATCCAGGCTGCGGATAAAATTCCAGATATCCCAAGTACTTTACCTCAAGTTGTTCGAGACTTCATTCAGCGCTGTCTACATCAAGATCCGGGAATGCGGCCCACAGCAAAACAGCTCCTGGAAGATCCTTTTCTTCGAAACGATGAAGAAGAAGTAAATGTTGACCCCTCCAAAGGTCTACCTCATGAAGATCTGTTCGATCAGCAAACAGGTCCACAGTTCTTGGGTATTGAGTTCGATGCAACTATGCACCAAAATCATTTGGACACTTGCTGCGTGAATAGAGCGAGTGCGTGGCTGGATCCAACAGGCATTGCTTCCGACTGCTTCTCGTTGAAATCATTTCAAGAGACGTTTCCAACGGCTTCAGCCTTCTATGGTAGGCGGGGTATACAACCTGCAAGGAGCTGCACCGCTGAATGCGTGTTTTTGCGCTTAGCCGACATAGACATGACATATTCTCCCTCGTGAGATGTAACGGGGTCTCCATTTCGAAAGGGGAGTTGCGCTAGACAATCTTGTTCCCTAAAATGTAGTTGAGAAACAGAAGCGCTGGGCATTTAACTATCGATCATGAACACATCCTGTACAATCAACGTGATCGCGGACAGCCTGGTACAGAAGCAAAGGCAAGGCAGGAGCAAAACATTTGCTCCGCCAATGTAACGCAGTTGGAGAACAAGTAAAAGATTCTTTGTAATTTATTTGCATTTATCTGTAGTACACACCCGAGAATGGACTCTACGGAGTACACAAGTAAAATAACAAAAGGGATGGGAAGAGCCATCATAGCGCACGAGGATGGATACAATGGATGATCCATTGTTTAATGTATCACTGAATGTCATTGTACTTTTATGGATTGCAGTTAGTGTTTTTTGTAAAGCAAAACACGCACAAGGATGAACCGAAGAGATAACACGGGGCTAGATCCCAATAGCATCACATCAATAGTAAATATGTCCTAGAGTATCTAAGAGATTTGAAGTATCTATATCAAATGGACTATAAACAATGGATCATCCGGAAAGTATCACTCAATGTCATTGTACTTTTATGGATTGCAGTTAGTGTTTTTTGTAAAAGCAAAAAACACGCAAGGATGGAACCGAAGAGATAACATGGGGCTAGATCCCAATAGCATCACATCAATAGTAAATATGTCCTAGAGTATCTAAGAGATTTGAAGTATCTACATCAAATGGACTATAAACAATGGATCATCCGGAAAGTATCACTCAATGTCATTGTACTTTTATGGATTGCAGTTAGTGTTTTTTAAAGCAAAACACGCGCAAGGATGGAACCGAAGAGATAACATGGGGCTAGATCCCAATAGCATCACATCAATAGTAAATATGTCCTAGAGTATCTAAGAGATTTGAAGTATCTACATCAAATGGACTATAAACAATGGATCATCCGGAAAGCATCACTGAATGTCATTGTATTTTTATGGATTGCAGTTAGTGTGTTTTGTAAATCAATGGAAACACTCACAAGGATGGAACCAAAGAGGTAACATTGGGGCTAGGCCCCAAACCAGTAACCTGGGGCCTAGTCCAAGGTTACTGGTTTGGTTCCATCCTTGTACGATTTGATGGGGTCTTCCCATCCTTTTTGTTATTATACTTTATCGGTTCTACATGGGGCTAGATCCCAATAGCATCACATTGGTAAATATGTCCTAGAGTATCTAAAATATCCGAATTATCTAAGTCAAAACGGTCTACAAACACGTGATCATCTGAAAAAGTATCGCCTAATGGGATTGTTTTCTTATGGATTGCAACTAGTGTTTTTTTTAAAGCAATGGAAACAAGCACAAGGAGTAGAACAAAATATGTAACATGAGGCTAGACTCCAATAGAATCACATTGGCAAATATATCCTAGAGTACCTAAGATACCCTAACTATCTAGGTCAAACTGCCTATAAACAATGGATCATCAAAAAAAAATTATCATCTAACGTGATTATTTTCCTATCAATTGCATTTAATATTTTTTGTAGAGCAATAGAAACATGTTGTCTAAAATAGTTTACACAATAAGTTAAAGAAAGAGATATCCCTTGTTGCATAATATGATGAGTTCTTGTGTACTCTTTCATCTATATGTCAAAATCGGTGATCATAGTTCCATGTAACTCCAAAGTTAGAGGAATAAAGAGTTGACATCTTTACATATCTTTATATTTGGAGATTTTGGTTGTTCATATTTCACTCGACATACTGTTATTTGTAGATCGTTCAATCTAGATAATTTGGATATCTTAGGTGTTGGATGATATATTTTCCCCATTGAACACAGTTAAGATTTAGATTGTTTATTAGATAATAATGTTGTTCATACAACGTTAACTCTGCAACATGTTCTATCCCACACACAATCATCACATACTTGGAAATCCCCGCACCTAATCTTACTTCTACAATACACTCACATAAGTTCACACCATAAATATTCACCTGAACAGAGTCAAGGCACATATTGGAGTGAAGGGAAACAAACAAGGGACACCTTAACCCAAGACGCCAATTCCCTTACTATAGAAGGTATCACTTTACATACCATCCAAAGAACATGAACTAAAGCGAGCAGGTATCAAGATATACAACACTAAAGCAAACATACAGTGGATAACCCCCTTCAAAATACGAAATTGATCAACTGTGTTTTTACTTCCCTACACATTCCTTTTTTAATTGTATCATTTGGTTCATGAGTCTGCCCGACTCATACCAACCAATGTGGAATTGCAACCAATTCCTCCTGGTGAGGCAACCAATGTGGTGCTCCTTGGCTAGGTTTACAAGTTTGCATTAATTCGGTGCATTGTTGAAGTCAAAGTTCAAATAGCATGAGATAAAATCATCCAAAAATTATTCAATCAAAAGCAGTTGTATATCATTCTTTTCCATATTAGTCTAAAAATTGAAATTATAAAATGCGGCAACAATACTGAAACAACATATTTTCACTATTAGCAGGTTAAAAATAAAATCTTAGTCCTACAAACTGAAATAATGAATAAAAAAATTAGAAATAATAAAACAATAAAAGAAATCACTACATGTATTATTTACTGAAATGTTTTTCATTTTTTTTGTGCAACATGTGAGTTTTTTTTTATATTCATGACTAAAAAGGAAAATTTATTGATTTTAAGTCTCTAAAGTTAAAATTTTGAAATTTTTAATATACTTAAAAATATTTCTGTTAAAAAAAGACAATGCCTTATTCAAATTTTTAATTTTTATAATTCATATAAATAGAATAGCAACTTAGAAATATATCATATATTTTATTTCTAAATTTTTATTTTTTAAGTTGCTTGTAAATAATTGTAATTTTAAAATAAATAAATTTCAAATCTCAATAAAAATTTAGAATTTGATTGACATAAAAATATATAATATAAATTGAATGAGTTTTATAAAAAAATTTATGAAATTTTTTATTGTAAAATGTAAAAATATCTTACAATATCAAATCAATAAATACTATCAACTTGCACTTGCTTCAAAAAAGATTGTGATTTTTTACATATTTAAAATAATAAATTATAAGATGTTATGCCGGAGAAGGTCTGAGCGAGACCGCGTGCTCGGGAGGCAAACGGGCTCTCCGCTGCGAAGTAATTGCGGCTCTACAACTCTCTGTCCCAGAGCTCGTACCTTCACAATCTGTTTTGCTCTCACGCACACACATTAAAGAGATTACTTTACAAATTTGGATCTCATGATGACAATAAAACATCAGACAATAGAATTTATAAAATAGAAGGGAGTTCAGTAGTGAATTGAGATCATAAAAACATAATTGACTATTAATTGAAGATAATACAAGTGTAGCGGATGGAAGATGATATCCTTGCATACGACACGTGTATCCATATGATTGATGCATTTGATTTACTTCAAGTGATTGATTCAGAATTGTGCAAAAAAAGTAAAATTTAATTAGTAAGAAAAGCTTGTCTTGAAGCTTGTTTCATCATTATAGTGACCTCATACAATTATCGATCATAAAAACGATTCTTGATCTTATGTGGTTGACTATTGAAGTGGAAAATACACAAAGCATCATCGTTGAAAATTTTATTTTCTGTTTCAAGTTTTGATCGTAGTGAAGGTGATAGTGAATATAAAAGGATAAATTTAATAGCTGAACTCAATCGGTTCCATAGAAAATATAATTATGGAAAATATGTGCTAATAACCGGGCCTCATAAAACTTGTAAGCGACAATAATGACAATTGCTTAATCACCGTTACTCTGTTTTTGAGAATTCTAGAATCAAACTAATATAAAGCACTATCATGACTGTATATCAAAGATGTGAAGAATCATCCCAAAGTCTTGAAAGCTACCTTTCTTTATTTGTTTCTGCGTAGAGAAATATCCTCTGGGTATAATTGGGACATTGATGAACAAAACTACAATTATCCGTAAAGAGAAAATAGTGTGGCGGCTTGAACAAAGATGTTACTGTGATGTGAGCTAGGGTGTCGAAGAAAGCTGGAAATTCGGTATATGGATATCCATGAACTCACCTCAATCTTTGATAAACTCTGAACCCATCTTAGAATATGCATGAAATGTAATTAGAAATGCGTAAAATCTCGCGAAAAAGTACGTCTAGGAAAAGACCTGGCATGAGATGGAAGGGGGAAAAGTTCCTGAGAAACGTAACATGACCACTTGTGCATGCCTACAACATTCACAATTTGTTGTAGTTATAATATCCGATGCGATACGAATCATGCAAGCATGTTTTGACGGACTCGTTCTGTTCATAATCTGCTCCAAGCAGTTCAGGCTCCCCATCTCGTATCCATCCGGCAGACAGATGCTAATATTGTGGACGACGGAGCTGACCAAGAATCTCCAGCTCAGAGAAACTTGAATATCAGTCTGCAGCTCTTTGGATGGGAGTCAGCAGGTTGACTTTGGCAGTCAAGGAATACAAAACTCAAAAACACCGACTTCCAGCTTGCAGGCTCCAGGCTCCTGCAAGCATTCGGTATGGTGCAAGTCGTACATAGTATGGTACAAGTTCCATAGCAGTATCCATGGCTATTAAATTGCAGGTATATTTTCCCAGAAATTCGGCTCAGGAGCATACCCTCTGTCATTCACCCGATCTGGCCTTGAGAACTGGTCACCGGGCTGTGTGTTCGGACTGTTGCACCCAAATTCCTCGGTGTCCACATGCCAACTGCAGGCCACAGGTTTTATTCCATCCCTCTGGTGTATCGATCGAAGCAAACGCACAGATCGCTGTCCGAAATCAACCCGTGACCGAAAATCTTTCTTTCTTGCGATGAGGAAAAGACGGCAGGGTGTCAAAAGCCCTTCGCCAGAGTCCACCACCATTCTCAGTAGATTGCAGTGAGATACTCCGTGCGTCCTTCCGCTTTAAAATAAGATTCTGCCTCAAAGGTCAACATTGCCCCCAACCGCCAAAACGCAAGTTCGTCGTCTTTTCAGGATTATAACACAACCAACTCAAGCACCCAAGCGCATAAGGGAGGGCTTGTATTTCCCACCGCAACTCCGACGAGGCGTAACAACGTGACATCAAGATTCAACCGCACCGGGATATATATTCCCCTTCCCCCGACTGTGAACATGGATGTGAGACACAAATCGCCCGGAGGATTGCGCATTGCTGCTCACCGCACGACACAGTGGAGCTCCTTCCGGAATCCCCAGCTGGAGCAGAACCCGGCCGCGAGAGGTACTACTCAGCGTGTCCGAGCCAAGTGCGGACGACTGGGCAACTCAGATGGCAGCCCGATTAGCCAGGAGACCGCGAAATTACGCCACATGCACGCAGAGTTAGCGAAACGATATCCGATATTCTCCCAAAGGCCGCCGCGTGCTGAAGAGGTGACGGTGATCATGAACAAGCCTGCAGGCTAGGGAATCTTTGGACCATGATGCGCCCAATCGACAAGCCCTCGCATGTCAGGTCTATAGCATGCTGTAGCCTTACAGCCCTTCTTTCGTCGGCTGGCTGGACCAGCAAGCAGAAGCCACAGCTATGGGTTGATCAATTCAAAGCCCGAACCGGTGAATAAGCGAGCGAGGTTCTTGCATCGAGAGTTTACGTATAGATACGAGCATGAGCATGCATTAAGTTTCCAGTAGTGTCCCTGATGGGACCGCTCCCATGTCAAAACAAGTCTGATCTGCAGCGGCGGATTGCCAGACTCCCGGGGCTAGCAGAGTATGATGTGCCACCATCTCTTCAATGGCAGATGGGAAGACCGGCCGGGGTCGTCAGCAGCGGAACTAGCTCAAAAGTGCCTGGTCTCGAGCCATACGCCGTGTTCGAGCGTCATCTGGGAGGCTGTGGACCGGGGGCTGAGATCGTGTTCTGGGACCGAACATTTTCAGGTACGTAGTGTGATTAAGCCCTGACGCCGAGCTCTGCTTTGTAGGAAACGATTCCTTTTGTCCACTTGGGCGTCCGCTGCCTTCATTGCACCATTCTCGATGCAGTGGCAGAGGAGATTTGGCTCCATCTGTCGAGTCGAGAGGAGGAAAAGCTCGAGGCGGGGCTCTCAGGGTAAAATTAGTGGGCTGGAAGAGAAACCGAGGTCGTTGGAACCGGTCAATCAGAGAAGGTCACTGGCCTCAGATCCACCACGAGTCCGATTTGTCGACTCATAATTGAAGCTGATCCTCGCGGGGACTGACCTCTGGATGTGTACAGAGAGCTGGGAAGGTACATGGACGACAGGGCATGCTAGGCGGGGATCAGGGCGGAAGAAGCAGCAATTGGCATGAGTAGCAGCAGGGCAGCGAGCCATGACGAGCACAGGAACCAATTCAGCGGTCGAATTCAGCAGCGCAAGACTTCGTCGGCGAGAGACGGGCAGAAATGCATAGAGGTACGGCACACGAACTGGAATTGAGCGCGGGGGTTAGGAAGAGCAATAAGCGTACAATGGACACCTTCAGAAGAGTTTACCAAAACGCACAGAAGTGGAAAGGGGCTCTGTCTCGCAGGAAGCGGTCTCCCGACGACAGCGAGCAGAAGAAACTCATCCCTCCTCCTCCTCCTCCTCCTCCTGCTCTTCCTCCCCAAGCCGACCTGGACCGGATCAGCAGCTTCCCCGTGGCCAGCGGGAGAATTCGAGGCTCTCGGAGATTGGAGAGGCGCAAAGCCAAGAAGAGCGTGGATCTGGATTGCTGCAAGCCGAGCGGGTCACTAGATCTAGACATCGTAGCAGCGCAGGGAGCGCAAGGGCACGGGCGCAAGCCCAGCGACAATCCGCAAGACTGGTCGGTGAACGAGTACAGAGTGCTGGGAAAGAATGGAGTGGAGGAAATTGGCGAGGTTTGCAGGTACTTGGGACTCCCCGGGCCCGAATTCCTGGGAATCAGCAGAGATGCGTGGGACGCCGCGCTCTCGCACTCTTCCGATTCCACCTGGGACAGCTCGCCTCTGGCAAAACCCCCCTCGTCGCTATTCTCGATCAAGAACCCCACCCGGAAACGCAAGGACATTGCATCTAGGTTATCGCTAGTCGTCCCCACTGACATGAGCCCTGGCTCCGGCGAGCCTCGCGCAGCTCGAGACAAGGCCCTCGACACCAATTCGGCGACCCAGAGCTCACCCGCCATACGACATGCGGAGCTCGATGGACGGGGAAGTAGTAGGCACCGAGACACGGTTCAGGAACGTAGTGCGGATCCGGGGTCGGCAGAGATTCCCATGCCAGGGTTAGTGGCTTCCTCGAGCCCCGAGGGCTCTGGCTCCGAGAGATTGGTCAGGAAGAGCTTCGCACCTCGAGGAAGAGCAGCGGAGGAGGCCGGCTTGGATCGTCAGGCCAAGCAGGAGAGTGTTGGACGAGCAGAGGATCACAATGTCGGCTCGCTGGCCAGCACCAGCACCACTTCGCATCCTATGTCTGAGCTTATCGTACCTTCTTCGCCTCGTGCAGCTCACGCAGTCCAGGAGGGACCCAAGACTAAAATTTCAGCAGCCGGAATCGCTGGCACGCAGGAACCAGTGAATGCAAATAGCAGCAGCTCTGATTCGAGGGCGCCGATAACGGAAGCGAATGGGATAGGAGAAACCGGCAGGCATGTCGAGGGCGAATGCAGTGAAACACGAAGGAGTAGCGGGTTAGATTTGGAGGACGCTGCGACATGGCCGGCTCAGCAGCAGACGATGTCCATGGACATCAGGCCGTCTCCTGCTGCTGCACCCATAGCGGAAGTGCAGTACAGGGTGTCCCCGGATGACGACGAAATGAGGATACAAGAACTATTATATCCGCGCCGCAGAGGGGATTTACTCGGTGAAGGATCACTTGGAACTGTGTATGAGGCTCTTGACAGGTATGCACCAATTTTGCTTCGATCTACAGGTCGAGGGATGGATATGTGGTGAAAGATTCTTTCTTCTCCTCGCGTATGTCACTCGGAGCCATGTGATCGGTGACCGTCAGAATTTTGATAAAACACGTGTTTTCTGCATCTTACGTTTCTGACCGAACTCTGCAGTTGGATGGAAGAGATCATCGCCATTTCCGCTCTAGAATGTTTCCTCCATGAGATCCCCAAACTCTCAGTTGGAGGATGTGAGGATTACAGAGTTTGAGAGGAGGTTCATTATTATTTTGTCTGATCTGATTCTTTGGGTACACATGATTTGGCGTCGATCAGACCTTCTGACCGCCGGATTTGATGTTTGTCACAGAAATGGGAACGTTTGTGCAATGAAGGAAGTGTCATTCACCAAGGGTGAAAAAAATGTCCAGGATACAATTTTCTTGATAGAGCAGGTACAACTTGCCAGAGCATTGAGAAATGTATCATGCTTTTGACCGCGAGAAAATTGCCTCCTCCTTCTCACTTCATAAATCTGAAATCACGACGTGCATTCACAAGAAGGCTGAAACTCGCAATGTAGACGAAACTCACTTGCGTTACGTCTTTCGTTCGTGTTTCAGGGAATTGAGACTCTGAGTGGCTTCAAACATAAGAATATTGTACAATACCTCGGTACTCAAAGGGTATAGTGTTCTGAACACTTGAATGTTCACAGAGTCAGTGTTTTCAAGCCAGATACGAACTTCAGCGAGGCTTAAAAGAGTGTGATGTATGGGTCAATTTCGTAAGGTTTTCTGCAGAATTCAAGGTTCTAAAATCATCTCCTTGTTTATAGGCAGATGGGAAAATATACATCTTCCAGGAACTTATCAGGAAGGGTTCACTTGTATCTTTATGCAAAAAGCTCAGATTCACAAACTCACTCGTTATCGCATGTACAAGGCAAATCCTCAAGGGCCTCGAGTACCTACATCATGTGAACGTAGTTCACAGGTTCTCACTCATTCCCTCTTTGGATCCTCGTGCTTCTTTATGCTCTACCTATTGTTCTTCTCCTTCTTGTGATGTACAAGTTACAATCCGTAGATGTGATTTTGAGTTTTGTACTCACACGTGCAGGGACATCAAATGTGCGAACATTCTAATTGATGTTCACGGAACCTGCAAGCTTGCCGATTTTGGATTGGCGAAACAGGTACGAGATTTATCCAATTCAAAGGGCTCCATATTCTATCGGGGAACGGATGCAATTTTACATCCTCCGTCCAGCTTGTGCAGTAGATTAGAATGACTCTGTACTACAATTCTCCTATTCGGTTCAGAGCTTATCGAAATTGGACTGACTGCAAATTTTACGTGTGCCTACAGATCTCTGCCTTGGAGGAAGTTAAGTTCTCTAAGGGAAGTGCCTTCTGGATGGCTCCTGAGGTACGTTTTCCGGCACCACCTTTCACGTGTTTTAAGAGGTCTACGCTGTTCAGTCATTTGTACTCTACTTCAGTCGATCCCTTTCAATAATCGAGCCTTTTTGAGCGAAATGAAACCGTTTTGTGTACCCAGGTGATTGATCCGAAGAAGACCTTCGGCAAGTCAGCCGATATATGGAGTCTGGGATGCACCGTCATAGAAATGTTCACTGGCGGTCCGCCTTTCGGGGATCAGGAGTGGGTGAGTAGGACCGACGCCCTACAAGACATCAAGCAGGTTTATTTTTCCCCAATTCGGCTATGTCTTCGAATTATAGGCAGGCTGTTGTAAGATGTGTATTTAATCAACCCTTTTGAAAATACAAGCTCAGAGTGGTTGCGTTGAGATGGGCAAGATAGATAGCTCGACTCTTTAGTCACTAAGTTCTCCCCATTCTGAAAATCAAATTCGGTTTTTGGACTTGATGATCAAATTATTGATTTTGAGTTGGAACGATTTTTCCCCTGTGTGCAGTACCGAGTTATGTGGAAAGTTGTTCACGGCGAAGCCCCACCAATACCGGAGGGTCTTTCAGAAGATGCACAAGATTTCATACGCCAATGTTTGATAATTGATCCAGCCAAACGACCCACCGCTTCTATGCTTCTACAGCATAAGTTCATTTCCAGGCCCACGAATTCCGTCAATTGAAACATCAGATTCTCATCTGATCAGAAGTTTCCTTGAAAAGGAGCCAAAAAGAGAGTCACTGACACCATGTCCGACAGTGAGTGCAATTCAACGACAAAAAGAATGGACAGAATTCAGATCGATTTATATCATGATTCTCCAGTGTAGAAAAGTCAGGTAAGGGTTGGGTTTGGTTGCGATGGAGTGCTGCTGTGAAGCTTGTCCGATCGACATCTCTGTGTCCGCCTCGGCCACAAACTAAAAGATCAGACCAGGAGTATCTTTGTTTCTCTTTCAACTTCCATTCCCTGTACATGCTGTACATATTATATACAGTCACGTTCTACGTGCTAGTGTTGTTCAACTGATTTCTGACTTCTCCTAAACCTAAACACAACGTTCAAGCCGAAGCTAGCATTTTCATCATTGAGACGTGGCCGATGTACCGGAAGAGATTTCGACAACCTAGAAAACTGAAGCACGTCGAAAGGTGAGTTGAAAGTGAGGATGAGTCGTAGGGTCTTGTCAGATTTGAGCCAATCAAATCCACAAATTCAGATAAACAATTGTAAGGTGTGAGGGTGCTGTATTTTGTAGCTCTGGATGGCTACGTCTGTCGAACACAATAAAGGTTATGGATTCGGCGTGCGGTGGGACTTGTTCTGAGCCTCAAGATTTTCGCTAGTGAGTATTCAGATTTGCTATGGGGTGTGTCGCTCGCAGTTACACGGTAAAGACGTGGTGTCTCTGTATATGGTGTCCTTGCTTTCACCGCAGATCGCACTCAAATTGCACGTCCAGCAGTGAGGCCCCAGTATACTCCAATGATCGGCATTTTCAGCGGAGAGTATTGTGTGAATATATGTTTACCCCGAGGGTTAGACGGAGATGCAACCTGGTTGTGGCAGGTATTTTGATTGTGTGAAAATCTGTGCAGGGGAAACCTAACATTCGACTATATATCAGGGTGGGTTTCAAAACGGCCCATGGCAGTTTGTAACTCCTCCATATATGGTGTTCCCCGTGAGAGAATTTTACGTGTAATCTTTTCCTTGTTTACTAACAGTTACCTGTAGATTTTTAATTCACTTGTCCATTTACGTAAATTTTTGGTCGATTTTAATAATTTACCCAAATTTTCGATTGCTTTGAAGAAAAGAAAATACTCTTGGATCCATCCGGAACAATTTTAGACTTTTATGAATAATTCCTAAAATATGCAGTGTACGGGAGTTCAACTTTATGAAATTCATTTAATTCACTTCTGAACGTTTATGGATCTAATTTCAAAACAACTCTTCAACAATTGTTGAATGTATTATCAAACTCAAAGTTCTGAGTGATTGGAAGAGATTAGTACAACATCTCACCGATAATTTTGACAATGGAAATTTCATTGATTTCAAATTGCAAATTACATGTCGGTTTTACTCTTTTGCGGTTATTAGAAAATTACAAATTCTGCAATTCAGCTGAATTCTTTGTATATTTGTATTCCCGATTAATGAAACAAATTTTTTCTAACTACATTTTATTCTTACAATTAAAAAACCAATTTGGAAGAGATGACATTTCTGCCCAACAATTTATAACATTGATTTAGTCAATAGTAAATTTCTATTATCTACAATTTATCTCATATCATGATTTCATGTACTCATGCATCCTCATAAATATTTATTTGAGGTACAAACATTGAAAAAAATATAATGGTAAAAACTCTATTCAATTTTTAATATCACAATCCACATTTTAATCAAAACATAGATTTGACCTGAACCAATAATAGTTGAACAAAGTATTAATATTTTTATTACTTTGAACAAATATATAAAATATTGCAAAAAAATAAATAAACATATATCAATTCTATATTCATTACATAAAATAACTTTGAATTTATAAATTCAGTTGTAAATTAATGATTCATTTACCATATGATGATTCTAAATGTTTAATGGTTTGAATCTATTCCAAATCTAAAAATTTAAAAAATTGACTTATAATAAATATTGGTTATAATTTTATAAAAATATATTTTAATATACATCAAACATTGATATCATAAATTGATTTTTCTTTATTTTCTATATTAAAAGATTTAAAAATATAAATATTTTACAAAAATTAATCAAATTAATTTTAATAAAATTTTTATAAATTTAAATAATAAATCATATCAAATAACTTATATATTAGTGAATATTTTTTAAGGTTGAAAAGATTTATTTTATTTTTATCAAATTAATATATTTGAGATTTAAATTTACATATTAAAATAAATCATATTAAAATTTATCTAATAATTATATCTATATATTAATAACTATATTAATATATATAATACTATATTATTTAATTTAATTATTATAAAAAGTAAGTTTAAGAAATATGTTAATTAATGATATCATTTATTAATTCTTTATATATAAAAAATAAATAATATTAAAATTTTTATATCTTCCATGACTGCATTTTCTTGACCATCCATATCCGCAAGGTTATCATTGAAAAATTAAAATTGAGTTTGATGATTGATCATAAATCACCAAAAAAAATTAAAAACTTTGAAACCAATATCATAACATTTCCGTCATATGGATATAAAATAGTATATATATACTTTGATTTCATGTAAAAAAAAAGATAATTATGTCAAATAATTCAATTTAATGGTCATCTTAACACTAACATGATCAATAATTATTTATGGATATTATTTAATCTCAAACGGATTTAAAATCCAAAATTTTACTTGAGAACATGGAGCTAGTTGAATTGAGTATACCCCTTCACGTTATATTAAATTGAAAAATTATGTCTATTAAAATTTTATATAAATCAAATCATATTATATGCAACATACATCATGGAACAACCAAACAATAATATTCCAAAGGAGAATACTAAAATAAAATATTTTAAATTATTCTGGAAAACTCAGAGTCTCTTTTTGATGCTCCTATGAAGCCTGACATCTCAATAGTCTAAACCTTAAAATCGAGTACATGGAAAATAACAAAAATGATGGGAACACTTACTCGAGTTGGAAAAGTATGAAATCTAATGGATAACATGGGGCTAGGCTCCAATAATATCACAATGTGAAATGTGTACTACCTAACATATCTGAACTATCTAAGTGAAACGGTCTACAAATAACATAACATTCAAAGAATCATCAACTAACGTGATTGTTCTCCTATGGATTACACCAACTAGTGATTTCTGAAGAGTAATTGAAACACATTGATTAAAATAGACCTATATAAAAAACTAAAAAAAGTAATACCCATCCTAGTATGGTAGGCTCTCCTACACTCCCTCATGCCGGTGTCGAAGTAAATGTTCATAGCTCAATATAACTCCAAACTTGGATGAACAAAGAGGTGACATTTCTGAATACCACTATAGTTGGATTCCTTGGCTGCTGTGCTTCACTTACCACCCATCCAGAGTATGGATGGTCACCCCATTTGAAACTAAACCTTAAAATTGTAATGTTTGAACTTGAAATTTGTCTATACAAGTAGTTGATAATGACACGGTAAGAGGATAAAGAAGTTTTGTGTGTTGAGAATCATTGACGGTGTTGCATGGACATTTTTTTACTTTGAGAACGCTTGAGTGCTTGGCTATAGAAGAACCCTCAAGAACCTCGTGTGAGTTGACAATCTCTTCTTCTTCTCCTCAGCATTCCACATTCGAGTTCATTACAACTAGTAAAACTTCAGCGGAAGAAGATTATGATATCCAATGATTGGACCTATAAATCTCGCTTAAACTTTACAAAAATTTGCTCAACAACCCTTTCAATCTCTCGAAAAAGTTTCATATATTTTTCATCTCTATATCTCTCCGAACAATTATCGATTTACACACTGTATCACAATACGATATGCAAACCCTTGTACTCTAAAACCATCACACATCCCAATCCTAGACTCCAATTGCTCTAAAATTTCATCAAAAGATCACTTGTCATCTGAACTTTAACTTTAAAAAGTTTTATTGACAAAACTTTCTGATAACAAAAGATATGATTGATGTACTAACTTCGTGATAGTCAGTGCAATCCTGCAACTCTGACTTTATACACAAACTTCAACCTATCTTTCCGTACTCAAAACTCTTCCAATTGAGTCGAAAATTCGATCGAAACACAAGCCCAAGTCGTAAATTATATCTCAGTTGACTCACATCTCTCAAAATCCTTGTAAGATTTCAGAAACCAAATACACTCAAAGGTCTAAATTTCTCTCTCTATCTTTGAATCACCATTTCAGAGTGACAAATCCTTCAAATCCATCTATTCTTGAGCCCACGTCATAGCTCATCTTGTCAACTTTCCAACACTATCTTCAAATCCTCCAATGTCTTCTTAGAAGGTCTCCAAAGCCCTTCAAAACCTTGAAAAAATTGCCCTATTGCCCTTATTGGCCAAAACTGCTAGACCAATGAAAATGGAGAATGTTATTTTGACCTCTAGTGAAACCAAATTAGCTCCATTTTAACTTTGAGCTTTACAACTATCCTAAACACACTACTTAGACACCCTATACATAATATGAGTTGTCACTAATAAAAGTTAAAATGACAACTCAAAACCGGCTAAGTATACCCGAAAATGATCACGATGAAGACACCGGATGTTGATCACAAATGGACTGGGCATCGGTACATCTGGAGGATCATGTTGTCCTCTATTCAAGTCCTACATCGACTCCACTTCGATCAGATAAGCTCCTTAGTCAGTAAGGTGATGTGTCTAGATCTCTCCCATTCCCTTTCCACCCCGACTGCGCTTTATATCTGATAAGATCCAAGATAATATCTCTTGGAGCCTTTTCAACATCCAAGCCCTACAAAATTGATCCAACGGTGGGCTCTTATTAGCTTTACAATGCCGTCGATTATCCTAATCTAAAGTATCGCCGTCATGATAACAGCTCTGAAGACGACACATGTCATCATCTTCTCATAGTAGCCGCGTCACAACACGACAACGGTGGTGGGGTGTCCACTTCTTTCATCTCCTCCAAACAGGTTCATGTTTTTAAGTGTCTTGTGAAATGCAAGCATTGAGCATCAGCATTTTCTCGCAAACTATCAAGAAGGTCTGGTCGGTCACGGTGGCGTTCTTCCCATAAACAGTAGCCTTATAATGGAGATTGGAGGACCACGCATCGAAAAGTCGGAGGACCATTCCCTTGAGAAACAGAAGTTCATTGACGACAAAATGGCTCAACTGTCACTTAAAGCTCTTGAAGTGTTTTCACATCATTTTTTCTGGGATTCGCATATTTCAGCGAAACTTATATGACGGTTGCATATGGGCAAAGTTACCCGCTTGCACTATACTTGATCTTTGCTGTTACATTTCTTGTATTCACCTGAAAAATAGACATAGTAGAATAACAGAAGGGATGGGAAGAGCCCATCAAATCGTACAAGGAAGGAATCAAAACTGTAATATGGGGCTAGGCCCCAATAGCATCACATTGGGAAATATGTCCTAGAGAACCTAAGATATCCGAACTATCTAGGTCAAACGGTCTACAAACAACACGAGCATCCGAAGAAGCATCACCTAATGTGATTGCTCTCTTATGGATTGCACAAACTAGTGCTCTCCGTAGAGCAATGGAAACATGTTGCCTAAAATAGACTATACAGTAAGCTTAAGAGAGTAACACCCCTAGCCGTCTAGTATGGTAGGCTCTCGTGCACTCCCTCACGAACATGTCGAAGTCAGTGTCCATAGCTCCATATAACTCCAAAGCTAGAGGAATAAAAAGATGACCTCTCTGCATACCCCTATACTTGGAGACCTTGGTTGCTACCGCTCTACTTGCCGCCCATCCTGGAGGATGGGTGATCACCCCCTCGAAATTGTGTCTCTAGTAGGATCGGTAACCACCACATCCGTCACAGTGCCCTGGTCCTCCCGAACCAAGTACAGGTCTACCCTAACCCTAGTCGACTGCAAGGCATACCAACGCTCTTTGCATGTGAGGTAGCTATCCTCTCATGTCGTAACAAACACCACATCTCTAATGGCATCATGGGGAGCTATCCTCTACCTTCTGAATGGGCAACAAGTCATATAAACACATGCTAAAGTGATACCACACTCACATGTGAGTAATGAAGATGTAGATGGATGGATCAAGCCAAGATGGAACCTCATTGGTGTAGAGAAAGTAGCTGGTGAGAGTTGGAATGTCTTGATGCATGGTCCAGCCAAGATCCACGTGCTTGCATCCTTGCGTAGACAAGTTCTTGTAGTACTAGGAATGGTCGGGTCCACTATGTGAATGTAGAGCCTCATGAAACTGTCGATCAATTAAGATAGACTGCAGACCCCTAGTCCAATAGGTAGCAAGAGAGGAAAAAGATGAGAATTCATGTCATATCTCCCGTGGTAAAGCATCTCTCGTATGTCGCAATAATACTTGTAAGGAAAATGATCTCGTATCCACGTCCCTTGTATATATCTCCAAGATAGGTCTATATGCGATCACAAATCGAGAAGATAACAAAGGTGCAACAAGCGCCCAACTAGCCAAGAATGCGGTAGGTGCCGTCTACTCCACCAATAATAAGCCTACACCTCCACCCGAAATTGGCAAAGATGTTTGTCTCCTTGCCAAATCTTTTGACACATACTCAAATATCCCTGGTCCGATGATGTCACCAAAGATGCCCATGATCCTCCTATCAAAGGCAGTCAAACATGATATGAATGTGGGTGAAGGAGGAACCTTACGAAGAACATAGGTGGGTCGACGAGCAATATTAGATGACAGTATACCAAACGTCATTTGCGGATCCACTAGAAGAGGAAGGTCATCTACATGCAAAACATCCTTGGCAAGTGCAACATCTAGGTAGTGTGAGATAAAATCCTCTGACCCTACTGACACTCCTAGAATACGTAAAGCGTCAGTGGATGTCATATATCCCTATGGAAGCTGGAGATGAGGAGGAATGCCCAAAGGAGGAATTTCATTCATTTCTCTTGTGCATGTCCAAATTCCTAGTTTACAAACCTGCAAATGTGCCCTTGTTTTAATATGTTCGGTTATGTGTGCCAATGATTTTGTGCCATATGACAAAACCATCACAAATGATCATATGTATCAGAGCCACATGAAGCTTCATAGAACAGACATAGAGAGTTGCGAAGTTGAATTTATTAATATTACTATATTGAGCAGCTTTTTGCAAACTTAGAAATCTACGAAGTTGGCAAACCCTGTAAATCAATGCTATTGCACATCATCTAAGTCTGACAAAGATACAGTCGTATCTCATGTTTACTAGGGAAATCATTCATCCTTGTCTTCTAAGACAACTACCATGCTTCAGTTGACGATTTTGAAATATATTTCAATATATTACAAATCATAAATATGGGTTTCTTCATATTTTTGGAGATGAGGAGGATTTATGATGTTTGTCTCCTTGCCAAATCTCCTGTCACGCATTCAAATATCCTTGGTCCGATGATGTCACCAAAGATGCCCATGATCCTCCTATCAAAGGCTGTCAAACATGATATGAATGTAGATGAAGGAGGAACCTTACGAAGAACATAGGTGGATCGACGAGCAATATTAGATGACAGTATACAAAACGTCACATGCGGATCCACTAGTAGAGGAAGGTCATCTACATGCAAAACATCCTTGGCAAGTGCAACATCTAGGTAGTGTGAGATAAAATCCTCCTTGAATACGTAAAGCGTCAGTGGATGTCATATATCCCTATGGAAGCTAGAGATGAGGAGGAATGCCCAAAGGAGACCAAGCCCTACACTTTGACACCTTGAGCTTTCAAGCCTACAAGATGAAGCTCGGTAGTCAAGTAATCAAAGGCCTACTTAATGTTGTCTACAAGATCCACAATGTGTGTATCATCCGTTAAGGAGGGGAACACACAACCATGCATGGCAAAGCAGTAGACAAAAAAGCTCTATAATGAGCCATTGCAAACAAGGAATCCTCCCAAAGGATCTTCCTATCGAGTGCCAGTAGCGGATTGTAAAACGGTGACTTCCTCCTCGGAAAAGCCATGTTGATAAAAGAGAGAACAATGTGAATCGTAGAAAGACCGTACAAAAGGAATAAGGCTTGATAGAGATCCACCTGCCTCTCTAAGCTTTCTTAAAATAAATACACGTGATACGTTGTTAAAAGCATTCTGAACGTCCATTTGTAAGACAACCCAATCCGGATGGATATCTAGAAGTGCTCTAATGTCCAAAGATATCCCCTCATAGCCTCTTGGTGTGACGAGTCCACACTGATGTGGACAAAGATGCTCTGGAAGTGTGAGCGATGTTGCAAGACAACGATACGGCTCACTAATCGCAATAAGACCTCTCCAAAAGCAATTGGTATGATGCCCCTAGTGTCCTCCATAGTGAGAAGCCAACTAGCACCCAGAACCTGACTAATTGACAACGAAATCTTCCCTCTCACAACTGATGTAGCCACCTGAAACAACTCTATGAAACCACTAGAGGGATCATCCACCTGAGAGCAATCTCGAAGATGCTCTTATACCATCTAGGACAAACCCCCTGAGGATAAACACGGGGTTGTGCATAGAGAATGGGCAAATAATGATCTATCAAGACATAATGACTTCTCTCGCTAATACTCTAAGATCTCTAATGGTATCTCCTCGCCCATGGGTGGATGTAGAAGACATAAAGAGGAAATCGTCTCCTCATTGAGACTTGCCATGGACAAATGATGAAGGGTGAATGCACCCATGCTATATTCCCCGGCCTACCCCAAGATCCTACACCGCCATAATTGCACCAAATCAGAAGTATCATGTGACTGAACCCGACTCCTAACCTGTGTGGTCCAAACAAACTCCTTCTACAATGTAGACCAATCCCCTACTCGGAATCTCCAGAATCTAGCTGTCACCTCTCTATGTCAAGCATGTCCCCTTTTAGTATAACGTAGACACCATGGCGGAAGTAATAGAAACAAAAATCACGCTAATTCGTCCATGGAATCGCGTGCCAACCAACCAAATGGTAAGCGAAAAGCATATCTAGCCTCGTCATGGAGTGCACGAGGGAGCCTATGGAATAAACGTGGACATGAAAATCTAGTCTCAAAAGCCCTAGAATCGAACCTACATGAGAAGCTAACCTTTTCCACGATCCGATCGGTATATCATAATGATCAATGAAGGAATCGAGTAGTTTGAGTGTTCCTTGAAATGACAAATACCTATGTCGATGTGATCGTCCTCCTACATCTTTCCCACGTGGGTCTTTACCCATTGCAAGGTAAAAAGACAATGACACACCAGACATGGTGTATCACACACTGCTTTTGGCAGCCCCATGAGGGAAAGTGAAACTATAGCTAGCACAAAGAAAATGATAAAGACACCAAGCACTCCATCATGTATCTCCTCCCACTTGTAGAACCACAACCCTCTAACCCCACCTCACATTGAAAAATGCTAACTATGAAAACCCTAAAATCTAAAAGCAATCATAACTTTTTATTCCTATCTCCATAATTTTCCAACTAGGTCCCGATAGAACCAATGCAAGAAAAGGAAGAGATTGGAAAATAAAATCCCGATCCATATGTCTAATTTGAAAAAAATCACTCGAAATCCACTCAAAACTCTAGAAAACAAAAATACTCATATCGCACTATATCATTCTTCATAGTCTTCAATTAAGGTACCAATGGAACCCAAATTGAAAGACGAAGAGAATTGACTATTCACTCTCCATGTTTGACAAAGTGTGGCCACAGAATATGTAAGAAAGTATACTACCCTATTCTACTATCTTTCTCCCCGTAATCTCCAAACTCAACTCCTCTCACGCAATCCTTGAGAAATTAGGTAGGGCTTTGTGATCTGACATAAAAGATTACGTCGACTGCTTGTCTTGGTGTGATGAGTTCAGTTCTAAGGTAGCACATACTTGTACCAATATAGAGGTGTCACAAAATGATAAAGTATGATGTGTTTATTATGGTTAACTCACATGGAATGAGTATTGATATGTCTTGCAGTTGACTAAGGTTATGGTAAAGTTATACTTGACTAAGGTTATGACAGATTTATATTTGGTTTGGGAGAACCAAGTTATAATAGAGACGGATAGTTAACTATCCTACACGTGATACAATTTCAGAGGGGATGGACATCCATACTCCTTGATGGACAGTGAGTGGAGCTCAACCATCCAAGGTCTCCAAGTTTAGTGGTATACAAAAAATTCATCTCTTTGTTACTTAGTTTTGGAGTTATATGGAACTATGGACACCGATTTTGACATGTTCATGATAGTGCAAAAGAGTTTACCATACTATGGATCAAGGAATATCATTCTCTTTACGTTATTGTATAGTATATTTTAGACATTATTTCCATTGGTCTAGAGAGAGCATTAGATGATTGTGTTTATATGATAGCAATCACTTATGCATATGTTGTGTTGTTTGGAGAATGTGTAACCTAGAAAGTTATGATATTTTAGGTGCATATGCTATTGGGGCTAGCCCCATGTTACCCTCTTGGCTTTCATCCTTTTAGTTATTGTATTGTGTCCCCCACCATCATATAAAGTCGGTTGAATGGGAGTAACCACAGTTGATCGAATCACAATTCCTCAAAGCCTGTGCGTGAGTACACACTCTAAGAGTCCCTGTTGACTCTTTATCGTCTCCTCACTGTCTATAGTGAGAGACGGTACTTGTTATGACATTCCCAGAAATACAATGTGCAGGAAAGGACACAGTAAAGTCGTACATGGATCAAGCCAAACGGGTAACCTGGGGCTAGGCTCTAATAGCATCACAATGGGAAATTCCAGAAACGTTTCGCCACGTTTGGGACAACTTTATCCACTTCACTGATCATTTCCGTCATTATTTTACCATAGAGAGACGTACACTGGTCAGTTATAGCCGGTAGACAATCCACAGATAAAACTATCAATGCGTTTTGTCTGTGACTAAAAATGAAGGTTACAAAAATCTAGCATTTAATTTGTGAGTCCTATTTGATCCCCACACACAAAATGATCAGGATGATTATCCGACAGTAGTAAGTAATAAACTGTAATTCCTTTATGTGCATACTCCAAAAAAGGATTAAACTAATGATGTTTGCTCCAAGCAATATGCATCCAGTTTATATTCTTCACGTAATGAGTCTCATTAGAGTTTAGAAAATAAAAGTGGCCCTAAACTCAAAACCGTAATTAGTATGGGCTACACTAATTAAGAAGCCAAATTTTTGTGTCCCAACAAGAAATTAGTGTGGGCCAAACTAATTAAGATATGTCAAATAGTTACACTAATTGGGGAGCATTGATACACACTCATCTGAAGCATAGCAACCATTGATACACCCTAATTAGGGTACCTGATAAATTAGTGTGGGCGACACTAAATAAGGGTTTTAAACTTTGTTAACACTAATTAGGAATGCAAATTTGGTTTTTCAATTTGGTGAGTTAGCCTCATATTTTTGGTGACCGCAGCAAGTGGCGGATTGATGCTTACGATAATGTGTGAGAGTTCTACACTCAAAAGAAAGTGTAGAACTCTTGCCTGTATTTTAGGTCCAATTTGATGTCATTTTATCAAAGAGCTTGAACAAAAATACCCAATTTTATTTACTCAACATGAGTTCATTAATGGACTGGAATTCAATTAAAATGCTTAGGATAATGTGCACAATTCTCATTAAAACTCGGGAGTCATCTGTTTCAAACGCCAATATCATGTCAAATCTAACCCAAGATCTCACCAAATCATAACGTTATGCGAATATGACAACCTGTTCCTATCAGCCTAATTATTCAACTTATGAACATAATTTGCAACAAGCTTGAGAAATCAATATTTCACTAGATGTTTTACATTATATCATATCTAAACTAGCCTTATTGTGTTTTTGAGATATATATTATGAGATATTATGACATGTGTATCTTTACATATATTATGACAATGACATTTTATTTCAAGATGATAATTGGTTCATTGTAATGTTGTTAAATAGTCATTGTTGGAAAACTTTATAGAATGATGATGTTGATAAAACTTCAAAAAATATTATCTTGGACATTATCAGATACAGACATGGCCGGTGTCGTGTTGTGACGCGGCTACTATGAGAAGATGATGACATGTGCCATTTTCAGAGTTGTTGTCATGACGGCGATAGTTTAAGTTAGGATAACCAACGGCGCATTGTAAGGCTAATAAGAGCCCACCGTTTGATCTACTTTGTAGGGTCAGGATGTTGAAAAGGCTCCAAGAGATATTATCTTGGACCTTATCAGATATAAAGCGATCAAGGATGGAAAGGGTATGGGAGAGTACTAGACACATCACTTTGCTGACTAAGGAGCATATCTGATCGAAGTGGAGCCGACGAGGACATGGATAGAGGACAACATGATCCTCCAGATGTACCGATGCCTAATCCATTTGTGATCAACATCCGGTGTCTTCATCGTGATCATTTTTGGGCGTGGTTAGTGTATCATTTTGGAGATAACTTTCTGCAACAAGTGATAAACTCTCCGCACCGATTATTCTTCGAGTTGTTTCCCTACGGCGCGATTTGGGACGAATAACGATTATGCTTTTTGATTTAGTTTGGGCGCTATGGATTTGAACTTACCAGTAGTGGTGGCTTTCAACACATGGGTTCCAATCCATCACTATTGCTTACCGAAAACAAGCCATAGGGAGTTGATTGTTAGGAACTTTGGCGAGGAGTATTATTCTCAAGTTATAAACTCCCCGGTTCCGTTTGTAGTTCCGTTCATACTTAGCCGGTTTCGAGTTGTCATTTTGACTCTTTATTAGTGGCAACTCATATTGTGTAAAGGATGGCTAAGTAGTGTGTTTAGGATAGTTGTAAAGCTCTAAGTTAAAATGGAGCTAATTTGGCCACACTAGAGGTCAAAATAACACTCTTCATTCTCATTGGTCTTGGAGTTTGGGCCAATGAGGGCTCTTGGGCAACTTCTTCGAGGTTTTGAGGAGTTTTGGAGACCTTCCAGGGTGACATTCGGAGATCTGAGGATTGGGTTGGAGAGCTAACGGGACGAGCTACGACGTGGGCTCAAGAATGGATGGATTTGAGGATTTGTCACTCTGAAGTGATGATTCAAAGTTAGAGTGAGAAATCTAGACCTTTGAGAACCTTACAAGGGTTTTGGGAGATCTAAGTCGACAGAGATATAGTTTTCGACTCAGGCTTGTGTTTTGATTGAAGTTTTGACTCGATTGGACGAGTTTTGAGTACGGAGTGATAGCTTGAAGTTTGTGTATGATCAGAATTGTAGGACCCGACCGACCGTCACGAAGTTAGTACAGAGATCATATCTTTTGATATCAGAAACTTCTGTCAATAAAACTTTGCACAGTTCAAGTTCTAATGATGAGTGACCTTCTCATAAAATCTGGGAGCAATTGAAGTCAAGGATTGGGATGTGTGACGGGTTTTGTACACAGGGGTCTGCATATCGCCTTGTGTTACAATGGGTAAATGACCAATTGTTTTGAGTGATCTAGAAACGTAAAACATCTGAAACTTTTATGAGTGATAGTAAGGGTTGTGGAGCAATTTTCTGTAAAGTTTGAGCGAAAGTTATTGGTCGAATCATTAGATATCATAGTCTTCTTCCGCTGAAGTTTTACCGGCTATAATGTGGAGTGCTGAGGAGAAGAAGAAGAGATTGTCAACTCACACGAGGTTCTAGAAGGTTCTTCTGACCAGGCTTCGGGCGTTCTCGAGCAAAGAAATGTCCATGCGACATAAGTGGTGAACTCGGCGTGAAACCTCTCGAGGTGGAGGAACTTTCATGAGTTCTCTTCGCGAGTTTTCAGTTTCATGAGTTTCGGTTTATGGTTGGATGTTCCAAGTTTAGAGTTAGGTGTAGATTGCAAGGTTAGGTTGTGGGTTGGCCTTGAGATATAAGGATGCAAGTTCAAGTTTTGTTTGGACTTGAGATATAAAATTAGTGAGGAATCAGATTGTAAGAACTCTATAGTGATAGCTTAGCGCATAACATTGAGTTTTATGATATGTCAAATGCCAAGTGCTGGCAAGAGTCAGTCATGGGTGGGTTGGGAAAATTCAAGTATGGAGGGTCATTTGTTTGCTTCTTGTGTTTGGATCCCCTCCATCTTGGCTTCTTGTGTGTGCGCCATCTTTGGATTTGTGTGGGCCTTTCGATTCTATAGGAGTGCTAGGACTTGATCACCGGTTACCACTCAGTGCGTCTTTGCGTATTTCTCTTGTGAGAAGTTGGAAGTGATGGCCAACTCTCCCAAGAGTGCTTGAGGTGATGGCAGGTTAGGTTGCCCAATCCATTAGGCATAGACCACGGGGATCTAGATTTAGATCAGAGTAGATAGATCGGAAGGTTGAATACTTGGGGAATTTGAGGGTCAAACGATCAAGACGGCTTTTCATTGACAACAAGCCGAGTGGATGTTCGGGATCACAAGGACGGTTACAAAGAGTGGGGAGGGGTCGAGCATAGCAAGCGAGGTACCTAAGGTGCAGCTTGATCCGGCAACAGCGGAGATGTTTCAAGCGTTCACGCTCTTCCTTCAACAGCAACAATTGCAAGACCGAAGGGAGAATTGACCACAAGGGCGGCGCAAGCTGTGGTGGGGAAGATGGATCAGTTTGACGGGAGGGATGTCTCAAAGTACTTGAGATACTACATCAAGGAAATGGAGCTGAACCGTGTTGCATAAAAAGAGATGATAGAAATATTTCGTCTTGCTGCGGTGCCAGAGATTAGAAGTCATGTGAAATCCCTACAGGAACACTTTGGTGAGGGTTGGGAAACCTATTCCCGTGCCTTGAGGGATGAGTACTTCTTAGAAGATTCTGATAGAGTCACTAAGAAGTCCTTCATGGAGTGGGTCGAAAGGCCCAATAAGAAGTCTCATGCAACGGAGCTTCTTAGGGAGTTTGAGAGACAATTCTCACAATTGTCTCGATTGGAGAAGATCACCTTGGAGTCACATAAAACAGAATTGTTTCTCCGAGCTGCTGATGTGGAGTTGCAAGAGAAGTTGGAGTTGCTTCTCGAAGACAAAAATGAGGAAGAAGGGCTAACAGGTAGTTGGACTCTTAGCGAAGAGAGAAAGAAGGAGAGAAAAGATTGTGATGAGAAGACCCCTTCACACGGTTTGTTTCTATTGCTCCAAAGACGCGTTACTAGGCAAGTGGTTCCAAACTCCAACATTCAAGCTCCGGTTGTGAACTACAGAAAGGAAGAATCATCCATCGATGAGATCATGTGAGGGATGAAGGAGCTTAAGATCAAATTTGCAATGTTGGAAGAGAAAGACATGGGAGGGGAGAAGAAGACTTCCACCAAGCAAGCGTATGTGCAACGGTGCATATGGTGTGACAAAGACCGATCATGCACGGAGGGATTGTGGGGACTTTGCACAAACATTGCAAAGTGGAGAAATTTTCTGGAAAGAAGGGAAGGTAGCCCTCAAGGACACCGGAGCAATCATCCAAACCAATTTTGGTAAGGGAGGGATGAGAAGGAAAATCCCCCCTGGAAGGTTTCCGAAATCCCTAAAAACCTTCAAAAGTTGCCTTAGTGTCCTCATTGGCCAAAACTCCTAGATGAATGGGAATGGAGAATGTTATTTTGAACTCTAGTGTGGCCAAATTAGCTCCATTGTAACTTAGAGCTTTACAACTATCCTTAAAACACTACTTTGACATCCTATACACAATATGAGTTGTCACTAATAAGAGTTAAAATGACAACTCAAAACTAGCTAAATATACCCAAAAGTGATCACGATGAAGACACCGGATGTTGATCAGAAATGGACTCGACATCGATGCATCTGGAGGATCATATTGTCCTCTATCCATGTCCTACATCGACTTCACTTTGATCAGATAAGCTCCTTAGTCAGCAAGGTGATGTGTCTAGATCTCTCCGGCTCTTAACAGTCTTACAATGCCGTCGGTTATCCTAACCTAAAGTATCGCCGCCATGACAACAGCTCTGAAGATGACACATGTCATCATTTTCTCATAGTAGCCGCGTCACAACACGACACCAAAGGTCATTGAGCAGGTAAAGTACTTGGATCCTACCATGGATCCATCAACAATTGCAGAAGAAGTATTATGATAATCGACTTGGGACGAAGAAGATGAAGACTTTCAAAGAAGTTGATTGGGTAATGTTTTACGACTCCATTAGATATAAGAGAGCACGAAAGAAATTTCTTCCAAAGTACTTTTGTCCTTTCATAGTTCACAAAGTGAGGGGAAACCTTACTTACGATTTGAAAGAGTTGGGAGGACGACATTTTGATCAGGTGAATCACTACAAGTTGAAGTCATTTCATCGACGATCAGATTCTTTCACTCCGAGGACGGAGTGAAATCTTGCTCCGGGGATAAATGTTAGATCCAGGGTTGTACATATAGGATAAAATGTAAGTATATCTAAAGTGTGCCTAAGTTTATCTTAGTCATGACTATGTTTAGCTAGTTATGGTTAAGTTGGAGAAAAATATAGAGTAACTTTTGGTGTGGTAGATGAGAACTACTATTTTGTTGTTTAGTAGGAATCAAGGAACATATCCCATCACATGGATATCTTGACTTTACTTGACTTGGACTACTTTTCATTGGTTGGACTTGGTGAATACCCTTAAATCTAGGGGCGAGATTGACTTGGTACACTAAAGTCAATTGGAGGATAGTTAGGCTTCTAGAAGATCCAAGCGGACCAATTGCATGTTGCCATGTACCCTTTTCATTGGGGTTTATGATCTCTACCTCATTTAAACTTGGTAAGAAAAAGTTACATAGTGATTACTTATAGTTACTAAGGTAAGATTCTAAGTAGTTTAAATAGAGAGGTTGAGAATCAACTTTCAAGTTAGTTTTAGGAGAATTTAGTTTTGTGATCTTAGTTTTGGAGAGACCTTGTTTTGGGAAGCTTGGTTCTTGGAGAAGTCATAATCGTGGTGGAGTCTTGATTCAATGAAGACTTTGATCATTAAAGTATCCCTTATTTTTGATTGATATCTTACTCTTGGTGAGAATTTACATCATGGAGTTTGGACTTTGAGAGTTTGTGTAAGAGTGTGCATTAAGATCATGGTCATAGGATGAAAACAAGTCCTTCTAGATTCATGATGAGCTTCCAAAAAGCCATCGGAGGTAAACCTAAGTGAGAGTCAACCCGGTGTCACATGGACATTTCTTTGCTCTGAGAACGTCCGAGCGCCTGGCTGTAGAAGAACCCTCTAGAACCTTGTGTGAGTTGACAATTTCTTCTTCTTCTCCTCAGCACTCCACATTCGAGTACATTATAAACTGGTAAAACTTTAGCGAAAGAAGATTATGATATCCAATGATTCGACCAATAACTCTCGCTTAAACTTTATAGAAAATTTTTCCACGATCCTTTCAATCTCTCAGAAAAGTTTCAGATGTTTTTCTCCTCTAGATCTCTCAGAACAATTGTTGATTTACACACTGTATCACAAGGCAATATGCAGCCCCTTGTGTACAAAACCCATCACACATCCCAATCCTTGACTCCAATTGCTCCCATATTTCATTAGAACGTCACTCATCATCAGAACTTGAACTGTGCAAAGTTTTATTCACAAAACTTTCTGATATCAAAAGATATGATCTCTGTACTAACTTCGTGATAGTCAGTGCAATCCTGCAACTCTGACTATATACACAAACTTCAGGCCACGTCGTAGCTTGTCCCGTCAGCTCTCCAACACTATCCTCAGATTTTCAAATGTCCCCATTGAAGGTCTCCAAAACTCCTCAAAACCTCGGAGAAGTTGCCCAAGAGCCCTCATTGGCCCAAACTCCAAGACCAATGAGAATGAAGAGTGTTAATTTGACCTCTAGTGTGGTCAAATTAGCTTCATATTAACTTAGAGCTTTACAACTATCCTAAACACACTACTTAGCCATTCTATACACAATATGAGTTGCCACTAATAAAGAGTCAAAATGACAACTCGAAACCGGCTAAGTATGAACAAAACTACAAAAGGAACCGGGGAGTTTATGACTTGAGAATAATACTCCTCACCAAAATTCCTAACAATCAACTCCCTATGGCTTGTTTTTGGTAAACAATAGTGATGGATTAGAACCCACATGTTGAAAGCCACCACTAATGGTAAGTTCAGATCCATAGCACCCAAACTAAATCAAAACGTAGAGTATTACATCCCAAATCGCGTCTAGGAAACAACTGGAAGAATAATCGGGTCTGGAGAGTTTATCACTTGTTGCAAAAAGTTATCTCCAAAATGATACACTAACCACGTCCGAAAGTGATCACGATGAAGAAACCGGATGTTGATCAAAAATGGATTGGGCATCGGTACATCTGGAGGATCATGTTGTCCTCTATCCATGTCCTACGTCGGCTCCACTTTGATCAGGTAAGCTCCTTAGTCAGCAAAGTGATGTGTCTAGCTCTCTCCCATACCCTTTCCATCATGATTGCAATTTAAATCTGATAAGGTCCAAGATAATATCTCTTGGAGCCTTTTCAACATCCTGACCCTACAAAGTTGATCCAACGGTAAACTCTTACTTGACCTTACTTTTGCGGCTTGAGTCGGTTATCCTAACCTAAAGTATCGCCATCATGGCAACAGCTCTGAAGATGACACATGTCATCATCTTCTCATAGTAGCCGCGTCACAACACAACATCCACTCCCTCTAAACCTGTGCATCCTCATGTATGCATCAAAAAGTTAACCAAGGTGTGTGCGGCGTCAGATTAGATCAACCTGATCTTCTATTCCAGCTAGATCCTCCCCATATGACTCATCTTCACCAAAAAGGTCAAACTCCTCCTCGAGTTGGCCGAGGTTGATCTTCTTATCCCGACTTTTGAAGATCTTTATTCGCTTTCCTGCAATAGGTACCTTCAGCTTTGTACCATCCAACTCTCTTAGCAAATAAGTAGCATTGTCATGGACATTGATCACCACATATGGCCCAAACCACCTCTTTGAAAACTTCCTCAATGTGATATGTTGGTTATCCAGACTGTTGTCATACACCAACACCCAATCACCTTCTTTAACCTCCTTTGGTCTCAACCTATGACGTTTGTCAAATCTGTCCTTGTTTCTAAGACGTGTCTCTCTAAGTCTCTCTATTGCCAATTGTACATCCTCCGTTCTCCTTTCCAGCTGTCGAATGCGTATCGTCAAAAGATCTTCTCTACTCATATTATCCTCCCAAGGCAACACACTCCATGTGGGAATGTTTTCCTCTATTGGCATAATCGGCTTTTGGCCTTGCATTAATTCTAATGGCATATAGCCGGTCACAGAGCTATGGGTTGTATGATCAATCCATAATGCAAAAGGTAACAAACGAGGCCATTGTCCAACCTTCCCCCTACATGACTTCACAATTGCTTGGATAATAGGTGGATGACCCCGCTCACTCTTCGCATTCCCTTCTGGATTATAAGCATTGGTGAGAGACAGCTTGACTCCACATCTCTCAAAGAAGTCACGTGCCTCTTGAGCATTCAACTCTCCTTGATCAGCGGTTATCTTCCCAACACATCCATAACGACACACAACATCCTCCAAAAGAAATCTGCAAACCCCTTCTGTTGCTTTTGATCGTAATGCTCTCCCCTCCACTTGATTGGATAGATCCTCCCTCGCTAACACCAAATATATCATATGTCCTAATCCCATCGGCATGACCACCAAATCCACAACCCACTTGTAATGGATAGCAAGTGGATATGTACGATGCAAACTATCACGGTGTCGGATTACATAATACATCTGACATGTCTCACAAGTCTCCACAAATTCTACCACATCCTTGTAGATGTTTTTCCACCAACATCTCTCTTTCAATTTCATGAAAGTGGCATATATTCCCCTGTGGCCTGCCCATAAGCTTTCATGAAACTCCCGCATCAACTCATGTTGAGCCTCCTTTCCACAAATCACACGTTGTGGCATGTCATCCTTGTGCTTCGGTCTCTTTCATAGGTATCCATCTTGTCACATGTAGTTGTAGGCCTTCCTTCTTACATGTTTGAACTTATGATCACTCCAACCGCTTTGTCGTGCTAGTGTGCTGAGATATTTTCCAATATCTAACCACTCACCCTCAAGAAACATCTCCAAACTTTGTGTTACTCCTTGTTGATGAGCCACAGAATAAAATGTCGTTCCAACATCATCAGTATCATCAATCATTTCTTTTTCTCTCTCATATCTAGCTCTTGACAACATATCTGCCATCTTGTTATCCTTTCTTGCCACATGCTTGAACTCCAGATTAAGCGTCTTGATGTATGCTATCCACCTCAACATTGCAATATCCTGTGTATTGCAATTGGTGATCATCCCCAGCAATGGTAAACAATCCGTCTCCACAATCACATGTGCCCCAATCAGGTAGTTCCTTTCCGACTTCATGGCCATAACAACACCCCACAATTCCTTCTTCACCTGAGGATAACTTCACTGTCTTTCACTCAAGACCTTGGCTCCAAATCTCACAGCATACCTACTCCCTTCATCTTCGTCATCCTGCCCCACGACCCATCCTATGGCAATATGACTGGTATCCACCATCAATATCACAAGCTTGTTACCATGATATTCTATCCTTCGCAACACCGGAGGTGATGACATACACCTCTTCAACTTCCTCATGGCCTCTACATGTCTATTCTCCCAGACAAACTTCTGATTTTTCCTTAACAACGCATATAATTGATCTGTTATATGAGCATAGTTAGGAATCCATATGTGATAGAACACAACAGTACCTAAAAACCGCCTCACTTTTGTCAAGGAATTACAGATTTCGCGCATCCTTTGAATAGCATCCACCTTGTTGGGATTTGGTTTTCGACCGTACCATTCACACAAATGACCAACAATGACAACCTCTCGTACCCCAAATATAGATTTTGCTCCTGACAATGTAAGATGAACCTCCTCCAATCGAGATAATATCCTCTCACAATCTTCAATGTGATCCTTCATAAACTTCTGACAGCCCCTTTGATTGATGGTTCCATCCTTCTCCTCTTTTGTACATCCTTTGATTGGCACATTATCTAGAAAAGGCATAGTCTTCTCCGGAATAAAGTCCCTTAACACTTTATTCATCCCATTCATCATGTGTGCTACTGAATTTGTTGCCCCTTGTGGCAGCATGCACATCCTTACCAAGCCCAAGGGTGTTCTCATTGTGGTAACATTGTTGCTTCCTTCTGATAGTTGAAACTGATCATACCCAGAGTAAAGATTCCCCATGGAGTAGATAGCTCTCCCCGCAAAGGCTTTTGCAAACTCGTCCACAATTGCTCCCACCCCCATATTCCTGATAGTCACTTGATTCACCGGTTGCATGAATCGAAGTGATCCATGAATCTTGAATGAATCGTAGTGATCCATTCTTTTTTGGCAATGTAAACCACCAACTGGAATATGGTGCAAAGGACGGCTCCAAAATCCTCATCCACATCTTCTCCTTCAACAACTCAATGAGTTTTGGAAGATGGGCTCTAGGTATTGGGATCGGTCTCAAGTCCCAAGGCGCATGAGGCACAGTAAAAATGATCATGGGAGCTACTACATTAGGATCCACACACCCTATCTCCTTTGCTTCAAAAGAGAATGCTTTTCCATGCCTAGCAAGCATCTCTTTGAAACATCTTTCCTCATTTGTAAGAAGAAAACCATCAGATCCAACCTTCAACTCCTTCAGTAAACTTGTGTCCCATTTTACTACGATCCCTCAAGTTACTTTCTCTACTCGCTTGCTGCACTTGTTCCTTCGAGTCAATTGGTAAAGGAGTTGTTATCGGTTTCACCTTCTTATCAATTGTTTTATACCTGGTCTCCACTCGAACTTCAGGTGCTTGGAACGCCTTGATAGTGGAATAGAGCTCTCTAGAGTGAACCTCCACTATCTTATCCTCATCGCCAAATCCAATCTCCATCATCTCCTTCAACGGATCTCCCAAACCAAACTCCTCATAAACTCCTGATATATATTCACCTTCCTCAAGAAGCTTCAAATCTGCAAGGTCTTCTTCATATATGTGCAGTTTGTTCTTCTCCCATCTTTTCAAATTAGCAACCTCCTTGTATGTAGCATATCCATCATGCGAAAACTCCATCAACCCTGTACAAAAGGTACCTTTCTCTTGCATAGGTGAGAGTACATTCTCCTCCGTACCACTATATCCTCTGTATACAACGTACTTCTCCAAAATCCTCAAAATCTTCATATTTTGGGAAAGCTCCCTCTCTCAACCGTGCTTTGTTTCTCTCATGATTTTCCAGAATTATTAGAAACTGCACTAACCGCTTTCCATCTTGGCTGCGAATTCGTGCATATGCCGATCCATCATCAAGCATTCTTGTCTTCATCCGGAGTGCTATAATGTACGGTTGCCCCAGAATCAATGGGTATGAAGTTGAGTCTTGCACAAAGAAATTCTGCTCAACTACAACATCCCCAATCTTCACCGAAACATCAGGGCACGCTCCATACAAGTCCCCTCGAGTGTTGTTGGCTGCCCTAATCACCCAACCATGCTTGGTGTCAATAGGCCACCTCCCCTTCTTGTAGAACTCTCTCGACATTATATTGATCTTCGATCCATGATCAATTAGTGCTAACACCGGTTCACTGATATCCCCTAGCTTCACAAGGGTTTCAGTAGTCACCCTTGCCCAATGCGATCGGGTGTAACGGCTAGACACCTTCAAACCTTCTTCTTTTGCCTCATCCTCAAAGCGAACCTTCTAAGATTTCAATCCACAACACTCTACCAACGCATCTTCTTCATCCCTTGATACCTTTGTACCCATAGCATGAAGTAGAGCAGTCTCATTGGAAATCTGTCGTTTCCTCTTGATGATATCAATGATAACATCATGAAACTCCTTCTTTGCTATTCCAAGTATCTCCCTCAAGGTAAACTCTACCTTGGCATTTAAAATCCTCTCCTCCATGACTCCCTTCAAATCTGTTGCCGCCTCAATATCCGATTGTAGTTTGTTAAGCTGGTACCTTCCCCTTGTCCTTCTCACCCCCTTTGGTTCTTTCCTTAGACCTCGAGGGACCAGCTTCCTCCATAGCGTGATCAGGTGGGAGAGGTGTATCAATTCTGATACGTTCTCTAGCCAACCTCTTCAATGAGAGTCCTTCGCTAGAATCCTCCTCTTCCCTCCGTCTCTTCTCTTCCACCAATGCTTCATATTGAGTCTTAGCAATATAAGCATGAGCCATTATGGTTTCTCTTGGATCTTCCCATCCCATAGTAGCACGAATTTCCACCGATGTTCTTAGAAGAGTCTCTCTAGCTACCTTCCTTTTCTCCATCGTAGCAAGAGCACTTGACCATAGGCCATTAAGCGGTACCTACCCTTCAAACTCCTCTCCCGCTCCTCTAATCTTAGCACCATAGCTAAAAGCTTCTACTGATGCCACTGCATGTGCACTATGATAATCATCCACCAATTTTCTCATTCCTCCTTTACCAAAATTGGTTTGGATGATTGCTCCGGTGTCCTTGAGGGCTACCTTCCCTTCTTTCCAAAAAATTTCTCCACTTTGCAATGTTTGTGCAAAGTCCCCACAATCCCTTCGTGCATGATCAGTGCTATCACACCATATGCACAGTTGCACATACGCTTGCTTGGTGAAAGTCTTCTTCTCCCCTCCCATGTCTTTCTCTTCCAACATCGCAAATTTGATCTTAAGCTCCTTCATCCCTCGCATGATCTCATTGATGGATGATTCTTCCTTTCTGTAATTCACAGCCAGAGCTTGAACGTTGGAGGTTGGAACCATTTGCCTAGTAACAGGTGCTGGAGCAATAGAAGTAGCCGTCTGAAGGGGTCTTCTCATCACAATCTTCTCTCTCCTTCTTTCTCTCTTCGCCAAGAGTCCAACTGCCTCCTCAACATCCTTCCAACTACCTGTTAGCCCTTCTTCCTCATTTTTGTCTTTGAGAAGCAACTCTAGCTTCTCTTGCAACTCAACATCAGCAGCTCGGAGAAACAACTATGTTTTATGTGACTCCAAGGTGATCTTCTCCAATCGAGACAATTGTGAGAATTGTCTCTCAAACTCCCTAAGAAGCTAAGTTGCATGAGACTTCTTATTGGGCCTTTCGACCCACTCCATGAAGGACTTCTTAGTGACTCTATCAGAATCTTCCAAGAAGTATTCATCCCTCAAGGTACGGGAATATGTTTTCCAACCCTCACCAAAGTGTTCCTGTAGGGATTTCACATGGCTTCTAATCTCTGGCACCGCAGCAAGACGAAACATTTCTATCATCTCTCTTTCAGCAACACAGTTTAGCTTCATTTCCCTGACGTAGTACCTCAAGTACTTTGAGACATCCCTTCCATCGAACTGATCCATCTTCCCCACCACAGCTTGCAGCGCCCTTGTGGCTGAATTCTCCCTTCGGTCCTGCAATTGTTGCTGTTGAAGAAAGAGTGTAAACGCTTGAAACATCTCTGCTGTTGCCGGATCAAGCTGCAGCTTAGGTACCTCGCCGACTCTGCTCGACCCCTCCCCACTCATTGTAATCTTCCTTGTGATCCCGAACAACCAATCAGTGTGTTGCTGATATGAAGTCGTCTTGATTGTTGATCTCACCAATTCCCCAAGTATCCAACCTTCTACGTCTATCTAAACTGATCTAAATCTAGATCCCCGTGGTCTATGCCTTATGGATTGGGCAACCTAACCTACCATCACCTCAAGCACTCTTGGGAGAGTTGGCCATCACTTCCAACTTCTCACAAGAAAATACGCAGCACGCACTAGAGTGGTAACCGGTGATCAAGTCCTAAGCACTCCTATTGAATCAGGCGCCCACACAAATCAAGCATGGCGCACACACAAGAAGCCAGTATGGATGGGATCCAAACACAAGAAGCAAACAGCGACCCTCCATACTTAAATTGTCCCAACCCACCCATGACTGACTCTTGCCATCACCTGGCGTTTGACACATCATAAAAGTCAACGTTCTGCGCTAAGCTATCACTATAGAGTTCTTACAACCTGATTTGAGACTAATTTTATATCTCAAGTCCAAACAAAACTTGAACTTGCACCTTAATATCTCAAGGCTAATCCACATTCCGAGTTTGCAATCAACCCTTGCTCTAAACTTCAAACACTAAACTATAAACCGAAACTCATGAAACTGAAAACTCGCAACAAGAGAACTCATGAAAGTTCCTCCACCTCAGAGATTTCACCACTAGTTCACCACTTATGTCGCATGGACATTTCTTTCCTTTGAGAATGCCCGACCGCCTGGCTGTAGAAGAACCCTCTAGAACCTCGTGTGAGTTGACAATTTCTTCTTCTCCTCCTCAGCATTCCACATTCAAGTTCATTATAAACCGGTAAAACTTCAACGGAAGAAGATTATGATATTCAATGATTCGACCAATAACTCTCACGTAAACTTTATAGAAAATTTTTGCACAACCCTTTCAATCTCTTAGAAAAGTTTCAGATGTTTTTCTCCTCTAGATCTCTCATAACAATTGTTGATTTACACACTGTATCACAAGGCAATATGCAGACCCGTGTGTACAAAACCCATCACACATCCCAATCCTTGACTCCAATTGCTCCCAGATTTCATCAGAACGTCACTCATCATCAGAACGTCACTCATCATCAGAACTTGAACTATGCAAAGTTTTATTCACAGAACTTTCTGATATCAAAAGATATGATCTCTGTACTAACTTCATGATAGTCAGTGCAATCGTGCAACTCTGACTGTATACACAAACTTCAAGCTATCACTCCGTACTCAAAACTTCTCCAATTGAGTCGAAATTTCAATCCAAACGCAAGCTCGAGTTGTAAACTATATCACGGTCAACTAAAATCTCCCAAGATTTTACCCTCGTAAGATTTTCAGAAACACCCCAAATACACTCAAAGGTCTAAATTTCTCACTCTATTTTTGAATCATCATTTCAGAGTGACAATCCTTCAAATCCATCCATTCTTGAGCCCACGTCGTAGCTCGTCCCATCAGCTCTCCAACCCCATCCTCAAATCTTCAAATGTCCCCACTGAAGGTCTCCAAAACTCCTCAAAACCTCAAAGAAGTTACCCAAGTGCCCTCATTGGCCCAAACTCCAAGACCAATGAGAATGAAGAGTGTTAATTTGACCTCTAGTGTGGTCAAATTAGCTTCATATTAACTTAGAGCTTTACAACTATCCTAAACATACTACTTAGTCATCCTATACACAATATGAGTTGCCACTAATAAAGAGTCAAAATGACAACTCGAAACCGGCTAAGTATGAATGGAACTACAAACGGAACCGGGGAGTTTATGACATGAGAATAATACTCCTCGCCAAAATTCCTAACAATCAACTCACTATGGCTTGTTTTCGGTAAACAATAGTGATGGATTGGAACCCACGTGTTGAAAGCCATCACTACTGGTAAGTTCAGATCCATAGCGCCCAAACTAAATCAAAACATAGACTATTACATCCCAAATCGCGCCTAGGAAACAATTGGAAGAATAATCGGGTCTGGAGAGTTTATCACTTGTTGCAAAAAGTTATCTTCAAAATGATACACTAACCACGTCCGAAAGTGATCACGACGAAGACACCTGATGTTGATCATAAATGGATTGGGCATCGGTACATTTGGAGGATCATGTTGTCCTCTATCCATGTCCTATGTCGGCTCCACTTCGATCAGATAAGCTCCTTAGTCAGCAAAGTGATGTGTCTAGCTCTCTCCCATACCCTTTCCATTCTGATTGCGCTTTAAATCTGATAAGCTCCAAGATAATATATCTTGGAGCCTTTTCAACATCCTGACCCTACAAAGTTGATCCAACGGTGAACTCTTAACAGCCTTACAGTGCGCCGTCGGTTACCCTAACCTAAAGTATCGCCGTCATGACAACAGCTCTGAAGATGACACAATCCATCATCTTCTCATAGTAGCCGCGTCACAACACGACACCAAAGGTCATTGAGCAGGTAAAGTACTTGGATCCTACCATATACCCAGGAGGATTGGGAGTTTAGCAAACCAAGGTGGATGCAATCTTGCATATTCCGCAACCCTCAGATGTGAATAGAGTGCGAGCATTCCTTGGACTTGCAAATTTCTATCGTCAATATGTGCAAGGATTTAGCATTGATGCCAAAGCCTTGACAAAGCTATATAAAGAGTGGCGTTGGGGAGATGAACAGGAGAAAGCTTTTGTTCAGCTCAAGGGAAGGTTGACATTTGCGCATATTTTGAGGAGACTTGTGAGAGATTGTCTGTTTCAAGTACATACTGATTGGAGTATGTTGGGTTTGGAAGCAATGATTCCCTAACATGATGATGAGGGGAAGGAGTTTTTAGTGGCTTATGCAAGTTGCTCCAACAATGCAGCGAAGTCAAAGTATAATTCTTATGAAGCAGAATGTTTGGTGGCACATTTCATATGTTATTTGTTTGGAAACTCCTTCACTCTCATCACTGATCATCAACCATTGAAATGGTTGATGGAATCAGACAAGCATACATGAAAGCTTGCACGATGGGCTCTTATCCTACATAAGTAGGATTTCACGCTTGTTCATAAACCTGAATCCTGATGCGGATGGGTTAGATCAAAACCCATGTACAAGTCAAGTTGACAAAATCGGGGCTCGATGGTACGGTGATACTGATCATGAGATAGTGTCGGGTTGGCATGCATCTACCTTTTTGAGTATGTTGGTGTTTGAGAGCTATGTGATATCTCTCTTTGGTTAGAGAGCAGATATGTTACCCTTGGACGCTAAGACTCTGGACAATTTCATGGTAAATCGAGACATCCATGACGACATAATGGTGTTAAACTATCTTCGTACATATGCTTTGGTGAACACTTTGAGTACAAAGGAGCGGGATTGAGTTTTACAAAGAGCTCGATGGTTCAGATGGGAAGGTACACATCTTCTTCGAGTATGGGGAGATGGCAACATTCTTGTTGTGTCACTTCCATCTCGGAGAGCACAGTTGGTCAGACATTTCATGAGAAGTTAGGTCATTTTGGAGTAAAGCGAACATAGCTTACTTCAAAGTCACTATTGGTGGAGAGGTATGCAAACTGAGGTGCAACAGTTTGTGGTCAAGTGTATGGTATGTGATCATGTTCGAGCATCATTCAATGCCCCTACACCACAATTACATCCTCTACCAATTATGGGAATTGGTTATCGTTGGAGCTTGGATTTTGCATGACCTTTGCCCTTGACTATATGACATCATCGATGTGTGTTGATCATGGTGGATCATTTCTCCAAGTGGATTGAGTTGATGGTCTTGCCTGACAAGTCAAGTGAGGCAACAGCTTATGCATTCTTAGTTGCGGTGCTTAGCCGATTTGGTGCACCATGAGAAGTGTTGACTGATCAAGGTATTAAGTTTTTGGACGAGTTTCAGATTTTGTATGATCGAGAGTTGATTATCATCGTACCACCTCAAGAGATCATCCCGAGGCTTATGGTCTAGCAAAGAGAGGTGTTCAGTTGATGAAGAGAGGACTAAGAAAGTTTGGCTTGGAGAAAGGTCATTTGGGAGACTATGACATCCAGCTACCATGGTTGTCCATGGGTTATCGATTTAGCCGGCAAGTATCTCTAGCATCATTCTCATCGTACTTTTTATTATTTGGTAGAGATACAAACTAGGGCAGAACTCTTCCATACCCATGGCATTTGAGAACTTGGCTATTGGCTGGCATAGAAATACTTTGCGTTATGTTATTATCCAAGGAGGTGGATATCGACCTTCAATTTGCAGATTTCATCTTGGTGATTATGTTTACTTGCAATGATTACATTTACTTGTACCGACCACATTGGATGTTAAGGTTGGTCGCACGATTCTTAGCGTACATGAGGTTTTACCTTCTTGAGTTTTGGTATTAGAGTATCATGATGGTGTGATTTGGAAGGATCATGTACGTAATTGTGCGCCTTGTCACCTTCCAAACATTGATGGTATTATGGATCCAAGCCTGCCAGTTATGCATGCATGCTTGAGATGTATGTTATGTGGTTCAGTTGGTGGAGCAGCCAGGTGGTTGATTTATGATTCTTGTTCAAGAGGATGGCATATGTCATGTTTGACACCTCCTCTCAATACGGTGCCCAATGGGTGGTGGAGATATCCTTGATGCATTTAGCATGCAAGCAGATCTGACTGTTACATGGTATGGATTGCAAGTAGGCGACTAATGATGGGGCATTGTAACACCCGGCCTCATGATCTTAGCCCCACAAAGGACATATCATGTTATGGACTAGATGGCTACATGGTGTTAGAGGGATCTACCCGCCAGTTAGGGGGACTATTGTGATACACTTGTGTTGGTGTATGACTTACTATGTATTGTGATGTTTGATGTGACAAAAATGTATGTTGTGATGCAATATGTATGTGCACAACATCTGTCACGACTTGTATATTAGCATCTCTAGTTAATTAGGTGTGTGTATGCATGAGCAGATACATCAGTTAGAGCCGGTTGTGCAGTTAGCACCGTTCACACTAGAACTGTTGTTAGGAGTCCTAGGGCTCGAATGGTAGAGTTCGAATTAGGGTTCCTTGGAGGGCAGTTTTTGAAGTTGAGACTTTGAGAGTGTGGCTATGGTGGATAGTAGCTAGTGCGGGAACCTGGAGTCTTTGAAGCACAAAGTGGATTTGGCTCGACTATAATCTCTCTTTTATGTTATGGTTATGAGCGGAATGTTCTTGTGGACGTTTTGAGAGTACAAAAGATTATTGTGGTACACTTGTGTTGATGTATGATGTTCTATGTATTATGATGTTTGATGTGATAGTGATGTATGTTGTGATGTGATATGTATGTGCACGACATCTTCAGCTTCGAACGGTATGTATGACATTCACATACGGTTTACGTATTCTAGGAGTGCCAATATGATCTGAGGATTTTGTCTCAAGTTGTCTAGGCGTTGCACTTGTCGAGGATATATTGCATGTAGATGATCTCCTTCTACTAAAGGATCCACATGTGGCATTTAGTATATTCTTCTCTAGTATTTCTTGTTGATCCATCTACCTTTTTTGCACGATTCTTCTTTCAATTGCATTCATATCACGCTTGATAGCCTTTGATAGGAGAATCATATATGTCTTTGATGACATCATCAGACCAGAGACCTTTGAGTGTGTCACATGAGATTTAGCATAGAGACAAATAGCTTTGTCAATGTGTGAAGGGGTAGGCTTATTATCTATGAAGGAGATGGTACCTATAGTATTTTTGGCTAGTTGATTACTCTCGACACCTTTGTTATCTTCCATATTTATGATTGTAGATATGCCCATCTTTGAGATGTATGCAAGGGAAGTGGATACTAGATCATTTTCTTTACAGGTATTATTTCAACATACAAGAGATGTTTTACCCCCACAGGTAGAACAGGAGCTCCCATCTTTTTCCACTTTACCCACCAATTGGATTAGAGATCTACCGTCTACCTTGATGGACCAACAATTTTAGCATGCTCTACATTCACTCTTAGTGGATCCGGAAATTCCTTGTACTACTAGGGGTAGTCTACACTCTAGGCATTCACACCTGGTGATTATCACCTTTTAGTTCCAAGCTAGCAAGAGCTGTCACATTCAAAGAGTTTGATTTGAAGCGAAGATCCGATCTTTCGCGGAAAATAAAGTTCGCCCCTTTGGATTAAACACTCGTGCGTGTACTTAGTCTGATGAACTTTGGCTGGAGAGAGACTTTCCTTAGTCTGGGGAGGAGACTTACGAGCTAAGTCATGCAGTCAATTTTTGCTGCATCACCGTATCGGCGGTATGAACGAAGACAATATTTCATTTTAGGATTATGGTAAGCATGATCAGCTTTAAACGTTCGAACCCAAAACGTTGATCGCAACTTCAGAAGGGCATGACCATAATGAAACCATGATCAGAAAGCGTGGAAGGATATTAAATTTTATTTTTCAAAGTCCAAGCAAGGACGGAGAGCCAATAAATCTGCAATAGTACACGGATGATAAGTCACTGTGATCAAACAGAGGCGGCAATGGCAATTGGGAAGACAATGTTCTCGAATACCGCATTTCGAGATATTCAAGGAGCTACACCGACTCTCACGGAAGAAATGCGGTTCAAAGTGAACATCTTTTATGAACAAAATTGGACTGGTTCCTCCATACCACCACTTTGTGTCAGTAGAGATGAAAGTTTCTTTCTCTGACTCTAATATTGAACTATCCTGCTTTCAAATCGTGAATGCAAGGGTGCTCATGGATCTAGGTTTGACCATGGCTTTCCAACTCGCACTAGTTACTTTTTTTACAACGATGAGGTTCTATCTTGGCTTGGTCCGTCCATCTATATTTTCATTACTCGCAGTGAGTGTGGTACTGTTTTAGATGCAAAAGATGTCTATATGACTCGTTGCTCATGTGGAGGGCATAGTATAGCTAATCATGATGTCATTAGGGATGTGGTGTTTGTTATGACGCGAGAGGGTGGATACTTCACATGGAGGGAGCGTTGGTATGCCTTGCAGTCAATTAGGATTAGGGCAAGCCTATACTTGGTTGGGGAGGACCCGTGTTGCAAATGTGGTGGTTATCAATACTACGTGTAACACATTTTCAAAGGGGATGATTATCCATCCTCTTGGATGGGCAGGGAGTTGTGCTAGAGGAACAAAGACGTGACCTCTTTGTTCCTCTAGCTTTGGAGTTATATGGAGCTATGGATACTACTTTGACATGTTCCTGAGAGATTGCGCGAGAGCCTACCATACTATGCAGCATGAGGTATCACTCTCTTTAGCTTATTATAAAGCCTATTTTAGAAAATGTGTTTCCATTGCTATATATAAACCACTAGCTAGTGCAATCCATAGGAGAGCAATCATGTTAGGTGATACTTCTTCAGATTTTGTTTGTAGACCATTTGACCTAGATAGTTAGGAATGAAACTTGGCATGAAATTGAGCTTATTATGGAATATATAAGGATATATAATAATTCAATATCTTCACCAGTACTTGCAACGAGCTCAATGTTCACCTTGTTAGTTTCTTCTGGTGGCTGAAGATGAATAGTTTGGTCCCCTATCAATTTCAAGATACAAGGAGTGGTTAGGCACATAATCTCATAGGAGCCCATGAATCTGTAACTCATCTTAACAGAATTTTGTGATGAAAAATTGGCATCATACTGAACTTGTTAAAAAGTGGAATTCTCAAAGATAAATAAGAATTCTGCTAAGATTTATTTACCTTATCCACGAAAAACGGATCGTGAAGATCAAGTGCTGCCGTTCTGTTTTTTGGCTTTTTTTGTAAGCACCGCTTCAGAAAATTCTGAGCAGTTGGAGACAAATTTGCGGGTATGGGTGGAACTTGAGACCGTTGAAGGAATGCCACAACTTGCTTTTGAACCATAACAGAAGACCGAGCCAAAGTGGTTTCATCAAACTTGTAGAAACACTTCACCAGCTCGTATATGCAAAAGCTAAATTAATTGATGAACAAACCATTAGTTAAAACTTACCGAATTCTGAAGCATTGTACCAGCTTTTATCATAACCATTGGTAAAATCCAATTCTTAAATAATTAGAGGGTCTTTAGAAACTTCCACTTACTTCAGAAACCTCACCGTCGGCCTCATAGGGCTTATGTCGAGTCAGCATTTCCAGAACCGTGCAGCCGAGACATGTGTAGCGTTGTCCAGTCTGTGTGAGCTGTATGCCATTCCGATAAAGAGGATCAAGAGGAATTCTCAAAATCTTCCGTGAGGATACTTGGGGGTTAAGACCCATGGCTAGACCTAAGGACCAGATGTTGGACCCATGGATCAAATTGTGACCTAAGAGTACAACTCATACCCAATGGACACATGAGTACCTAATGGATCCAATATCGGACCCAAGACTCAATGACTAAACCGAAAATTTACGTGGACCTAAGAGTTAGACCAAAACCTAGTGGGCAGTTGGGCTGGTAAGCAAACCCCTATCAGGACTCTTGACTCTAAGAAAAGTATGCACCAAGTCATCAAGTGACTTGCTCATGTTGGGGTTATGAGAGAAGCAATTTGAGTGTAGACTTGTTAAGACATATTATATATTTACAAGTACTTAAAGTTGTTAAAAAATTCTATATATTTGCATGGATGAAAGAGAAGTTATGAGAATTATTTTTTATCAAGATACTTTTGGTTCTAACTTTGATCAGGGTGTTCTATCATCTTGATCTAACTTTAACATATGTTTTATAATTTATATGATTGCAAGATATAATCCATGAATCATTTTTTTCATATTTAATTTGAAAAATCTATTTTGGATAAATATGATTTATGAAATTTATTTATTTATTTCATGAATATTTAATTCAAAATTTTTATTTAAAGAATTATTTCTTTTATACCTTCAGAAATAGACCTAGTACTTTTATACATCCAACTTTATATCTATGAATTAATTTTTAATTTTTAAAAAAAATATTATTTATTTTCAAATTAATAAATGTTATTATTATTTTATTATTAAAAAATAAAATAATTAAGTGTAAATTAAGAAATAAAAATTACAATGTAAAATTAATTTAACTCTATTAAATATAATATTTTAAAATTCAACATCAAAATTAAAAAAATTTGAAATTTTTGAAATTCTAATCAAAATTAAAATATCCAAAAATTCCATGAATTCCTCCACCGGCGAGCTTATACTTGGTTCTACCTCCTCTTCTGATTCCTTATCATGGCTATCATCCCCAAAAAATCTCCTTTTTGAGTTGTTTGAAATGTTCATGTGGATTGAATTTCTATGAATTCCATGTCAGCGTTGGATAAATGAACTACTTCCATCATTCTTGCTCTTCAACTCCTTCCTTGGTGTAATGAATAAAAAAATAAGAGGAGTGACCACTCCTCTTATTTTTTGTCTCACTAAATACATATTTTTACTTCACAATCACGCTCTACATTTGATTGTGGATATCATGGCCCTAAGAAGTGGAGGATGTTGCAAGTGAGTCATCAACCAAAGATCCTCAAGAAGTGATACGTCTATCACTTTTTACTTATGTAACCAAATCATCTAAACTGCCTTGGCTCTCTTCATTGTCAGCACTCTCATCTAAAGAGGAATCAACACTGTCTAAAATAGAGTTTGACTTTAAGTTATCCTTCGCTTGAATGGCTTAGAATAAGAAACATGAAAAGCGAACTAAGAACTTGAAGAAAGCTAAAATGGTCCCCAAAAGGTGTTATGCCCTCCCTTATCACATTCATGTAAACGTTTCTTCTGGCACAATGGCTTCAAAATGATGGAGGGGAGGTACTTGACTAGACAATGCTAGGATCCGGAGATGGATGTACTAAGCTAGGAGCATGATACTTACTCCACTACGCAGCAGATGACTCTAAGTGGTTAGAAGACATCTTGGAATATAAGCTCTCAACTAAATCTCATGCAAGCTCAACCACACTCTTAACACTCTTTAGGTCCTCAACCTTGTGTCAAATAATCACTTGAATTTTACTTCACGCTACTTTTATACTTTTTAGGCTGCAAAAGGACCCAAAAAATTGATAACCTTAATGTTTCAACTATGATTTACATTGTCTAAAATACATATACTATTGTATAGCAATAATGATGTGTATCACTAGGGATTAATCAGATTTTGACTTTCACGAAGATGGTCATTAATTGTCATTTTAAGTCAAATGTGAGTGATAAGCAGGGTTAAATATTCTTCATCATCATTGCCAGAGGTTACTTTCATGGACGAATTTTGACTTCCGGATGAATTATGATTAGAATTTCTGTAGTTTGGTCATATTTACCCTACTTTGGTTTCCAAGTCAATACCATAGTTATGTCTAACCATAGTTTGTTGATGTGAAAAATTGGAAACTCCAGTTGACATATTTCATACAAAATGGTTATGGGTAGGAGAATGTAAACTTTGAATAATCTTGAAAACTTAAAGTAAATTTTGGCGCAGAAAACATGAAAGGATATAATAATACATCCGAAACGTGTGATTTAAGATTTACACAAATATATCAATCAAAATATAAAATGTTTAGATTCAACTACCACTAGATGGCCATAAGTTCAAAAGTCTCAATTAGAGTTTAAACACTATTTTTATACTGAGTTAGAATAATACCTCTGGTACTTTTCGTGTCCTCACCTCATGGCTCGTCTCAATTTCATTTTGTATCTTGCTTCAATTGATGCAGTGGTAATCTTCTTCGTTTTGATCTATCCATTGCTTGCCCGTAACATACATACAATGTGCCCACTGGATTCACTTGTTAAACTCTCATAGTCGGCGTGGTAAATACGCCAATGCAGAAAATGCATTACTAAGTAGAACCAAAGAAACCAATGAATTGGAACATCAACTTTCACCGTCTTGAAAAACTCAAAAGATTCAAAGTTGGTGAGATCAGACTCATTTACACCATTGCTCCTACTGCTTGCTAAGTAACCGAGACATGACAAACGAATCCAATAAGCAAATGATCGATAAAACGGCAAGAGTACCTTTTGCGCAGTGAAATCTGCATGTTCAAAGTCAATCACGGCAGGTAAATAACTCCTGAAGTCCTAACAGATAAGAAGCTCAGGCACTGCTTCAAGGCATGCAGGGGACCAATAAAGATAACCCACTTACAACACAACTGGAATTCCAAATCTATATTGAATTCAATGATTTTGAAAGCTGTAGAAATCAGCCTCATCTACTCTAAGGAGATGGTCTCTGGTGAGACTGGCGGCGAAAATTACTTAGACAGGACGTATCTTCTCGAGAGGGACTTTAAAAAATTTCCCAGCTGACAAATCTGGAAATGACTATAACTTTGCAGTCGTAGTCAAAAAGAACCTCTAAGACGTCATTTCCTCTCCGTAGATAACGTTGAAGTGTGCCTGATTGAGGTCTGGTACGAAAATCCGAGAAAACGAGTCTTCAAAATGCACAGTAGATGCCACATGTTTTAAGGCCAATTTCGCTCAAAAGCTGGACTGAACCTCTTCAAAACCCTGTCATTCACCTTCATGTTATCTCCACAACTCCCTATCGGCTCGTGTTCAGATAGCCATGAACTTGACAGTTTGAAAAACTCAACAATCCGTTGGTGACAGCCAACTTCACTTCAGCCGACACTCACCAAGTGAAGGGGAGGGAAATGTGACCAGACACTGATTTCAACTTACTGCGCAACAAGTAGCTGCTTTGCTTGTGGAATAATATACAAGCTCAATCACGTAAATGGATTCGTTGGACAGACGCATCAAATTGGAGACTGATGAAGGGCTAGAGAGAAAGAGCATGGAAAACCTCGCACGCAGATACATCACTAACGATGGGTTCTTATTCACAAGATTCTCTACTTGATTATTTGTGACAGTGCTTCTAGAAGGTAAATCATGCTGTTTCCTAAATGTCACAGTGACTTCTCCAAGTGAGGACCGACTCTTATGGTCGGTGCTCAACTGTGATGAATCCAACAAGGTACGTTACGTTCCCGGATACAGTAACTTCTCCCAGTGAGTGCCAACAGTTCTAAGAGGAACTCCAACTGTGATGCATCCAACAAGGTACGTAACGTTCCTGAATTCAGGACGTGTATTTTGTACCGCGGGGCTCAAGAGAGTGAGAGCCTCGCTTTGTGGTAACGACAATGTACCGGAATCACAGGGATACCCTGCTCAAACTCTCCCACAAAACATTGAACCTGTCATTGCCAATGTGAAAAACAGTTAATGACGCTCTGATGCAACTCTGACCTCCAAATCAACCTAACAAGGATACCGTGACCACAGTCCTCTATATCTCCAACTTTTGCCGCAAAGACTAATACAGTAACTCACAGATTGCAGGTCATACCTGCATGTTGGTCTCTACAGTATGCTGGTCCCCCAGCTTTCAACATGATGCCTCAAAATGATCTCCTCAACCCTGTCATCCCTTAATATAGTGAGATGAAGCCATCTCCTGTGATGGGTTTGCTAGCCTCTGTCCAGCACACTTCGTAAAGGCACATCTCTATTCCACGGAGCAGCTAATCATCGAAAGATTGATGTGCCAAACGAGATGAAGTCATCCTTGTACTTAAGACCGAACTCGTCCGCAACCTCCTGTAGTGATACTTGTTTCTTACTAACTAAGTCAATACCATAACTCAAGCCAGAAACGTTACTCCATGAGCTTGAAAAAATCTGTATGGCCTACGCGACAACCTGGGCAAGATTCCGTTGACCTTCGTCAAATCAAGAGCTCGTCAATGTCCAGAATGTCCATTTGAAAGAGGAGAATTACCCAGTGAAGACCTGCAGAACAAACGGCCATCCTCGGCGTTAGTCATTTCTACTGAAGTGACTAACGATCTGAGCGTCGCGATGTCCTGCCAACATGTTAGCGTCGTTACATTTTCTACCAAATTATCAAGGTTATCTCAGCTGTGCCTTGATTTCATAATGGTAAAAGCCTAGGTGGCAGAGACAAACCTATAAAGTCCAGAGGATTTGGTGAAGTCACCAGATCGCTCCTCAGTGATAGTTTGAAGACTACTAACTACCATCTGGGGGTTCAATTGACCCGAGTTCGTTGGTGTTATGCTGGTGGCTACGAACTTATGCTGGAGAAGCACAGTCGCGGTGGGTCTTCTAGTTGGATTGACCTCCAAACATTGTTGAATGAAATCTTTTGCATCATCTGAAAGTTCCTCCGGTATCGGGGGAGCTTCACCATGACCCACTTTCCACAACACCCGATACTGTACAAAACAAAAAAACGTTAAAAGATCCGCCTCAGATGAGTTTCTGGGGTCAGGACAAGAAAGAAGACGCATCAAAAAGCTCAGTTATATGCATAAGAAAAAGACCTCTGAAGTACTGTTATGCACCAATCTCCACACTAAGCTCGCATCCTACTGTGTGTAACTGCAAACCAACGATCCCAGTATACAATCGTAGGGATCTTTGACCCCATCTATGACAACCTGCCTGGGCCCTTCCCATCTGCTCTTTACTGCGATTTCCCTATTCATCACATTAACACTGCAGGCATTGCAGTGACCTAAAAAGGTGTTGAAGGTGTACTCACCCACTCCTGATCCCCGAAAGGAGGACTACCAGTGAACATTTCTAACACAGAGCACCCCAAACTCCAGATGTCCGCCGGCAACCAATACGTCTTCTTCGGATCAATAACCTGTGTAAAACCAAAGCATCTAAGAAGTGCATCGTCTCAAAGACTGGACCACTCAAAACCAATGCTAGCAACATGAGCTCGCGCGATCAAACTTTGCTGCATGTTTCCCAGTTACGTAGACTAAGACCACTTCATTGACACTCACCTCGGGAGCCATCCAATAAGCGCTTCCTTTGCAAGATTTCAGCTGGTCCAATGCAGAAATCTGCAGGCAATAAACATAAAGAGATCAATATCAATAAAAAGACGAACTCTTCAGGACGTCTAAAAGGCATTTACCTCGAGATCTTGTGATAGATAGAAGTGTAGTACAAACATTATCTCGGAACACGATATATGGGCGAGAACTTGTAGAACTAGAAATAAAATTGAGGACTACCTACACCAACGACTGATCCATTGGTATTTAAAGTCCCTTGAACCAAATCTGAGTTCTTACCTGTTTAGCCAATCCAAAATCGGCAAGTTTGCACGTTCCCTTCACATCCACAAGAATGTTTGCACATTTGATGTCCCTGCACGTGTGAAGAAATTAACACCAGAGCTAAAGATTGTTTACACGACAAACCAAACAAAAAAGAGATATAAAGAGAAAAATAGGCTTATGTACCTGTGTACTATATTCATGTCATGCAGGTACTTGAGGCCCTTCAAAATTTGCCTTGTATAGGCGACAATTTGTGAATGCGTCAATTTGAACTTTTTGCATAAAGATGCGAGAGAACCCTTGCTAACAAGTTCCAGAAAAATGTACAATTTACCATCCGCCTGTACACAAGCCATTTATTCTCGGGTAAGCATCGATACAATGGACGACAGACCCATCACATTGACAAGCTTCGAGAGGCAGCGAATTACAAAACTTACGTATTAAGCTACAACCAAACGCTGTTAACGAGAAACAACAAAACATTTACTTTTTTAGAAAGCAGAGGCTTTCATCAAAGCAAAAACAAAGGTTTGATGGAACCGTACCCTTTGGGTACCGAGATATTGTACAATATTATCATGTTTGAAGCGGCTCAGAAGTTCAATCTCCTGAAAAAAAAGACCATTAAAACACGTTAACTTAGCTTGGCATGGTACAAGCCTTTCCAGATGTAACGGCCTCGTGCTGTCCAAAAACAAATGCGCTACTCTGATGAAACTATATTTGATCGCCAATCAACAAAATCGAAAGAACGGTTTTACCTGTTCGAGCTGGGAGATACATTGTTGTGCATTTTTGTCATTATCGGTGAGAGAAACTTCTTTCACTGCAAAAAAACTCCCATTACTGCGCCAAGCAACAAGGTTCAATTTTTAGACAGTGTAGCGCACCCAAATTCAACCCTAGAATCACCCGACCCTCAAAACATTGACTTTTGAGACTCCCCAAATAGTCAAAGAAATCAAAACATTTCAAAAACTGCATAAACTCACCTCGTAAATACCCTACCCTAATTACTGAATAACAAACTATCAATAAAATCGATTTAGCTCTTTTACTATCTCTAATCGCATTCCAACCTACCGATTCACATGGTGCAGCACAACGATCAATTTCACATGCAAAGAGGACTCTCAGACAAACAAACAACCTCCTGGAAAACTCCCAGTCACGGTTACTCCCCAAGGAAAAGATGCGCACGAATTTTGTGATTTAGTTCTTGTGCGCGAAGACAGCTTTCAAGTGTGAAACTTCAGTGTACATGAATGAAAACCAATGAGTTTCAAGGGGAATGTTACCTGTCAACTGCCTCATAGACCGTTCCGAATGATCCTGCACCGAGCAAATCTCCTTTGCTCCAGGGAAATGTCGGTGTTTGTGCCCGCGTTTCATCATCCGTCACCGGACTCAGGTCTTGCACTCCCTCTTCCACGGGGACAGGAGCTTGCGTCAGGTTTATTGACATGATATCCTCGGAGGGCGCAGTCGTGCCCTCCGCCTGCACGTCCACGCCGGGACTCTTTTGTTCTCCATCGCTCTCGAGCTCAGAAGCCCTGTCCTCCGCCGTATCCTTCACTCCACCTCCCGGCGCACTTGCGTCTAGACCGGTGTTCCCATCATTTGAAACGACGGCAATTTGGACTGTCGAGGTATGGTCACGAACCTCAATGACAGGATCTTGAGGTGTGTGAATGGATTCCGCTGTTCTGCCAACAACTACATTCTCTCGCGACGAGGGAGATTCTACAAAATCTTCGTCATTCGCGGTGTCGTCCGGCCGCTCATCGTCACTGTCCGATTGCATGTCACGCTTTCCGAAGACATCTACGGAGGCATCAGGTGGCCCCAATCCATTCAGGAGGTCGTGAGTGGAAAAAGCCTCAGGAGGCAAATTGAACACAGATATTGGAGGCGGACGGGTTAAGGAGCCCGGCCTGAAAGCTGCCACAGCCTGCTCTCGCACAATATCTTGCTTTCTCTCGGAAGCCCTTTGCTCTGGTAACTTTTCTGCTCTGGCATACCCAGGAGGCTCCCTGAATTCACCGCTGCCATCACTAGATGAGGATGATCTGCTCGAAGAATCCACCAATCTTGGCATAGGGACTTCTCTGGTGGCAACTGAAGCTGGATGTGCACTAATGTCTCTACTGTTACGTTGGTCGGGCTGTGATTTTGCTACAACGGAAGGGGGTAAACCTCGCGAAAGTGAACCACTGTTAGATTTCTCACCGCGAACTTCTCGAGCCTCGCCTGAGGGCATGTCGGCGGGCATGACTGGCTGACTTCGGGCCCGTTGTATATGCGAAGTAGGATCCGGATAATTGAAAATCTTGCTACCTAAGAGCGAGGCTTTGGGAGTACCAACTAAAACGACAGAACTCTGGTGGGGTGACATTGGCCGACTCTGGGCGGCGGGCATGGATGCAGAACGATTGCGCCAGAGTGGTGAAAACCGATGCGACTGTTTATCTTGCTCTCGTTGATCCTCTGGCTCATCTCGATGTCGCTCAATAAAGCTAGCCACATCAGCTGCGTCAGCGTCATTTTTGTGCTTCGACGGGGACCTACTCAACCCATCGTAGTCTCCAGTCTCCTGATCCGATGCCACATCCTTGCCTCTACCATGCAGATCCCTAAACGAGCCTTGAGGTGACGTCGGTGCATCAGACGTAGGGGGAGAGACCACGAACGTAAAATCCTTGGGGTCATCCTCGGAAATCATAGAATCGCCTCTGGAAGCAACACTCGAATTGTGCCACTTCGCAGCGTCCCAAGCATCCCTACCGATTCCCAAAGATGCAGGTCCCGGAAGGCCCAAATACCTGCACACGTTGGTCATCTCCTCCACGCTAGTATCTCCCAGCACTCTGTATTCATCCAAGGACCAGTCCTCACGAGAATGGCTTGACGACTCCGACTCGTCGTAGGAGGACTGATCAGAATCCAGGGACCTTCTTGGTCTACGAGAATGAGAATCATAGCTGATGTGCTTGGTCGCGTTCCGCCTCTCCAATCTTCGGCCACCTCCGCCACCACCTTTACCATGATACGCTCTTCTCATAGTATCCATGATACCCCTCCTGCTTTTCCCGGACTCCAGTGTTTAAAATATTATATACCCTAATTCTTCTTCGCCCATCGGTTTTCCAAAGAAGACTCGTACAACCCAATCAAATCTCTAAATAGAAGCCGATGCTCGTCACGAATCCTTCGTAATACCTGCTGTTGCGTTTCCCGATTCCTGCCTAGCATCCTCGCTCTACCATACACGACGCTAGCCACCATGGCCTCCCCAAATTCCATTCGCAAAGCAAACCTTCCCAGCGAAGCTCAAGCACTCGTTCGCTCCGCATCTGTACCTGTTCTGTACTAAGAGCACACCATCGGCCGCCATGGCTACATTAGCATCTCGTCTTTCGCCTCCTCTTCTGCTGCTCAGCAGATCCGAAATCTGCTCTGCTCTCGCCCAGCTCTTCCTGCGACCTCGAACACCATGTCCTATGTGTAAGCCAAGCTTACCTGCCCACTGTCACCGGCGCGGTCACTGCGTCAATTATCCCTCCATAACGTGCAATTCTCCCCCTTCAATGCCAGCCCTGGACTCGCTCGCTCTCTCGTTGCTCTAATCCTCACCCCTGCCTTCCCTTTCTCTCACCTGGTTCTATGTACAAATCTCTCTCTCTCTCTCTCTCTCTCTCTCTCTCTCTCTCTCTCTCTCTCTCTCTCTCTCTCTCTCTCTCTACTTGCTTTCACGGACGGTGGGCCGGGCCTGCGCAAGTCACACGCCAACACTGTCCACGCTCGGCCGAGCTCCTCCGCTCCTTCCCCTCGCTAAATCCCTTCTCACAGGGACAGATCCACACAAACACGCTGGGGAAGGGAAAAAACACGACAGAATAAACAACCAACCGCAAAAAGAAAAGCACACCGCTCTGCTTTGAACGAACTACAGTAGCCTCGCCTCGCGTCTCTTCTCTTCTCTTCCTTTCCTCCACTTCTTCTCCTCCTCCTCCTCTCTCCTCTTCTCTTCTCTTCTCTTCTCCTCCCCTATCCTCTCGCCACTCGAGTCCAATCCATTCCACTCCACTCTAGTCCAGCGAAAAGGTTCTTCACTCTCTAAGGCCCGCTTCCCTTCGATGATGTTGTGAAGGTCTTCACCTCGGATTATGGTGAATAATGACCATGGACAGCCTTCAATCAGCGACGATCCACCTCATCATCAGCAGTGCTGTCTGTCTGTCCCTCCTTCGGGCAGGCAGAGGCGATCGAACGAACGAACGAACTAGTAGCAAGCACTACTTCTACACTCTCCACTAATTACTACCCCCACCCCCTTCCCTTCCCTTCCTTTCGGTGCTCTTCTCTACTGGAGACCAGCGCTTCAGCGAGCGCCCCTCATGAATGACTCAGTTCCCAGCCCACCTCCTCTCCTTTCCCAGCACCCGCCCGCTCCCCACTCCCTCCCCTTCCTCTCGCTTCGCTTCTCCTCATTCCGGATCATCGAATCGCGCATTTGACCTCCCCAACCAGCCCCGCCAGCGATAGCAGCTCTCCACACACCTCCCCTCGCCTTCCCGCACCCGAAGCAGTCCAGCAAAAGAAACGAGCGCTAATCTCCACACCCGCATGACAGCACTACACCTTCTCTTCGTCCCCCAGCCCCCCCACTCTCTCTCTCTCTCGCCCGCGGCCCTCCCCTCAACCTCCTTTCCCTCCTTTCCCTCCTTCAACTTCCCGCACGCGCAACAATAGCAACGAAGCAGTACAACACACAAGAGGACGGGGAAGGCAGCCGAGGAGACATGGGGGCGACTGACCGCGCCAACCAGAGCTAGGTCCAAGCCTGGCTCCGGGGGCGAGCGCCGAGCTGGCCCGGTTCGGCCCGCCCCGAGCTGCCAAGTCCCCGGTGCCTGGCAGGCTACATGTAGCTATTAGCTCAGCAGCTCGTCTCGCCTGCACCGCTGGCATGTCCTTGAGCGACCGCATTGTTCGTCCCACTGATCCCTCTATAATAAGGGAAACTCTCGAAATGAACGACCTCGTGTCGGCTTTCGACTCCGGAAGTGCCCGCTTGCTTCCCAGCAAAACTTCCCGGCAGCTGCTGCAACCGGGTCCTTCTTTTCCGTCCGTCTTAGGTAGCGTGCTCCGTGATCCCCTGAGCTCGTTATAAGAACCGAAGGGCGGTACAGCCTTCCGCTCCCTTGGAATCTGTACGGACTTGGGGCCTTCGGCTTTGACAGCAGTGAAGGAAGGGTTCTCGCCTTCGTGACGGGACGTGATAACTTCGCGAAGGTCATTCCGGTTTAGGACAGGAAATTCCCTTCCTGACCATTAGCGTTTGCGTTTTGACGTCATGCTCGTGAATTGATGAATTAGCTTCGCATGTCCAGCCTATACTCCCAGACTTTCCATCATTTCGCAGCAGAAGAGCTGTAGCTTTATGCCTTGTTGCACGTCGACATCAAGAGAAAGCTGCTGGCACTTTGTCAGTTCGCAATAAGAGTCAGCTTCATGAGCGTCTTCGACTTCACACCTGTAAAACCTCTGCCTCTTGGCCCTGCCTCATACACTTCGAATGTGGAAAAAACTTATGCCTGCTCGTCGAATTGCTTCTCATCCTCGGCACATTGCGTGCACGACTTCGCCGTGCCTGAATATCTTCCAGTGGCGATGTGCCTCTCAACTCGAGGGAAACCAGAAAGAAGTCAACGAACATATTTACAAGTATGAACCCACTCCAAACATTATGGATCCATCGTCGGTGTATGGCATGTGGATAGGGACATCGATTCTCATTGACACTGTGATTTGACATTTTCTTCGGAACTAGGACGTTTCAGTGGTGAGTAGAAAGTGTAGAGCGATTGCTTGAGTCGGTGATGAGAAAGATCAGAAGCACTTCGTTTCGGTTTAGTCAGGAGGGTAAGGCAGTCGAGTTCTAGTAAGAGGAGGAAGCGTGTATCTAGTACGGCCTGGAAAGAGTCACAGTGAAACTCCAGTGAATCAGATGCAGATACTGTTACATTTGGCGCACTCTGTCCCGAATACATGCAGTCCTCAAGTACCCATTCATCCCGAGAATATGCTTCCGAAGTGTGAACCATCGGATCGTCGAGACGAACAGTTTTCCAGGACTGCTGTGGACCTTCTCTAAGTGTGGGGGACATTTGGGGTGCATATTTTGGAGAATCTCGCTTCTTTAGCCTGAGGAGGTTATGTTTCACGCCTCAGGCAACTTGTGGAATCAGATCAGTTCGACGAGTTCCGAAGGTGTAGTTTATGTGCATGTGACGAAATCAGCAATCAGTCAGCTCAGATCAAGCGAATCAGCCGAGTCTCGGTGGTCACTTGATGGTGGGGCCTGACCAGCTTCTTGTCATACGGAGCTCGAAAGGACTCAAGTTCCACAAGGATAACAGCTGAGTGGATCGGGCCACACTGATCCTCTTGACAGACGCGAAACACTTCTCGAACTGCCTTTGCTCCTTGGACACGACGTGCACAACAGACTGTACTTCACCGAACGAGTTATGGATCATCGTAGCCAGGATATAACGTCGTTTCTGTGCTAGTAGGAACAAAAATCACCGCCAAAGAAGAAGTCGGGAGCGTTAGGTCGATGTTATTTATTCACAAACTGCAAGCAGCAAGACAAACTCCAGGGAATAGACGCATGTTGGGACGTACAAATATGTCGTCGCTTGTTAACTGCCATGGGGTTTTCCATTCCTCTCCCCTTTTCCCCAGTCGAATCTCCACTCTCGCGTGTTTAGGTTTAATATAGATAGATCAAGCACGCGTAATTCAGGCTCAACTGAAAATTGTGGAGTTTGAGCTCCATTTCTTCTTTGGATTCAGCTTCCAGACGAACTCTTGAACGGAGTGGAAAGAAGGGGGACGAAGGGATGATGAGCGCAAAATGGGGCCGACAGCGGATGCCGACCAGATCGCCACATTAGGAAGAATCCGTCATTCTGACGCCTACGCGGCGAGGATGGGAAGGGAAGGGCCCAAGACGGGAGCCGGAAAGAGAGCCGACGTGAAGTTTCCGAATGAGAGCGGCCGAAACGTTTCGGCAGCCGCAGAGCAGAGAATTGGTCAGTGTTGACGCAGGAGGCACCGTTTCTTAGAGAGTCTGTCACACGAACCCTTGGGATAACCAAAACTTTCCCTCCATGTGGTTCCTTGGGTCACTCCCACGCTGGCCAGCTTTCAGACGTGTCGACCGACTCAACCCGCGCTCATGCTCTTCTGGTCAAACCATCTGTACCGTACGCTCTAACTGTCAGCTTCTCCAGTCAACAGATCCCGTCCTGCCCTGTGTCCATCCGCTCAATCTCCCTGCCTCCCTCTGCGTACGAGGCGAGCTCTGGCTCGTCCCCTCCCTCTCTAGCTCTCTCTCTTTCCCTCTTTGACCTATACGATCGTGGACGTGGACGTCCCCCATTGCCTCTGACCACATCTCGTGTGAGATCGACATAACCACCAGTAAAAAAGTCCTGCAATCTTGCACACAATCCAGATCCTTCTTCCTCTTCGCTGGCTAGCTCCCTGGAGCGCAAGATGGTACAGAAGGCCGAGCCTAACACAGAAGTTGCGAAAACATGTCAATTGGTGAGAATTTTGAGGCCAAATCAGAAAGAAAACTAAAAACAGCGACATTGCATGAAAGAGAATTGCCACATGAGCACTCTTTTCGTTGGAGGAAACATTTGCAGCGCTCAATTTCTTGGGCGTAGCCATACCAAGGTCAACTCGCGGAAGTCAGTTCATTCGTTCAAACCACAAACATGCTGGAAAAAGTAAATACTTTATACTGTACTGCAATACCCCTCATACCAATAGTGTAATAGCATCCATTGTCTTCAACAGGTTTCATCTTGTGGAAAAAAGTATGAAAATGTGACTACAATTAACTACCTAACAATAGTAGCTAAAATGCAAGTTCCAGTAAGAGCTAGTTTTTCTAAGGCTACGAAGTTCTCCTTAGCTTGGTCCACACAACTGCATCTTCATTACTCACTTGTCAACGTGGTACCTTAGATACATATGGGTTCATGTGTCTAGTTGCACATTCGGAGTGTACATGAGAGTTAACCATGATGCCATGAGGGATGTGTTGTTTACTATGGTGCGAGAGTGTGATACCTCACATTGAGTGAACGTTGCTATGTCTTATAGTCTACTCGAGTTAGGGTATACCTATACTTGGTTTGGGAGGAACAATTTACTATTACAGACATTGTGGTTACATATACTACAAGTAACATGGTTTCAGAGGAGATGATTACACATACTCTTGGATAGATGTAGAGTGGAACAGCAACAACCAATTTCAACAAGATTGTGAGAGAGTGCACAAAAACCTACCGTACTAAACTATAGGGTCTATCACTCTATTTAGATTATTGTATATTATATTTTAGTTAATGTGTTTTTATTGTTTTACATATAACACTATTGAAATCCATAAGAGAGCATTCGCATTATATGATATTTCTTCTAATGCTCCCGTTGTAGTCTGTTTGACCTAGATAGTGAAAATATTTAAATGTAATATGACATATTGGGGCTAGCCCCTTGTTACCTGTTTGGTTTCTCCTCGGAAGACTTGATGGGGTCTTCCCTTCCTTTTGTTATTTTACTTTGTCCTTTGGAGTCTAAGTGGCGGGCAGAATGTACGTTGTACGAAAGAAAGACCAGTACGAGGACCGAGTGAACAACGAGGACTCGAGTCCGAGGACCCCCAACTCCAAAGTTGATGCAGGAGAAGGATCACTCGTCAAAATAAGGTTTCAGGCTAACGCTATGCCTCCCACGTAGACGGGGAATGTTTCCTACTTTATGGACTCTCGGGAATCATCCCTCGACCTCATCTTCGCTCCCAAGCGTCTCCCCTTCAGCTTTTCCCTTCGACAAGATCGGATCCGCTAGCTGTCAAACCCAAGGAATAAAAAACGGGATTCACTTTGATCTTTGACTAGCTACGATAAGCTGAGTCCGAAGACAAAGTATAATAACAGTTTGCTCTTTGACTAGCTGAAACTGGGATTCAAGTTTACGGTGTTTCACTAACCAGCCCTGCCAGAGTTTGATCCCAGCACGTACAGTACAGTACAATCCAGTCTGTAGTAGGTTGGAATAATTTATGCATCGGTTTTCATTGTGAGCCGCTTTAGAATCTTACATGCTTCCTGCTGACTTCTCAGCTGCTTTATTTCACGTTGACATATTGTCCTCGATCAATTGTCCTCTGGCATATTGTTTAGAGTTGGTGGTGCAATTGTAACTTCGTTTTCTCCTGTAAGCATTTGAATACACCATTATGCCAGCGCATAATTGTACCTCCGTGTATCTGTACCTGGGAGACACTTAACTTCTCTCAACGAAGTAAACCGCTTTGCAACCCATTGACTGCGTACAATTATCGTCTAACAGTACTTTGTAGGACTTTTCTTGAATGAACTTATCTCACTTTTGTAGTTTCTCCAACATAAGATGGGCAGTGCCTAGAGCTATCTGAGGTCTCCTATCACTGTGTATCATGAGGAGTAGCGATAATGACGAGACGATAATCATGAAACGATTCACATATATTAGTTTCTGATCTTCTTCAGCCGCATCATGAAAGATTCTTTGTGCAATTACTCGATCAGCATCAGGGAACCCAACGGGGAAGGCACCGGGAAAATGCTGACCTCAACCAAACTTCTGTAATATAGTTAACCTTGGTGGACTTCCTGCTCAATATTCCATTTCAATTTATAATTCTGCCTGTACTTAGATGAACATCACCACCTTTCCAATATTCTTAAAGTTTATGGCTCTCTTCACGGGAAAGAAGTCAGAGAGATTATACAAAGTCTGAATATCAGACATGACTCAATGCATCGTCATGGTTGAAGGACTTCAGAATACCTCCGCATAAACTGAAAGTCTCAAGAAATTCCAGGAGACGTCGAAGAAGCTCAGTAGGATTTTTATGCAAAAGGAATTACAACCTCGGGAGGAATCAAAGAGAAATCATGTCAACATTGACTATCCAAATCTAAAGAACCACACACAGTACAATAACAAAAAGGATGGGAATACCCCATCAAGTCAAACAAGTATGAAACCAAACGGTTAACATGGGGCTAGGCCCCAATAGCATTACACCACAAAATATGTTCTACATCACCTAAGATATCTCAACTATCTAAGAGCATCCGAAGAAGCATCACGAAATGTGATTGCTCTCCTATGGATTACACCAACTACATATAGAGTAATGAAACATGTTGACTAAAATAGGTTATACAATAAGTTAAAAGAGAGTGATACCCTTGTCGCCTAGTATATATGCTCTTGCGTACTCCCTCACGAACATGTCAAAGTCAGTTTCCATAGCTTCATATAACTCCAAAGCTATAGGAACAAAGAGGTGACCTCTCTGCATACCCCTATACTTGGAGACCTTGGTTGATGCCGCTCCACTCGCCGCCCATCATGAAGGATAGGTGATCACCTACTCTAAAACTATGTCACAGGAAATATCGATAATCACCACATCTGCCATAATATATGATCCTCCCGAATTAGGTCTACCCTAACCATAATCGATTGCAAGACATACCAACACTCACTCCATGTGAGGTATCCACCTCTTGTGCCATAGCAAACACCATATTCCTAATGGCATCATGGATAGCTATCCTCTAACCTCCAAATGGGCAGCAAAGCATATGAACACATGATGCATCTAAAGTGATACCACACTTACATGTGAGTAATAAAGATGTAGATGGATGGTCCAAGCCAAGAAATAACCTCATTGCTATAGAAAAAGAAACATGTATAAGTCGAAAAATCTTGATACATGGTCGAGCCAAGATCTATGAGTATGCACCCTTGCGTAGCGTAGTCGAGCCATAATAGTACTGAGAATGAATGTAGAGCATGCTAAACTTGGATCCACTAAGAGTGATTGTAGAGCATGTTGAAATTGTTAGTCTAGCAAGGTAGATTATAGACGTCTAGTCCAATCGATGGTCAAAGAGGAAAAAGATGGAAGCTCATGTCGTATCTCCAAGGGTAAAACATCTCTCAAATGTTGCAATAATACATATAAGGAAAATGATCTCATATCCACGTCCCTCACATATATCTCAAGGATGAACCTATATGTAATCACAAATCGAGAAGATAACAAAGATGTCAAAAGTGTCCAACTAGCCAAAAATGTTATAATTGCAGTCTCCTCCATCAATAATAAGTCTACTCCTCTACACAAAATCGGCAAAGATATTTGTCTTTGTGTCAAATCTCCTATCACACACTCGAAGGTCCATGCTCCGATGATGTCATTAAAGACATCCATGATCCTAGTCTATCAAACCTAATATGAGTGTAGGTGAAAGAGAATCGTGCGAAAAAATAAGGTGCAATACTAGATGAGAGTATATCAAATGCCACATGTGGATCCCCTAGTAGAGGAACAACGATACCGCATCACAGCCCCTTAGTGTGGTGACTTCAAAGTGGTATGAAGAAGGATGATGCTGGAAGTGTGAACAATATTACAAAACCACGGTATGATTGATTAAATGCAATGAGACCTCTCCAATAGTAATCGGTTTAATGCCCTTATTGTCTTTCTCCATTGCAAAAAGCCGACTAACATCCAGCACTTGACTAACCGACAATGGAATCTCCACTCTTGCAACTGATGCAGCCACTTGGAACAACTCCGTGAAACCACTAGAGGTATCATTTGCCTGAAGCAATCTTGAAGATTCTCAAATACTTCACAAGTCCCATGCGGATAAGCGTGGGACTGCGCACAGAGAATGGACAAATAGTGATCTATCAAGACATAATGACTCCTCTGGTTGATACTTCAAGACATCTAATGATATCTCCTTGCCCATGGATGGATGTAAAAGGCGTAAAGAGGAAATAGTCTCCTTAGTTTGACTAGCCATAGATAAAGGATGAAGGGCATGTGTAGCTCTCATTACTCCCTAGTATCCCCCAAGATCCTACACCATCGCAATCAAGCCAAATCAGAAGTATCATTTGGCTAAACCCGACTCCTAATATGTGTAATCCGCACAAAATCCTCCTGTGATGTAGCCCAATCTCCTGCTCAAAATTTCTGAAATTTTGCTGACATCTCCTTATGTCCAGCACGTTGTCGTGTTGTGACGCGGCTACTATGAAAAGATGATGATATGTGTCATCTTCAAAGCTGTTGTCATGACGGCGATACTTTAGGTTAGGATAACCGACGGCGCACTATAAGGTTGTTAAGAGTCCACCGTTGGATCAACTTTGTATAGTCAAGATGTTGAAAAGTCTCCAAGAGATATTATCTTGGACCTTATCAAATATAAAGCGCAATCAGAATGGAAAGGGTATGGGAGAGAGCTAGACACATCACTTTGCTGACTAAGGAGCTTATCTGATCGAAGTGGAGCCGACGTAGGACATGGATAGAGGACAACATGATCCTCCAGATGTACCGATGCCCAATCCATTTGTGATCAACATCCGGTGTCTTCATCATGATCATTTTCGGGCGTGGATAGTGTATCCTTTTGGAGATAACTTTCTGCAACAAGTGATAAACTCTCCAGACCCGATTATTCTTCGAGTTGTTTCCCTCACGACGTGATTTGGGGACGTAACGATTAATGCGTTTTGATTTAGTTTGGGCGCTATGGATATGAACTTACCAGTAGTGGTGGCTTTCAACACATGGGTTCCAATCCATCACTATTGCTTACCGAAAACAAGCCATAAGGAGTTGATTGTTAGGAACTTTGGCGAGGAGTATTATTCTCAAGTTATAAACTCCCCGGTTCCGTTTGTAGTTCCGTTCATACTTAGCCGGTTTCGAGTTGTCATTTTGACTCTTTATTAATGGCAACTTGTATTGTGTATAGGATAGCTAAGTAGTGTGTTTAGGATAGTTGTAAAGCTCTAAGTTAGAATGGAGCTAATTTGGCCACACGAGAGGTCAAAATAACACTCTTCATTCTCATTGGTCTTGGAGTTTGGGCCAATGATGGCACTTGGGCAACTTCTTTGAGGTTTTGAGGAGTTTTGGAGACCTTCTAGGGAAACATTCAAAGATCTAAGGATTGGGTTGGAGAGCTGACAAGACGAGCTACGACATGGGCTCAAGATTGGATGGATTTGAAGGATTTGTCATTCTGAAGTGGTGATTCAAAGTTAGAGTGAGAAATTTAGACCTTTGAGTGTATTTGGGGTGTTTTTGAGAATCTTATGAGGGTTTTGGGAGATTTGAGTCAACTGAGATACAGTTTACGACTTGGGCTTGGGTTTTGATTGAAGTTTCGACTAAATTGGATGAGTTTTGAGTACGGAGTGATAGCTTGAAATTTGTGTATACAATCAGAGTTGCAGGATTGCACTGACTGTCACGAAGTTAGTACAGAGATCATATCTTTTGATATTAGAAAGTTATGTCAATAAAACTTTGCACAGTTCAAGTTCTAATGATAAGTGACCTTTTCATAAAATCTGGGAGCAATTGGAATTAAGGATTGGGATGTGTAATGGGTTTTGTACACATGGGTCTGCATATCACCTTGTGATACAGTGTGCAAATCAACAATTTTTTTGAGAGATCTAGAAGAGAAAAATATCTGAAACTTTTCTGAGAAATTGAAAGGGTGGTGGAAAAATTTTCTGTAAAGTTTAAGCGAGAGTTATTGGTCGAATCATTGGCTATCATAATCTTCTTCCGCTAAAGTTTTACCGGTTTATAACGAACTCGAATGTGGAGTGCTGAGGAGAAGAAGAAGAAATTGTTGACTCACACGAGGTTCTAGAGGGTTCTTCTACAGCCATGCACTCGGGTGTTCTCAGAGCAAAGAAATGTACATGCGACAACGCCCCCCCTAGTATAATGTAGACACCATTGTTGAAGTAAAAAAACAAAAATCAAGCTAACATGTCCATGGGATCACGTGCCAACTAATCGAACGATAAACAAAAAACATGTCTAGCCTCATCATTGAGTGCACAAGGGAGCCTATGGAATAGATGTGGACATGGGAACCTAGTCTCGAACCCTAGAATAAAATCTACATGGGAAGTTAACCACTTCTATGATTTGATCGATATACCCGAAACAATCAACGAAGGAATAGATATAGTCAACGTGTTCCCTGAAGTGACAAATGTCAATATGATCGTACTACTCACGTGTATATTCCAAGTGGTCCAATCATAATCTTTGTGCATCTTTCCCACATGGATTTTTAACCTGACATGGTAAAGAAACGATGACACACCTGACATGGTATATTATGCATCACTTTTGGTGATCCCATGAGAAAAAGTGAAGCTATAGCTAGCACAAAGAGAACGATAAGGACATTGAACACTCCATCTTGTATCTCCTCCCACCTGCAAAACCACAACCCCTTGAGACCCCACCCTCACATGGAGAAATATTAACTATCAAAACCCTAAAATCTAAAAATACTCATAAATTTTTATTACGATCTCCATAATTTTTCAGCAAGGTCCCAATAGAACCAATGCGCAAAAAGAAAGAGATTGGAAAAAAAAGACATGATCCATATGTCCAATTTGAAAAAAATCACTCAAAACCCTAAAAATAACACTAAAATTTCTCTATATCATTCTCCATAGTGTTCAATTTAGTATTAACGGAAATCCAAATTGAAAGACAAAGAGAATTGATTATTCACTCTCCATGTTGGACAAAATATAATCATAGAATATGGGAAAAAATATCTCATGTTCCTATACTTCTCTCCCTTTCCCCAACCTCCCTCGGCCGTCTTGATTAGCTTTCCCAAGACTTCACCTTTGACGAAGGTGCAGACCAAAAGGAGAAAGGGAAAATAGAAATTCATGGAAGAAAGAGTGCACAATCATTGGGTAGAATGAAGGTTAAATGTTAGTTGTGTGAGGTATGACCTTTCAAATCTAAAAGGAAACAAGGTTTACCCACCAATTGAAAAATTCCAGTAAAATAGTCTGCAATGACAATTATTAACTTTCAAATTTCGAGGTAATATTAAAATAATCATATATTCTAAAAAAAAGTGACAGATGAAAAAAAATAAAGTTTTGACTGCAGTGCGGTTTTCTCATGCGCTCTAAATAAATCACATAAAGGTTTTTCAAGTAAATGAATTTGATACAAATAACACCATGTCTTACACAAAAACAAATCGAACAGCTTGTCGATGTCCTTAATGGTTGCCTCTTAAGCGGATAACATCACAATAAGTCAAAGAATTTCCTACCCTCGATGGTGGAGCTTCCGGCCTTATTGCACTACATAGGTCTCGACCCTTCACAGATGGGATCTACCTTATAGGCTGGTTACGATAGCTCGTTGTTGCATTGCATATGTCTGGACACAAATTTCGAAGATAATCCGACTGACTGTGAGCCATTAGTTAACTTTCCCTATACAAGCCCCTCTTACTCTGCTCATTGCCTCGTTTCAAATGAACTCCAAAGGATATAGATTTGGAAACTCCCACCAGAAGAAAAGGCCAAAAGCATGGACGACAATGTGAAAAAACAGATCGTTCGTAAGGAATGTTGTAACAAATTGTTGGCAGCCAAGCCTTGAACACGAAACTCATATTATCATAGAACTATGCACATGACCATTTGAGTCATAATGCTACTACTATTTATTACATAACTGACATCACTTTTGGACATGAATACTTAAATTATTCTAAACCTGAATAGAGTATATTATGGTGAGTACAAGCGACAGAAGAGGAGGTTTTTTATATTGTATGAACTGATTGTGTACTGGAAGTGCCCATCATTCTTCTAATACTTTCTATTCTATACTGTAATTAACATCCGTAACATTCATGAAGACCTTCTGACGATGTAGACTCTATTATTCACAACTGGTGATAATATATTGACAACCTCACAGTCATCTGATTCTTAAATATTACGATATGAAGCTTCTGCTCGCCTTTAAGATCATTCAGATGTTTCGACATGCCCTAAGAAACTATAGATTCATTTCTTTTTAGGCCATGAACTGGTAACCATGGAACCCTCTCGTATAAGAAAGTATGGGAAACGTACATACGAACATGAAGACAGAGAATTTCATATCCAAAACAGATACCACATCAGACAAACATTGACCTATAGGTTATCATGTACTCAGGAAATTACTTCCGACTACACCAGGACTCATATAATGACTTCCGAGTACCCCTTACTTACAAATTTGCTTCCGAGAACCCCACCCAGGGAGATTCCAGTAGCAGGTGGCACGCGTCACTGAATTGTCCCGGACTCTTCCATACAAGCAGAGCAGTCTGTTGAGTAAAATAACATGGTCCACCATGTTCGACCGCAGTAATGCAGTGGTATTGTGGTTAGACTGGGTTGGACGCAGTTAGGCCTTGGCAAGGGTGAACGCAGTGCTGCGAATGTCATGGGGACGTGAAAAGTGGCACAAATTTGAAATCAAAGATGTGCAAACACCGACAGTAGCTCGACCAAAAATCACTGTTAGAAGCCTACCCAAATGGGCCATATATAACGTTTTTGTCAAAGGAATAAAATATTATTTCTCTGAGGAGGCGGAAAGACGTAACAGACTAGCCTGTAGCATACCCAAATAGGCCATATGTAATATTTTCTTCAAAGGGTATGGTCTCCTTCCGCGTCCACTGATGAAGCCCTCCCTTTTTTTTTCCCTCCCGCGCGATCTTCCCTCCAACGATGGACTCAGGACTATGGTGACTGCTGTCTCCATAGCTGTGACCAGGCCATCACGACATTATGTGTTTGAGTTTTCTCACAGGTTACCAGGTTCAATTTATAAGCGCATAGGAACATGACCGGACGAGGCGGGGAACGGCGAGATCAACGGGAAATAACATAAAGCGGGGTATCCGGACGTAACTTTGAAGGTAACGGATGCTCGGAAGTCATTTTATAAGTCCTGGGGTACTCGGGAGTAAATTTTTTTGTGCATGGACCTCCAACAGCGAATCTAACAATGATGATCCGAAAGGGATTCCAGCAAATACTGTGGGATCCACAAAGGGACCAAACCCACAGTTCATGATGGCAATGGAAGATGACAACGGTGTCAACTCACATGACACGCACGCCAATGGGTGCCTACAAGGGTCATATCATGGACTTTGCCATCGAAGACCAGTAGCATCACTACAACCGTTCGACCATCGATCGGACAGACTGAGGCATTTGGAGCATGCAAAGACGATGAAGGGCAGATATTGGAATGTTTCTTAAGCCCTTTTTGCAAGGACAGATGCTATCCTGGATTCTTAATATCGACGGTGCAACGGAGGGGACCCAGTTGCAGTCAAGATACTACTAGGTGAAACCAGGGCCTGGTCATGATCTTCCAATGTGGTTTTGAGCAATCAACATTCAGACTTACCTCATCCTTTTAATCTTTAAAGAGAGAAAAACATGTCAACTCGCAGAGACTGTGCGCTTTATGTCATCATTTTGCTAAGCAACACTTTTCATATTGACATATGTCTGTTGGTCCTCGCTTCAGGAGAAGCATCGAAACAAACTTGGACAAGCTAGTATATCAAGCTTCCCCTTAAAAAATAAGTACATGTTTCTACGAATTATAAAATTGTTTTGCATCTGCACATATATTCCAGCTTATCTGTCGTGTCTTGGATGGCGAATTGCTGTTGAAGGATTTGTGTGGTCTATTTCTAATCTGAAAAATTACTCTGTCACGGAATTATGCTATTCATCATGGGACGAAGCAAAGAAAAGATGATGTAATTCAGGCTATGTTAAATATAACCTCTATATCTTTTTATCGTACATCAGCAATCTTGTGAATCTTCATAGGATGCAAAGACAAAGATTTTTACTAAACATCTTTAAGAAGTTAAGAAATCAATCCCACGCAAACAGTATCAACTTTTGGATAAAAAAAGGTGAACGATCCAAACCCGAAAAAAATCAAAGTTTATATTTTGAATCTACATTCTTAATCACATCAATGTCAATCAATCAAATTACTAAAAACATAAAGGTATGTATATAATACTACAAGTAAAAATGACCTTTGTACAAGATATCCAACTATAATATATATATATATATATATATATATATATATATATATATATATATATATATATATATATATATCAAAGAAAAAAATATTCTTACATCTATTGGTTTAAATTGGAATTGCCATGAAAGAAATATAAATTGTTTGACATTCATCAAACAAAAACTTGATGAAATCTTGAGGATAAATTTTTAACAACATCTGTTAAATAAATATGTGTGAAAGTTGATAAAAAAAACTTTCATGTAATATTATTTTTGGATATATTTTTAAAATTTTTCATTATTATTTAATTTTGAAAATTTAAAATTTATTAAGTTTGATATTCATTAAAACATAATCAATCAAATTGAGGTTGGTTATGTTATCATATTTTGTTTAAATCAAAAATTTTAAATATAAAATAATTTAAATATTTAAATAATTAAATAATTTAAAATTTAAATAATTAAAAAATATAAAATTTATATATCATATTTGAGTTTCAGATACTATATACACATACATAATCAATGAAATTTTAATCAAAAAATTATTTCCAAAAAAATAAAATTTTGAACAAACTTAAAATTTTTAATTTTATTATTTAAATTAATAAATCAAAAAATATTTTTAAAATTGATTACTTTTTTTAAATCAAAATTCAAATATTATCAAATATATATCACCACATAAAATTAAAAAAAACTTTATGTATAGATTATTCTTGTAAGTTAATAAAATTATCAATTATTTAAATTTATAAAAAAGATAAAAATATTCAAAAAAATTATATTGGAATTATATTATATTATTAATATAAATTTAATTTATTATATTTAATTATATAAATAGTCCAATTGTACATAAAATTATTGAAAATATGTTACCATTCAGCATAGGTTAAGAGGGATGAGAGTAACAAATCAGTCACACCTATGGATTTAATGTTGATTTAAATCATGGAATTAGGTGGCATATATGACACTATGGAATTGATGACAAACATGGCAAAATAATACATTTTTCACAATAGATTTGTATCTCATTAAGTTTCAATGTGCAGATTTGGAAAGAATATACCCATATAGAGTATGATATAATAATATACAGAAGTTTGAATTAAGTTGACAATGCATAACACAATAAACACTTGGAAAAAGTTCCTTACATTTGAAGGCATTCTCAATAGTACAGCTGATGTACCAAACAAATACTTCTAGTAAAAATCTTCAAGGTGAAGATTCAAATGAAAAAAATACATTTAAAAAAGGATGAAACATTGAATCACTCCAAATCTAAAAGAATACAAAACTACCAAAATGTTTGACGTGATGTTGGGAGATTGTACGATAAGATGAAAACAAATGTGTTGCAACTAAAAAACAGTGACAGAAAACCTGGATTCAAGTGGAAAAAAATAAATAAAAATAATCCACTTTAAAGTAGAGAACATGACATATAGGATTAAAAACTTAAACTACTCACTACTGAAAAATATATTAAGTCACAAACTACATTAAAAAAATAGTTGGTTCATTAATTTTTTTAAACATAAAAACAATGATCTTTAATTTTTTTAATATTTTTTTTAAGATGCTTTTAAAAATATATTTATATTTTTTTAAAAATAATAAATATCTTATAAAATTTATGAAATAATAAATAAAATAATATGTATTAAAAAATTAAATTAAAAATTTTTAATAAAAATTATATAAAAAATATTTTTTTCAAATAAAAAAAAATAAAACTTTATAAAATATGTCTTCAAAATATTATAAATCTAAAATTGCATGAAATATATATAAATAATAATAATAACAGTGTTTTTTTGCAAACACATATTCTTGAATATAAATGATCTTTCTTATTGCATCATGTATGGTTTGTGTCTAATAACATGCAGTACATCAATCACATGCAAATTCTATATAAGATGATAAGATCTTAAAACCATCATGAGAATCGTTCTTATCTTAACCATATAACTCAATGTCTCATCACATTTTGTTTCATAATCTTGGGCATAAAACATTGTTACAAGTCTACACTTATATCTAGTCTACACTTATTATTATGTTTAAATGGCTTGATCTTGTGCACCCATTCAATGTTGTAAATACCTTCATAAACTATAATCTTATGAAAATCAATATTTGTTACTGATGTAATGCATCACTGTACTCTTGCGTTGCTTACTTTAACCATGTGGGATCCGCTGCTTTGAAGATTCTGAAGCCTATTTTTCTTGAACCACATTGCCACATAAAGCACCAGAAAATCACTCTAGCATCAGCCTCTTCATAAGATATCCGCAAATCGCTGATCCCCATGACTCACTAAAGTAATCCCAAAAAAAAGAAGGATGGGACCTAAGACCCCATCAAGTCGTACATGGAAGAAACCGAACGGGTAGCATGGGGCTAGGCACCAATAGCATCACAATGGGAAATATGTCTCTGATGCCCATGTGTCCTTTGAATGTTGCGCTTTTTCAAATACTTTTGTTGCTCTTCCTACCAACTCTTTTTACCTCAATCATATTTGTTCACAATATATTGAAACTAGCTACTTCATTCTCTTGCACTTGTTCTCATATTCGGCTAAAGCTGATAATGTCTGTTTCAATTTTTGACACTTCTTAAATTTTGTTTCAAAGGGTTTCAGGTTTGGGGTCTTAGGTTTCCGGGTGCATGGCCTTATTACCTCAGCAACGACAACTGCTGCAATGAGGCACTCTTCAAAGAAAAAGACGCATACTCTTCACGTTGAGGATTACATTAATATACTTATATTTGAAATTATTTTTCCTCATGTGCACTATGTTGAAATACATTTCTCTGAGACCCTAAAATAAAGTTAGCCACCACCTTTTCCCTTCAGAACCAGGATAAAATGTCCAAGAAAAAAAAAATCCCGGACAGAAGGACAAATGTTGCCCTTGTGGACAGAGAACGGCTTAAGGGGACGACGGGCCAGGTCCAGATAGCGCGTCGATCCGAATGTCCCGTCTGGATCTGTCCAACGCACCAAACAGTTGGTCAGGCTGGTGGCAGGTCCCATGGCGGGCCCATCCAGCCGGGCCACTTCACGAGCCTCGCTTTGCTTGGCCTGCGATAAATTTGTTGCCAGACTCCATGATTTAAAGTCAACAAGTTGTGTCAAATTGGGAGGAACCGAGAGGATTCTCGTGCGTCCTTCTCGCCCTCCCTCACAGAAATCGAGAAATGCACAAGGAGCAAAGCGAGCTCGGAAGGTGCGGGGCACCGTGACCGGAAGCTTCAGTGGCAGGTCGTCGTCATGGTTCTTTTTCTAGCGCGCTCGCCCGCTCTTTAGCATTTGTGTGCTGCTGCTGCTGTCTGCTGTCTGCCGTCGGTGCCCTCTGCCCTGGAGTCCGGATTCCTGCTCGACAAGATTCAGAGTGTACGCCAGCGGATGGTCTTTCTTGCTCTGCCTGGAGGACCAAGAGGGCGAGGACACGGCGCCACTACTTCTTTCTCTCACCTCGCACGGATGCCTGGGCCAAGATTTTTGGCCTCGCATGTCCGCTGTTCGTCCTCGGAAACTAAAAGATCTATCAGGTCCAGCGACGAACGATCGAACCATTGTGTTCCCGCCTCGTTCTTTTCGGAGAGGACGAATTTTCTCTCATCAGAAGCAGGGACGACAGGGACAACTTTCATGTTGACTTGCTCTCCCTCGTTTCCCCTTTACCCTTCTTTCTCTTCTTGACTCGAGAGACTTTGGAGGTCTGGCCCACATTAGAAAAAGCCTGAAAACATTTATTTATTTATATTTATATATTTAATTTCTCCTCTCAAGGCAAAGCTGTGCAAGGACGAGTGAAGGGAGCGATTGCAGGGGAGTGTGTAAATTTCTCGAAAAAATGAAGTTTCTGCCCGAACCGTATAACTGACAGAAATTATTGATGACAGAAGTTATGCTCGGTCACGAGCATCAATCTTTTAATAGGCGGAGAAGAGCAGCGGGTGAATAGTTATGAGAATGATTGGAGAATGTGAGAGTATAATATGCTCAGGAGGAGAGCCATTACTCTTCTAAAGTAAGACAAGCTAGATTGAGTTTGATACACATCCATTCTATTCAGAGTTGCTGCTACATGCTGGAGATCATGAGCAACCAGGCTGGGCATTCGCTGGTCATACCGTAACGAAAGGTTATGGAGTTTGGGAAGAGAATCAGTTGTTTGACAAGTTAAAGCAGTTCTTCTCCTTGGGACGTCTGGCGTGTCAGTCAGCTGCAGTCAGCTTTGTGGAGATCATCCATTGACAGACAACAGTTTTGCCCGAACGATCGAGAAGACATGCTCCAAGCAAGAGAACCCGCCGAAGGTGGTGTGCTCGAGTGCAAATTTTTTTAACATGTCAGATTCCCAACAGGGCTACTCGTCACGATTTTTAAGCCCCAAAGCTTCTTCATCATTTTTTCCTTTCTTTTTCTCCCAACTTGAATCCCAAAAGTACGACTTCGTGCTCGGTGTCCGTTCAACTGGAATCCCAGCCCTCCGGAATCATGAGCGTTTATGACGTCTTTTGTTCAGACTCCTAGTTACAATATTACTCAAGCATTGAGCATGTGCAAAACTTGCACATGCATCTATGCTTGTCAATTAGCTCTTTTGCATGGGAAGATAATGTTCACGTTTCTAGCTTCTCCTCCCCCAATGCCGATTACATCAGTGCGATAGTTTCGTTGACATGAGACGTTTGACTTATTGCTCGCTCTCCCGGAGTCAATATTTGTTCCATCTTTTCCTAATTCCGGTAGTTATTCCAGGATGCGTACTTTTGTTGTAATGAGGCGAGACTGATACTTCAGTAAAAGACTAAGCCACGTTTCTCACATGAACAAAATCCGCTTCGAAATCCAGCCTTTGAAGGAAGACGAAGTCTTTCAAACTCGGTAGACTTTTCCAAAAGAAACACAGTTTAGAAGGCCGTTGCACAGAATAGAACAACCACTGCTATATTTAACATATATCCTTGCACCAAATTGCGTCGTACTATCGTTACCATAATCACTACTGTAATATCTTTGGCGCATTGGAGAAAATTTGATGTTCAAAAAACCGTAGAAAGTAGAAGAAACATCGAGTATATTCCTCAAGAAACAGAGATTTTCTTCTCGGGATCTTACACCACAATATATCCAGAAAACAAGATGCTCAAAGACTGGATTCATGAAGACCTCCCTTGTGACAACGTTCGTCCTTATCCATAGTTCCAGAACACTCCGACTTAACACTAAGATATGTTAGCGTTCTGCACGAAGTAAGGCCAAGAGAAAAAGCAAGACCCACAGACTTGCTGTTTGACCACTTCTGCTGCGGAGCAGCAATATTCAAAACTATCGCGACCGGACACTGGAGAGTTTCAGGAAAACCTCGCACACGGTACTCATAGTTTTGTTTGTCATGTCCGAAGACCGAGTGCCATTCCTGTCTCCATTTAAATTTCTGAGTATGTGGCACCTTGAATCTATGCTCACCAACTTTTTCTTTGCCTGAGGTTGATCTTGTGTTGACATTGACCCAGATTTACTGACCGCACATCAGTCATGGACCACATTCCCTTCATGTGAATAGTTGACATCGAGGTAATTAACATTTCCATCCATTGCCGAGATTGCTTTGACACTGACCGTTTTCCATCACTGTGTATCCCTGAGGATGATTCTTCTATTCTTGAGCCATGCGCAAATGTGCCGGTCACTTTACAAGAAGACGAATACCCCCGTTGACAGTTGTAATTCATGTACTTATTCTCCATATTATTCAGTGTTGGCTCTTTGAGCAGGTCATCAGCGAGTTGATCACCCGTTAATTTAATTTAGATTACTCAGTGACATCCACGAGGAAACAAAGTACATTTTATATGTGCTATGTCAACTAATGATGCCGAAATCTGGCCGAGTGCAGATGCAGATATAGTCGTGGACTTAACAACATGCTCATGGGCTGCTTTTCGTTCACTCCATATAATTCATCATGCTTACAGTTCTTTGAACGAGCTGATTACCGGAAGAGCTGACATCATTAATGCAGAAAAGGAGCAGTATATACTACCCTAGGCACTAAAACCCTCTTGAGGGCAACTACCTCTTGGGTGCAAGACTATTACATTGGGCACGTTTGCCACGGAAGTACAGTTTTCTTGCCATATACAGGCTTGAAGATCTCCTACGCACGTAGAGATTTGTCCTTGTTAGTGAGATGCCGGAGTTTTTTAATCTCGTCAAAGAAACAGAAATCATCAAGTACATCTGTTTAGAGATGTACTTCATTCTTTGTGATTGTAGGAAAAGTGCACAGGGAACGTCAAACTAGGGAAGTTGCACTTTATTTCTGCCGGTACTAAGCGTAGACGCAGATTTCCAAGACTTCGTCAATGTTCATTCTTCTTTATTCCGACTGTGTATATTGGAAAGTGCATGATGGCTCTTAGTGGGCGCATATAAATCGAATTTGACCAAACCACCGAGAAGTATGTGAGGGACAATCGTATAATTTTTGATAGTTTCTGACATGCTCATGAGGGAACGGGTAGAACACCGAGACAAAAGCGATCAGTAAAAGTCGATGTCGTATGCACAGATTGGCGCCAATTCTTGTGCACAATTGTGCAACCCTGATGGACAGACAGCAAGCCGAGGAACGTTTCCTCGAACGTATCCTCTTTGTGATCACCTCTCGAAACAATCCCACCGAAGAAGCGCGTTCCTCTGGCCAGGGTGCGACCCAACAATACCTACACTGACTCGACATTACTCACAAAACCTTTCTTCTGCTTCCTCGTGGCGCTGATATTTCCGACGGTTCTACTTCTCGTCTGTTTACGAGTTCCTTGGTACGAGGCACTGAGGGAGGCAGGGAATCTAATACCCCCGTCGTTGTGACCAGCTTCCGCGGGACTCATTGCAACACAGACCAGCTAATGTTTCCGGCACGGTGGCTGTCCAAGCCGCAACCACAACAATCCGAATTGCACGTAGAGGTGGCAAGCAAGAGAGCGAGAGCGAGAGAGCAGACGGCGTTGTCATCGACGGTGCTGGATAAAAACGACCATGATCGAGGCTGCAGATGAGGATGTGGGACACCTGCGAACGCTGTGCCCTATTTTTGCCAGTGCGCTTTTAGGCGCAGTGCAGCAGGCATCACGCCCCTTCCAGACTGTAGCGGGATATATTTACAGCCCGCTGTCCCGAAACAGTCGAGACGGACCCGTCGAGGATGCCTGTTCGCACGCGCATGCTGCCCTCCGGAAGCTGATTTGCCCTTCAAGATCGGGCACGACATGAACTGACAAAACGGCCCTCCAAAATAAGGGTTCAGGCCCTGACAGCCTCGACCGTGACTTCCTTCTTTCCAACCTCGCTGCAATGGAGCCATGCCCACTGCCCTCCCAGTCCAGTTAGTGCATTGGCGCATTCTCGTCCCAGTCTTGGCCCATTTCGCTCCACGCGTGTTTCCCAGTCCTTAGAAGACGGTAGAGGCGGGGCCGATTCGGCCGGGCGGAGGGAGGTCGAGTAGTATTCCTGTTGTGATCCAGGGCAACGAATCCGGAGTGGCCAGTCGACCATGTTTTCAGTGCGCCACGACCTCTGTGCTCTTGACTCGGTTGCGATGAGCCGACGGTGAGTGCAACCGGGTCATCTCGTACGGCGGCGGCCTGGAGGCCGAGCGAGAGCGCTACGAGGTTGGAGAATCTAAACGAGTCGTGGTTGCATGTAGCGTGATTCAAATCTGTCCCGCGCGCAGTATACTCTCGACGTATCGACTCTCGACGTACTTGTGTGTCCGTCGTCGCGATTGAGTCGGGGGTGGGGTAGGTAGTTGGGAAGCAAAACCCTGGACCGAGTCTGCTCCACTTGTTTCAGATACTAATATAACCGTGTTCGTCTCAGTGTGCACACGCTAGAAATCGAATCCTGCTTTCACATTCATTTTACGCAGCGAGAACTAAATCTTCAGGAAACAAAAGAGGTCGGAACTTTACGCGTTTTGGTATCATTGAAAGGATACACTCCTCAACATCTCGTGATTGGTAAGATGCTTGTAAAGATTACCCACAGAATAGACATAAACGTGCGTAGCCCGTGCGTATACCTGCATCACAAATGGATACTCACGGATTCATAGGAACGAAGGTCAAGGAGCTATGTGAACGTTGAGGACCGGAAATCTGTGGACCACAATTGCGGTAGCAGACAAAAAATGGAAGCTAGGTGCTTCTTCAACGTCCGCAACTGAGAGTAGAATGACTGCACGACTGTTGAACACAAAGTTTTGATGGTGTTGTCTCTCTCCAGAGGTTACATGAATTGAATGAAAAAATATGGTGTTTGGTAAAGCTTTACTTGTTTTGAAGAGTATCGAATTTTCTCCGTGCTAGAAGAGCCTGCCTGTACGTAAATGGTGGACAGGCTACTAATCACTCGATATCGGAAATATGTGAGAGTTTCACTTGACCTAAAGCAATTTAAGTAGTGACCATATCTTCAGGCATGGTTAGCTTTGGTGTAAATTGGCAAACTTCCTTTGCTTCCGCCTTTCAAGAGGGAACATTCTACTGCGCAGGAGTTCGTGATCCTGATAGTACATAAACAGCCGACATTTCGAGTGACCAAGAAAATTACTCTAGAATGTACGGGTAATCATGCTCCAATTAGAAAATAGGGTATTAGTGATCTCCAGATTCCAGAAGGATTGCAGCTATTCGAAGTACACACGAAAAAATTCAGTCAAGGAATTCAAGAAAATCGCCATTGTAAAAGAAATTTCCACATGGAGTCTTCACACTCAAGAACCACGAAAATCAAGATGACTGCATCATGCATCCAGATCCTGAATAAAATGTTCCCACACTCGTGACGTGCAACCAAACCACCTTCTTTCGTCCTCAAGGTACACACGCCACTCAAACATCTTGACAATGATCCTCGATACTTGCCGAACTCATCCACTCCCGAGTATAATTTGAGTCATATGGCAATATGAAAATATGCAGTCGTGCCGATGACCAGACAATTAATCGAAGTGCATGATTCACCCGATACTTCTGGGGTAAAACAAGAGGTGACATTGGTAATGACCCAGAATCGACATACACTATTACCTTACTTCTCATGTTTAATACCTGACATAATGATGGTCTCATCTTTGACAAGATGGAGTCCTCTTGGTATGAAGAACGACTGGAACATTCCCATTCTCTGCGCAAATAATAAGATCTTGAAATTCAGATCTAAACATATTCAACCACTTGTCAGACTGCAAATCATTTTAACCTCCGGCCCGTAAGACCTGGCTTTCATAAAACAGAATTAGTTCCATAGACAATTTGCAGGATGATTGCGTTCGTATGTACAGACATCTGGTCGGACTCCTTGCACCTAAATTCCGCACCGGAGGGGTCTTTGTACAGCCTCCGTATCTTGAATGTACAGACAAAAAAAAAAAACACACGACTTCTATAGTAACCTTCACATGAACCAAAATCAAGACTAAACGCACCTCAAAAAATGGGCAAACCACCGAAAACAAGTGGTGAGCAGGTCCTGTGAGGCACTTCCTTTGACGTACTCACAGGTAGTTCCCTGAAGTACATCTCTCCAACAAGTCACAAACAAAATTTCCAGCTGTTACACAAAAAAAATTTTAGCATATGTCTGTAACCAGAGAAACGAAAGGAGCTTGTGTAGGATATGTATGTGCAATTATGAGTTCGTTCATGCTTAGTTGGATGCGACCCATACCAAATATTTGTGAACCATACCAACTTCCTGTCAAGGAAATGCAACGGTGGTGAGGAAACCGTACTTTCAAATGTCATAAGAAAAGGCGTACACTCATGAACTAACAAAACTCTAGCATGAACAACCCTAAAACAAGAGCAAACTCCTATTTTGAATGCATAGCTTACAATGCGATCAATGACCAAAAGGAAAACATTCAGATTACGTCCCTTTCATAGATAAGCACACGTCAAGATGGACTGCTCACTTGTCTAATCAAAGGTAAACACAAAAGAGGACACAGCAAAACAATGGGTTAAGACTCGGCAGCACATCCGATACACGACCTTCTCTACTCAGTTCATTGTCAATTATAGTAGAAGAGTATTCCAACTCCATTGAGAAAATTTCCAAGACATTGGCAAAACTCAATGTTGACAGGTGATCATCATGGGTCCCAGCAGATTCCGAATGCTTTACTGCTTGCTGGGTCCAACACTATCTCCATCTGTCAGTATAGCATCCCCGCTCACTACCCTGCCCCACATCCCCGAAAGACTGTACATGTGCCGTTGTCTTGTCCTAATGTAACTTGCTTATATGGATTCAAAAAGGGCTGCAAATCACAGCATATGAGGCTACGGCATGAAGATTCATGACAGACACAACAATCTTCACTGAAAGATTAGCTGCTACAGGTGCACAGCATAACTTCAATCACGTTACATGTTTTCTAACCAATGGTTTTGCTCATTAACATTGAGCATGAAGAAAAGGTCTGAAAACTGCCCCTTCCTACCCGCAAAATCTTTTGAACGTAATCAGCAACTCAAATATAGTTGCCTATCTCTTCTTCGTGACGTAAAGAGCTATGATGAGAAGGATGACCTTCTTAGGATACCAAGCTGATTTTGAGGCACCAATCGAACAGTCAAGTTGATGACAAAGACTACCAGCCTAGATTAGGATCTCGTCACAGTGAGATCAAACTCCGTTGTAAATCAGACATAAACGGTTCGTGTACCATTGGCGTTCAGAAACAGCTCAATTCAATCTCGAAGTAAGAAAAATGGGAGACAAAGTTCAGCTTTCGTCGTCCTCTTCATCCTCGTCCGGCTCTTCCTCTTCATCATCAAGTTCGTCGGCTCCTTTGCCCTGAGAAAAGAGTCCCAAACCGAAGTATTTCTTATTTTTGTCATCGCCAAAGGTTCAGAATACAGAACCACAAGATACCCACATTTACAATCGGATGTAATGTCTTGATCCAAAGAGAGTCCAGAGGAAGAATCTCACATACACAACAAACAAGTTTCATTACTTCAAGGCAACCAGCGACGTAACACGACAGATGTAAGCTACCAAATTTCCAGTGCAATAACTCCGGGATTCTTAACTAATAGACTTACTGCATCATCTTCGTCATCTTCTGCTTCCTCATCGTCTTCGTACTCTTCTTCATCCGCTTCCTGCAAAATGACCACCAATTTCTAAGGATGACAATAACCTAAGCTCTTGAGCGTAACCACGACATTTTAGTGCAGTGTCATGAATCTGATCACGACTTAAGCGCTTTCACTACTTCAAGGAAGGAGACATCAGCTTTTTAAATTCAAATTGGTTGCAAATCCCTAAGAGAGGGCGTACATTGTTGAAGTACTTCAAAGGATTTGGCCATAAGTCATCCTTGATAACTTCCGCAACCTGGAACGGACAAATCCACCAGACTCAACTTAGGACTTGCAATCTAGCTTCTCAAAGATAGATAGTACACTGACGAAAATAGAAAGACGGCATTCCCCGTATTACAAGATGCATGTAATCAGTTAAAGTCATATTTACATGGGCTGATGCTACACAAATGGGAACAGAAAATGCACTGCGACACTTATCAAAAATATATTTGTAAAAAATGTATGAACTTCTTGGCAGGCCATTTAACCAGAACGAAATGGAAAGAAGGAGAGCCGGTTCATGGAGATTACAATGCTTTTCTAAAGCAAGCTACCTACAACAGAAGGACGCACCAGAAAGAAAGTTGATACCTCATCTTGAATACCTTCCAGAGACTCCTTTTGTGCGGAGTCTCCAAACCACTTGAAAAAACTGAGAAAGGCCCAACACAACTCTGTATTAGTAGAAAGAAAGTGTAGCCAATGCGGCCATGCTCCCAATGATACTTCAATCGTAATTCTGATTGTACAGGGTCCTACAATCAGCTAATCCACGCAAGTGGGTTTCAGAAGCTGTGAAAGATCAAAACATTTGTTGGGACTAGTGGCGAAGACCCTGAAGAGTTTGTGGCCTCTTGTACCTGTCCTCTGCGTGGGCCCGCTTGTGGTTCTCTTTTTCAGCGACCACTCCGTTCGTTAAATCCTTCAGAAGTACAACCCCATGAACAGTTAGTGAAGAAAGAACTACAAAAATCAACTGTAGATTCATTTTTTTGTGCGAAAAACAAGGCAATGTTATTGCAGCATGAAGACCTACCATGCCATCCTTCCACTTTGGGACAGAGCCAGTGACAGATGTAGTCCCTTCATCCGAAAACTTGAAAATTTTCGTCAACTTCGTATCTTCGAAGTAAGGATTCGGCTTAAATGTCTGCAAGATAATAGAAAAGACCTCTACAGACATAAGTACTCTTCTCGAGAACGTCCGAAACAGATCCAATTGACTATACCAGCCTGAACATGAATGGTTACTAAAACTCTGGTGGACGTCTAGTATTCTAGCATGTCATGCGGTTCCGAAAACCATTCAATACGAAGTAACTTAACATCTTGTACCACCATCAAGCGGATGATCAACTGTACAATTTTTGTGGCCGGAGGAATCGAACTACTTTTCGGTGTCTTCTCTAACTATTCAGGGCGGTTCTAGGTAGAATATTGTGTCTAAATACCACTCATGATATCTTAAATCTTATCAATTGCAACGTTGTTCTCGAAAAATCACTCCAAATACTAGGAGAAGCTTGAAAAGGCAAACGCTGGCCAGTTCATGCTTTGCTTAATGCACAAAAATCCTTGCATGCAAAAGCGTGAGTACTGAAACTTACAAAGCTGATACTGTACCCTGACTTCACGTCCTTAAAATCCTCCACATCCAATGACTCCAGGTATTTGAATACCTGCACAATATGACAAAATCCTCGCGCGTTACCACCAGTACGGCGAACAGAAAGAAATCGGTCTTGTGAATATAACCGCAAGTAACACAAGCTTGACTACTTACGTTTTTCAAAATTATGATTTGAGTATAAAGCAACCTTCACTCTTGTAATCGAACAACTCATTAGATTTTTCAATCCACAGCCTGGAGATTGAGAGCCTCCCCTAGCTGCGAGATGTTTAGTCCTATTAGGATGAAGAGAGAACTACCTTTTGATCTTCGTCTGACAAGAGATCACATAAAACCGGATGGCTTAGAAACTGCAAGCAAATCCTTACCAAGTTAGAAAAGAAGGGGAATGCTAACAACGAAAAGAACTGCACAAAGTATCTTGCTTCGATATGTATATGCTGTTAAGTTTGAAGTAAATATACCGAAAACATGTAGTCTCAAAATCCACCGAGTTTCCAGAACTTACAGCAGTGAGCCAGAAATCCGGAATATTGTGAATAATTTCATTTCTCTTGTTGTACACAGGTCGCCGGATCTCATTATACCGTTGCTCAACCTCAAGCACCTTATCGCTGGCCTCCTCGTTTACCTGTTCCAATGAAGGAAAACAAGTTAACACCCTTCTAGTTTGTTACATAACAAGCATTGTCCCTTGACCTGAGTCTGAGAAAGGCTTACTCCTGAGGATTGGACATTCTTCTGTTGTGACCAATCTGATAGGCAGATCTAAGCTGTGCATGCAACATCACTGACCATTTTCTATTCTTTGATATCGATTTCACCGATAACAAGAACAAAAGGAATTCCTGGATGTTCATGGAAATGACATCCATAGACCAGATTATTGTGAGTATGAACTCCATCGAGAATGACGGTGTGCCACACTTCAGTAGAAAAATATACAAAGGAGTATTTGTCGGCGTACACCAGAATGACTGCAGCATTCGAGAAGTGAAGCACAATCTGTCTTGCGAACGTAAAATACGAACTGTAAAGAAAGAGAAGGGCTCTCTCTCTGGTACTTCTCAACGTACTCAAGTGACCTGCGGGCGACGAAGACCAGCATAATAAGGCTGAAATTTGTTTTGGGGGGGGGGGGGGGGTGTGAGGGGCCGCGCGCGCGGTGGAACATCCCATAAGACAGGAGGACGCAAACAATACGTCAGGCACGCTTGCCTGGTCAAATCAAGCTGCATGTGGCTTCAACTCTACTGGAAAAGAATAGACCACACGGACGACACAAATACTTTCAACGGAAAAACGCGGCAAGTCTCATTCTATCTGGGAGTTCTCACATCCCTCAAGCGTGAGGAAAACAAAAATTAAGCCGCTGAGTGAGAGACCATACTGACCTACAATGCTTGGTTCACTAACACTCGGCCCGACAGACAGGTGAAAACATTGAGTCGGGGCAGCACTCAGTGTTCCTTCGAGTTTTCACTAGAACCTGAGAATGGGTCGGGTCGGAGGGAGTCGGCTGGAAACTACCTTCAATGACAGGCTGAAGGTGGCTCGTTTGTGGAAAACTGCTTCGAAGGATAGGAGCGTGAGGAAAAACTACAACCAGTTTCACGGGGCAGGACACGGAGTACTGACCGCTGAAGTAAAGAGACAAATATTCGTCACAAAAACAAAAACCATTATCTCTACTGCGGACACGTTTTTAACAATCATGATCCACCGGTTGTGCAGTAACCTTCGATGCAGAACATACGCATCGTCTGAAAGCAAAATTTTGTTTTAGAGGCACCACGTACTTTGCCTCCTCTGAAGCTTCATTAAGTTTATGCTGGACAGAAACGACATTTGAACAGGAGCCCTAGTAAAAAATTTCGACTCCTCAACCAATAATGTTGCTACAAATGTAGAGTGAAACTCTTGATAGATCACGGGCTAAAAAAGAAAGGAACTCAAAACTGACCCTTTCGAGATCATCTTGCACCTCCTGCAGCTTCTCGATGGCCATAACCAATTCGGGATCGAGTTCGGCACCCTCATCCTCCTCAACCTTGGCTCTCTTCCCCTTGTCCGTCATCTCTCCCTCCCTCTCTCTCCTCACACTCACTTCCTCTCCTCCACGAACCCCGGCGACTTGTCACACGAGTTCCTAAGCTATGTCTTTCCCAACACAGCGTCGGCCTCCTTTCTAACCTTGCTCCTCGCCCCGCCACCAACCACAAGTAGAGACGAGAAACTCAGCCTCCTCGCCTTCACTCCGACTTTCTTCCTCATGCAACCGCCGCTTTAGCCACCTGCTGCTCACTCGTAGCAGCATCCATGGCGCTATCTCTCTTATCTCCCCCCGTCGCTCCCCTCCTCACCTCTACCTCAATTCTCTCCTCCCTCCCTGCTCAGGACTCTTGGCCTCCTTGAGCCAAGCAAAGCACAAGCGAAGAGCAACTGCACAACGCAGCAGAATACAGTCTCACCCAAAACCCACAATCTCTCAAAAACCCCGGCTTTCCCTCGCTCTCTCTCACTCTCACTCACTCGCTCACTCACTCACACGGACAGGAACGACAGCAAGAAGTGAACCGAACTGGGTTCCCGTCACCTTCCCTACCCTCCTTGCTCCTCCTCCTCTTCCTCCTCCCGTTGTCTCCCACGCAGAGCAGCAGCAGAAGGGCCGTGCGCGCCAAAGCCCCAGAGATTAGCCTGCGATGCAAGACAGCAGCAGCGGCAGCGCACAGTAGTTGAACTAGACGCTGGAGGCTGCCATAGCACTGCATACCGCGGTACCAGGCCGCGCCTCTCCGACGCTAACGCGACCAAACCCTCGAAAGCCCACGCGACGGGACGAGAAGGACACGAAAGAGCTGGGAACTTACAGTCTCGCTCGCCGGACGCGACTTCGCCCTTGGCCTGAATCCGCCCGATGATCCTTGTCGTCCCACTTAGGGCTTTTCTTTTCTTTGGCGGGCCTTCACTTTGGCACGCTGGCCCCTGGTCTTCGATTTGATGTGACCCGCCGCTGAGCCCGTGCCCGCGACTTCCTTCGCCTTGGTCCGCGGGGATCCGGCGGTTCTTCCAAGAATTTGAAGAACGCCTGCCTTTAGCTTTTGATTTTCGGCTTTACTTTTCAGTTTCGCGCTCGATCTTTAGGACATTATTCCTCGCCACCCTGATTCTGCGGAGGCGCAGGCGTGCTGTCGGAATTGGAGATCTTTCAGGAATCTTCTGCGAGGTCGTCTTTGTGACGGAGAGAGAGCGAATCTTTCGGGCTGGTTTCGGGCATGCGCTGTATCAGCCCACGGGGGGAGGCAGGGATGGAGGGTCGGGATTGACTTGGGTTCTAAGGGTAGGAGAAGGTCCTTGAGTTAGGTAGTTGTTAAGCCCTAGAGGTGTTCCTGCGACCGGGCCACCGAGTGCCGGGGTTCTTTGCGTTCCAAGAGTTTTGGAACGGGGAGGCGGGGAATGAAACTGACTGGCTCGAGCTTTGGGCTTCCCCATTCCTCTCTTCCCTGCGAGATTCTGAAACCTATCGCTCTTCGAATTTGAGAGGGTTTGGAAACGAAAATGACCGGTGGATGTTACTGATCCCTGAGGACTGCAGAAGTAATACCGGGAAGTCAAAGTGTTATGCAGGTCAAATCTAGGGACTTGGAAACCAGTCTGAAGAGCATCTGATGACAACGACTTGCAATTTCCTCTCCTTCCAAGTTCTCACGAGTTGTGGAATATGATCTTGCCATTATTGCTGGGTGTAACCGAGTGTAGTGTACTGGCAATCATGAAATCGAGAAGACATTGGCAACCGTTGTGTAGAAAAATCAAACCAGCATGTACATGGCCACCAAAAAATAACACGGATTCATGCAGTAGATTCATGTGAACACTGAATGCCATCAACCTTCGCATGATTTTAATCCACTTATATTTACCAGGCACCTGCAGTGCTTCTACGGGGAAAAGACAACATATAATATAGTAATCTCCCTATAGTACTCATATATTATCAATTATCTAACCAATAATACTCCAAATTTACTAGTCATGAACATATTTAAAATACTATTTCAGTGAAAAAAAAATTGACTTATTTTGTTAATCTAAGCATTTTCACGTTTTTATCCACGTCTTTAAATATTTTATTTTATAGCGTTTATTAAAAATCTGTGTATATATCCATGGATGATTTTATTTGATATTTAATCTATCTACTAATTTCAAAATTCATTTCTGAGAGAGTGCAGGTTATTGAAATTTTTATGAATTTAACAATAAAGAGTAAAACTGTTAAATGTTAAATACTTTGTTTTACACAAACTTACTAAATTGGTAAATGTATGCAAGTAGTTAACTCAACCAACCAATTTTGAATGGTTGCATTTGCAGCTTAATCTGATTTTAATTATGTAAAAATAATCTTCAAGGTCTTTTTGCTATGTTCCACGTTAAGTTTTACTTCCAGGTTTGAATACATCACTTTTAAGTATGTTGTACAATGTACAAATTTGAATTTATACTAATTATAACACAAATATGATATCATATATATCAAGCATTAGATCGTTTGCTTGTAAACATCTTAAGAAATACTAAAATTATCACAGTAAAATTTTGGTTTCAAAGTAGTATATAAAATAATATTTAAGATCCAAACACATATTGACATACATACCATTTAATATGGTTTGCAATTTTTATTTACATATTATATAACTATTACATTAAACTTCAATTCAATATGCTTGGTAACAAGCATATTTAAATACTATGAGATTTGATGTATATTACCATAACATCATTTTGTGCAAAATTTAACTCTCGAAGATATGTGATTCAATATTTAAAAAATATGTTTTCTTTAATAATTTTTATTATTTTTTGCAAAAATCTTTAGTCACACGAAATTTAATCCAAAAACATGTTATTAGTTATACTCAATAAACCATAACATTTTTCTTGAAGTGAAATTTTTTGTAATATAAGTCATATTATCAATCATCATTTTTTTAAACATAAAAAATATGAATCATGCTTTAATATAATAAAGCTGCTCTTTCTTTGTTATTTGATGCGTGTTGTTTGCACTTTAAGTAAACGGAATTAGCTAAAATGCTGAGGTTTATACATTTATCTTTTATAAAATTAAGTTGAATTATTTTTAGAACTTCATTTAATTATTTAAAATATAAACTATAATTATGGAAATAAATTGTTTTAAAAATAAAATTTAAAATATGAAAATAATATTAAAAATAATATTTTTTGTAAAAATTTTGCTTCAGTCGAATGAAGTTAATTTATATCATCATATTATATTGCTAAAGTAAATCATTTTTATTAAATTTGAAATGAGTTCAGATACTATAAATCTATAACATATGAATCATTATGATTTAGATTACATTCATATCAAATGTATTTTTTTTAAATCTCAAAGATGAAGAAAATCGATTAACAACAATCATTTTTATTAATCAGATTTGCATTCTTTCATTGAATATAATTAACTTACAAAAATTAAAGATTGTTAATCTTTTGGTTGTGTATTTTATTTCAAAATTTGAATAAAAAATAAGACCATACAAATCAAAATGATTATATGTTGTCAAAATCATATCATCTAATTTTGTAATGTAATACAGTACTTTGATTATTATTTTTTAATAAATTTGTATGAGTATTCAAGTTGATGAGTTTTTTTAAATAAAAATAAACATAAAAATTGTATTTTATTTAAATATATTTTAAAAATATATTTAAATAAGTTGAGATAAAATTTAATCATTTTAATTCGATATTAAAAAAAATTAAATGAAATATTAGTATTTTAAAATACAGTAAAAAATCATCTTAAAATTTAAAATTATGTAAATACACATTGTTCAATTATATTTTTCTACATAGTATTAATTAGACTAAAAATCTTGTTATTTTTAGATATCAGTATTTTATGAAATAAAGCTTAAAGATTATTTCTAATATAAAGGTTTTTAGAAAGCGGATAATGTGAGTCCACTTATTTTCTATTTATGTTTTAAATTTAGTTTATTTGATACAAAATTGACGATGATATTTAAAAAATTATTTTCATGTTCTATAAGAATTATTAAAGAATTAGTTACTTTTCAACATAATTATTACCAAATACATTAAAAAAATTAAAATTTTCATCAAATGTGTATGTTATTTTGAAAATTTTCAATTTAATAATCATTTTACATGTGTTTATAGTTGATCATCATGTGTTAATAGATAATAGGAATTAATTTGTGTGTGTACAATTAATCTCCTCAGTCGATTTGATCCTATGATTTGCAAGCATCTTATATTAGAGTAAAAGAGTGATTAGCGAAATTTTGTTACACTTTTGTTTCCTTGAGGTTGGGCTTCCCTTGGCCCTCTTTGCCACGGGCTTTGTTTTCTTTATGATGGTCATATTTTGGGCTATAGCCCACAATGAGTGAACTTGATGAATATTCTATGTAAGAGGTTTTTGGTGTTGAATATGGGGTTTGGGGGAGATTTTTTCTGATGAGTATGTCTGGTTTGAGACGCGCTAAGCATGCATACGAGGTTTCCGTGATGAATTGTCAAGGTGGGAAGATTTTGTCGTGGGTTTGATGATGTGCCGTTCCTCGTTTAGTGAGTTTCGGGTGCTGAGGGGAGAGTGTGGTTTTAAGAATATCCGCAATGATGTGATGGCCTTTGTTATGACAGGCTAAAATAAGGTTTAATAGGGCTTGATGGATGCACATGCAAAGGAGGTGAACCATGTATATGAAGTATTTGTGTCGCACTAGAGGTGGCAGTCGATAGAGTGATTATCCCTACAGAACATGAGGTTTGCTCATACATTGCCCATAAAGTTTCCATGTCTTTGACTAAGAAATGAGACTTGAGTATTGCTTCAACTTACATATACTGAAGAATAGCCGATGGAGCAAATACTTTCAATGGAGCAAATATTTTCAGTGTGGCTACTACCTTTGAGGAGATGGGGAATATTCTAATTTTTATCCACATCAGTGGCAAAATGGAAAAGTAATTTTGCTTCAGCTAACATATTGCTTTCTGCTATTTGTGTCTTCAACTTACGGAGCGCTGAATCTGAGTCAAAAAGTATAGTTGTTGGAGAACCATCTACAGAGGATTGTCACTGAGAGCCTTTGCATGTGGGAGAATCTGGCTAAATGATACGAGTTTCGACGTTTGTTTTCCAAATTCAATCTGAACTCCCTCTACTCCAGTTTTGCAGAGGTTTCGATCTCAGACTGTAGGGAAGACTATACGAGAAGAGTCGTCTTTGAATTCCAGCGTCACCCTCAGCGTTTTCAAAGACACAGTAGAAGCTATTGCCTCGTCCCCATAATTTGATTTCAGCGTATCGTCCTGTGGAGGAGGATGTGGAAACCGTTCTTCAAATTGGGAAATTGTTCAGTATACGACCCTGCTCTCACTTACAGGCTCTGGTAAGAGGTCAGCTCTATGAGTACCGGCAGGGATAAGAAGTCAGAGCAGGTAATAGTTGAGGCACACATGGTCTACCCGATAGACAAAAACTTGCTTGTGGAAGATACGTTTCTATGTCTGAAAGTATATCATAGTTGTCACGGTTTTAGGATCCATGTTCTAGTGTCTAACGTTGATATAAAGCCTAAGATTTCTTACTACATTCAAAGGAAGAGTGAAACATGTTCCTCGCATCTCGACATTAATTAGCAGGAAGAACAACGTCTCGGCCGAGTCACATAACGAGCACCTTGATCACATGCCGTTTAATCCGATGCTACCTTTACTACTCTCAAGACTTGTCACGACTTATAGCGGCACTTAAGATGTCCCGTGGTTAAGTAGATACAGAAGTTAGAGCTGCTGTATCTACTCTGACTGTCAAGATAGCCTTTAGGAGACCTAGGTAAAGTTCCAATTAGGGTTCATTGAAGTGAAATTTTGGAAATTGAGAATGTCACTTGGTGATAAAGTTTGAATTAGGGATCATTGAAGTGAAGTTTTGGAAGTTTAGAGTGTGACTATGATATATATTAGTTAATGGAGTAGCTTTGAATGTCAAAGAAGATTTGACTAGAATATAATCTTTCTTTAGTACTGTGAATATGAATTGAAATAGAAAATATTATTATAAAACACTTGTTTTTGCTTATGGCGACCTATACATGTATATATATTTTATGATGTTTGATGTGATAAATGTATCTTGTGATGATAAATGCTCTCTCTCTCTATATATATATGCATGTATACCTTTTTGAGAGATTCTTTGCTGAAATGCAGAACTCCTTGTCGAGTCGAACTTCGACCAAACAACTGCATTTGTTCTAAAAGAAGGCTGTTCTGTTGTATTGACTTTCTCGAATATTCAAATGTGCCAAGACTGAACTGCTTGTACCTTCTTCAACCACCACAAATGATGCTAAGATTCCATTACAGTTCATGCAGGAATAGTTTGTCCCGTCCAGGTAGGACAACCTGCGAGTCACATAGTTTCCATTGGATAACAGTACCACCCGCATTTGGAAGGGACGAAATAATCAAAACCAAAACCTGCCGTTTATGTTCAATTATGAGCACTTGCAGGAGTTCAAATGCAGTTCAACTTTACTCCTGAAAATCTCTTCTATTAGATTGCTGGAGTATTGATATGTGCCAAGGGTCCGTGGACACCTACCGTGGTACATGAGGTACTTACACGGCTAGTACTTGGATAACGAACGCAAATCCTTGGGATTGCACTTGCATTGAGCTACTGTACTGGGACTATCGACATCTTCATACAGAAGAAGAAGATGTTGTGACAACTACAGTTGGAATAAATGTGGAATTTACTACTGAAGCTCGTGACCTCCGTCCACATAGCACTGTGCCCACCTTGCAAATCACAGTTATCAATAGCATGCTCTAGCATTCGTTATCCATGTATGTAAACCATTTAAGTACTAAGAGGCTAATAACCCCGTAAGATCCTGAAAAAACTCCTTCAGAAAGAGGTCTTCCAAGTCCATGCAGGATACAAACCTGCAATCTATTTCCTTGTGCTGAACTCTTCCACTGCCCATGTACCAAGAGGCACACTGGACTGTAATATTGACATATACGGCGTACAAGTATATATTACAGTATTTTTCAGTTTTACTTTCACTGTCGATACATTTGTGCTCGGCAAGGATAGAAACCTATACTTGCACACAATTTTCACACAAATGTCAAGGTAATCAAAGAAGAGTACAAAACTGTGAGTCCGGGGAACATCCAACACATTCTACTGAGTACACTCAGGACTTGAGCCTGCATTTCAAGTCTAACTAAAAGGAACTTGCATTCAGCTGTTGTATCATTCAACTTGACAAGGCCTACGGTCGAAGCATGCTTGTCTCCCCGCAATCTGTGGTCATCCAGAAAATTACTTCATGTCAATCACAGGCAGGTTTTTGAATCTCTAAAACCTTCCTGGACGTGACAGAAAGGCAAATTCCAGCATATACTTCAGTTTGTTTTAAGATCGAAAACGTACAAGACAGTGGGTCCAGAGAGGACTTAAGTTGCATCCACATCCTTCCGGTGTAAAACTCTTGCAGTTATTTACAGGACCATTCACATGTTTCAAGGCTCAGGAAGGTTCCAATCGCCCTCCCTCTTGAGGCTATGCGATAATAAACCGAATAAGGATGATCTTCTCCCAGTCCAGGCAGGACAAGTATCTGCGACTCAGGTTCTATTAAGGATCGCTCTTGCTTCTGCACCTCCCTCATAACGACCCGGAGACGTACTTCTACTAATACCAAAGTATGAATTGTTACAAATGGGATTGTGACAGAGTAATACAAGAAACAGAGTTCAGACAGAACTTGAAGCTATGAAGAATCTTGCATATCAGGCTCGATGGTGCTTCAGAGAAGGCCCTTGCCGCTACCATAGTCATCTTCTTCAAATTCTCCTGAGTTTCTCGGACAACTGATTGAATATCTAAACTTTCTCCATTTCGACAAAGGACTTGAAACCTACGGCTGAATCTCGTAAGTTTGAATGCCTCAATGTACATTATGACAGTGTTGAGTACAGTGGGACAGCTTATATATCTGATCTTGTAAACTATATAATTGAAAAGGAGTACAAGAAACTGAGTCTAGGCAGGACTTGAACAGGCAATTAACTTTAAATCAATCGTCTAATTCAACATAATGAGGAGATTCGTCAGTGAGTTACAAGTGAATTCATTTGTCAAGAGTTAAACAGCTTCAAACTTTTCAACTTGTATGCTCTTGAGACCCTGTGAACAAAGGAAGAATTACTCCAGGGACTATCTGCAACCGATCCTTCATTTGACTAAGGCTATTGCAATGAGCCCTGCACTATACTGCCGACGGCTACTATGTTTCAAATGCTACCTGCTGTGTGTCGCTGGGAAAACTCCACAGGATCATATACTTTGGAGTAGCCGATAGTTACACCGACATTCACTGACTGATTTATCTGTTCCTTTTGATGTCATAATCTAAAACAAAAGCACTGGACACTGAGTCCAGGCAGATCTCTGCAGAACCTGCAAATTCCATATATCATCGGAGGGATCTTGCGTTATGCTGTACGTACTGTTTTAAAAACTGTCCAGAGAATACTCTTCAAAGTATCAATGCTCTTGAGACTATTTGGCAATGCTTTGAAAAGTAATAAGTTCGACAATTTGGCATTCGTGTGGAATGCTCTTATTTGGAACTTCTGAACCCTTCACATCTTGAAGGGCAGGCGAACTTACATAGCTACCCAGTCTTCTGCAGATTTCATTCCAACAAAAATGAGTACAGGAGTATCAACTCGAGGCTGAGCTTCGACCCGTAATTGACAATCATCCTTGGAGGAGGCTATTGCATTGACTACTGAACCATTTGCTTGTGTCAAGGCTCAAGCAAGTCGTCAGCTTATCACCTTCTATTCTCTTGAATTCTGTGACAACTCTACTAAACCTTGAGTCCGAATCCTGAGGTACTGGACTGATTAAATATCAATCAATGATGTAGTGATGCCTAAGGTACGCATTCCTGGAAATTTTGTTCATTCATACAGGAGAATGGACACTGATTTCAGGCAGAACTTGAACCAAACACATATCCGCATGATTATAGGACTCTTGAAGTGAGCAACTGGACCATTCACATGTGCTGAGCGCCAGATCGGTGGAATCATATGTACAAATAGATCATAAGCAACTGAACTGGGGAACCTCCTCCAAGTCCATACAGAGCGCTAACCTACAGCTCGAATCTACAGTTGGAAGGGATTGCATTGAGCTGACATAAATATACAATGACGTATAAGAACATGTAATAATCCTTATGAATAGTCTACCTACTAGGAAGATCTAGAGAGAAAAGAAACCAAGACTCAAGAGTGTAATCCTACCACAACAAAATGTGAAATGGCACTAAGTTCTGGAGATAGGCAATTGAAAGTGGAAGGATATCCACTTTCTAGACATTTTAGAGTAGACATGCACCTCCAATCCACTGATTTCTCTTTTGCACCAAGCTTCTGACGGTTCAGAATTCTTGGGATGTTTTCGAGACAATCATCGATACTTGTTCAGTGATTAGTGATGGATATGGACTTTAAAAATGAATTAGAACTCATACAGCGCTGACAACTATCCCCTTCGCCATTAAAAGACTTCGTGCCTGTAGCCACTGCATTACTCACAAGTATTGGAGAGCAATTTCGCTAAAATGCAAGACAATCACCGTTTCAGAGTTTTCACGCTGGACTACATCCATCAGAACCCTCATCTGCGAAGACCAAAGTCGCTGATTTCACATTCCCGGCACCAGCAAGAACGACAGGACTATGCTCATAAATTTCGTATCTAATGTCGCGGTTATTCTCCTGCCATTGTCGCAGTAAGTAGATGGTGTAGCAGAGCATGACCAGAGTAGTTGGACAGAGCAAGAGCTTCATGAGCATAGCAGATTAACACGTTGATCTGCTATGCTTCACCTTCTATTCCTATCTTTGCCTAGTGCGTGCTTAGCTTGCAGGAGATCAAGTGAAAGACTCAGAAATGCAAGGACAATTTGACTTGATCCTAAGTGACTTGGTACTGCTTTCGAATTCCAGACCCTACAGTTTAAGATGATGTATATATTCATATTTACTTGGGCACGCCCATTCAAAAACATGGCTGAAGACAGTGAATTTAGGTGCTGACCGTAGCTTTCGCTGGGTGACAGTCCAATTTTAGTTCAGAGTCGCGCACTAAAGCATTTTGAAACGAGCAAGATCATGCATAAAATCCCGTCACAACAACCTGCGTATTGTACAGTTAGAAATACCTGATCACTTGCAGTTGAGAAATCGGCGTCAGGGAAGACTTGAACTTGCATTTGTCATCGATAAGTGCAGAGGGCCTGGCATTAGCGACTGGACATGTCTTCACTGCAAGGTTGGAGACATCAAGAGACGAAAAGCATCTCCCTTGTTGCTCGATCCCAACATACAAACATACTCTGTACATAGATATCTCTCTCAGCTTTCAGCCAGCTCACCAGTCGTACTGGTGAAACAACGGCCAGTTCTTCTCATGAGAACCATAGAAGTTAGTGCATGTAGACGACCATTTGGGCGAATCCACTGGGGTGGGATACACACACAGAACGTCAATAAAGTGTCATTCTACCGGCGAGCAGCCATCTTGCGCAGAGTTCAGTCCAGGAATCTTCGATCCGCTTGTATGTTCCATTCAAGTAAGCGTTTTTCGACCTGAAATGAGGTTCGCCAATACGGATCTTCCGTGCATGCACAATCGCTTCCGCAAGGAATTAGACTTGCTAAGAAATCTACGGTACATTGTACAATTGTTGCGATAACAGATTGTCAGCTCTTATCAGCAGAATCCTCCGTGGACGTCGAAGGTGGTTGTTCAGTTCTCGAAGGTGTAAATGGTGGTGATGAGCTAGTTCCAGTCGGAGAATCTTCAATCCGCTTGAATCCTCTGTTGAAGTGAACGTTTGGCGACCTGAATTGAGGTTCGCCCACAACTTGGGTCGCCGGAGGTTTGGACGAGTCTTGCAGGCGTTTCATAACCCTCATCTGCAGCCTGTTCATGTACTCTCTACCCTTGGGTACTTCAATTTCACAGAACCTCTGGACCCCCTTCTCGAGAGCAGCAGACTGCAACGCAACAGCCTCCCAACTCTGCTTGACACCGAAAGCCAAAGCGGGGATCGCGTGGTTGAAAGTGAGATTCGAAGCTTCTTTGCCCGTCCACATCAACGTGTTGAATGGAAGGCATGTCAGGCCGCTTGCTGGAAGGCCCACTCCGACTCCAATCAACGTGACGCCCACGCTGAATCCGACTCCACAACCCGCACCCACGAATCCCACAGCTTCAGGACCATATCCTGGACCCCATCCCACACCACAGCCCAAGCCAACCCCAATTCCCCAAAATGCACCAAACGTCGGATGCACTGGATTCCACCTCTTGTACCTCCGGAACAAGCCCACGATCGTCATCTTGGTCCCTTCTCACTCATCATTCACTGTGGCACTTCTCTGCTCCTGCCATTCCCCGTCCGCTTCACTCTCATATCCACAATTCCGGGGCCTACTTGCAAAAATTATAAACGATTGCACTAGAGATTCCCTGCCGAGTCTGGGGGACGTAAGAGTGTCAGAGCCAAGCTTTCTCACGGACAGCTCCTGAGATTAGCGACCTGTGGTGGAGCATGAATGCCCCAATAGTCAGACAAATTCCTGCGCAGTGTCTCTGCTGACGATTTGTGTCGCGTTACGCTGTTCCTAATAATCTCCACCGACGAGATGACAGAATGTGTGTCGTGGACAACTACTGCGAGATCCCAAGATCAGGTATTTGTAACACTTCAAGTGTCTGTACCGTAGTAGCCTAAAGTGGCAGTAGATCCCCACCGTGCGTGCACCCCCATTGTCTGGTCGAGAGATGAAGAAATTGACTTCAATTGACGAGGGGCACCTTTTAGAAAGTTGTGAAGAAAATTGACCTCAACCTCACGCTTTATCGATGTTACATGGTTATGTCGACTCCTCGTTTGTTCCATAGAATGCGAAGATGGTATAGTCACGCAACCTTCCATCCGGTGCATTTTGCATGCATTGCAAACCATGCTTCATATCACTTGACTACGTCATTTTCCCTATTGAACTTAGAAGAGTGACGAAGTAAAATAACAAAAAGGATGGGAAGACCCCATCAAATCGTACAAGGAAGGAACCAAACCGGTAACAAGGGGCTAGGCCCCAATAGTATCACACTGGGAAATATGTCCTACAGCACCTAGGATATCTGAACTATCCAAGTCAAAAGGTCTACAAACAACAGAGCATCCGAAGAAGAGTCGATCTTACAAGACGACAAGTACAAGAGGTTGACTAACATCTTCAAGGGGAGAAATATTTTTCAAGTTGGTAGAGCTCAACACACGAGACGCTGACAAACTTAAAACTTGATTTGTCACCGTGGCTGATTACACAAATCTGACAAAGGACTCATCTCAACACAGATTGTCTTGAACTGACATATATATATCCATATACGAACTCGGGACATTGAGAGTCATCAAGTTCTTCAGCTACTTTGACCTTCGAATCATATCACCCACATTCGATGTGAAGCGAAAAGTTAACAACATAACAGTAATCTAAATAACCATCGCTATTTTACTATCTACAACTTAAGCTGGTGCAACCTGCAATAATACACTACTAGCAAGCTGTCTGAATTTATATAGGCAATAAGATAGTGATGAATGGGCTCACTTTCTTCTATCGTGGTAAAGTTGAACATGGTCCCTTTCAAATCAATCCATATCACATCCCGCTCTCTAATATATTTCATTGATATTGTCTTGATTAAGATAATGAGCTCACGGTTCTCTACTGAAATAGAAATGATCACAGTCCCCCACAAAGCAATTCATATCATATCCGGAGCTCTAGGCATTTATTTGGTTGGTGGCTCGTGTGAGTATCAGGGGTTTAGGATCTTAGTTTGTGACACGGGACGTGAACCTTAAGGTCCATATGGGACTCTTGCAGTTAGCAACGGACCATTCACATGTGCTCAGGGCCAGAACGGAAGAGTTCTATGTACATATGATCATAAGCGACTGAAAGAGAAAAACTGCCACCAAGTCCATACGGAGCTTTAGCCTACACGTCGAATCTATGTTTGGAAAGGGTTTACATTGAGCTGACAAAACATACAATTACGTACACGCACATGTGAGAATCCTTATAACCAGTATATCTACTGTACTATGGTAGATCTAGAAAGAAAGGAAATGAAAGGAGCAGAGTGCAATCATATTACGGTAGATCCGCCTCTAAAAGTTTGGTGATAGACAATCGAAAGCGGAAGGAGAAAATTTTTTTGAGAGTTTTTAGGCTCTACCTGCACCTCAAATCCATTGGTTTCTCTTTTGCACCAAGGTTCTGACGGCTCACGAATCTTATGGAGATTGTGGACTTTCGTGATGTCATGATATGATACGGCCATCCTGCGCAGAATAAGGTTCTGGAGTTTCTCCACTCCGTCACTGTCCAAATCAGCTATGACTCTCGAGTACAGTTTAGAGAGGAACCAAAGCTTCAAATTCAGTCAGAACTCCTGCAGTCAGAAGTTCAGTCTGTCATCGACAAAACCAATGCTCCACATGTTCCCATGAGCTCACGTCACAGTCCATGTCCCTTCGTGAGGTACCATTCCCACGAGTTGAAATGAGTTTTGCACTCTCAGCGCTGACAGTGGAGATTCGTGTCGAAGAAAAGCTGGAAAATGTGATATTTACCCTGCATGAAGTGAATGACATTCGCGAGTTCCAACTTTTCACGATCGGATTTGCTGTATGTGCTGTTTATTGCGTGGGGTTTTTTTGAAGAAAGGCTAGCAACCAGGGTCCTTCACGACCGAGCCTCACCTTACGATACGATCGAGGCGATGACAGGACACCGAGTCGTATTATGGGTACACAAAGTACCTGAGATTAGCCGTCGATGACATTCTACGATTGAGAGAAAGGGCCTCGCACTGAGCTTTGCAAGATAGAGAATCGGCTCTCTATTCTCTGTCATTCAACTCTGGAGTTGTTTGTTGAGCACGAACTATTCATGGGCTTCTGAGTTCCTCCGGATCTAGCACAGAAAATTTTGCGTCGAGCAATTGCATGAAACTTGGTCTTTTAAGTGGCCACCGGATCACTTGATCGTGCAAAGAGTAGAGTCTGTTATGCATCGAAGAGAATCCTATAGAGCTTCTGCATGGAAGTGTTGGAGACCTGCCTGACGTGTGTGAAGGGCTCAGAAAGCCGTTCTCTTGACAGCTTCTTGGTCTTCCGTGCATTCTATAATTTCCAAGCTAGTGTACCATTATTGCAGCTCGGGAGGCTGCTGGACTGGATTGACCAGTGGACCGTTTATGATTGTGAAGGGAGGATTGTTTTATGCAGTATCGTACATCTTTCAGTTACACGAGATCGAAGTACACACAGTTACTGCAACTCTGCAACCTTTTTCCAGCACTGGAATGCCACTTACTATAAGCTGCCAGACCACTTCTGTGCTTAAAATCAACGATAGTCATTCCCCATGAGCACTGGTCATAACTTGGAATTGGATGCCTACATCATTCACAAGGAGTGTACAGCTTATTTCAGCCACCGCAGCGACTCTTCAGCAGGATGGCTGTAGATGCCTTAGAAATTCAAGGTTTTTTCTGTTATGACTTCTGCTTGCAGTAAGGGCAATATATCAAGAGACACCTCAGAAATCAGGATGCACAATATAGAAGCTCGACAAGCGTTTAAGAAGAAAAGAAAACAAATCTTTTAGATTTTAAGAACGAACTGTCTGGAATTACGAAATTGAATATTTTTGTTCAAGAAAGACGAGGAGCCTTTTCACAGTTGCAGTTTGGTTGCTGTGCAGGACTTCTTGCAAAATCCAGTTCTCGTGTTCGAAACCACGTTCTATCTAGTGGAGCACGATGTTTAAGGATTCCTATGTATAGACTTCTGGAAATGGACACTATTTGCATTTGGATTATTCAACTCGATTCATCCCAAGAACCGGAGCGACTCACGAAGCAAAATTTGAAAATATATATATATATATATATATATATATATATATATGAATGAATGACATTGTGTGACTTCGTTATATTCTCAATTTAAGCCTTCTGTCGTTCAGCTAAATTAGCTTCGTTAAACCTTTCTTATTGTCTTTACATTGAAATGTTTTTGCTGAAGTGTTAAAAATTCTTAGTCCAGCCAAGATAGAAAAAAAGGAGAAGCATGTTGCATAGTTCCCTTTCAATGCAGTATTTTTTGTCCACACCTCATGTTCAAAGGTGGTGAAGACTTGGGAGTGGTAAAGATCATGAGACTTCCTCGGCCATCTTCACCTCTACGAGCAGGAGTTGATCCTGAAAAACTCAAGTCCATCATGGGGTAGTCTCTTGCCTTGAGTCTTGCATCGAGCTACTTGACCCCTGTACAGACCATCTTAGAGTGCACTGCAGATTTCTCACTGTAGATTTAGTGACAAAGAGTTGGAAACGTGGGAGCAGTCCAGATCCTTGAACCTGCAGCTCGGATCCATCAACTGGTGCGCTTCTGCATTAGGCATAAGGACCGCTTACATTTGTGGAGAGAGGATGTCTCTTCCCTACCGCTTCCTATGATTAGATATCAATTGCTCGGCATATGGTGAAGAGAATTGGAGACTTGAACAGTTTTCTTGGTCCAGACATGACTAGAACCTGAACCTGATATCCTTCAGTGCGAAGGCTCTAAGACTTGCATTTGTGGATAGAAGAGAAAAGAAGATTAATGAACATGAAATCTATTATGAGGAACCCATCACGACAGATTCACCGAAAGGGAAAAAGGCTGTGATGTTACGATATTCTACTCAACTGGTTATGTGTCTTACTGCGCACAGGGTTTACTCTCAAGCATATTGTTCAACAAAGCTGTTCTTGTTTGAACACGATTCTGGGAGAAATTCAATTGTACTTTTTTTGTCAATGAATTCAACCTTTATATCATATCTAACATTAAAAAAGCATTGAGCTGGTGGACCCTTCTTGCAATCTAAGATAAAGATGGGAGCAAGTCTCAACGAACACCCAATATCAGTAACGTGACCAAGCCAACGTGTAAAAAAGCCAAGACCTATCCCTTGAACAGATTGGAAAACACCATGATTATTTCGATGCATGTCTATGCCTTGCTGTAGATACGGTGAAAAATAGTAAAAAAAATGTTTAGAAAAAGATGATGGTGTTGATGGTTGTTGCTGATCACTTTACATGATCTTCAATCAGCTTCCACATCGACTTGTAGCAACTGAATGAATGTTTCAGAAAGGCATACTTGTTGGAACATATATCATGTAATTGTTATTTCATCAGCCATACAATTATAATGAACTTTGAACCTTGTACAAAGGTTACTATAAACTACATCCAGTTCTCTAAATGCACAACTGGGGCAAAGGTTTTGTCAGGGCAACCGTCGCAGGTATCCAGTCATAAGAGTGCAATAAGAAGAAGCAAAAGTTCATGAAGAAAACAATGTACTGAATAATTGGGAAGTTGCAAGGTCCATGTCACATTTACTCTTCTGATATATGTATGTGTATATGATTCTTTCAATTGTATATAGAAACTGCATAAATAATGCAACGATGGACACAAACGTTATTGCAAGAACCACCAAACGAAAGATAGAGAAAAAGCCAAGAAATACTCTGCCTGAGGCAAAGGATAAATAGAGAGAGCTAATCATTCTCTAAGAGCACATGAATGTGAGAAAATCATGAATAGTATAGAGAACAACTATGAATTGGAGTTCGACTCACAGTAAGGTGACCGATCCCAGTTGATAAATGCACATATTCCTCTGATGCATATTAGTTTTGACATGAGCGCTGAATGTGGTTCACGACGAGAGTGAAAGCAGTATCGGCCTGAGGTGCAGGAGCAGCACTGCTGACTGTGTGCACCGATAATCATGCTCATTAGAAGCTTCTGATTTCAGCCGAGGAGCTTCACCTACAGGTCAATGCTGCAGTCGCAGGAGTCTTCCTCCGCTAACTGATGTCGTCGCGGAAACAGCGCGGGATACTCTCATCGTGGTGCATAAAGAAAGCTTTCATGACAAATGGCCCCCTTCAATGATCCGCCATGCATTTAGACATGAACTGTTCCGATAAGCTCCGGCACATGATTATGTGATCTCTGGAATCTGATGAACGGTGCAGCAAAGAGAATCGCAGATAAGTGTTGCGACAGTGTCTTCGGGGCTCTTCCTCTAGAAAAGTTCTGCTTCAACTTTCCAGAAACAAACGTCCCTTCATGCTTAAAAATCTGATCATGAAGACTGAGCTGAAATCATGCCCGGTACGTGACAAGTGGAGCAGTTCCCTGAAATTGCGAAGCTTGCACCTCAAGCTGTGACAGTGATGTAATGCTTCTGTGGACAAGCTACAAAGACATCCGAAATCAAGATCTTCATGAACTCGGGAGAAATGACATTTCAGGTGGACATTGGACTTGTGTCCTGCGACCGCGGCGGAAACATCCACACGATGAAGCGGGACAGGAAGACGAGCTTCTTGCTATTGCGTACACAGTATGGGCTGTGGACTGTTCAAGCTTTTCTTGTTCTGATAAAACCGGTGGGTTCTGAGTGTTCTGAGTTTAAAGGTATTATCCAGGCAGTCTGAGCTCCAGGGATGAGTTCGTTCTTTTGTCTAAGTGATTTCATGTTTATTTCAGTGAGACTCATTCATATATATCCAGCAGATCTTTTTAAAAGGAGCGCATGAAATTGCTTGCCGACTGACCCAACGAAAGGTCAGCTGCGGCTTCCTGTATCCGATAGCCCCACAATACGGCACCTACGCACTGAAGGACTTCTAAGAGCAAAAATCCCTGAATTGGCTCCTGTTTTCCTATTGAATTAATCTTGCCAGGTTCTCAGAACGAGCTCAACGTGTTTGCATTGTTAGATTGAACATGAATACACATTTTGTTACCCCTCTTCGCAAAGGAATGATATGTTCAGCTTGAGTAGAAGTACATCTTCCGTATCGGTGTGGAGTATCTGGACAGACCCCGAGCAAATCTTTTGGGCACGTTTCCATGATTTGAGCTCCGAAACAATAATAATTTCTTGATCACATATCTGAGGATGATTCTGTCATCGAAATTGCTCGTCATCTGTAGAGCTTGGGCGATCCCTTCCGCTTAATTAAACTCTCCACGATCAGATGCTTAGGAAACCCCGGAGTTTCCTAAGCACGCTTTACCTTCCGAAGCATGGACTCCAGTCATCAGTCGACTGGCACAGAGAATTCGTTCGATTTGAAAATTGTAGATACTATCTTTGCCCTCATGGCTTCCTCACGAAATTCTGTGGACAGGACTAATTCCTCAACGAAGAACAGAGACCAGAAGCTACTGGCAGATTATAATTGTAAAGTGGCGTGTCAAGCGCGAGGTAACTGAGATCTACTTCACAAAGTGGGCAGATATACTTTGATGAGACTCACAGTAGCTTGTAAAGACACCGGACTTCTGCATGCAATATTGACGTTCCTCCAACAGGTTCTAACATCATCGGGCACGACTGCAGATAGGCACCTACATTGTAGACAACTACTGGGACAATTTCCACTGAGAATCTAATGCGAATTGCTCGAAGGGTGGGGTCTCCTCTACGAATTTACTGTATACACCATACGCTCTATGCGTACAAACAACTTTGCTTCCCACGACGGCAATTTCAATGTATTTATTCATAGTTCAGATTTAACTAAAGGCAATCTACTTGTGCTTTGAGAAGGCTCTTTTCAACATATCAAGTGTCTGCAAAAAACATAACACAACATAGGCGACGTTTATATACTGTCCATGCATCTGCCATTTACTACAATGGGATGATAAAAAAATACTATTGGAATAAAGAATGCAACTCTATCTTCTGAGCATCTTTTTCAAGCCTGGCACTGTAGAAGTTGGTCGGATTGGGATTCAGGTTCGAGATTCCTGCCACGGTTCACTCACACTGTCCAGTGTCATCAACAGTCTTGTTGTCCGCGACTTAGTGCCTCCGGCATTTCGGTGTTAGCTGAAGTTTTAGCTCCAGACTTTGAGAAATCCGACGTCATGATTTCCGCAGAGAGCAGAGTATTCGGTCTGCGAAATCTCATTCATAGGCACGCAGTTCCCATGACGTGTGAGACCGCCACTGAGGACGATCGGTCCTGAATCCTGATGAGTCAGCGACGGGCCTCTCCTGCATGTCTGCGATACACCGTACATGCTCTCCACATGTTACACTGGAGAATTTCGTTAGTATCTGATTGTTTGAGTACATCAAAGTCATCGTCTGTACCTCTTTGTCTTTCACCTACACCGTTAATTCTTCCCGTATGCTGGACGTTTCAGCAGAGAGATTCTTTTAATCGATTCTACTGACAAAGGTCTCTGATATCCTTTCCCTGATTTCATAAATTCATGGTAGTGTGCGGCCCTGTGCTCCGCCTGCTCCGGGAGATGAAATCGTGCGGTCACTGGTCCTGCAAGTCCTTCACCGACGTATTCGCCTGGCTTCCTCCTTCACAAAGTCGTCAAAAGTTGCAGCATGTTTCCTCACCTTCTCCACATGTTCACATTCAAATACCACTGTACTCTTATATACGAGTATTTTACCAGTGGGCACTTAAAAAATTGGTGCAACTTATATGTAAACTGCACCAATGTTATTAGTAAAGCAAGATAACGCGACAAACCAAATCTATTACTCTGTAGGACAGTAGAGTAGCTTTGGCAAGCCAATGAAGGATAGATTTACGGATATCTGTTAAAAACACAAAAGAAACTCGAAACTACTGCCATGCTAAAAAACGATTTCTTATACAATTTCAAATTCAATCTCAACCAAATTTTGAACCATTTTCGCACCTGCTGAAGCAGACTCTGTATTTCCATCACGTTTCCGTCCACAAAAGCCATTGAAAACCATTTTGTTGCAGGTGATCCAATTTTATGTAATTTCTCGCGCTTTGTTACATTTTATGTTACACAACTCATTGCAACTGCATCAATGCAAATCTTGTGCGCCGTTGAACTTGCGCCACATGATTTATAGAGATACATTTGCAAGAACAAGCGTGCCAGCTATGCCGAGGCATTGGTAGTGCGACGAGCTTTGGCGCGCTCTAATGCTTTCTGTCTATTCGCTTGCATCCTGGCTGCAAGAGCATCATTGATGTTTACAGGGGTAGTTGCTGCTTGGGCTGGCCCGTCTCCATCTAGAAGACTTGGAAGCTTTCTCATGGGCGAAGAAACAGCTGTGGGGTCTCTGCCCTTCGGTTGAGCACTGCCAGAAGGCAGAGTATCGTTCACCTGCCAGCACACCAATCGTTCAGATTTAGCAGCAGCAGGACTGTACAACACAACCAAACTATACAAGAACGGCTGCGGAAGACCATGTAAAAAGTACAAGGCAATTTTACTAGCCCAAGATTGTTGGTAGAAATTCCTGAGCTCAGGTAAAATTGAGAACCTGCGTAGTACCCTGCCGGAAGAAATCTTCGAACTCATCATCGTTCACGGGCATTCCAGGATCGGTGTTAGCGTCGATTTCGTTAAAATCGCCCAGCCATTCTTCAGGCTCTATTCCAGCACCTCCTGTAAACGCAAAGAAATAACAAAATTACTTAAGTTACAAGCTCTCGTTCTTGGAATCACCTCACGTCGAGAATACAATGATGCAAGACTGACGACACGGTGATTAGCCTATAAAACGTGCCTTCATTCTTGCGTGACTGCGAATCCATTGTAGAATTACCACAAAGCGATAATACACTCCCTTCGATCGAGAACAGATTTCACTTCTAACAAAGAAATTACTACACTGAAAAAATCGCATGGTACTCAAGTACGTAAAATATCCTCTACCAACCCGAAACGGACTGTTCGGTAAGATAGCCAACCTGTGGTAGGTCTCACTGACAGACCTGGGGCAGCGTCATTGAGAATATTTTCAGTATTGACCTCCTTACTGACGTCAAGTAAGCTCCCGCTGGTGATTTTGTCTCGTAGTTCCCTCACGCACATCTAAACATCCACATCCAATACACAAAAAATCGTCAGCACAAAAGGACGTGGAAATCGGTGATTCTCTTTCCGCAAGTGCTTGCACGTTAACATACACTCCTTGGCCACTCGTAAGGTATCATGAACTCGAGAATAATAAAGTCAAACACGCAATCCGAGGATCAGGCGACAAAACTTTAAACTTCTGTCCGCTTGCCACTCATTCACTACACACCGGAAACGATAGGACAGAACACAGAATATTCGTGAATTCATTTAAATTAACAGTGATAGCATGAAAAGCTTGCAATCACAAGAACCTCATGCATACTGGCATCATAATTTTATGAAGTGGAAAAGAGTCTTCATCTCCTAAGTGGTGCACCAAATCGACAGAGGGGCCCATGTTCGGTTCAATATTCGAGTGAATTGTAGCTAAAAGTCAAGTGCTAGGTTAAGGTATGAGCTAAAGGACACGTACACGGACTCGTCTGAGCGCTCCCAGCTTCTCTACTTTTGCCACAAAGTCACTGAATCCCAGATAAGGGTGCAGCTGGGAATGCCAATGCACGTAGCCCTCCAGCAAACTTTTCAAATCGTGCACCTGCGCTTTCCGATCGTTTCAAACATTAGAATTGATTTCAAAGATTCTCCTCTGTCACCCAAGGTAAATCCTTCGAGGTGCGCTCGGGGTGCGCACATAGAATGTGATACACCCTGGTGATGTCGAGAAGTGTAGGATCTTGCATCAGATTTCTGGGCACCTGCTTCAAGAATCTACGACAAGGTATGAGGCAACCGCTGCTACGACACGATGCATGACAGAAGCTCTCACCTCGTGCCCTTGTCCTCGAATTCTGACTATCTGCGGCATTTTCTCTAACAAATACCCGAGCCCGTTGTCCGAAAGAAGCAGGTCCGCAGTCAACGTGGGTCTCTTCCTGGGCACCTTCGCCGTGGCTTCCTCGGATACCAATGCCTTCGATCCTTTCGCTTTCTGCGAGCTCTTGGCTACAAACCGGTCGCCTCCACCGCTCGCTCCTTTTTCTCCTCCCCTTGCTGATCCACCTTGAATAGTAGAATCGCCACCCCGGCCTGCGGCCTTCGCTGGACAGTCCCGTGACCAATGACCAGGTCTTCCGCATTTGAAACATCCTGTCGGTAAGCTGTTCGTCTCTTGCCCATTCGTCGCCATGGTTCGCGCTGCTAACTCGAACACTCGATTTCTGCAAAACGTAGCGATTTTCACTCTCGCTTGATTCTAATTTGCCAACGTTCAAAATGACGCGCGAACCTGTCCCCGTCGAAAATCGACCTCACGAAATTTGCCAACACGCACTTGCCCTCCCTCTCTCGCTGTCTGCGTTCAAACCCAACTCAAACACCGGAACACTCTCCCTGGACCTCACACCTGTCCATTTAAGAGACAGGCAGTTGACCCGTGACCAAATTCTCTGCGTCTGCCGTACGTGAACTCAATGCTGATGTAACTCCCTGAACTAATAAAACTCTCCAAATCGAACGCAACCGTTCTAGCTCGTCCCCGTCAAGGACCAAGGTATGCGATTAAGGACGAACCTGTCACAAAAACATGACATTCGAGCAGCTCGACAGATTCAAATTCGCCGCCACTCGTCCGCCAGAATAGCCGGCAGTGGTCGAATACTGGTTTCGTTCGATGGATCGTCTTCCCTTCTGCAACACTGCAGGGTCACGACCAGATGGACAACGACTGGCTGCAGTGCCGTAATTCCACCGCTTCCAATTGGCCCACTCCGCCGGCTTATGTCCCGATCACCGTCCTAAATTTCCATCTGACGACTACTTCCATTAGCAAAACTCCACTCCGCGCCAACCTTTCCCTCGTATCAGCAGTTAACTTACTCCTTCACAAGTTCACAACCTTCACGCCGCTGAGATACACCACATCAACGTGACCAGACTTCCACCTCCGACTCCAACCCCAATTCCACCCCGAGCTTCCGTGCCCTCCCCTGCCCTGCCCCGCCCCGCACCGCACCTCAAGCAGACCGTATACACTCAACTAGTCGACGGGGCCGAGCTCACGCCTAATAAGCACCGCTCAAGCCAATGTCCTCGTTCCCTCTCCCGCGCACTTTGAATGGGAAGGAATGATGCAATGATGCATGGCCTAGCCTGGCATGGGGGATTCAAGATGGCATGGGATGGGATCACGGGCACGGGAATGGGCACGACCATAGGGGAATCCCTGGGGACGAGAGGGACGAGAGATGTCCATGGTCAACCGTCAACGGAGGGATGCGGGTCATGGAGACGGAGTAACGTGACATGGGGAGAGGTAATACGACAGGCGGTCCGTTCACACTGGCTGCAACAGACATCAAAGCGTTCTTATCATTTTACGCCGGGCTGGACCACATGCCAGCGAAGGTTTTGGATCGGAATAACCTCCCCCTATCTGAGCCGTGACCTCGTCGAATAAACTTACTACGGCGAGCCGCGACGCTACTGACTGCGTAACTCCTCCGCCTTCCTCTTCCTCGTCCTCGCTTTCTCTCGTACTTCCAGCCATGTTTCGCAAATCTGTGACGTAGTCTTCTTTGCGTCTCGGTAGGTGTAGAAAAGCGTGAAGTCAGGTCGACAGTGGACTTCCGCTTGCCCTGCACACACTCTTGAAGGTTTCACACGCGTTTGGTTTCATTTCGGCCATTTGTACTTTCATCGGTGGTAGCTGGACATGTCAACCAGTCTTCCCATTCATACCTGTTTTGTTAACTTCGTTACCGTATATATTTGCTTATTGTTGTCATGACAATTACGGAAGTACACCGTATCCGAGAGAACTCATTTTTCTTTGTACCGGCTACATTATCTACACAACAAGTGTGGACAGCTAGAGATTCAAATTACATCAAAAGTACAAATATGCTAGCCTTCGATAAAATTGCCACAGCATTCCTTTCATGGAAGTCTAAAATTTTGCAAAAGATGATGTAATAAATCATCACCTACTACATTCATCTCTTATGCAATCACATAACCTCATTGACCACAGCGTTCGCTTGCAGAATTATATTGGTCACTTTGAGAAGGAAAAATGAATTTACCCAAACTTTAGATATTATAAGGAGTTCCGAAAAAGGTTGTCTACATTCAGTCCTGGGAAAGAGAGACTCAAGTTCACTTTTGTGCGCACTTTGTGCACTTGAAAGTGAACGTATAATTTGTTACTATGGTACTTTGGGGCCGTATCTTGAAAGACTCATCACCACCCTCCGTGCACTGGAAATACAGAACTTGCACAACTATGATATCATCATGCTGGTTACTTTCAGTTTTCAAATCGGAACTTTCCAGTCTGGTAGCTGGAACCAGGTCTGCAACAGGAATATTACACGCTCGTTATATTATACTTTATATGCTTTCTCTCACCAATTCCGGAGCATTCTTCGTAAATTTATGCGCTTACAAACTTCTTGGCACCTTCAATTACGGGAGCATTACTGAAGTCACTACAAAAGTGTGGAAGATAGCCTAATGGAATTTATCACTTTTAGATTGAATGAATGGATCGAATCGAATAGAATCTTTCAATCGTTTCGTTGTACAACCTTGTAACATGACGGAGATAGTATAGACCTCGCATTCAAACAAAAGGCAAATTGACGTAAATTGCAATCATACATTGCAGGTACCAGGACATTGACCATGTAAAGTCCCTCGGATGCTTCCATCTCTCGGACTAGGTGCGAGAAACAGAGAACGAACAGCTTCGGGGACAAGATGCATGATTTGTAACCATAACGGAAAATGTTCCTAGTAAAAAGGTAAGTACAAAAATGTTCCTAGTACCTTGACTGCTAGTGGTAATGGGTTAGTCTAGCCATCGCAAGCAAGCTGCAGTAACACGTAATCCACTTCTACTGGTAATTGTTTATGGAAGTACACAGTAAAATAACAAAAGGGATGGGAAAACCAATCAAGCCGTACATGGATGGAACCAAACCGGTAACATGGGGCTAGGTCCCAATAGTTTAGGGATAATGCCTTCTCCTGTCAAATGTTGTTTGAACAACTCACTGGTTAATATAATATAGGAGAGTCTGATATGCTTTTTGCGGCAATGAATCTGGATAAGCAACTGCTTGGATTAGCAGGCTAACTGGCGGGAGGTCAAAGTTGGTTGTTTTCATCTACTGCATGACTTGGTGACGAAACATAAATCGGGAAAAACGGTGTGGCCGCTAGCGGGGCAAGTTGGCCGCTCCTGATGCATTGAATGCTGCTGCCACAGTTGTTTGTCACGAGTCACACTCAAAGACTTCCCAGTTTACAACAATTTAGCGGTCCGTCGTTACCACTTTGTTCCAATCAATGAACAACAATCGTCGGTTGATATGAATGAGGGAAGGATCTTCCTGGTGTACCTCCATAACACAATTCGCCACACTGTTTCACACGTTTCTATGTGGAATCCACTGCCTGTACCTATTCCATTTCTCTATTTTGCTCCTTCTTGATGTTATTCAAAGGATCGATCAGATGTGGTTCCAATTTCGGAAATATTTTATATCTGAAAGATTATATCTTCTACACTTGCTCCTCGATCTCAGTCTCGATGCCTTGGCTTCATGAAAAAAACCTAAATACCTCCCATTGTACTTCCAATGGGCCTCTCGTCCCTTCTCGATATGAAGTGGCCCCAAATCCAAACTGCCCCGCCTACCCAGAGCAGTCTCACTCTATCTTAGACGGAAGATTCATGTTCAAGCTTTACTCGCACCTAACTTCACCGAGGCGCCTTATGCAAAGTCTCGGTCTTGTCAATGAAAGGACGCAGGGAAGTTGGAATTTACCAGTTTCAGAGAGGGAAAAGAGCGCATAGTGTGCACAAGCTTGCTTTACTAACAAGCTACTTAAATGAGAGCAGATATGACTTATGAACGGGTTCCCTTTTTCCCCAACTTCAACGAGGCGTGGGCCATATGAAATGTGACTGGACTGATTTGATAGTTTGTTTTGAATGACTAGCGTACGGCTTTGAATGCTAGATTATTCCGACTCCAGTGCAAGACGAAGCATGCAAGTACTGGATCGTGAGGGCCTTGTCACTCTGGCTGATAGCTTCTCTTCTTCTCCGCAATTGCTTAGTTCCACCATCTCCTGGCATATTCTTGCATGCATAACGCTTCTGATGGGTGCAAGAGCTCGTGGTCGGATGATGATTTACATTACCGTTCTGGTTGCGAAGACTTCCTTTTGATTTGAATATCAGTCGCTGATTGTGACGGAGGTTTTTCTCCCCTTGTATATTCAAGCTATTAGTCAAAGTGACCAGGCCAACCAACCAACAGAGACCCTTCTCATCAACTTATCGTGTCATGATGTTCATTTCATGTTTACATGGAAAGAAATAATATTCCACAGCATCTCGTTCATCTATGTCAATTTTATCCTTTAGCCACACACTGAATTATGTATTTAAGTTTGACTTTACTTGCTGGATTTGGACTCCATACTGTTGTTACCTAACCTCACTACCTTCTTCCTGAATTCCGAGTATACTTTTCCTTTGGGTAAAATACGATCTTTGTATCATATATAAATACTTTTCCATAGGTTACACCGAAGACTGACCTCCACGAATTTGCTAGGGTGAATTTCCCACTTTATCTGATATTTATCTCAATAAATCTGAGTCATGAGGGAAAATAAATCTTCAATATTCTTACAGACATGCCGTTGTACATCTTAGCGAGACACGGATCCGGGGTTTTGATTCTTGAATTTTTCACTTCATAGAGTCTACCAGCTCCACTTCTCACTAGCTACTTTCTCCACATTGATGAGGTTCCGTCTTGGCTTGGTCCATCCATCTACATCTTCATTACTCACATGTGAGTGTCATATCACTTTAGATGCAGCAGGTATTAATATGACTCGATGTCTATTCGGAGTGCAAAGGATAGTTACCCATGATGTCATTAGGGATGTGGTGTTTGCTACGGCGAGAAGGTGGATACCTTACATGGAGACAGCGTTGGTATGCCTTGCAGTCGACTAGGGTTAGGGTAGACATGTAGTTGGTTTGGGAGCACCAGGTCACTCAGGCAGATGTGGTGGTTACCGATCCTACTAGAGACATAGATTCATAGGGGTGATCACCCATCCTTCAGGATGGGCGGCGAGTGGAGCGGCAACAGCCAAGGACTCCAAGTATAGAGGTATGCAGAGAGGTCACCTCTTTGTTCCTCTAGCTTTGGAGTTATATGGAGCTATGGACACCGACTTCGACATGTTCGTGAGGGAGTGCGCGAGAGCCTACCATACTAGGCAACATGGGGTATCACTCTCTTTAGCTTACTGTATAGCCTATTTTAGGTAATGTGTTTCCATTGCTCTACATAAAGCACTAGCTGGTGCAATCCATAGGAGAGGAATCATGTTCTTCGGATGTTCATGTTGTTTGTAGACCTTTTGACTTCGATAGTTCAGATATCTTAGGTGATGTATGACCTATTTCCGAGTGTGATGCTATTGCGGCCTAGCCCCATGTTACGGGTTTAGTTCCATCCTTGTATGCTTTGATGGGGTCTTCCCATCCCTTTTGTTATTATACTTTGTTCCACGTTTGTCACACTTCATAGAGTATTTCATAGTGAGATGATGCCATCATCTATACTTGCTGATCGATTTCGTACGTGTAAATATAATGAAATAAATCCTATATCGGTTTTACTAATATTTAAACCAAAGCAATTGATCGGGACATTAAAAAATCGCGACATAGTGCTTTGCATCTAAAGTATCTATAATTTACTCATGGGGTGCCAATGAAACTTTGAACGAACTTTGAACTTTGAACTTTGAAACGATTTTAACAACTGCATACTTGAGAACTGACGAGATGAACTGCTAATGAGAGTTTTGTGTTAAACTGTGGACAGTTCACCGATTTTTGTAACTGGTACTTCAATTTCTATTATGCTTAATATTTAATAATAAATTAAAAATATTACTTACATATTTATTAAATAAATATACATTTCTTTTATAAACTAACATATTGGAGATAGAATATAAAATTATTCTACACATAGCATATTTATTTTCTTGATGAACCGTGTCTTGTGCTATTACAAAAGCTTTGGCGTGTAAGGATCTTGTGCTCACAAACATAGATATAAATTTTGTTGGGTTAAAATGAATAGCGAAATAACATATTGTGCAAGGCATCACAAAATTATTATCACACTAAACAGTTCCGCAGATGGTGTATATCACCACAGTCCAAAAAGCATGAGTAATTTACATACGCTTTTAAGTAGATGGTGTTACAATATTGAATATATTAAACTCTTTCTTCGATCACTCCATGATTTCAGTAATCAAAGTGGTAATGTTTAGTAGGAAATCAAAATTCCAGATGTATGTATACATAGGTTTCGTATAAAGGTAAATAGTAAACATGTAGGGGTATTAAAAGAGATTTATACTTTTTGTTATTATACTTCGTCTTGTTTCTGTATTAAAAGAGATTATTCGAAACCGTTAAGACTGGATTGGACAGATATCGTTGTTGAGGAGTACACGAAAGGGTCAAAAGGGAAGTTCAGTGTTTTATAAATGTATGTTATACACCGTTGTGCTTATCATGATAAGGACCGTGCTGATGGTTATATGATTGATATATCATACTACTATTCTCAAATAATTCTGCCTCATCGGGAGTGAACTATATCAGATCTTCAAAATCCAGGAATAAACAGCAAAATAATAGTCATGTCACAAGTATACAGATATTATAATATCCAGAAATTTAAGATACCGCAAAATCCCCCAAGTTATTTTATAGTCGATAAATTGAAAATGATACGGATCGCTGTGTATGTAGAAAAGTATGGCATGCATGCACAGGTAGCGAATGCGATGTAGAGCAGGCTATGAAGCCATTCATTCAATGCGCATACAGTATAAAATTGATGGCAGGAGCAGCGCAAGCCGACGAAGACAGAGGGTGCAGGGCAAACTCAGTTAGCCTACAAAGAAAGGACGCGAAGGTCTGAGAAAATCGTAGGCCAGGATGGAAAGAAGGCAAGGACGCAAAGGAGGACGAGGCGGAGGGTGGTGGTGGGCTCTGGCCACAGTCCAAAGCCCAGCCAAGCCCAATCACGCAAGGTCAGGAGAGGTGACCGACAGAGCAGTGAAGGTTCAGGCAAGGCGTGGCGAGGTCAGGGGAGCGGAGCGGAGGCGAGGACAGGCGGTCGGGTGACCGAGAATAGGAGGTGGGGTGACCGAGGAGCGCAGCGACGGCCGCGGAGGAATAGGGAGAGGAGGTCTGAGGTTTAGAGAGCGGTGTTTAGAGGGAGGGCAGCGAGGGAGCCCCAGAGACGCCTGCCGAGGGAGGGAGGGAGGAGCAGCAGCAGCAGCGGAGCTGAGGCGAGGCCGCGAGGCGCTTTGGGAGGCACAGGCGGAAGAGGTGACGAGCGATAGAAGGGAGATGGGAGAAGGAAGAGTATGAGAGTGGAGCACTCACACTTGCGGCAAGTGCTCGCCAGTCGAGACAAGATCGGGTGGAGGAGCTACATCGGATAGCGGAGAGGCGACCGCGGACCGTGCTGCTGTTTCTGCTCGCGAGCCCAGTTTTATTTATCCGGTGTTACCTCTATCTGTTCGTTCTTCGGGTCGTGCGAGTGCTCTGCAAATCGAGTTTGCACGCTGTCGAGCCCGACAACTTGTCGGTAGTCTGGACTTTGGGCCGGTGGGTTGTAGAGGAAGAACGCAGCGGGAATCGGATTTCAGCGTTGGCAATTGTTCGCAATCTCGTCGATCGTAGGGAAGGAGGAGCGAGCGAACGAGCGAGGATAAAAGGAAGGAAACTAGAGGAAAGGAAAGTGAAGGGAACGCAAGGGAAATTTAGGATTCAGAGAGTAGGTGGGAAGAGGACGATTTTAGGATTCGGTCGAGGTCGAGGGCCTGAGAGAGGTTCCAGGTGACAGGTAGGTATTAGCTAAAGGTTGTAGAGTTGGAGCATTGTTTGTTCTGGTTGAAGGATTGGTTGTGGATCAGAGTGCCGGGAAGCTTGGAAACAAGACTGAAAGAAGTGAGATCTTAGGTGTCGAGGGCACCAGGCAATGGTTTCTACTCGCCGTGGCGCTGCAAAGCGTCCGGCGACCTCCAGCTCTGCGGGAACACCCGCGCCATCAAATAAGCGGCGCAAAGTAAGAAGATCGATCTTCGCTTTGAATTGTAGCAGAGAGAAAATTCGACCTCTTCTGTTTCCTTAGTACAGGCATTGGTGTATGGAAAACGGCGGTGCAACTGGTTGCTCATAGTAGGCATGTTGCCACTTGCAGGCGGCTGCAGCGGGTTCTGAACAGGCCGATGCAGAAGCCCCCTCCACTGCCGCAGAGCCGGCGGCAGTGACATCTCCGCCAGAGAATGTCGCTAACTCTCCTCCTGCAGAGCCTTCAACCACATCGCCCGCCGATATTGACAATGAAGTCCGGACACCTACCCCTGCCAGTAAGTTCCCCAAATCATTTACTGTTTCGATGACCGGATTGCCTAAAATTTGAGAAACGAAGTCAATGGACGGTGATATTGCTCGCCTTGACTGAGGGCTCGGACTCACATACCAGCACTCGTCCGGAGGTGTCCCTTGTCATATATAAGTGGCAGAATTGTTTCTGGTCGAAATTGGCAAAGGTTCTAATTGAGTTGGTCTAGTAGCCTGCTGGGAACAGTAACGAACATGCTTGCACTCAACTGCTAGCCAACAATTGCCGTTCGTAGGTATCTTGGATTACACTGTTGTTCTTGAGGTTGGAATTGAGGAAGCTAAATTGAGGCGGGGGACATCGGCCTGCCAGGAGCAGTGTCAGCGAAGACTGGACGCGGTGTCCACCAGCTCTAGCTCTCTGTCATTGACCTATTATCGGAAGTAGATGAGGAATTGAAATCGTACTTGTTTATCGATTGAAGTATCCAGGAACAGTTTTCAAGTGACCGAAACTGGGAAGCTAAGTCAAGTTGGGCAGTTTGTGCAGAATCGGTGTATGACCCAATCAAAGGGAAAGGAACACTAGCCGTGCTTCTGAAAATACAAAAGCAGGCAATTTCATCAATGCAACCATGGGGCAAGCTTATATCGCAGTACTCACAGGTATTTATCCTCTAGGGAATGGGTTATTCACTTTTTCGTTGTTGCGGTGGATAATCCAGACGGAACAGAGTGGTTTTATCGAAAGCAATGTCAAACGCACAACTTCTTCAAGTGAAATGTTTCTTCACGTCGCCGAGATGGTGATGCGTTTAAGCTGTCCATCTTGTCAAACTTGAAATCCGTGTTAATCTGCATCTATTAGGTCTGTTGTAGCTGCTGGTTTACAAGGATTGATTCTTGTGTGGCTTTTGTTGTTTGCTCACTATCCATGCATCCTTCACTGCAGAAAGCTTCACTTGTTTTTTTACGGAGAGAACGATTGTAAAGATTTGGGAATGTTTACTTGAGAGTAGCTCGAATCACATCTATCTGTTCGTGTCGCTTTGTGTCCTGCTTGATTGTAGTGTTGAGTGCATCTGTTGGGGTAGACGTATCAGATAAAGTGATCTTTGTCTACCTTTTCGTCCTTGTTTCAATTCCTTCATAGTAGACATAGCTCAGAGAGTGTAAATTAGTCATTCCACATTCCGGCTTATCTTACAGAATTAGCGATATGCACTACATCTTTTTGCATTGACGAGTCTTTGTGGCTCGAAGAGTGGTACTGTCACCGACATACTCCTACGGATTTACTTTGTGAGATGACATTACCTCTTTAGCCTTCTACCTTTGCAGCACGTCGGTGTTGCTCAATGGTCAATTGAGCTTACTTAGTGATACATAAAAAGTCTACGGACCGCAGGCTCGTTTGCTGAACATCTTGATTTGGTGGGATCGAAATGCCTTTCTTAAATCACTAATCCATGAATATACGAGAATCAGAAGAAGCATCAAGTTATGTACAGAGCTCTTCGGAATCGTGACATTTGACCATTACTATGTGCAGCACCCACACGTACCTCTTACCGGCTGTACGTTCACAATTGGGCGCAGCAGGAGTTGCATGTTGCAACTTAAAGATCAAAGCATCAGTGCAACTCTGTGCAGACTCAAATATTCTCAGGTGAGCAGGTTTTTCATGGCTCAATATGTGCATTGCAGAGGAAGAACTTACCAACACTGGTGAACAGCAGCTTGCAGATGAGAACAACTATTTTGATTGTTTTGCTTCCCTTTGTCTCTTGTTATGACAGCATGAGGGAGGAGCTGTCAGCGTTCTTCTGGAAAGTACAGGGAGCAATGGCGTGGTACAAGTGAACGGGAAAACTCTGAAGAAGAATACCATTATTACTCTAAAAGGTGGTGATGAGCTTGTTTTTGTTTCTGCCAAACACTACTCATTCGTATCCACTCTCAGCCTCCATTTTAAATTTGTATTACAAATGTTCTCAACTCTGGCGTTCAAGTACGTAGTGCGATTTTGTATACTATGCGGGAATGTTATCGTAAGTTCAAGCCTTACATTACAATCCAGATTTTCCAGCAATGTCCAACAGTTCAACAAACAGCTGCTTCATCTGCTCTTCAAACTGCAGCTGCTGCCTACTCGGACAGATGCAATGCCCGAGCTATCGCCGCCGCTGCCGACGCGATATTTCCTGACGACCCTGCTGTTTCTAACATGGCTCTATCCGTCGGTATGAGGCAGAAGTCTCCCAGTGTACTTGCACTATCTGACATACCGGGCTCGGCTGAAGAAGCCGAAGGTCGCGGTCCGAATGCTGCCACTTCTCCTTTAATGCCCGATGCCTCTGATGTTCTTATGTTGGATTCTAACACAAGCGGGAAGCCGTCACAAAACCAACCGACGAGGGGGGGTTGTAGGTTTTACACTTCCCTTGCCTCGGGTAAAGTGGGGCCTAGTAGTTCAGTAGAAATAGTGGTTCGGGAGAGTTCCACTGAAGTGGACATGTCAGTACCCGCAGATCACCTCACAGAAGCCCAAGATTTTACCGCAGAAAAGGCTGGATTTTGTCCTTTGGGAGAACCTGTCCATCCTGCTATTGTGTCAGTCGTTGCTTGCAATGGGGGAGGTGCAGATGGATTACCTCCCGGTGGTGCTAGTGACAAGAAAGAAACAGATAAGGACTTTGATGCAGCTTTAGCTGCTGCGATTGCAGGGAAACGCCAAGCTTTGAAAGACGAGTTTTTGAGAGGAATCGTTGAGGGTCGCGATACCCAAGTGTCTTTTGAAGAGTTTCCCTACTACTTGAGGTACGCACGCACATTCTGTCTCAAATAAATTGCCAACGAACTCCTTTGACCGATTTTGGTGGATTGTGTTACGATACGAATACAGGACCTTTCCAAGCCTAGGATTGGAATGTCTTCGTTTCATATGCATGACGGTTTTATTGTGTACATTTTGTTGACCATGTTCGTGCTGAACGTTTGGTGAATTGGGCCTTTCAAAGAGGTCTTCTGACTGTACGTTTATTTGCATTGCAGTGAAAGTACGAAGTCACTTCTGGTCACATCAACGTTTGTTCATTTGAAGCGGTCTAATTACGCGAAGTACACGGCAGACCTGCCAGCTATAAGTCCTCGAATTTTACTGACAGGCCCCTCAGGTCTACTACCTATTCAATTGCGCATAAATGACTTTGCACTTCATGTCTGTTTTTTTTGGCTTTGGAAATTGATCTTCTTAGTGTGTCTGACCTGAAAATCGACTGTTGTGTTCTTCGTTTTATTTGAAGGATCAGAGATCTATCAAGAAACTTTGGTGAAAGCTCTTGCTTATCACTATGAGGCGAAGTTGCTCATCTTCGATAGTAGCTCGATGCCCAGTGAGGTAAGAAGTTTACTTTGAGCTCGTTCTTGGGACAAACAAGATGCCACATCCAAGTAATCTCTTGAGCTGATAACTTATTTCTTGTGTCTTATTCCCAATTGCTTTTCTCTTAGGCTCAAACAGAGAATGCTTTGTCCAAACGACTTCCCGCGGAGGCTTTGAAGCTTCAAGACAAGAGTTTAGATGGGAGCGATGATCTGGTGTGTTTTCGAAGTTTTAACGTATTCAAGTTTTCTCATTTTTTTGGCTTAGTTCTCGAGATCCTAGATTCAAATCATGAAAGCTTTTGAACTTGCAGGACCAATCTAAGATAATTCGAAATTCGTCATTTAGCTTAGAAGTTGTAGTCACGACTTTTGGAACATCACATCAACTAATTTAATTGGTTTCGTCCTGGCCCAGAAACTGTTTTTGATTTTGCTCTTTGTTGACCTTGCTGATTTGAGTGAGATGCATAGCTCACTTGTAAGATTCTCATTCTACTTCCACCATCACTAAATGTATACTGCTGTCAACCAGAGCTGGTTACCCACGGCTGTAGAAATACAAGCTGACAGCTTCCCTGAAGACCTTCCACCCAATGACTATCTGGAGTCCAGGGCATCCCCCGTGAAAGGTGTACCTTCTTTAGCGGTGCCTGGCGATGCATCAGATTGTACTCGATCTGCCAGCGCAGCGCCACAACAAACGTCTCTGTTGCAGCCAACAGGCACTTTGGGAGGTTCAGCATCCACGTCAGTCAAGCGTTTACTGAAGAAAGGTGGGTCTACTTCCAGCGATGCTTGGTAGTGAACGATATGCAAGTAATTTGTTCCTTTTTACGTTGAAAACTGCACGAATTCCGTAGAGTTTTAATTTTCATGGTAATGAATGTACACATGTCCTTGAATGTTGCCTCTCGTGCAGGTGATCGTGTGAAATTCATTGGTCCTTCGAATGCTTCAGGGGCTCTCGCTTCATCTCTTCACGGATACTTTTGCAGGTGTGCTAGCGATTTATACTTTGATCACCCCTGTCTAGATTTTTTACTTGTGCAGATTAATCCGATAATCTACCAAGTACCGAGAAATTCACCTGGTTGTTAAGCACGCTAGATTCTGATGGGGCTTCATGAGGTTGATAATCATATTGAAGCACTTGCACACGACGACTGTGTCTGGAAAGTGGTGACCACCTTCAGACCCGTCGCTCTGGAAATATGTTAAGAGGCCTGGGTAGATCATGGTTGATGTACAAAAGTCGTTTTTTACGTAGACTGCAAATATTAGGATTCGAAAGAGCGGTGTACGTCAAGTTTTTGAAGTGGTCTGTGCTATTTAGAAACTCTGGAAAGTGGATTCTAATGTTTGTTGATAATCTTTCCATCATGGTGCTATGAGCTTCAAATTTGCCTATAGGGCATCTATTGGATTCATGCTTAAGGCTTCCATTCCTAAATTAGGCACGCAAGCCTAATTTAGGAATGGAGATTTTTTCTCGAATGGATCGCTTTGAACATTGACATCGTTGCAGTTGGTACCCAATGTTTCATCGTTTAAACTGATGTTCACAAACTCTAAGATCACAATTTTTCGGTTTGTTTTTTTGGGTATATATTTTCTATTCTGCCTTTTCTGTTGTTCACATGGGGAAGCTTTTGCGTCACTTGTTAGTAGCTGTGCATTTATAGTTCAATTTACAACCAGTCATTTTATTTGTCTGCTTGCGTCGAGCTCCTTTCAAACGTTTCCGGGGTCTGCACCCAGCAAGAGTCTAGCAGTTAACCAGGAAAGGTTTCCTGTACCTTCTTGTATATATTTTGAGTTGCCCTAGTGCGGACAATCAATTATCCACCTGTCTGCCACCTTGTAGCAGACGTCTGTAGTCCGATCTTTCTCCAGCCATTACCAGCCTTATATATGTCAGCTGATTGCCACGCAGTGTCAGTATTTATTGCTATGTTTGTGGGTTTCAATAGCTTTGCACTGGCTTACATATGCAAAAGTGGGGTCTTATAAAAACTTTCTGTTGAGAAAGTCCGCGTAAATAGTTTCTCATGTATGCTTTCACGGCTTCTTCGGGATCCTCCCGCTTAGTCCTATTTCTTAACGTTGGACTTTGGCTGCTCCTGTCATGTTATTCGGAGACAGCTTACAAGGGTTGGATGTCTCAAAAAAGATGGATCCGACATCTTTGAGGTGAGGCTGTTGGTTGACGCGATACAGTCTTGAAGTTATCCAGCACTCACTCAAGTAAAGGAACCAGTGTTCCTAATGTACTGAAATTGCTGTCCGGTCCAGTGAATTTGAGTTTTTCAGAGCGTGTCTTTTAGTGCTGATCCCTTATCTGTGGTTTGGTCTGTCGGGTTTCACATGGCAGAGGTCCGTTTGTGGGCTGTCGAGGGAAGGTAGTGTTGGTATTCGAGGAAAACCCGCGAAAGGTCGGTGTGAGATTTGACAAGCCTATACCTGGGGGCAACAACTTGGGTAACTTGTGTGAGGACAATCATGGGTTTTTCTGTAATGGTAAGTTTTTGAAGTCTTTCATTCTGTAGTTGTGATGTTTAAGTAGCTTAGAGTAAAATAGGTGGGTGAATTTGTAAAACTTGCTGCATATTAGCCAGCTTCTCACCGAAGGGTTTTGGAGAAATTCATCTTAACTTTCTGGTGAAAGTTTTAATTTCTGTTGTGGGTCATGCAGTTGCTGATTTACGATTAGAAGGTGCACCTGGAGAAGATACTGAGAAACTTATGATTGATGCACTTTTTGAGGTATACATATGCATTTTTGAAATTACGTCGCAATGGAAGTGGCAAGTCACGTTTGCGCCTTATTTACATCGGTTGTGTTTGGTACTCACTTTTCTGTTCTCATTATCCAGGTTTTATCGTCAGAGAGTAAGAAAAGTCCTTTTATACTTTTCATAAGAGAGGTTGAGAAGTCTATTCTCGGAAATTTTGAGCGTTATGCAGCGGTGAAGAAAAAGTTGGAAAAGTTGGAGGGCAGTGTGGTCGTAATTGGCTCTCATACCGTGTCAGACAGTAGAAAGGAAAAGGTAATTTCTTACTAATTATTCCCGAATGCCTTCTTATCTGTATCCTCTGTTGTTGGAGGTCGACCATTGCAACTGCATCTGCATCCGACCGCTTTTTGGGGAATTTTTTCAGCAGGGGCTGGATCAGAGCTTTTTTTACTCTAAATTTTGGTTAGCTGTGTGATGATCTGAGTCTTATCTCGCTTCCTTGTGGCCACCCAATGCATTACACGGATTACCTCAATGTAACCATCTTACATGGAGGTAATCCGTGAGGATTCCATTCGTGAATGTAGTTGGGTGCCATATTGTTCATCTCCATCATCACAAGCACTACAACATCTCCATCTTCTATGCAAGCTGCAATATTAAGGCAATCGGCAACCCTCCATCAGCCTTAGTCGCCTTCACCTTTGATCTCGACCCCTTTGTCGTAGTAAGACAGATTATGAAGGAAAATCCGCAAGAGTCAGGTCGGTCGCATTGAGTGAAGGTTTTGTTTCACTGCAATTTTATATCATCGGTCTTGTCTCTGGCTTGCTCTCATGGTGTCCTGTCGTTCCTCTCTATTCTTAATGCATGGAAATATCTTTGACATGTTCTTACCGTTGGAGACTCTATGTTCTATAGTCACTATCTGAGGTTTCGTAGAGTTATCGTTTGGTTACCTTCCAAACATTATTGTAGTATCTCGGTGTCTAGGTTTGTTGTGGAGTGCATTGAACTCCATGAATGACCATCGATTTTTGGCACTGACGACAAGGCAAGGAAGAGCCTTACAAACCAAATCTTGCGCTTTCGAACCATTCTAGCATCCCTCCCAGTAGCTCTCTTTGCGCAGTATACCATAGTTTTCAGCTACAATTGTTTCTTCCAAACACTCGGTTTACTTTGAACCCGGACACTGACTTCTATTTTTGGCTGTTTATCTGCAGTCTCACCCTAGTGGGTTGGTATTGCCGAAATTTGGGAGTAACCATACTGCACTGCTCGACCTTTCCTTCCTGGTAAGATGTACTTCCCATTTGTGAGATTATTGCTCTACACTTTAATGATGGACTCACACCAATACATGGTGATGGAGTCGGTTTACTTACTTGGAGCGACGTAATACATTGGATCTTCTAGTCGGACTCGAAACTTTTGCCGACACTTCTTGTCACTACGAACAGGGATAATCTTTAGTCTTAGGGAATCGTTGACAGACGCAAGATTACTGTCGTTCATGGTGCATGTCAGGATCCTCGCCTCACTTATTTTTAATTGTATCTGTCGGTCTGTGTATTTCAGGACAATTTTCCGCGAATAGATGAACGTAATAAGGAAACTCCGAAAGCATCGAAAATGCTGACGAAGTTGTTCCCTAGTAAAGTCAACATTCAGCCGCCACAGGTATACTGCAATTCAGGCAAAACATAGTCTTCGGTACGCAGCACTCTGTCGTTGGAGTTTTTACTGTATGGGGTCGTTTGTGAAACCTTTACGTCACGTACTGGCAGGATGAGGTTGTGCTTGCGGAATGGAAGCGTCAATTGGAGAGAGACCTTGAGACGCTCAAAGCGAAATCGAATAGGCTCCATATTCGCTGTGTAAGTTTTGTTTCAACGGAAGTTTATTTCTCGCGCCGTACATGTGCTTTCTTTCATCCTGTCACGGAACTTGGACAAACAGTACATGAATGCGTGCTTTTAGTCGAAGACGAGGGTGTTTCTTCTATGATACTAAGCTCTAAATTAACGTTGTGATGGTATCTTTTGCAGGTGCTTTCTCGAAGCAACTTGGAATGCGATGAGTTGGAGTCTGTCGCCATTAAGGATCAATCGTTGACATCAGAATGTGAGTCATTATTGTGTTTTCATCTTCACTGGTTTTATAAGGTCTTGTCTAATTCTTGGATTTGGCAACGAAAGTGATAGAAAGTGGATAATAGCTCCCTTGTTGAGGGAAGTGTGGTGTTTTGTGCGTGTTTCTTATGCGAGCTGATGAGTAACAGTACGTTCACTCAGTAACTAGTGTTTAGCGGAGAAGATGTGATTGGATTATCGTTTAAGTTTGTTTGAATCTCATACGTTTGTGGTTGTTTTCCAGCTGCTGAGCGAATAGTAGGATGGGCCGTCAGCCATCAACTAATGACCGTCATGGAGCCGACATTGAAGAACGACAAGCTTTTGTTGTCTTCAGATAGGTCATTCAAACTTTTCACCTGCCTTGCAATCAGATCACCTTCCGCTTTATTTCTTCTGAAAAAATCTTCTACATCTTGATGCCCACATTTCTGACAAACGTACTTTCGTTGTGTACAGCATGTTACATGGATTGGGGATATTGCGTGGGATACAGCACGAATCTTCTGGCTTGAAGAAGTCTCTAAAGGTACTTACTAGTAGAGAGAAGTCAACCTTTTCATGTTTTTGAATTTTATATGAGGTTTTGTATGGATGGAACTTAAGAGAAGTTAATGTGTTCTCCATACTTTTGTTCTAGGATGTGGTCACGGACAACGAATTTGAAAAGCGCCTACTTGGAGAGGTTATTCCACCAAGTGAAATTGGAGTTACGTTCGATGACATTGGAGCTTTGGAGTCAGTGAAAGAGACGTTGAAGGAACTTGTCATGCTTCCTCTACAAAGACCGGAACTGTTCTGTAAGGGACAACTCACAAAGGTGAGGATCGGATTTTGTCGTGGTAGTAGTGATGCTGTCGGATCTAGCTATTATAGTTGAAATGGAGTTTTGACGGTCGATTGTAGTTGTAAGCTGATTCTATTTAATGACTCTCGCGGAGTACTGTACCCAATTTCATAGTTTGATACTTTGATGTATTTGCAGCCCTGTAAAGGTATTTTGCTTTTTGGTCCACCGGGGACTGGAAAGACAATGCTAGCGAAGGCAGTTGCGACTGAAGCGGGTGCCAATTTTATAAACATATCAATGTCCAGCATTGCATCCAAGGTGAGACTGCAGTATATTCAAAGGTTTTTCATTGCATGTCTGGACACCTTGAGCACTTTTAGAATGATGTAGGAACAGCTTTTGGTTCAGGACATTTTTTTCAATCAGAAACAGTTACTTCTGTCCAAGTTAACCGACTACGCTATCAGTTATGATTCTCTTTCTGCTAGAAAGGTCCTAGAGCCTGTAACCTTCGATCAGTTTGGATTGCTTCTAACACGAAAAGTTGGACGTTCAGTGGTTTGGTGAGGGAGAGAAGTATGTGAAAGCGGTGTTCACATTGGCCAGCAAAATTTCCCCAAGTGTTGTCTTTGTAGATGAGGTACGTTCTCGAGCCATTGCTTAGGCTTTGAATGTGCAGTGATATGATTGGTTCACTCAAGAACCCGTATATAATGTCAATCAGCCCTTGATGCTTGACGATCCACTGGATTGATTTAAGAATCCTTCTTGTCACACAATCTATTGAAGTTTGGTTGCACACATACAATAATGAAATTTGTTAAAAGTTCAGGATCCCATTTCTTTCTTTAGTACTTTCCAAATGATGTTGAACTAGATGTTACACTGAATTGTTCGTACAGGTTGATAGTATGTTAGGGCGTAGGGAGAAACCTGGAGAGCACGAAGCTATGAGGAAGATAAAGAACGAATTCATGGCGAATTGGGATGGATTGAGAACTAAGGACAGAGAACGAGTTCTCGTTTTAGCAGCTACCAATCGTCCATTCGATTTAGACGAGGCGGTTGTTCGTAGGCTGCCAAGGAGGTACAGTTCAGATTGACATACGGACTGGTTTCTATCAGCCTGTTCCAGTCTTTTGTTTGCAAGCAGTTTAACTTACGCGTGAAGTCTGATTTGCAGTAAGGAGCTGTAATTTTATTTGTTATGCAAATTTAAGCTTAGATTCTCGTCGTCCTTGTGATAGGTTGATGGTGAATCTACCAGACGGAGCCAACAGGGTGAAGATCTTGAAGGTTATTTTGGCGAAGGAAGAGTTGTCCGTTGAAGTGGATCTTGACGAACTAGCTGGATTGACTGACGGTTATTCCGGCAGCGATTTGAAGGTGACTTCTATCGAACTAATCCCATATTCACTTTAGTCACTTGCTTACCCTATATTATTTCGTGTTCCAAACATTGTACCTTAACCAGTACCTTCTTTCGGGATGACGGAATCGTTTGTCCGGCTTGTAGAATTTGTGCGTGGCAGCAGCCTATCGGCCAATACGGGAGATACTTGAGAACGAGAGAAAGGTATGAAGGTCCACAAGTCTTTGTTTGGTAGATTGCCGAGATATGGAGACGGGCTGTCTATCTGTACGTACAATGAATCATTGCTTTCCGGAATGAGGTCGTTTGGCTATCTCCGTTATGTACATTTTAGTGTACACAGGCAGACGTTTTCAGGTACACACACTGGTCACAATTTTATATGTGGCTAGTATATATACAGCCTTATTCATCTCATCCGTTGTCCTGAATGAAGTTGGTATCGAAGCGGATATTCGACCCAGTCGAACATAAACTCAGCAAAGGAAACTGTGGTAATTATTTTACAGGAGAGAGAAGTTGCCAAGGCAGAAGGCAGACCTCTTCCTGCTCTAACTGGCAGCGATGGCGTCCCTCCGTCGATCCGTGCTCTAAATATGGATGATCTGCGTCAAGCATGCGAGCAGGTAATTGGTGGTGCATAATATTTTCAAATCTCCCTGGCTTCTGTTCGTTGTATCGTAGTAATCCGGCCTTCGGTCCTTCTTCCCAATATCGTGTGCGGAAATCATCAAGCCATTTCCGGCTAGGCTTTTTCTTCTGGGCGCCCCGAAATTCTTAGCATTTTCACCTTGTGCACTTCTACGTTGTTAGTCCTCATCCCGATTAAGCATTCAATAAGTACTCCGTTAAGAATCCGAGTCGTAGGCTGTGATGACGGATGTCTACACAGCCTCTTGTGTGACTGCTGCAAGATTGGGAAAACACCTCAACTTTCAAGGTTTAGGATCGGAGAGCTGACACTACTTATTGTGCGACAGGTCTGTGCAAGTGTCTCAGCAGATGCCGCAAGTATGACAGAGTTGTTACAGTGGAACGAGCTGTATGGGGAAGGAGGTTCTCGGAGGAAAGCAGTGCTCAGCTATTTTATGTAGTTGTAGTTACTGTTTTGAAAACATCTGAGAGTTTTCTTATCGACTCTTCCATCTCGACTGGATGTCGCTTGGGTGCTGTCACGGTCGTCGGGCCACAGCAGGCAATTGGGTATCCTGAGTACATTTCATTGCGACTCCTCAACAGAAGCGCTCCGCCTTGATAACAAGCAGCGTCCACTCATACCCTGCCTGTTTGTGAGATGATAGCTCTCGGCACAGGAGACATGTTACACCGCCGTCAGCGATTCCTGAACTGGAGGCACACAGTTCGGTTTTGTAGGACTTAATATGACCCAAAGCGTATTTGTAGCAATGCCACCAACAGTAGTGAACTTCTAGTTCAGTCGACCTCCCGCCTAGCAGCAGGCAGGTTATTCTTGCGCAGACTCCAGCTGAGGAGTTTAGTTGACGTTGGGAATTGGATTCTTAGATTTGGGTTTGTGTATAGGGGTAGACTAGGTCCCCATGACATGATGCAGGCGTACTTACTCACCGCTTGTGATGAGAGCCACTGGCTGGCGGCCAGGAGAAGCAGTAGGTGAGCCTGCGGACGCGGATTAGTAAACAGAACACACGTAAGCATCAGAAGTCTAGCTGGATGATACTGGGTATACTTCCCTCTGATACATTAGCTAATGTTTTTGCCCTCTTTTCGAAAGCCCCGCTCGATCTCGTGACTAGGCTTATCCTTTGAGTTGCGATGTCTAAATCGACTCGACTCAGCTCAGCTTAGCTCGACTCGACTCGACTCGACTTGACTCTGGTATCTAACAGGATAACTAGGATAGAACATACTCTGTATGTCCAGTCTGAAGAAGGCTCTCCAAAATTCGGAAGGCCTTGCCCGTTGCGTTACATAGGACAGTTGTTTAGAACTTGTAGATACCTGGAAGTGCGCTATTTATGTAATTAGTCAATTCATCGACTGTAGTCGAAGTGAAAAGGCCTTCTCTCCATGCGATTATGAATTATTTACTCGTGGGACTGTCACAGGAGCATGTGAGAAAACTGCACTGTAATCTGGTACGCAGTGTTCACTTCGGGTCTCTGGCATGTGAGAAAGTTTTCGCACTGATTTACGGCAGGTTTCGTGTATTTTGATGAACTATATCTTAAATATGATGTCAGGTCTGCATTTTCCTACGTTATGGCTCCAACTTCTTGTACTGTAATACGAGCAATGAATGCCAAGGAGATGGAATGTGGAGTGTTGAGAAAGGTTGACTTCAGGCGAAGATTTAAGGCAGTATGTGGATGTTGTTTCTCATATCGCGACTAAAGTTCGAGTCTGTAGGTTTAAAGGAAAACCTCTGATTGACGCTTAGAGGCTTAGTTAGCTTCGTCTTGAGCACAGTTCAGTTCTCGTGCGGTGTCACTCTCGCGCGTCTAAGATCTCGGACCTGAGTTAAGTTGATCCTTCTTCGTCGTTCAAGGCCACAACGCATAAGATCGGACAGCTGATTGGTGAAACAAGTACAAAGGGGCGAACACCACAAGGAGTCGGAAGTTGTCTTTTTGTGCTTTCGTTTTTGTTTTTTCATTATGTACTTCTGACCGTTTTCCTAATAGCATTTTAACAAAAAGGACAGCCTTTAGTGGAGGGAACAAAGCATTAGAGTCACTGTTGTAACTTGAGTACCCAAGCGCTGTGAGCAACATTCCGGGATTGCCAATCGAGGCACTGCGGTGGCCGCAACCAGAAAGGCTCATGAACGATGTATGATCATCTGCACAAGGTTCACAATTCAATTACCGGGCCAAAGATCCATCTGATCATTGGGCCTTCCGAGTTCAAGCGAATCTGTGAAATAAATTTCTTGGTTCGACATTAGACCCGGGCATCCACCGGAAGGCTAGCCATATGCAGTGGAGGACAAGAAGGCACATTCCACCAAGATGCTTTTAGTACTTCTCTTCCACTTGTTCCAAGTCGGATCCAAAGAATCTCACAATCACCACCAGCATACGCAGACCAATACTTCTATATGATGCAAGACTGATTGACCCCCGTCTACCAACTACTTCCAACTGACCGACTCTCATTTCGCAACCGCAACGACAGCCCACGGTACGTAGTCACCGGAGAAAGCGACGCACATCCTACACGGCGACTGTCGTCCATGCACTGCACGATTAGACTTCCAGAAACAAATCTGAATGTTGCAAAAAGTTTCAAATGGGAAAATTCGCTACGGCGTGCCTGGCTGCACAACAGATCGCCAGGTTTAAGGTCGATAGATTGCCCGATAGATTGACCCGAATATCTGATCATATTCTGAAAGAGACTGAAGAGGCCACATGATCAGACTCGAGACAGACCAACGGACAGGCGCACTCCATAAATGAGCGACTAAATTCCACGTGAAAGGGCCTTCCTCCCTCCGCATCGAACAGTCTGGGGACGATTCCGCATAAATGTCCATGGGAGCGAGGGTCTCGCAATTCCGCAGGAGCGAGTCATCAGTCCGCTTGAGGTAAGTGTGATGGTGTGAGTTATGTGATTGACTGACGCCGACAGGAGGGTTGGCGCTTGGCAGGCGTCCAGCTCACGAGTCGCTCCCAAGTCTGTCAGTCAGCATCAGCTCCAGCAGCAATCTCCTGGAGTCCCATGCCTTCAAGACACCCACGGGAGAGTGAAAGTATGACTGAGAGTGCGATGGAGCGAAAGGCACTGAGACAGAAAGGAGCACTCGGCTCAACGCATAGCGCATAAACGCTGCCGCCCAGTACAATGTTCTGGAATTCGAAGCGAGATGCCAACAGCTCGACTACGATGGCTGCGTACCCCGAGGTTCCATAATTGCCCCGAGTTCCCAACCTCGCTAGGGCGTCCGCCCGTACTGCCTCGCTCGCTCGGACCCTCCCTCACCTAAATCTTGAAGTCCGGCCGATGGGCACCAATGGAAATATATGCTCCAGCACCGGGCGACCGAATGACGTTCTCCCCCACTCGAGTGTGGGGCCTGCCCATGGCGCGGAGGAGCCGACTTAGTTTCCGAGGTCTTGCCACCCGAAGAGCTCTTGTGCAAAAGCGGTTTCTTGACCGTCCCCTGTCGTCACCATCCAAATTCCTCGCCTGGCATTTGCACGTCTCCTGGCCCAAGACACAGACGCTAGGAAAGATCCCCCGCCCTCTCCCCCCACCCCCCGGCACCAGCCCCAGGACACAAGCCCAGTACCGTGTATGCACTCTATATGCAGTTTATGGAGCTTCTAATCCCCCCCAGCGCGTGCATGCCAGTGGCTACCCCGCCCTCAAACGAGCTACTCGTTCTCTGAGCAAGCTTTTCTTCTTCTGGTCTCTCCAGAAGCACCTGCAGGCTCCAGAGAGCGAGAGCGAGAGCATGCCGTATCGAGAGAGCGTAGCTGGGAATCGGCGGGGAGAGAGGACGGGTCAAGTGGAGCATGGCCATTGCGTTCGAGTTCGTGAGTGAGAGCAGAGTGTAGTGGTACTGTGAGCTTGTGCGATTTTGATCTTGGTTCTTTTCTTCTTCGCTGCTTTTTCTACCTGCTGCTGCTGCTGCTTTACGGCTTTTGCTTCCCTCCTCCGTCTCGTTTTTGTCCCGTTCCCAAGTTCGTTCCGTCTCCCCGAAGCAGCTGCTGCAGCAGCAGGAGGGAGAAGAGGTCTCGGTGGTGGACGGAGGACGGTGGGAGTTGGGGTGGTGCGGGGAATTTTGACTGATGAAGGCTTTGTGGGGGTTTGGATCCCGGAGCAGGTTCAGGTCCAGGTCGAAGCCAACGGCGATTCGAATCACCGAGTGCGGACGAGAGCTTCCGGCCTGTCGGAAGAAGACGAGCTCGTGAGTGAGATCTCTGAGGCGATGAAATTGACCGACCCGCTCGGCCAATTCATGATCATCCTCGACAATCACATGACGACGACAAGCATGAGCAGCAGCAGGATGCGATGATGATGGAACCAGGGATGTTCTTGCTCGACGACGCAGCTCTCTGACGCAGCAACAACCGAGGAGTAGACCCAACGCTCTGCCATCATCCATGCCTTCGGTTTCCTACGAGCCCAGCTACATCCAAGCCTTCGCGAAGCAGCCCGTGATCCAGACCAGTACATCCTTCTTCTTCGCCCACGTCCAGGGCAGAGGGCGAGTTCTCCGATCGCCGCTCAGCCACGGGGAGCCCGAGATGGTCAATTCGATGAAATCCAAAAGCAGGGACAAGGAGCCCGCCGAGCACGAGGAGGGCTCGCCTCCGCTGGGCATCGATCTGGGCACCACCTTCTCGTGCGCAGGTGTCTACATGAACGATTGGGTCGAGATCATCCCCAACGAGGAGGGCAACAGGAAAACCCCGTCCTACGTCGCGTTCCGAGACACGGAGCGACTGATCGGCGACGCAGCGAAGGATCAAGCTCCCATGAATGCTGCCAACACCATCTACGACCTGAAGCGCATCTTAGGGCGCAGGTTCTCGGATCCCTCGGTGCAGACGGACATTGTGCTGTGGCCGTTCCGAGTGAGTCCGGGGCCCCGGGACCAGCCCAGCATCACAGTCCGCTGGCATGGCGAGGAGAAGCACTTCGCAGCTGAGGAGGTCTGCGCCATGCTGCTGGGGAAGATGAAGGAGATCGCCGAGGCATTTCTGCGGGGCCCCGTGACGGAGTGCGTGGTGGCCGTGCCCGCCAATTTCAACATCTCGCAGCGCCAGGCCACTGCCAATGCCGGAGCTCTGGCGGGCCTGAAGGTCTTGAGGGTCGTGAACGAGCCCAGCGCAGCTGCGCTCGCTTACGTTCTCCACAAGGAGTCCGTGATCAGAGAGGGCGAGGAGAGGAAGGTCTTGATTTTCGACTTCGGAGGCGGGACGATCAGCGTGTCGGTGATTTTCGTGGAGGGCGGGATTCTGGAGGTCAAGGCCATGGCGGGGGACTCGCATCTGGGGGGAGCCGATTTCGATCGGCGCCTGGTGAGCCATTTCGCCAACGAGTTCAAGAAGAAGCACAACCGGGACATCAGCGGGAACGCCCGGGCCCTGCGCAAGCTCGAGACGGCCTGCGAGAGGGTCAAGAGGAGCTTGTCCATGACGTCCAGGACCACCATCGACATCGACGCTCTGTTCGAGGGGATCGACTTCTACTGCACCATCACCAGGGCCGAATTCGAGGAGATCAGCATGGACTTGTTCGAGCGGTGCCTGGCCCCCGTGCAGAGGTGCTTGCTCGATGCCAAGGTCTCCCCCGAGGCCATCAACGACATCGTCCTCGTCGGCGGGTCCACCAGGATCCCCAAGGTCCAGCAGCTGCTGCAGGAATTCTTCGGGGGCAAGGAGCTGAGCAAGAATGTGAACCCCGATGAAGCTGTGGCCTTCGGCGCGGCCATGTACGCTGCCATTCTGGGCGACAAGTGTGGCTCTCAGCTGCAGGACATTTTGCCTCTGGAGGTTGCAGCCAATTCCATCGGGATAGAAACAGGAGGAGGATCGATGACCACCATACTCAAGCGGAATACTTGCATACCCACCCAGAGGCGGATGGAGTTCACCACGTATACGAATTACCATACCAGTGTGCTGCTGAATGTGTATGAGGGCGAGGAGCCGCGAGCTGCAGACAACAATCTGGTCGGAGTGTATGAGCTCACTGAACTCACCCCTGCTCCTCCTGGGGGCCTGAAAGTTGTTGTAATTGTAGATATCGATGCTTTGGGCAATTTCCAAGTGAACGCTGAAACTGTTAATGGAGAGAAGATCAAGTGCACTGCCAAATCTCCATCTACCCCGCTTTATCCATCGTTAGATCATTTGCAGGCAGAGGAAATGTAGTTATAAGCCGCACGCGCAGGTGAGGATCCCCTTCTCTAAGAGCCGTCGTGGCTCTTGATGTACATTGAACTGTTTTTTTAGATTCTGGTCTGTTGTCTTCGTTTTGTACTTGCTCCTTCTGTCTCGTTTTCACTGAGATGTTGATTCTCGTCCCCTGATTCTGATACTAACATCTGTTCTGAACGCTGAAAAGTAATACAGAAGGCCCATGCTTATGTCTGCGCAAAGAACGGTACTGACTGATATAAAGTACCCATGTGTCCTCGAGGAAGAGCGCAAAGGTGTTATAGGAAATGGTAACAAGTAAAGTGAGCCCAGAGCGCCAAAGCCAGATGCAACAAATGAATCACAATTTATATTGTGTTTCATTTAGTTGTTGGTGTTGCTTAAGCGCCAACTCGCCTACTAGACTACACGAAATCCCGACCCACGGGAAGAGAAATTGCCTCCCTCGTCGATGTCATGAGATGATTTCACGGATGAAGTCTGCTCCCTTCCACTAGGTGACGGTGAAATCAAATTCCTGGTTTCTAGTTTCTGTGGATGAAGGCTACCTTTGATCGGGCCATAGGAGATGACTGCAGGTAAGCGACAGTGTTGAACATTCATCTTCCTGAGGATTTGAGCAGACTGTTACAAGACGTACTTCACTCCAGTTGACCTTGCTGAGTCTACTATCATCTCAACCTTTTAGGTCTTATCAAAGATTGGGCCTACTCTTTTACGTCTAATTGATTTGATTAACTTTAAGCTTTTCCTTTTGGTGGATCCACTCAAAGATAACACTCACAGATGTTTTTTACCAGCAGAGGGAACCATCAGATCAGGTTCCATAGCCTGAGCATGTAAACTACGTTACGGAACGTAAGAGAAAGTGAAGCGAACTCTGTCGCGATCTTTTGCAGTGCTGGGTCCACATACCTGTAGCTAAATTCTCACTGGTGCGAATTTAGGTACTTAGTGTATGAACGGTTATATGGTTTAGTAAAATGGTAGTAACTATCTTTCCGTTCAATTGATTGCCGCAATTTTCATTTTACGTTTGTGCGAGATAGATTTCTTCTACGATTATAGCTGGTTTTATTTTTTTGAAACTGTAAACAACATTATAGTCTGTATAAAAAATATACTATCTGCAAGGTTTCCGTGTTTATTATGTGTACACTTCTTAGTTTCCATCGGTGGAACATTTCCGTAAAAGTATGGGAACAACATGTATGATGAATCTATGCACAATTCTTGATACTATGTAGGGTTCAAAAATCTTGAATGTTATGAAGGCGCAATAAAGATCTGAATTAAGAGTATTTGTATTTTCGTGCAATATTAGTTGTACATGTACTTACAATATATACTCACAGATTGCAACTGAATTTCCGCCGATAGTTTTATGTCGATCGGAACAGAGTAGTACTATTTTCTAATTAATATTGCCATAATGTTAACATTTAGAAACACTATGTAAGGCATTGTCATGTTCAGAACTCGGATACTTAGCAAAATGGTGTATCGAGAAAATTTTACGTCCAGACCATGCCTTATTGAACAAGCATCCGTTTTGCGATTTTTACAATGATCATTTTGCAGACTGGTGCAAAAAAGTTGAATTTAAAGCCTCCGGCTTTGACCCTCTACCCATCCCATCTCTACTCTCTACACCATTCTAAAATAGTACAGAACATGTGCCAGCTCAGTACATCTTCGTACTCAGGAATACCTTCGACGGCTCTCGCTATATACCTTCACAATGTCCCCTGCTAGTGATTCACAAACCTTTGATCAACTGCTCGACGACTGAAGGATCGGCCAACGAGCTGATGTCACCGATGTCGTTGTACTGACGAGCAGCGATCTTGCGCAGAATACGCCTCATGATCTTTCCACTCCTGGTCTTGGGCAGACCAACGGCCCAGTGAATCACACCAGGGGCAGCAAATGCTCCGATCTGCTTCCTCACGGTGTCCTGCAGCTGCTTCTTCAGGGCGTCCGAGGGCTTGGCATCGTGGCTCAAACTCACGAAAGCGTAAATTCCCTGTCCCTTGACCTCGTGGTCGTAGCCGACCACTGCAGCCTCCGTGCACATGGGGTGGGAAACCAAAGCTCCCTCGACTTCCCCCGTACTGATCCTGTGTCCACTCACGTTGAGCACGTCATCGACACGGCCAGTGATCCAGATGAAACCATCGGCATCACGGCGACATCCGTCTCCGGTTGTGTACAGACCCTTCCAGGTCTTGAAGTAAGTGTTCTCGTATCTTTCATGGTCGCCAAACACCGTTCGTGCAACTCCCGGCCATGGTGCCTTGATGCACAGGTATCCCTCACATGGTCCGTGCTGCTCCTTTCCTTCCTGGTCTAGAATCACAGGCTGCACAAAAAAGAACAACCATTTCAGTCATCTCCGCTCGAATTTCAAGCTCACAATGTTAGCCATGAATATGAGAAATGACAGCACTGGATTTTTGTTATGACTTATGAAGATGGATACGAAATATGATAAACGATATCACAGTTCAGATTTACGGAGGCACGATACGAAACTTCAACACTGATATCACAAATGTTACAGTCCACATTCGAGGAGATGGGTACGCCAAAAGAAGCAAGAGATTACAGATTCTTCGGTTCTAATTCGGGGAGATGAGTATGGAAAGACGAATATGGCATCACAGAATTTACAGTCTTGATTCTACAGTTCGGATTCACGAAGATGGATATGAAACCTGAGCAACAAAATCACAAATTTGTTAGCTCACCTGCACACCGAAGAAGGGCAGAGAAGCGCATCCAGGCTTCATGGGCCAAGCTCCGGGGAGGGAGAAGATCATGCATCCTCCGGTTTCTGTCTGCCACCAGGTGTCAACAATCGGGCATCTACTGTCACCGACGACTTCATAGAACCACTGCCAGGTCTTGGGGCTGATGGGCTCTCCGACGGATCCCAAAAGTCGTAGCGACTTCCTCGAGTACTGCTTGACAATGTCGTCCCCTTGTGCGGCCAGAGTTCGAATGGCAGTCGGGGCTGCGTACAGGATGCTGACTGTGTACTTGTCGACGATCTGCCACCACCTGCCAGCGTCTGGGAATGTTGGCACTCCCTCGAAAATGACGGAAGTAGCACGGTTGAAGAGTGGGCCATAAGCCACGTAAGTGTGGCCCGTGATCCAGCCACAATCGGCTGTGCACCAGAAAACGTCACCAGGCTGGTGGTCGAACGCATGCTTGAACGTGAGCCCGGCGTACACCATGAACCCTCCGACGGTGTGGATCAATCCCTGCAGTGTGGAAGCAGGCAAACATCAGCATCCGTCTCCATGCAGCCAATTCATGAACCTTCACAACAAACCACAGACGATGCGGAGCGTATGATTCTGCGATGAAAACTGACCTTGGGCTTGCCAGTGGAGCCACTGGTGTAGAGCATGAAGAGAGCGTCTTCTGCCTCCATCCACTCCACGGGGGAATCGACCGAGAACTGAGCGATGGTCTCCTGCCACCAGATGTCACGTCCCTGAACCCATGGAACCTTCTCACGAGGGATGGCGACGCTGTTGTCGTACACCAAACAGGTGTCTACAAGAAACGCGATTTCCATCAAATGTGAGCAAAATACTAAATCCGTGCGAAAGAGCAGTTCGACAAAACGATATACACATCGAACCCAAAAAAAAAAATAGCCACCGGCTCAATGCCATGGTACGTACCGACTCGGAAATTTCCTTCCTTGAGGCAGATTTCCAGAGCGTTGTCCACGATTTGCTTCAAAGGGAGGACCTTGTTTCCTCGTCGACCACCGGAGCACGTCAGCAAAACCTTGGCTCGGCAATCGAGAATACGTCCTGCCAGTGACTCAGAGCTGAATCCTCCGAAGACGACCTGATTTGCACAATTCGACGCATATTCGCACACTATTAGAATCTCCTTCCATGCACGTCACAGAAGGCACCGAGCGCAAAGACGACAAAACACGTTGAATGCACAGCAACGATGAGAATATTCTCATTATCATACGCACCGAGTGGACAGCACCGATTCGAGCGCAGGCCAGCATGGCGATGGGGAGCTCGCAGATCATCGACATGTAGATGCACACTCTGTCACCCTTCTTCACGCCCTTGGCTCTGAGGAAATTCGCTACCTGGCAAACCGTCTTCAGAACGTCGCTGTAGGTGAGGTAAGCGCTCTGGCCTGGGTCGTTGCCCTCCCACAAGAAGCACATCTGGTGTCCATACCCAGCCAGAACGTGCCTGTCCAGCGCGTTGTAGCACACGTTCGTGTATCCTCCCTTGAACCACTGCGGGCACAAAGTTCAATGTGTCCCAATTAGATCACACCTTCCGAGCTCTCCTGCTTGAGATTTGAGATTTTTCCAGGACATGAATGTGTTGTTTGCTGACACGGTCAGAAGATTCTTTTTTTGACCATGAACGAGAGAGAGATGCACTGAAATGAATTGAGAGCAGCAGTGGACTCACTTCGACGAAGACGGGACCCTTGTCGGCATCAAAGTTGTAGTTGCAGATTGGCTTGCTTGTGTCCCACAGCTTCTGCCAGAAAAATCCTGCGGCGACTCTGCCCCAGAAAGCGTTGGGATCGGCGATAGCCTCGTTGTACAGCTCCTCGTACTGCAATTTCGAACGACCATGGCATAATCAATGGTCAACGTAACTGGCATCCTTACGAGATCAATTACAGTGGATGTACTTCGAAGTTCTAGAGGTGGAACGATTAGAGGGGAATTCGTCACCCAACTCACGTTCCTTTCCGAGACTAATTCAGAAAGACAACTTAGAGCAAGAAGGGAAATCGGACCTGTGATCGGGACGAAATCAAAGATTTTCTGGCGAAGTCACCGGGCACGTAGACAACATTTTCCTGAGCGGCATTAGCGTTGGCAGTCTGATACAGGCACACGGAGCGATCCACGTTCACAGGATTGAGCTCGGGAGCCACGAGGTGCTCCAGCATGCACCTCAGCCTCCTCTCGGCGACGGGGTCCATAATCTTCTTCTGTATTTTCCCTCTAGATTTTTCCCACCACCCAAATCCTCGACCACAACTCAAATTCCGAATCCAAATCCAACTCCTCGACCACAACTTAAATTCCGAATCCAATTCCAACTCCAATTCACAAGACCTGCCGAAGAAAGCTTCCAAATCCTCACCCCTCCACTACCACTGTCAAACCTCCTACTCTGCTCTGGCTCTGCTGTGCAACAAGAGGCGGAAGTTATATAAGACAGGCGTGGCGGAAGGGCCTACCAGCGAGCCAGAGACAGAGAGCCCCAGAGCAGCACAAGGGAGGCACTGCGAGCGAGCAAAGCACAGGACGCCACGCTACATCTGGCCACGATGGATGGCTTATAAAGGCCAGCTTAAGCCCGGGGACACGCCAATCGAGGCTAGAGACAAACCCCGACCCTCGCGGCAACTTATCACTCCTTTTCACTCCCGGCTGCCACTGCCTCCGCCTTCCAGGCGGGCCTACGCGAGGCCAAGCCCGACCAGGCCAGGTGGGCCACCATGGCCACAAGAAGAAGCCGAGCCCCGAGCCCCGAGCCCCCTTCGCAAACCGTAACTGACCCACCCCTCACAACCCCTTTACAACCCCCGGGCCAGTCCCAAGACATTCTTCAGTTGCGTACATTTGATCCTACTCCTCTTTTGTAATTTGGTGTTCGATCGAGCACCTTTCTCATTTTACTATTTTCGTTCGATCAATCGGGGGCCTTTGAATGAGCTTCTACTATTGGATTGAAACCCTGGCCCACCTGAAACTGAGTCAAACCTCTGGCTTCTTGCTATTCTTTCGCCTTGATGAGGGCAAGCCAAGGTCGGATCGTCGGAGATACCATGGCTGATGTAAGGAGCGGGCGTCATGCTTCAGAGCCGCCGTTCGATGGGATGAGGAGTGACTGATTTTCGATGGGCGCGAGTTTTGTGGTGGAAGTGGGCAGTGGACTCGGGGTTTGGGTTTTGGAAGTGGTCCAGATGAAGAATTGGGGTTTGCTGGGCGGGGAGAGGGATTGAAAATTGGGGAGCCGGGAGTCGTGTTCTGGGGGATGATTGGCAGGGCCCGGCGACCACGCTGCGATGGCGTCAGCACCATCTGTCGTGGTGGCGATCGGTTGAGGGTGCTATTTTGAAAGGGCAGTCTCCCGGTGGCCTGCTAAATTGCGGTCGGGGCCAGTTCGGACTTGCGAAATGGTTTACTCTGAACGGGAGCTTCTGGAATGCCGTAATCTGAAGTGGATTCGTCTCTCCGCCTTCCCTTGTGACTCTCGTCGCTCAAATTCTTCCTCCGATTCGCGAGCAACGACGAGTTGAGCCATGGGGCCAAGACCGTGGTGCTCAAGAAAGCAAGAATGTGAATCCGGGGTTTGTGAATTGCGACTAGCACGATTGACTGTTCTCAATCTTCTCTCTCCTGCAGCCCCAGCAGCTGCAGCTTGGGACTCAGGACCAAGTTGAGGGATGTATTCAGAGGAATTTCTTTTATCTGAAGTGGATCTTGATTCACCTGCTCTCGTCGGAGCTCGACTGCTTGACTGGCTTGACGAAGATGGTGTGTGCCTTTCGTTTGCTTGCTTCGGAATAGATGGTTTTTGGAGTGTGTGAGCGAAGCCGGGGAGTGGATCGATGCCAATTTTCAGCTTCGGCTTGCCTCGACCTGGGATGTCAGGCATGTCCATCTCGCTCGTGTATGGGAAAGCAAGTGTGGAGGAAGTTTCTGAGAGCAGGAGAATTCTATTCCGTAGAAAGGCTGAGAGCAGAGACGAGCTGAACAGCTAATATGGAAATGGCAACAAGATCACCTTCTACCTGCTCGCCCGCGAGATGTTGACATTGCCTTTGTTCTGGCAGAGGGCTCCACGAGCAACTCCCAACTGACCATTCTGTACGAAGCCAGATGGGAGTGTTATCCGTTTTAGATATAGTTCTTGACTTGTTCTTCCCAGCTTCTCTCTTTTCTTCAACAGCTGGAGGTTGTCTTTGCCTTTTATGTTACGTGACAAGTGCAGTGGTGTTGACTTGGAATGATTGTTGACTTTCGTGAAATGGCGAAGTGAGACACGGCACGTCGTGTGCAAGTAAGCGGGCATCTGTGTCATGAAGAATACATTTGTGTAGCCATGAGATTGGGGATGCAACTTTCTATTCTTCGGCAACGAGATCGGAATCTTGACGAGGCAGCAGTTCGTTAAACAGACATTGAGACTCTTCATTACACCGACTGCACTGTTCTCCACTGCCTGATTATTTTGTAGAACGGTAATCGTGCAAACTTGTCGACTGTAGCCCCTCTTACGATGGGTCCATGGTATCAAGTGTAGGCAGAATTTCGTTCCTCAGTTCCCGTACAATACCTCCAAGGGCCGCTGCCAGAAGTGGGGTGGAGCTGAAGTGTTGCAATCGCATACACGCTGAGCCTGTGCTGACAATCAGTGCTAAGTTCCATGCTTTCATCTTTCACCTCCTGCTGCACTCAAGCAAACACGGATTTACCACGAGTTTTCTGAACAGTCTTATGACACTTCTGCTCCAAGAATTCCTACGTGTGAATCAAATCACTTCTTCAAAGTGCGAGTAATAGAGTACAATGATTGAGATGTCTAGGCAACTGATTCAGACAACTGGACCCCTGACATCGTCAAGAATTTCGGCCAATAATCATCTTGAGATCCCATAGTGATAACTGCGTTTACGGACAACATCTACCTGCTCAATTGATACCTCGCATGTTAAGGAGAGTAACAGCCCTCAATAGAACTCGCACTGAATCCTACACACACATGTAGACGGGAAGTTCAGACTGAAAGACCAGTTCTTAGTGGCTTATAATTTATCGTTTCCAGGAATTGACAGTAGTGTGCACCCGTGATAATAGTGTTTACATATTCCGTCCTTGTAAACGAGCGTCCTCAAGGGCATCGATATACATTGCCGTAAACGAATCACGGCGGTTCATAACTAATCGATTCTTGGGAAAAATCTGCCACACTTTCTGCTAATTTCAGCTAGTGCAGCTTATTGCCGTCGGGCACTCAGCAAAGTTATGCTTCGAAGTCAGCTGGGTTTCACCACAAAACACCCTCTTCGTACCACTACTGCACTCGAGCAGTAGAGAGTACTGCCTAGTCACTGGAAGCTATTTCTAACTTTGTCCTTTCTTTACAAGATTGGTAGCTTTTTGTAGTTCAGAGTCGACTGAGAGCTCTTGGGTGACACTTAGTACCAGTTTTTCAATTGCGTATGAAGAGTCAGAATTCAGCACCAAGATGTAAAGGCAGATCAGCATGACATCTGTCTTACTTGTTACTGGAGGTTATCAAAAAATATCGATCCAGACTATGGCCTTCATGGTCACTACTCCTTGACGTCAGTAACTCCCTCTGGAGATATTTGAAAGCGTGCTTCAGCTTCTGGCAGACAGGGTGAGCAAACAATCTTGCAAATCCGCTCCTCAGCTCTACCTTTACGCAGCGAAAGTCTGCAGAAACAGGTCCATAAAAGTTGGGATCAGACACGGGTGTATGTAGTAAAGGTATGCTTCATGATAACCAACCTATTTCGCACCCATTCATTCTACAGGTAAAACTGCAGTGCAGTAGCCTTATGTTACTTGTGGACTGTTTTACAAGGATAATAACGAGGTTTAAAATATCATAATGTCAATTGTAGAGTCATTGAAGGGCAGATCTTCCGGAACCCAGCAGATACATTACTGCAAAGAAGAAAATGCACCTGGTTGTAGAAGCGTGTGCAATGATGTTACCACCAATAGGCTTCACTTGAGGTCCTGCAAACATGGCGGCCCCATCCACTTGCGCTACGACCTGATTGGTAATAACGACTGCAACACCGAACTGAACACACAGGACTCCTTCAGTACTCAGACTCATCAAAAAGTATGAGGTCTAAAATTGAATATAGAGCACACTATTATGGTGAAAATACATTAATAAGATTACGAAGTTTCTCACCTCATCGGCAATTTTCTGAAGACTCCGCATAAACCTACCGAGGTGAATTTGTCTAGCAGACAATTCACCTCTCCCAGAAAAATCCGTTCGATATAGAGCAGTCGCACTGTCAATTATCATCAAGGCAAACCTGCACAAAAGAGTCGGTTAGATAAAATAATCATCTATAGAATTCGGCAGATATGGATTCTCATTAACGTCTGTCAAACCAGAAAAACATCAACACCAACCTGAACCTTAAATATACACCCGAAGTCAAAGGCACCGCTTGAGAGAGAAGTTTGGTGTAAAGAAAGGCCATAACCAATACTGCTCACCTGGACTCCACCATCATGGAGGCAGCTTCGACCAGGAGTTTAGATTGATGATCGGTGTTGTACGCTCGTGCGTAGGCGACATTGTCAAGAACATCGTTGCCATTCAATCCATATCTGCCCATGTAACAGTAAAGTCAGGATCTGGAACCAAATATGTGATATGATGACAGTGAAAATTTGAACCATAATGCTTACCTCTCAGCTATTTGCAACAATCGTTGAGGTCTGAAAGTTCCCTCTGCGTCGATATACAAGGCCTTTCCTTCGCCCCCTCCTTGATCTAGAGGTAACTGTGTGCACAAGTGGTTATCGAGTGAGAATGATCGACGAACACAGAGACAGCCATTGACACATGACAAAATTTGCACTGTCCATCTAATTCAGAGACTGGTTCCAACCTGACACGTTACACAGAGTGTGTGACAAAGCTGGGTCTTCCCTGTCCTGAACTCTCCATAGATTTCAGTAATGGATCCTGTTTCAAAACCGCCTACATATCCGCCACCAGTCCTTCTCACACGTCAGTAAACAGAAGGAAGAGGAGGGAATTGCAGAAACATAGTGTGAACTTTTACGCCAATTTACTGCAATTTGGTCCGATATATGAGTGCGAGTTTGGATGAAATAATAATTCTTCAAACAAGGCGGCTACTTTATACAACAAGAGAATTCAGCTAACACTCTTAGGAAGTCGTACACTGCTGAGAGTATATGATACTTCCCCGTCATAGACCTCTCCATGATTCAGCAAAAATGTAAGTTCGTAATCCACTATTCTCTACAGAGCGCATTATTTCAGGGCGAGGCCTACGCACTCCACTTCGGAAGAATGCCACCTACCTTCAAGAATCTTGTCGAGATCCTTTGAACCCGAGGTTAATTGAATGATCTCGGAGCGCTGTTCGTGCATCATGGTGGCACTTGTGAAGCCCATGGGCACAAGCTTGGAAGCTGAAAAGACAAGAGGTCGAGTTAGAAACTCCCTCGGCAACAGAATTAAGAACTAACATTTATCCCGTGGTTCATGTTTGAGGGACTTCCACACCTGCTTCTGAAATCTTATCGACCTTCGCCTCGCTTAGCCCTTTAATCTTCAGAAGATCACGCTTGGGAGAGTAAGCCACAGCCTCCACGGTGCAGAAGCCGGCTTCCTTGAGCTTCTTAATGTCCGTAGCAGCAACACCGCAGGCCTATGCACTCCAAATCGATCAACTTAACAATTCCAAAGTGGCAGCATGGAAAGCAGCCTCTTAAATAGTCTCAACTGGAAGTGCACACACGTCAATGGGTAATTCACCTGCAGCTGGTCCACCATGAAGGGACCATGCTGTGCTGCTCCCTGCTCTTCCTCCTCGACCTGCACATCCTCCTGTTCTGCCGCCATGACCTCAATCCCCCTACAGGCCCTAAGCCTCGAAAGGCGACCGGGCAATTGAAATCGATGTAAAAGAACTTTCGCAAAACTGAATTGCCGACGCCTCCAGCGGAATGGATACACACTTGATCGACGACCGTCTCAACCTCCGAGACTCCAATGCACTCAACTTAACCTCCGAGAGGTTCAAATCTCAAGCCTCGGCTTCGCGATTACGTGGACCGAGAGTTGCAATTCACAAAGGCCCTGGAGACGATCGGCGATTGAGAACGAGAGCCTTCGCTGTCTCGGGCTCTGGATGCATGGAGCATGCGTGCACCGGGAGATTTTCAAAAGGCGGGAAGAGTAGAGTTGGGCAGCAATGGGCTCCGGAGGTGGGGTACGTGGCGCAGTCTGCTTGAACGCAAGTTGGTATCTTCTCAGGACCCTTCTAATTTGAATACTGTCCCCGGGCAGGGCAGGTGATAAAATGTTTTTGAACTGCTAGACCCCATCCTTCAGCCAACTTTGAAGAGGTCTTCGCGCCTCGTCAATTTAGACTCTGGTCTTCCGACGCCGCGCAACGTCGGACCCCCCGGAGAGACCAATAGATTCCCTTTCCTAATATTTAGCTGTTATTAAACAATTCAAGCTATTTTATGTAAATACTAGACTATAAAGTATTTCATGTTTTTTTAAGCATCAAACTATAAATTCTTCACAAAATTCGTGGGTGATATGTTTTCTGATTTTCTGAAATAGTATAAGTAAAGATAAAATTTCATTGCAATTGATAATAAATAAATACTTAGTTTTAGGTCTGCGCAAAATATTATTCAAACACTTTAAAGGACATTGAAATCAACATAGAAATAAAAATAAAAACCAACACATGCACCAAAATCAAAATAATATATATTTCTCTAATAAAATAATCAAATATTATGTATAATCATATTTTCAAATGATTATCATAAAACTATAAAAACATACACCTTATTAATAATCAATCATCCCATATTTAATATTATTTTATTATCTAATTCTATATTTTTATAAATTTAATTTTAATCTTATTTTAAATATTATAAGCTAACATTATTTTGAGAAAAAAAATTTATTATAAAAAATAAAAATAATATATTTAATTACATAAAAATAAGTTAAATTAAATTTTCTAAATATAAAATATTAACAATAAAAAATTAAATCAAATAAAATTAATACATCTATTTTTTGAAACACAACAAAAATTATCAAAATTTTATATTCATAATTTATTAAATAATACTGATTTTTTATATAAATGATATATGAGTTAAATAATATTATATCTCATTATTATATAAGTATGAGATGTTGTGATAATCATCTTTATTACATTGTATTTGTTTAAAAATCGGATTTTGAATGTCCAAAGTCTACAAAAGATGCATAAACTCATGTATTCGTTGCTGGTAATGAATTAACACCTCATACCATTCGGAACGAACTTTAATTCTTTACAATTGGCAAACCTTTGTGTAACTTGTCTGTTACATAAAGAAGAAAGTTTATACCAACTTTTTCTTGGCGCCGCTTCCAGGGAATGAAGTTGTTAGTCGACTGCCAGCGGTGATTGTACAACATAGTTAGGAACATGTTGACAACAACGGTGACCAAGACATAAAGAAACCATTGTTGCTGCAGAACTTTGGACGTGTTGTCTGAGGACCACAAGGGGATGATAACCCAATCATTGTAATTCAAGGAAGCGAAGTTGCGGTGCCGGGATAAATGACATACAAAGATCAGAAGCCAGACCTTCCTCGTGGTCAAACTGTTGAACCTTCGGCTCGGGAGCAACGGGCACTAGTACGAGAAGAATTACAAAGGAAGGAGCGGGAAGAAAGTTGAATAAGGCTTTTAGATCGAAAGGAAACTAATACAAGCCCTTCAAACAAGCCCCGAGAAGGAAGAAGTGTTTCACCAACCCATAGGGCGACGCGGTGGTTGCGACTTGCAAGTAGCCCAACCCAACTAGCTTCATGTCAATCTCAACCTCACTATTCGGCTACAGGCTCAAATGAAGAGGAACCCAACACCTCCACAACACTCCTTTAGATATATATATATATATACAATTTGAAATCTATATCAAATGTTTAAAATGATAAAATTTAAAGTTTATTACTTTCAATTATTATTTTGAAAATTTCATCAATAAAGATTGTAAACAAAATTAAAAGTTTTATATTAAGTTTATTTGTTGTATATAATGAATATAATTTTTTTTCATAAATTGAGAATTCTATATATTTTTTAATTTCTAAAAAATATCTTTATTTTTACAAATAGGAAATGATAACAATGATGTATAAATAAAAAATGGATTTCATTTTTATAAATTTTGAATACATATTAAAATCAATGCATTATCAACATATGAGCATTTAACACATGACAAGTTTAAACCTTATAAAATTATAAAAAATATAAATAACTATTGTAAATAATATATTATATTTAATTATATATATAATAAATTTAATGGAAATATATAATTTTAAATTTTTAAATTATTAAACTGATTTTATTCTCATTTTTGTTCATAAATTAAATCTGTTCATATCATATATGCTAGTTTATAGCACATTTTATATTCCATTCTCATAAAAGTCATACATTTTCTAATTCTTGTGAGTTTTTTATATTTTATACTCTATATTTCATATCCAAAAACTTAAAAGTAATAATATATATTATGATAAGATAACACAACAAAATTATATCTATTAAACTATAATTAAAGTTATTTCTAATAATTCATGAATCATTGATTGTGTTCAATTGTTGGCATTCAACTAGCATAATGTTAAATTTTGTTGCATTATTATTGTTACAAATATGAATTTCAATATGAAAATCTTAGTAGAATAGAGCTACAACTTGAACATATGAACTCCAAAATGATATAGTAATCTTGAAAGTGCTAAAACTTATAACATACTTATGTATTATATATCCAAGATAGATTGGATAAATATTACAATTGGATAGATTGGATAGATTGTAACTATATACAATTAATATGTTAACACCAATATAGATGGGACTAAAAATAGTTAATCTTAATAATATATAATGAATATATTAACACCATTCCTCCTCAATTGATAGTTTATGAAGTTTTATACATATTCATTCATTTTTGTCTAAATATACAAACAATTTCTTAGTCTATACATAATACAATATTTGTAGTTGAATTTTTTGACTTTTCACACTTTATTTGATATTTACTATACTTATATATATTTATTATATTATATACACTAATTATAATTAGAGTAACATATATTATAATCAAAGCACACCTTACGTGTCTAATGTAGATATTTGAATGAAAATTGTACAAAATCGTGTTAAACTTTAGTATATATCACATTTGATAAGGACTTAAAATATATTATCCAACTTAATATTTATAATTGTTTTGAAGTCAAATTTTTTTATTACAAAATATACAAGAATAACAAATTTTTACTAGTGATTTATATTGTGTAACTTTTTATGACAATAAAAATTAAAATCTATACTCCTTAAACTTTGAAATAAATTTAATTCCAAATTTTTTTAAATCAAATCAATGAAATTTAATCTAAAATTCATTCATTTGATTGAATTTTGTTTGATCATTTACTTATAACAAATTTAGTGCAATAAAAAGCTAGTCATGAAAGAGTACAAATTGTCAAAATTTGTACTCTTTCATGATTAATTTTAAATGATTTTTTGTACCAACACTCATATTATTACTAAAGGTCATGAAATATATATATAAACTCCATTTTATTACTAACATTCATCTCTATATATAATATGTTTACTCCATAATCAAACCACAACATGACATTATTTTTCAGAAATACCTCTCCCCAATTCACCTTATGGATCCTACTTCAAAGACTTTCATAATTTTTACCTTGTGCATATTTGTAGGTGATGCTTTGAGGCAAAAATAACTAATTCATAGTATAAACATTCTTCCACATGAAATCTTCTCTAATCAAGTCAACGTTGTATCAGTTTGTCCCCTTCATCTCCCTTTGATTATACCATATTTTTTTATCAAAGTCAAAGCATATATTTAACACTAAACCTTATTAATAGATTTCATCTTTCTTCGTTGTGTAATCCCTCCTCGGATTATTTGTCTATATCTATGCATTCCAAAGATCCAACTCTCTTCTTGTTTTTAACTTGTGTGTAATGTTTTCACTTTGTAATTCCTTACACAACTCTAGAAGTATGTAGTCCCAATGTAATAGTAGAACTCCTCCTCCAAGATTCTTTAGTATCAACGCATCAGTCAACGTCCACTTTGACGATGACACTAAGGGTTTAAATGAATCCGGTGATAATTTTTTGGCAAGCAAAAGCTTTATCTTATGTTGAACTCATGACCTCTTATAGACCTTATGACCTTTAATCTTCATCTTGTCAATGTACTCTACCACTATTTCTAGAATTGTCTTGCACTCTCACAATGTTAATTCCACTCTTGATTGCAAATGATTAATTTGTTACTCTCCTTCAATAATATTTGTATTTGCAATTGACAAGTACAATTCTGTCCAATCTTTTGCTTTATTAGGTCCAAGCATCCCAACAACCTATGTTATCACTATAATCTTCTTTTTTACTTTTAAACTTTATATTTGATGTTTTACCTAATTCGTCTACTTGTCTTTGAAGCTATCATATCTACTACAAATACTAGCTAAAACATTATAAAAAACAAAAATTTATAGTTAAACATCAACTACGCTTGTATAATTTTTATGCACCATGTCATCTTCAAACATTGGTGATCATATTGATCCAAGGATGGTTGTTGTGCATGCAAGCTTATGGTATATACTTCGTGGATTAGCCAATGAAACATCTAGAATATTGATCTATGATTCTTGTTCAAGAGGGTGAGATATTTCATGTTTGAAAACTCTTCTCATTGCAATGCTTAGTGGCTGATGGAAATGCACTCGACGTGATTAACATGATAGCTAGTATGGATTGTAGACATGTGACTAACGATCATGCAATGTAACATCTTACCTATTGATTTTAGTCCCATAAATGACATATCATGTTGATGGATTAAATCACTACTTGATGTTAGAGGGAGTTAATTGCTAGTTATATGACGATTGTGTATTTCTCGTATAATTTTGTTATTGTATAACAATCTATAAATTATGATGTTTGATGTGCCAACAATGAATATTGTGATCTAATATGTATGACAAATGTCATGACTGATGTAGCATTATCCATCATTAGATATGAGCATGAGCATATAGATAAGTTAAGATCCTTAGTGCAATTAACGTTGTTTGCTCTTGATATTCCCTTAGGGCATATATAGCTAATAGGAGACCCATGGCTGAAGGAGTAAAGTTTGAATTATGGTTCATAGAAGAACAATTTTTGAAGTTGAGACTTGGAAAGTGCAGCTATGGTGAAACATTAGCTAATGTATGAACATGATTTCTTTGGAACTTAAAGTGAATGTGACTTCATTGTAATTTTTATTTTATGCTATGGTTATGAAAAAAATTGTCATTGTGAACATTTTGCGTGTTAATTTTTTTTTATTGTGATACACTTTGGTGTATGACAATCTAACTATTGTGATATTTGATGTGGTGCAATATATATGTATGTGCAGACATAATAAGACATGAGAATAAGGTCTAAATAAGAATTAAATATCAAATGTCACTAATACTAAACATTACATAGGAAAAAAAATATAATACTCAAACATAATTGATTAATGTATTTATTACTCTAATTATACATCCTCATTGAGATTATGATAAATAATTTTTACCATATGATAGAAGCTTGTCATGCATAGACATATTGCATCATAACATACATCACAATACATAGATTGTCATACAACAACACAAATGTATCACAATCACTCATCAATTGACAATCAGTTCTCTTAAACACTAGATAGCCATCTAGTCCATGAACATGATATGTACTTCGAGGGACTAAGATCAAGAGACTAGGTGCTATAATGCCCCATTATTATTCACATGTTTGCAATCCATAATAGTTAAATAAGCTTGCACGGTAACAATCCAATATATCTTTATCATCCACTAGACAACACAATAAGAGGAACTGTCAAACATGACATATTCCATACTTCCAAACAAGAATCAATGATCAACATGTTAACCGCTTCACTAGTTGATACACAAAATATACATCTCAAGCATACACGCATAACTAAAATGTTTAGATCCATAGTAACATCCATGTTTGGAAGTTGATATGACACACAATTACGCACATGATCATTTCAAACCACATCATCAAGACCCTCTAACATTTAAATGTCAAATGGTAAAACCTCACATATTCATAGAATCCTATGACCAACAATAACATCTAATGTGATTGTTGCACATGATCTTACCAAACCACACTATCACGTCCCTCTCACACCAAAATTCCAAAAGGTAAGACCACACATACTGTAGAGTCATGAGACCACAAGTAACATCCAATGTAGTATGTATACACTTTTACGAGTAAACGTAATCATCAACATGAAATCAGACAAATTGAAGATTAATATTCAAGTTCTTGGATGGTAGTATAACACAAAGTATATCTAAGTTGATCAATATCTAAGTTCTCAAATGTCATGGTCATTACTCTATGAAAGAGTTTTATCCTTTGAAGCCACACCATAACTCAAACATTAGGGTAATCCAAGTCCAAAACTTCAATTACTTTCAATAAATAGATGAAGTTGAGTCTAGATCCTAATCATATAATTGAAAATATAGTGAAAAGGACACTAGAGATACTTGATGACTAAATTGATAGCCCATGGTCAACCATAGTAGTTGGATGTCCTAGTCTCATAAATGAAAATTTTAAAGCCACACTTCATTAATCCTCTATTCACCGTTTGAACAACTCTCTATGCTAAACCATTAGACTCAGTATGAGCTCTTGAGATGGTATGATGATCAACATTCTATCAAACAAAGCATGAAACTCATCCAAAAACTTAGAATGTTGATATGTCAACACCTTTGATGGTGCACCAAGCATGAAACTCGTCCAAAAACTTAATATTTTGATTTTTCAACACCTTTGATGTGCATCAAATCAACTAAGAACGGAAGCTAAGAACGCATAAGCTATTTTTTAGTTGATTTGTGAATTCCATCAACTCAATCCACTTGAAAAAATGCTCCAACATGACGAACACATATTGATGATGTTTTGCTAAATCCAAGCTCCTACAATAACCAAGTTCCATAAGATGTGGTGTAGGGGCATGAAATATTGCATAGATACGATCACATACCATACATTTGACCACAAATTGATGCACATTTCTTTACCAATAGCGACTTTGAAGTAAGATAAATGTGAGCTTCACTCTAAAACTCATCATAAGCATGTTTGATTATTGTGCTTTTTGAGATGAAAGTGATCCAACAAAAACGTTGTCACCTCCCCATACACGAAAATTAAGATGACTACCTTCCCATCTGAACCGCAATACTCTTTATTAAACTTGATACTATTCCTTGATATTCAAAACACAAGTACGAATATATTCTGACACCATCATGTCATCATGGATGTCTTGGCTTAATACCAAACCATCATAAGTCTTAGTTTATGAGGATAACATATACGCTCTTTGATCGAAGAGGGATATCACATGGCTCTCAAGAGCCAAGAGACTTAAAAAGTTAGATGTATGACAACCTAGGACCATCTCATCATTAGTGCCATAGGGCGCTGATCTCATCAACTTAACTTGTTGTCACGCACCTTACAACTCTTGAGTCTTCATATCAGCAGAACTTCACTATAGTGTGGGCGGTAAGTGATCTTCAATATGCAAGAACATCCATTTGAAGGTCAGAAAAAGTGTCCATATGTTATTTGATTATGGTTAGCATTGCTTAGGTATAGCTCTCAATCTACACTCATGGTGGTTCATGCATAATCCCAACATTCGTTAGTCATTTGGTGACTTGAGACAGATTTCCCCTATGATCCATATTCCTTGACATGGGTTTGTCCACTTATCGGCACAACCGTCTATGGTGATTTACATTTGGGTTTGGCTTTGAGGTTTATGCAAATCATGAGTTCAATCATTGGATCTTGGGTCCGGTTCTCCTTAGTTCGCTTAGATTTGAGTTGGATTCATATGTTCTGGTTTGGTTCTTATGTATGATGATTAGATCTTAAATGTAGCGTTTGGTCCTTAGGTCAAGCCATGGGGCTTAGGTCCAAGGTATAGTCCTTGATTCTAAACATGAATCTTAGGTCCAAGACCTTTAATTCTCTTGGGTTCAAGTTTGGATCTAAAAAGAATCCAAACATCAACCTAACCACGATCTCATGTCTCAAGGTTGATGCTAGTCCCACCTTTGGTGAGAGGGGGTGCTATGGCTTCTTGCTTGACCCATAGACACCATTCTCCTTATATATATTTCTAAGATTTGTTGGACTTGTCATACTTTGTGGTCCCTAAAATTATACCCCAACATGTATTATGACTTGTTAGTTTTCATCCACTAAACTAGTCATAACTTCTAGATCATGAGGGTATTTTTCCAATCTTGATGCAATTTGAAGTGTCCCTTCAAGACATTTTTAATGATACCTTAAGTGCTTAGAATTCAACTTGGGCACAACAAGGACAAATCCAAACATTGCTTTTGGACCCAACACTTAGAAACTTTCTTGTTTTCCATCTTAGGTCAAAAGTCACCATCAATGATAACGTTGCTCACATGCCTTTTTTATGCTTAAGGTTTCATTTAAAACGTCTTGTCAAGAGCTTTTTAACAAGTAATTAAACACAATTTTTGAAGCTTGGGAGCTTCCAACGTTCATTAAAACATGAGCATGGATCGAAACTTAATCTTAGTTCTGAGATTGCCCCTTGGATCTAGCCAATGCCACCTCAAGCTCTGATGCTAATTTGTGGACATATTTTACATCTTAGTGTCATTGGAAGCATCTTGTCACGAGCTTTTCAACAAGAGCTTAATCATCCAAAATGTTCATTAAATGCTTTTGTTATTGCTTGAAATGTGTAGTCTCATTCTACACTTGAGCATTTATGATAATTGCAATTTGTTTCACGTTTCAACCACTTGACTCGCCATCTAGAGCAAGTTGTTAGAGTATTTATATGTAGTTTAAGTATCTTGATCTTTGTCGCATGTTTGGGTAAGCACTACTTCCAAATCCAACATATTATAATCAATATGTAATTGAAATGGATAACCTTTCATTGGTTTTCTCAAAATAGGGTAAGATGCCAACCTTTCCTTGAGCTCTTTAAAAGCTCTCATGTTCATCTCCTTGATGACACTCTTGATCCACCGTTTTCAAGGCTTTGGCAATAATGCTAAATTCTTGAAAGAACTTACACTTTCTAGAATGCAATTAGAGATCTTGAGCTCTCAATCGGTCAAATACATCATGTAAATGTCTCTCATGTTTCACCATTATATACTATATATCAGAATATCATCAATGTAGACTCATACACAATCAAATTCAGCTAGGATCCTATCAATGATTTTTTGAAATTCAACATGTGCATTCTTCAACCCTAGAGGTAAGAACTTCCATTGATATGATACATCATTTCCATGCAAATTAATTGCTCAAAAAGATTGTCTTGCACATATATATCATATCACAACATACATCACAATACATAGATTGTCATGCATAGCCACAAGTGTACAAGAATAATCTTTTCTAGTCTCAAAATGTCCACAAGGACATTTTGCTCATAACCATAGTATAAAAGATACATTATAGCCAACCCAAAACCATTTTGAGTTCCAAAGAATCCAAGTTCATGCCATAGCTAATGTTTCACCATAACTACACTCTCAAAGGCTCAACTTCAAAAATTACCCTCCTATGAGCCCTAATTCTAACTCTATTCTTTGATCCTTATGTCTACAATCAGCCACAATGGCACCAAATGCAAACAAAATTATGTAATGTACCGATTCTAATTGTTGTATCTACTTCTGCATACACTCACCTACCTAACTAGGGACGTCGCTACATGATGCATGACAAACCTTATAATGTGAAAATGAAACATGTAGGTCAAATTACAATACAAATCAATGTGATTACAAATATTATCAACATTGCCGAGCTAGACCATCATTCAGGAAACAGGAAAATGCATGCTTTTGATGAAGATTGTGTACACTGGTTTGCAACAACATGTTTGCAACCAATGTGAAGAAAAATATATTCTAAAAGTTATATAATAAGACATATGATGATTAATTAATTCGAAAGCTAAAATATGGTAATTTTAAAATGTTATGAATTCTAGAGTGAAAGGAGGAAGAACAAAAAATACGTGCTAGTGTGCACAATTGTTTGCAAAATCTTTGTGAGATTGATCAAAATTTAATTTTATGTCATAATTAAAAAATATACAATATCTCTAATAAATGTTCATTTAGCTAAACTTTTGAATATTATGCAAATTGATATAGTTCACAACATATACATGATCCATTGTTTAAGAGATTTAAATCATGTGTCATCTCGGTATTGCATTGTGCTGTATGTAAGCAGACTTATTTGAGTTTGAATCATAGGCGGCTGGTTGAAACTTCATATTCAAGCTTCCCTCTTTCTTTCTTTTCAGCCAAGAGTATGGACGAGCACGGAATGAATGCATTTAGAATTGGCCCGCATTTGTTTTCTTTCCAAGGCTTTGATCCGAGAAGAGGCATACTTTCCTGTTCTTCCCTAGCCCTCAGAGCACACTACGGTACTGTCGTGACGGGATGGGACGACTAAATTAAGTGTGGTTGGGTTTGTGATTCGGAGTGACATGATTTTGTGATGCACGTTGGAAGCGTTTGTTTCGCTGACATTCTTGTTTCCTCTCTGGTAAATGTCAATTGTGGTTTTTCGTTCTTTGAAACTGAACTGGTTTTGCTGTATTATGTCGAGATTGAACAATCTGCAAGCACTTCGGGGAATTATGCCTTGCCGAGAACCGCATTTTGAAACATAGTTTCCTGCAACGATTTGTTCCGGATTTCACGATTAACGGCCGGACATGTAACAGTGGAACGACTGGATCCGCTTCTAAGATTTGTATAATTCCACCAGCACGTGCAGCTCGTAACACGAGGTTCTATTTTCACAAGGACGAGTTCTAGACAGTTGTCTCCCTTCTTAGAGAATCTCCTGTTTGTCACCAAGCGAATTTCTATTGCATTAAACAGGGTTCAGGTTTACACCTAGCTATTTTACCCAGGACTGCGCTACTTACCTTCATGGGTTTCTTTTCCAGGAAAAGAACCCACAAGTTGTGATCAAGTAGTACGCTATGAAGGAACCCCTCCCGTTTTCTATCCTATTTAATTCATTCGTTGTCCATCGGCACTTATTTCGTGTGGTCACATATTCTCATCCTTCTCCTTGCTCATGATGCGCGGTGTTCATTGGACACAGTGTGTTGAAATCCCATATATGGACGATCATCAACGGTGGAATCTAGTACAGAGCGAGAGAGACAAACAAATATATTGAAAGACAGGACACCAAGGTTCCATCTATCGGCCCAAACTGAGAGTTGCGAATTGTTAAACGTCTTTTCTTTCTTTTCAGATATAAATCTACAAGTTTAGAATACATGTTCTGCTATCTCTTATGGCAATCTTTTCTAGAATGCTAACCGAAAGTAGCGAGGTTTGTGAAGTTAAAAAAGAATAATCTACCTTTTTGGGTATAATTCTACAAATTTTGATTCGATGCTTTGAAACTCTTACTGCAACCGTCTCTAGATTGCTGAACAAAATTATGTCTTTTAAGGAGCCTCGTTTTTTCTAACTGCCAAAACTAGTCGGTGAATGTATATCACCAGTGCAATCTACCAACATGGAGACATTCTCTTAAAAGGAGTACGGATGTCGAAACTTTCCTCCTTAGAGACCTTGGCAAGGTGACTTTACTTCCTGTGCGTAGCCTCCTTATCACCAGGCGGCTCCTCAGCTTCTCGATCAATCTGTGAGTTTTCCACTCACCCGAATCTTATGGAGCAAGCCATTCTTGTTGCTCCATTCTCGCCATGAATTGGCGGTATTCCTATAATTTGAATAAGGCCGCTCTGCAGTAAATCTTCAGCAGCTCCATCCTCGTCCATGAATGTGCTAAATTCTTAAACTTATGAAATTAATCCGCTCCACAGCTTCAGCAGAACAGATGGAGTCCATGATGTCGAACATGCCAGACACTGGGTGTTCTGATTGTCCAGAGATAGCACTGCTATCCCTGGACAATCACTGCTCCGTGCACATCGTGTCAACGGGTGTCTCGCCTCCGCAGCAACCTGTCATGGAACTTCAAATCTCACCTGACAGGGGTGTCTAAATTCCCTGAGATGGTTGGATGAATAATTGTAGATGACCCTCCGAAAGCATTATCGGTTGACCATCTCGTCTCCTGCCTAGGAGACCATCTAGTGTCTTGGCAGGCAACACGTCTATACACACTGATATGTCTCTCTAGTATAATGACATACTGCTATGCTACTTGTGAGACAAGAGTCTACACCTGAAAAACTTAGTTTACCCTCAGGCCAAACAGCACATCAATTCAAACTTGTCAAATGGCAAGACCATCATTATCCTCACTTCGCCGGTGATGGAATCAGAGCCGTTTTCTTCAGCTCCAAATGATGAAGACGTCAAGAAACATAACCAATCTCTTCCCCTTTGCTGCTCTCTCTTATAACCGAAGCTTGGTCATCTCTAAAAGGTCAGCCCGTGAGACCTCAAGACATGAGTTACAGTCCGAAAAGTTTGAGTCACTCTCTTCGGCACAGTGTGGATGGACATCAAAGTCGCACTTGTCACATCGATAGCCCACTCCACTCTCTGGGCACTTGCAAACATTGCAGGTAAATCTGTAAGGATGTTTCATCAGTTCGAGGTCATGAGGGTGCCTGGAGAAGGAAACCACTCTTGAAAGACCAAGACTCAAGTCTGCGGAGTACAAACCTGCATCAATCATAGTGTCCTCGACCAGATCGGACACCTGGACAATGACAACTCCATCCAGGAAGAGGCCGCTTTTCCAACTTCCTTTGAGCTCATGCATGGAGAAGGTCAGGTCCACCGGGATTTCCGGATTGCTTGTGGTGAATGTTCCCACATCGTACTCCATCCAACCATCTGCAACTTTCCTTACAAAACAGTCGATTGACTTGGCTGTTCTTCCGCTGGAACCATCCAAGAAAGTCGCACATTCAGCCTGTAGATGATCCCCCGTGAATAGTCTGAACAAAACTGGGTTTGATTCCCAACCACAAGGTTGAGCGTTGTTGAGAGAGCCCATTTGCAACCTCCATGATACTCTGTAAGTTCCAGGCATGAGTTTGCAGCTTATATGACCCTCCACCTCTAACCACCTGACTTCAGCTACGTAGGCTACTTCTCGAAACCTGCACAAATCACAACGAGAGACGTGGAATGAGAAGGGTACTCTCTCAAAACCTGACCTACGTTGGCAATGAGTTAGCTTCTCTCAGTTTTCGATTGCTCATGTACTCGAATAAGCACCTTGATCCTTGACCCATTCACCACGCTGCTTTTGAATGCCTTAGGTCTCTGGTTGAACAGGATACGCATGCATAAGCTCTCACAAGCAGCGCACAATCAACATTGAGTCTAGCTGCATACCTGGAGCCCCGTCTTGACACCCATTGCCAAGCCCGTCCATCTTCGCCCCACGTGATGGACAGAGACCTAGCTGGTATGCTTTGGAATGTAGGCAAACTTTGACCAGATGTTGGTGATGCGCTTGAGCTTCTTGCTGGGAGCGCATGATGCCTTGCACCATAGGCGGGAAAACTCTGAGCTTGTGTTAAGAATGAGGCCGAAGTTCTTTCTGGAGGTGCTTGATAAACTGTATTCGTGTCCTGCAATGCGAGCCATGCTCTCATGTAAGTTACAGCAAGCGTGCTGGACAGCCACTTCGAAGGCCACCTACAACACTATTATCCTACATAACACAATCTACCTCCAATAATTTGCCATGGAGTTCCTGTAGTGCTCTACACTTCAATCTGGAAACGAATGTCGAGATGGTTTCAGAAATGCGCTTTCTAGCGAACAGAAGATCACAGACAGGAGAAGATACTGGGTTCAGCATAAGCAGTACGAAGCAGTTTGAAATTTGCTGTCGATTGGTCCTCTGGATCAGGGAAATCTAGTTACAATATCCAGAATGAGCAATACATTCCCAAAGAGATAAACCAGTAGCAATACAATGCTTACTAGGGCTTTCTAATATTCTGCAATTAGAGCTTGATCACGTCAGTCATTTAACCGAGATTGACATCATCAGGCATTCGAAATCAGAATCAGGAAAAACAATAGATTAACTCGTCGGCAAAGGAAGGTCTGAATCTCTTACATTGTAGGTTATGTGCCAGTTGAGATGGAGGTTCGGGAGATTCAGAATCGAGAGGATTTTCTGAATCTCCATCTCGAAGGCCTTAAACTGGGCAGGTATGTTCCTGAAGACGCTACTCAGCGTGCTACTGCGCTCACAATTTTGAGCCAGAAGAAATGCATTCACCAGGGTTCTGTGAAGCATTGTAAGAGCATCCTGAACAGGAGGATGTTTGAGTAAATGCGGCGATTGGTGCAAAGATGTAAGTAAATTATCTGTCCAAGATAGCAACAGCAAGTAATGAAGGTGAGTTTCTAATCACACGTATGGATCGTGGAAGTATCAGCTTTTATATTGTACAGATTCTCACAAATGACCTTGGAGGATAGATAGGCCTCCTCCTCCAAGCATCACATTCACCTAACTATGGAAAAGAAGTGCAACAAAACACGACATTTGTACTATACCTACATATGACAGGCCTCAATGAAGCCACACTATGTTCAACTACTCTGACATCTGAATGGACAATGTATCAGTTCACGAGGGGAATTGGATCGTACTTATAATGCTGAGGTAGCTAGCAAATTCAATGCAGGTTTGCCTGTGCACCCTTGCATTGTGCGCAGTAGCGTAGATCAAGTTAATAAGCTTGCAGGTGTCTAAAGTCGAGAAATTTGAGAGTAGCTCCATCGTAATCCCAATGCTGCAAGCCTGTTCTTCCTATGTCCAATTCTGTTGTTGTAACACCTCCGACCGTTGTCTTGGCTTGTCCCTCGAGGGCAGCCCTTCCAGGTTGATTCGGCCCCAGCGCTAGCCCGTACCTCCTCCTCCTACATGTCCTACATCCATTCTTCTGATCACTGAGAAACTTGCCCTTCAAGATGGGATGGCACCCCCTTTGTTTGCTCACGGTTCGATCAACCTGATCAAAATAATATGCTCTTTAAGGCACACCATCTATCATGCGGGCCCACTCACATGTCGAGAGAATACTGTTGATCATGTTCCCAACAGATGTTCCTTAGACCTAACCAAAGAGGGAGGTTACGAATCTGGACTTATAAGGGAATGTGACAGCCAAACAGTCAATCTGACGCCCCTCTGCATGTCATTCTGGAATTATTCTAAAAGATGATGAACTGCGGAGACGCTTGGCAGCTGGATTGATTTCCATAAATCTATCCTCTGCTCTCATTTATGGGAGCCCGTAGTAACTTTCTCACTTTACGGTTTTGTTCTACTAGATTGGCATCTGCTTGCCTAGTCTTATCTACTGAATGGCGCCTTAGGTAGTGGACGTTCCATCTCTTGCGTTAAAAGTCAAACCACAGCCAAGCACATTGATTCCAAACCTATCGGAGAGTTTCGTCTTGTTTCTGAATCGGCTGCTCTAAAATTTTCCTGCTTGTCCAGCACATTATCTCTTGGTTAACTGCGAAACAGAGATAATAAACCGCAGATCAAGCACCACTTCAAACTTCTAGAAAGTGGTCCCGATACGACGAAATTTGTTGCTTATGAACATTATTGCTGTACAAACATCTTTCGGCAGGAACAAGGAACCGCGTGGTCTCGGTCTCGAACATGGGGTCAGCTCTTATGGATGGTAGCTGTGTACCTGCTAGTGATTTAGGCCTCGTTAAATTTCTAATCATTTCTGTGTTCCATACCGTTCGCATCTCGGTACGATCTTTGTGAATGGTGTGGAAACGCTGGCGAGTGCGGAAAAAGTCAGGGAACAGGCACACATGAGAAATTTATCCAGTCTTGTGAAGATTACTGAAGAGTCCTCAATGAGAACTGACCTTATGACTGTTTTGCGTCTCTATTTGAAACATGCAAAGAAGCAGTGAATCAGTCTGTTGCCTGAAGTCCTGGGAAGTCAACAATAAACTAAGCCAGGTTCTGAAGAGTCGACCTGTCCATCCTGCCCTTCAATCAAGCGTCTGCTGAAAGCCGCTGGTAGATTAGCGAAAGGAAACGTTGCCCACATTGTTGTAAGATGATTTGCATGTGTAAGATGAGTTGCTGCATTCTACAGGAGACCCTGGTCGCCAAAAACCTGTTCGGCTGGTTCCAGCTAATCTATATTTGGACTGTTAGTGAATCTGCAAACAGCTCCAGGATTCCTCATCTCGTGGAAATTGGTCGTTTTTTAAAGCCATAAACTTCAAGAGCTGAACAGCCAAGTATGTAACTTTCAACAAATTTGCAAGTGTGAGTCTCAGAGTAGGAAAAGAACAGCTCATCGTGGGAATCAAGAAATGCAGGTTGTGAAACATAAGTGCGGACTCCGATTCGAGAAGTCAACGCCATATTCTCAAGGTAGGCTTCACTCGTTGAACTAATTCCGTTGAGATTACTGTCCATTACTTACTGAATACTCCATCACTTGCAAGTTCACGTGAAACTAAACAGTTCGTTCAAATGATGGAGGAATCATTCATCGACCGTTTGTTAGCCCACGATCTTTTCATGACTACTACTAGAGTCGATGGAAATGCATCGAAAGGTATTGCCGTCCTGATTGTAGGCTTTTCGCTGCAGCGTTCTCCGGGTAAGTAGACGGGAGGAGACTATTCAAATCCATTCCTCCACGAGCCATACGAGGATGAAACCGAATGCCTTACTCTATATACAGATGGTTTGAGATTACGTATATAGAGCCGCGTATGAAATCAAAAGCTCCGTAGGGACCTTTATTACCACATGTGCGTACCATTCTTTCCAATTAAACTAATGAGTGAATGAACTTGTGTCATAAAAAGTTTTAGGACAAGTCTAGAATGTCGTACAGGAATCTGTACCATTGTCGAGATTCGCCCTGATCACAAAACCGTCTGAAGTTTGTTAGTGGTCCATCCTGTCTTCTTTTCCGATCTTGTCTCCTCTCATGCATGTTCGCTCATGAAGAATGAATTCGTTATATCGACCTTGACACTCCTGCCACAGGCCTAGACTGCCTTCGTGCGTACCAAGGACTGAATGTTACTCGGTTGACTCGTTGCAAGTAACAAGAGTCAATGATGCGGTGGTCATGATGCAGAACAACGCTTCTTGTCAGGAGATCACTCTTCCTGGAGATGTATGGCCGACGAGTAGCGTCTCATGTACATCGTGCTCATATATATATTATCTATCAGGTTCCTGGCTCTTCTGCGGACATGAATATAGTCTGTACATGGCAGTAGAGTGCCATGTACAGACCTGCATATGGACGGCAGTGGAAAATCAGTTAAGTCTCCTCAGGATGATTTATCTAGAGTTGCCGATGACATATTTGCTGCAAAGGTATGCACACAGGTGCCGTTCACAATAAATAGATGTGTAACACTAAGTCATTAACATGGATTTATTACCATTACTCTTGCGGCACAACAAGGCAACGTTGAAAATATCGATGAAGGTCATATCATATACAGACCAGCAAAGAAAGTCATAAATTCCACCAGACAAGGAACTTCACTGACAGCTGGTTGGTGACATATTGTCGATATAATCAAGATCATTGATGAGGTGGCGGTGTCATCGTGCGTTTCCTCAGTCAAGCTTGGCACAACATCCCATCAAGAAGTTGCTCATGGAACATCATCTGGAAGGGAGAGGGTAAGGATTGAATGGTAAGAACCCGGAATGTGTCCTGCGCTAAGCTCGATTTCGTAAAATAGTTTTCTTATATCCTTTTCTTTGCAGGGGGCTGTCTTTATTACTGTCCCTCATCGTGTCTTGGTTCATGCAATCCCGTCACAGACTGCAATTTACTTGAATCATTTCAGTATGAGAATACATGATCGTGTCAAAGCATCTCAAATATAGGTATAGATATCTTCACGGTGAACGTGGGGTCTGAATCCACAACGACTTGGAGGTTACATGTTTGGGGTAGTGTTGGCACGTGGTTATGACTTGAGTATTGCTTAAGTGAGATAAGTGATTAATCCTGTTCCTGGGTTCAGGTCATAAGAAACCCGATCTAGGGTAGGGGGCACACCCAGTGGTACTCATTTCAAAGGGAACTTGAACAACCCTCATACACTTCCTCACACTTAAGTTAGCCACAGGTAGGAGTCAAATTATAGACTGCATACATTTAACTTACATGCAATTCTGCAGAACACAGTGGAATGAATGCAAGTCGACAGTAATGACATCAAAAGAGAAAATACCAGAACTCCAGGATGAGGCGAGGGATTTGTGTGGTCTGAACCTGGTAGAGAGCTTACATTTCACAGAGTCAGAAATAGGAGGCGAGTAGGGTTTCAAAGGTCGTGTGTTCATTTACGGCTTCCCTAACGTGCATTTTGCTGGGGTTTCATGGTATATGATTTAGATTTGATACTCGATGGACTCCAGTTTGACAGTCACGTTACTTCCTTCGTATTCGTCGGCGCATAGCAATTAAATCATCGAGGAAATTGAGTGCAATGCGGCCCACAAGGTGACGCGCCTTCTAGCTTGAAGGGAGGACATAATGAGTGACCAAAGCCGCGATTGGATATTACAGGTATGAACTTAGTTTTATTGCATTGATCCTTTAATAGGGTGTAAGAGGGGTGACAAAATTATTTTCACTCACCGTTGAGTGAGATTCGACCCTATATTCGACGTCGGTCGAAAGAGACGACGGAGTAACTCTAACTTCAGTTCTACAGAATCGGTTGGAGACATCCAGTGAATGTCGATGTGGTAAGGCTCGCATTCCTCGAGTGGCTGTAGCTGTTGTAGACCCACCATGACAAAAAAGGCATGTACAGAGCTCGCTTCCTGAAAAGAGTAGCAACATCTCAGCCATTGTTCCAGAACTTGCCTTCTGCCGTGGACTCTTCTTCGACGTTAGAACTCGGAGGCGTTGGAAGGAAGCAAGGCCAGGCAGTAGGCACGGCTGCTGCAACCTCTTGATGACTCCACTTCCGAAGGAGAGATTTGGTGGATCTGTTGCCGTGAAAAACCCCAGTTCCCGAAGACAACTTGTCTCTGACCTGGAATTTTCTGTGAGGATATATAGGTCGATAATTGTGAGAGGGCCGGGATGACATCGCGAGATCCAGGGCATAGCTCGTTCGCAGCTGCTGCAACCATTGTCAGAAGAAGTCAACAACCCTGCTTGCAAAGTAAGAGGTACGTTCCACCATCGTAAAAGTACTGAAGTTGTCTTTTGACAAGAATAAAACAGATGGTCCTCTTACAGAGGGACAGCAACTGCAGCAGAGGAAGAGAGGAACTGAAAAGCATAAATGCACTTGCGTTCGCATAAACTCCTTACCGCCATTAGACAAGCTATGAATTGACAACAAGATAAACAAACAAGAAGAGCCCATGCTGAGGTACAGCCCTGGGGAAAAGACATACAACTCCGGTTAGTTGCATTTTACATTACAACTATGAGCCTTTGTCTCCAGAGTCCATGAGGACTACTAAACTCTCACTACTAATCTATTCTACAGAGACATGTCCGAAGTGGATTGGACCCTCTATGTACAAAACAGTGTTTCTTCGCAACTCACCTAAACCAGCTCCCAATCCAGCAGACTGTCACTGCTTCCAACCCTTTGATGGCCATCCCAGCTCTCTACTGACGATGTGGATGATGACTTTCCTAATCTCATTTTTCTGTACTCCTCGCTCACAAACCAGAGTGCATATTCTTCTCCTTCCTCCTCCTTGGCCTTCGAAGAGGAACTCAAGTCGACCTCAGACTGCTCATAAACCGTGGAGTCCACATCTGAATTTTGGGAGGAAGAGAAGTTTGGAGCCTCATTCAGGGGAGTACTTCGTTGCTCATCAAGTTTTTCTTCCTCTTTATTTTGAATTTGAGTTGGAGCCTTCAGAGATTGCACCAGTTTTTTTGTGGCAATCACAGGCATGACAGCAGCGCTCGACCCCTCGAGGTGAAAGACGGGCGAATCAATAAGCTTCAATGACTTCTCCGCTCCAGCGCTATTCGTAGATGCTGCTTCGTTTTGCGGGCTTTCGGTTCGAGAGAGCTCGCTTTTTTCATCGGAATCTGAAGGTAGCAGCAATTCCTGCACGAACTCTGCACAGAACTTTCGTACGTTCGTTCCCAGCGAGCTGAACTGGTTCTCGAAGAAGGTGCTCGTTTCCTGTAATACCTCAGTAGAATTTCTCCCCGCATCAGTTTCGCATAAAGTCTCCAGCTTTTGCTGCATGCGGTGGATCCATGACAGCTCCGTCAGAACAAGAGCCACGGGAACATCGTTTTCATTCTGGGGAATCATGGCTCGTGCAGGCTCAGAGACAGGCAAGTGCAGAAACAAGCACCTGCAATTCATATTTCAACAGAATGATTCAGATGCTGTTAAACAAAACAAGAGCCATCCAAGGACCGACGGCCAACAGTGACGCATGTATATATCACGTAGTTCACAGAAAGCTCGATCCAAAACATAAAATCTCCAAAATCTCCTTGATCCTACCATCCCATTCTATTATTTTATATCTACGAAATGCTGACCATCTGATTTTCCAGCGCATTATACCACTGCAAGTAGAAAAACCTCAAACATCCAAGACAAAAGCCTCACAGAACGTTTTCAACACCCATAACCGAGAATCGTCCCGACAGTCTACTCGACGGTCAGCACTATGTGCATTACTTTTAGTTACATTCACGAGAAAAAACAAACGACCTTCCCGAGGAGCCCAAATTTCCGTCTAGTTAAAATTTCTGAAGACCGATCTTCTTCAGAAAGACTTGCCTTTACCAAAAAACACCCAATCGTGGGCTATAGAAACGCCCGGTGCAACTAAGGTCACGCCCTCTTTGCCCTTCTGATTGCACCGCCCAAAACTTTCCCAAGCCGATCATCCATTCCTATCAGTCGCCTTCTCGTTCGGCCGAGTGAAAGAGAAGCCTGGTGCAACACAAAGTCACGACCTCTGCGCACTTCTGGGCCAGCCAGAATTGTCCAAAAAACCTTTACTTCCGAGCGAAGTAACAGAAAAAACTGCTGCAATTCACAATTGCTGCCCCCAAAACTCCCAAATGATTCACTTTCTTTTGCTCGAATAGGAGCAATTTCGCAGGGGCACACCGAGAGGCCATCTCGCGGTCCCTCTTCGGTGACACATGTCAGAAACTCAGGAAAGCCAGTGCCTAATTGGGATACGTCCAGCACGACACGTGCAATTAAGCTGCGAAGCGTTACAAACCGCTCAAGTTGAGGGATTTCCCACCCTTCCGGAGACGCACCTTCCCAAGGCGCGATCACACTAATTTGGCCGCAGGGACCACGTAATACAAGCTCCGGCGGTCATGAGCTGGACTGTAAGTGCAAACCGAGCAGATCGCCATGCAATTGCACAACTTGCAGTCGTCTTTACCTCGCCTACTCTGACACTTCACGGCGCAAATGGGTCTCAATACCTGAAGATGTCTACCCTGAGTCACGAGGAATTTCTCTTCCTCGAGATGGTGTACGAAGGACGAAGTAGAGAGCAGTGTGGTGAGTTTCTGACTGCCCTAAAACTCTCAATTTGACGGCTCTCTGCTCTGGATGTTGAACGGATTAGACGGGAGAGAGTCATCTCCCATGTACCTCTGTCTCGACCGAGCATTTTCTGCGACTGCGAAGCAACTCGTCAGCTTTTCCTGCCTGCATGCGCTGCTGGAATTCGAGAACAGAGAGTAAGAGTGGGGTCTTTTAAAGAGCCACAGCTCCAGCCTAGAGAAGACCGCCCTCGTAATAACTACGAGCGGAAACACCACCTTGGGTGACAAAGAGAGGACGCAGGACCTTCCAACTTTCTGCACAAGATTCAAGACAGCTTCACGCAAGAATGATTCATCCGAGTGCAGAATAGCAATCCAAGGAATGCTTGGTAGCAGGGACTGACTTCGTGCTCTCCCAACAACCCCAACACGCAAAAAATCTTCCGCGCTAGCTTCACAAAATGAAATCAAGAGTCCAGAATTTTCTTTCTTCCTTCTCCGAACACGGCCGAGACAATTAAGGCTCTGCTCTTTAGCTGCTACTGCAATTAATTCATACTCTCCAACCAGCCGAACTACTCCAACACGCACCTAATTTTACTCCTCTCACCTCGCCGAGAAACCAGGAGGATAATTTGAGGCGAGCAGAAAGGCGGCAAGAGAAACAGAGCCGAGGAACCAGGAATCGGCAAGGCTTCTAGAGGGATGATCGAATGGCGATTTGGAAGGGCTCTAGCGATAGGACTGACAGAGAGTGACGTGACAGATTCTCGAAGCAAACAGACGGTCAACGAGCTGTGATAACCATACAAGTTGCTTTCGAGCCTGTCAAGGTCCATGGAGACTGCGCTTTCACAGAAGGAAACGTATCTGACAGAAAAGTCCACACGACCAACCACCTATCCGCTACTACGCTCCTGCAGAGGCGGCGGCAGTTCGGGATTTCTCTCTTGCCTGCATGGGTAGCTAGCTAGCTCCAATTTTCGTAAAATCGAGAATTCAACTGCACCTTAACTTGCGCATGTGACTCAGAAACACGGGACCTCGACGTCACCCCAGCTGTAACATCCATTTGACAGGAACCACCGACGTACAGCTCGACCTTAAATTAAACCAAAACCCCCGAGAGGCACAACATTTGCAGGCAACAATATCTCCATACCCAAACCTTGCTGAGCCAATCAGCAATTCAAGCAGCTGAAAATAGCACATAACCAAACTGAGAGCGGCAGAAGCAACTAACTTTCTGCTCGCTCGAAAACACCGCTCTCCGAGCTCTTGTCCGCGCTGAAGTGGTCCGACAGAACCAGTTCAGACTTCAAGGACAACGACGAATCATCAATCCGACCTCCATGGATGGTACGAAACAGTATACACTTCGCAGATCCCTGCTGTCTGCGGGGGCAGGCGATACCGTACTTCTTTCTCACTTCTCGAAATCGTCCTGGTTGCCTGGTCGGACACGCCTCCTTCTAATTTCCATTCCTTCCCTTCTTCGGAGGAAGCATAATTCGAGATGCAAAAATTATTTCGCCCGGTAATTCGCTAATTATACTCAGAGGTGGTGGCGGAGACTCTGGAGCAGCAGCAGATGTTGGACTCAAGCCGTTGGCTGCTGACAGACTTTCGCCTGATGAACTCTGTAGAACAGAGTCTTCGGTCTTTGTACCCTCTATCCTCAAACGGAAGTAGGTGGAAATGGGTGTTCTATGATGAAAGGAGAAATATGTGGAGGGGTTTAGCTCTTACACATGTAGCCTGAATTATATGTGATTAAGCATACATGCAAGTGCAGATTTGGAAATTATGAAACGGTGGGGGAAAAGAAGGTGCGAACTTTACATGACGAGGATTGAAGCTGCAACTACCTGAGGGCAACTTGGGTACGTAACATCCACGTCGAGGAGGATTCTGCTGACTTTATTGTTGCTTCTGCTTTTGACACTTAGGTAATACTGGACCATAAGATACCAAACCATTCATTCTCATTCATATACACCAAGGTAATTTGTTGCGCACATACCTATTCTATCACACCACACAACCCTAAACTTGTAAATCATTTTACAAAAGAGAGATTACGATCGAATCCTATACACTATGTGTTTCAAAAACTTCAGGATCTTGCTCTATCCATTAGTCATCATAGCTGTACTATCTAAGATTCAACATAAAAAACTGTAGTGTTTGAAATTATTAACTCAAACTCTAGATATTCAATGGCAAAACTAGACCTAATGACACTCCCAATGCAAACTAAATAGGGATGTTGTTGCTTAAGTCATGTGAGGTGTCTTACACAAAAAATTATACCACGACATAAATCATTATCACATCAAACAACACAATACATAAATTGTCATATGCTAATAAAAGTGTATCATGATACATGTCATGTTAACTATCATACACCAACAAAAATGTATTAAAAAAATATATTTTTTACTCTTAAATTGTCCACCAAAACACTATGTATTAACAATAATATAGAGAAAGATTACAATGGAGCCAAACTCACTTATGTTTCATGGACATGAATTTCATGAACTAGCTATAACCACCTTGACAATATTTTCCAAGGCTTAACTTCAAAACTTTGAAGTGCTTGGAGCCCTAACATGAATCTCTTGAGGCCTAGTTCTTTTAATATCCCTATCAATATACTTAATGCAAACAATGTTAAGAATGCGTGAGTTGTGACCCTCAATATTATTGGCAAATAGGTCTATCTAAATCTACATAACTATCTATTTCATGAACATGATATGATGTTTGGGATTAAGATCCCCAAACAACATATTAAGATCAAAAGATAAATCTCGTGTTGTTACATAATTACTATAAGAAGATGATGACATATGTCATTTTCAAAACCGTTAACCATGACTATGATATTTGTGATCAAGGTAATTGATGGTTCATTGTAAAGCTATTAAGAGTTCACATGTGGATGTATTAAAAAAACTTTGAGATATATTATCTGAGACCTTATTAAATATAAAGAGTGGTTAAGTGTAAAGGATAAGGAGGACATATGGGACATCTTCTTGTTGATTTGGAAACTAATTAATTGGAGTGGAGTCAACATGAGACATGTATAGTGGACGACGTGATCTTCCAATTGTATTGATGCGTAATCTATTTGTGATAAACATCTAGTGTCTTATTGTGATCATTTTTGGACATGATTACTATATCATTTTGGAGATAAATTTATGTTGCAAGTGATGAAATATCTAGACATGCTATTTTTTTTTAATTGTCTCATACAACATGATTTGAAATTTGATTGTATATGTTTTGATTTAGTTAAAATATTATGAAACTAAACTTTCAAATGGTAATAATTTTCAACACATAGATTCTGATCCATCACTATTGTTTACCAAAAATAAACCATATCAAGTTCATTCTTAAAATTTTTGACAAGGAGTGTTATTATAAAGTAATAAACTATCCAATAATGTTTATACATAGCCAATTTAAGTTGTTATATTGACGTTAAATTGATAATAACTTGAATGCTTTATATTATGACTAAGTAATGTGTTTAGGTTAAATTTTAAGATATAAGTTAAAATGGAATTATTTTGGTCAAGCTAGGAAAAAAAAATCACTCTTCATTTCCATTGGTTATAAATTTTGGATTAGTGAGAGCAATTTCGACAACTAATTTGAAGTTTTGAAAAGTTTTGAAGATATTTTAAAACATCATTTGTAAATTAATTGATGGAAAAGATCATGATAAGAGTTTCAATGTGGATTTAGGAATGAGGTCAATTGAAGAAATCTATTATGATGATTTGAAGTTTGTCACGAATTATGTACCATCATCCATAGTTACGTAGCTCAGCGTAGGTAGGAGTGGATACATAGTTGTTAGAGTAAAACAGTGCAGTTAGCATAGTTAGCATTATACCTGTCATTAGGGTCGACATTGTTGTTAGAAGACCTAGGGCTCAAGGGATAGAGTTCAAATAAGGACTCCTTGGAATGCTGTTTTAGAAATTTAGACTTAGAGAGTGTGACTATGGTGGATAGTAGTTAGTGTGGGAACTTGGATATATATACGAAACTAAAGTTTTTGTATATGTATATTCTATTCGAAGTTATATATATATATACACGAAATTTCAGTTTCGTGAGTTTTTGAAAATCAAAATAGATTTGATTTGATTATAATCTCTTTTTTATGCTGTCGTTATGAGCGGAGTGTCTTTATGGACATTTTAAAAATAGAAAATATTATTTCAAAAACTCAAATTGGATTTTGTGGTAAGAAGTATGAGTTCTTGGAGTGCTGAAGGTGTTTTGATGAATTTTGATCGATTTTAGCTTTGATCTTTTTACTACAGAATATGTAAGACATCGATGGAGTGAAGACCGTGATGATAATATAGAAGTAGAGTCGATTTAAACATCGCTATCACATCAAACATCACAATACATAGATCGTCATACACCAACACAAGTGTACCACAATAATCTTTTCTATCTTCAAAACGTCCACAAGGACACTCCACTCATAACCATAGCATAAAAGAGATATTATAGTCGAGTCAAATCCACTTTGTGCTTCAAAAAATCTAGGTTCTCGCATTAGTTACTATCCACCATAACCATAATCTCAAAGGCTCAACTTCAAAAATTGCCCTCCAAAGAGCCCTAATTCAAACTCTACCCCTTGAGCCCTAGAACTCATGACGACAGTTCCAGTAGGAATGGTGCTAACTGCACAATCAATTCTAACTGCTATATCTGCTCTCCATACGCATATCTACCTAACTAGAGATGTCACTACATAAGTCGTGGTAACTGTTGTGCACACACATATTGTATTACAACATACATCGGTGTCACATCAAACATCACAATACATAGATTGTCATACACCAACATAAGTGTACCACAATCGCCGCCCTAATTGGCGATTAGGTCGCTCTAACACTAGGTAGCCATCTAATCCATAACATGATATGCTCTTCGTGGGGCTAAGATTAGGAGACTAGGTGCTACAATGCCCTATCTGCAGTCCATACCATGTAACGGTCAAACCTGTTTTTTTGCTAAATGCATCAAGGACATCTCCACTGTCCACTGTACACTGCATTGAGAGGAGGTGTCAAACATGATATATGCCATCCTCTCAAACAAGAGTCACATCTCCACCAGCTGATCCACATAACATACATCTTAAGCATGCACGCACAACTGCGAGGCTTGGATGCATAGTATCATCAATGTTTGGAAGATGACATGACACACAATTACGCACATGATCCTTCCAAATCACACCATTATGACCCTCTAATACCAAAACTTAAGAACGTAAAACCTCACTTACTCGTAGAATCGTACGATCAGCCGTAACATCCAATGTGGTCAGTGCACTCTATTGCAAATAAACGTAATCATCAACATAAAATCTATGAATTGAAGGTTGATATCCACCTCCTCGGATGATAGCATAACGCAAAGTATGTCTATGCTGAGCAATAGCCATGTTTTCAAATGCCATGGATATTACCCTACAGAAGAGTTGTGCCCTTTGAGAGCACACCCTAATCCAAACATCATGGTTATCCAAGTTCAAAACTTAATTTAACTCTCAACGAATAGGTTCAGGTAAGTCTGGATAACAACTCTGTCTGCTAGACCATCAGTCTTGGATTGATCTTTTGAGGTTGTATGATGATCGATCAATGCTCGATCACACAAAGCATGAAACTTGCCCAAAACCTCAATACCTTGATCAGTCAACACTTCTGTTGGTGCACCAAATTGGCTAAGCATCGCATCTAAGAATGCATAAGCTGTTCCATCATTTGACTTTTCGAGCAATGCCACCAACTCAATCCACTTGGAATAATGCTCCACCATCACCAACACATATCGATGATGTCGTATATTCAATGGCAAAGGTCCTACAAAATCCAAGCTCCAATGATAACCAAGTCCCATAATCGGTAGAGGATGTAATTGTGGTGTAGGGGCATTGAATGATGCTCAAACAAAATCACATACCATACATATGGCTACAAACTGTTGCACCTTAGTTTGCATACCTCTCCACCAATAGTGATTTTGAAGTAAGTTATATGTCCGCTTTACTCCAAAATGATCTAACTCCTCATGAACATGTCCGATCAACTCTTTGAGATGGAAATGTCACAACACAAACGCTGTCATCTCCCCATACTCTAAGAAGGTGTATACCTTCCCATCTAAACCGTTGAGCTCTCCGTAAATCTCGATCCCGCACGTTTGCACTCAAAGTGTCCACCAAAGTACCTCTACAATGATACTCCAACACCATCATGTTGTCATGGATGTCTCAGTTTACCATCAAACCGTCCTCAGTCTCAGCATTCAAGGATAACGTATCCACTCTCTAACCCAAGAGAGATATCACATAGCTCTCAAACGTCAACATACTCAAAAAGGCAAATGCATGTCAATCCGACATCATGTCCTCATCAATTTCATCATGCCATCAAGCCCCGGTTTCGTCAACTTGACTTGTACATGGGTTTCGACTTAACCCATCTGCACCACGGTTCACCACTCCAGGTTTATGAACAACCGTGAAATCATACTTCTGTAGGATAAGAGTCCATTGTGCAAGCTTTCTTGTAAACTTGTCTGATTCCATCAACCATTTCAATGGTTGATGATCAATGATGAGAGTGAAGGAGTTTTTAAACAAATAACATATGAAATGTGCCACCGCCCAAACAGCTGCAAAACATTCTCCTTCATAAGAACTATAATTTGACTCCGTTGCATTATTGGAGCGACTTGCATAAGCTACTACAAACTCCTTCCTCTCATCATCATGTTGGGTAAGCACTGATCCCAAATCCAACACACTCCAATCAATATGTACTTGAAACAGACGACCTTTCACAGGTCTCCTCAAAATAAGGACCGATGTCGACCTTCCCTTGAGCTCAACTAAAGCTCTCTCATGTTCATCTCCTCAACGCCACTCTTGATCTAGCTTTGTCAGCTTGATCAAGGCTTTGGCAGTAGTGTTAAATCCTCGCACATATCAACGATAGAAGTTTGCAAGTCTAAGGAAGGCTCACACCCTCCTCACATCTGAGGGTTGTGGAATACACAAGATTGCCTCCACCTTGGTTTGCTTAACTTTCAATCCTTCTGAGTATATGGTATGACCCAAGTATTCTACGTGCTCTTAAAAGAACTTGCACTTTCTAGGATGCAACCTGAGACCATGAGCAATCATTCGCTCAAATACCTCATGCAAATGTATCTCATGCTCCATCACTATAGCACTTTACACTAGAATATCATCGATGTAGGCTCGAGCACAATCATGTTCAACTAGAATCATATCCATCACTCTTTGGAACTCAGCATGTGCATTCTTCAACTCAAATGATAAGAACTTCCAATGATAGAACAAATCCTTGCCATGCGAATCAATTGCCCAAAAGGCTGTCTTGGCCTAATCAAACTTATCCTAATCAATTTATTAATATTTTTTTGCATGCCCAACTGTATCAAAGATCTCCTCATATGTATGCATAGCATATCGATCAGTTTTTGTGTGTCGATTGATAGATTGATAGTCATCACATATGCGTCTATCTGTATAATTGCCATGTATATTCTTCTTGAATGACATCACCACAAAAAAGGCATACTCTCCATAAGATATCTCCATTAATCCAACCTCAAAAAGGTCTTGACAATTTCTTTGGATCATATCTCTCTCCATATCGTTGTATTGATAGGGATGACAAGACTGGTGCGTCAGTTGTCAAGTCAATCCATATACAAGGTCCCTTCAAATAGCCTAAATCCTTCATACTAAAGGAAAAACAATTTATGAAACTCCTCAGAAATCTCCACATCCTACATCTTTCTTCTCCTGTCACTTTGGGACCAATCTCAATATTCCAAATCTCCTCTCCATCGACACTAGAGATAGAAGACATAGAATCTGGTTGTTAAAAAGCTATATGCTCACAAGGTTGCTAAACAACAACCTTGTGAGCATATAGCTTTTTGTGCTCTCTCATATCAAGCTCCACTATCTCAATGTGAATAACTCATGCTGCTATAGCTGTAACCTCTTGTGTTGTATCACAAAGATCTATAGTGGTAATCACTGTTTACGACGCAAAAAACTCCAATCATACTAGAAGAAGATTCTACTTCTCCTTCTCTAATATTCCCATAAGACCAAGGATGAGATGTTGAGCACTTTTCACCCCTAGCTTTTGCCTCCAACGTCTCGGTAAGCAAAGAGTTTACCAATGGTCTTGCAGGCACACATGTGGACAACATGCGTCTCTGTTCAGCCAATCCGAGGCTCACAATCCATATCAAACAGTTCAAGTCCATAGCATGATCCAACACAAGACGTCATGATACCTCTTATAATGTAGATATTGATGTAGTACCAATACAAAATCCCATAGCTCACTCTCTCTCTTCAGCGTTGGGTTCCACCAGCCGCTACAAGCGAGAATCCCATACAAGTCCAAGTCCCCCTTCTCTATAGGCATGGGAAGCTGGATGACTCAACAACGTGACTAATGCATCTTCTAGTTAACCAAAAAGGTTCACCTGCCATTGGAAGACCACTACCTGGGGTTGTCTATCCACATCCAAAATACTCTCCACTGTGAGATGTGAGGGCCTGTCCACTCCGTCATATGCTCGTAATAAAACCTCCCTTGGAAGAAGGTTTGTCTACCATGGACGTGGACGATGTGCACGAGATCCTACTTTCATTACATCCAGCAATACCGCTGGTCCAATCCATGACAACACTTGATGTGCACTCGTCATCACGTGGATCACCCAACAAGGAAACATTCTCCAAAATATATGTCAGTGAATAGGTCTGCTATGATTGGTGAGATCATAACAACACAACATCTCCCAAAACATACTAGAACGTGAATCTTGTAGCCCATGACCATTACCAGCCCATGTGTGTATCTTACATGGCCATCCAACAATAACCAAATATATGGTTTCATGTCGAGCAAGGCCTTGCGCCCCTAGGAACAAAATATCTGATGGCAAGGCCTACTGATATCCTTGAATTGTTGATAATGGTAGAAGATATGGGTATTGTTGCACCAACTGTACCACATGGCATAATGAAACACGCATCACAATCTCATCTTGCTCCACATACAAGTATAGATGTACTCGTATGTCAGACTACAAAACAACAGCCAAACCTGTGCTAATCCCTCCAAATAGATCTAGCACACATATACCATCCTCTGGATACTGCCAAACAATATGCGTTGTATCTAAAGATGACAACATAGTGGAAGTGGGAATAACTTTCTTCATCTCCTCCATCTCTAGAGCAAAAGATTCACTCCAAACTTGATGTATGAGCTAATCTACCATTTGTCGTAGTTGTATACATGAAGTACATAGTGATCCATCCAACATTATTTTTCATTATTTTTAACTATTCAAATTTGATATTGCATATATTTGAAAAAAATTAAAAATTTAAGATAATTTTTGTAAAGATTAATGTTGTGTTTTTGGTATATCTTTGATATGTATGTGAACAAATCTTGATTGTTGAACTAATAAATATGTACATTAATTCTATAGATACACATGCTTGATACACATGTACTCTCTTGGTTCATACATGTATAATTTTATTTTGATTGCTTATTATAATTTTTGAAAAATCTTTATATATGTGAATATTTTGCAAATAGATGCAAAAGTATTTGCATAAAATATTATGGATAGTTGTAAATATAATTATAATAAGTATTAGTTATTACCATGAATACATAATAAATGAGACAAAGATTAAGACAAAGTTTTTGACCATATAACTCAAATGGTTAGAAAACAATATAATTGTTCAAAATGCTATATGTATTATTTACTTGCCATTAACAAGTTTTTGGAAGAAAATTTTGATGAAAAGAGAAAAGAAAACATTAGAAAATCCATTATAATTTTGTACATTATATGATTTTAGACTCATTCCCTTGGGAATGAAGTGCCAAATACATCAGATCGGAAGGTGATATTCGAGTTTAGTCTTCTTTTAAATACAAATACAACTTTGCACACTAAAATCCACACACACAAACTCAATCCCAACAGTCAATTTGAATGATCAAAAAATATTCTTTACAAAGAAAGAGGGTTTTCTTTGTAAAGATCGATGGTATCGTCAAGCAAATGATTCTAAAGTTTTCCTAGGGATATAGCAACTTATGACAAGGCTTCACATTATTCATAGATATGGTTTGTCAATGTCGCACATTCCACCACCTCGGAGACAAATTGTTCTACCCTTACTATGCAAAAGTGTTCTTTCCAAAAGAATATGAGAATTGAACTCTCAATCCTATGCTTAACTACTTTTTATACTACTCCTACTCCTAACTACTATAACTATCATCTACACATATCGTTATTTCCTACGAATTTGATCAATCTTTGAAGCGTCTAGTCAAGTCTCAATCTCCCAAGTGAAGGCGTCAATTCTGAGTTCATCTGATTGCAATATGTGCCTATGCTCTGCATTGCCTCCTTGCATTTTTGGATGATAATTGTTCATCTCCTTCTTTTGGTCCTTGGAATCGTCAGGTCCTTCAAAGCCTCTACCAACTTTTCCAATCGTTGTGCCTCTATCTCATCGTATCAAACGAAGAAGTATTGCGCACATCGGCTTGCAAGCGACCCAATTCTTGCAAATCATTTGATATTCATCTGATTCAAGCTTCTCTTCAACTCCCACACATGATCCTTCAACTACTCATTCTATTCCTCCATTAAATTGATTTTTGATCCTTTGATGGGACCAATCTCTACATAAGATGTTTTTGCTTCCTTTGCTTCTTTCTTCTTCTTCTATTTCTCCTTTGTAAGATGAGTCATGGTCTCTATCAACTAAACAATCGTCTTAGACTAATTTTGCTTCCCAGTCACTACTCGATTCATAATTTGCACAACCTTTGTGTAGTCATCTTCTTGGGAATCCCATCCATGGATATAATCTAGAGTCAATTCTCCTAACTCCATCAGTCTTTGTGATTTTTGCCTCCTTCGTTGCTTTGATCTTTGGGCTAGAGATCTTAGGCCCTTGCTTCTTCACCTTTTTGTCCATCTTCTATTTCTTTCTCTTCGGTAAAGATTCTTTGATAATCTCCATACTATGACTTTAGCTGCACTTCATGTTGATCTTGACTGATCATCACTAAAGACCTCCTCCTCAATATCCTTCATTATGTGATTTGATTTCTTCGAAGTCATGTCTTCCTTGCAGGTAGGCAAGACAACCTAGTCTTCATGCACAAACTTTGGTAAGCTTCATGTCGACCCCCTCCTTACACTAAATAATCTCCTAATCTTGATTTCAACTAATAATTCTTCTCCTTAAGAGTCAACCAACCCATCCTTGAATACATATGTATAAGGAATAAAGATAGATAGATTATCCCTTTATCTTTTCCACTTAGTCTTTTTGTCATTGCTTGCACATTCATGGCAAATATTTTTCCTTAATTGACTTTGATCAATCCTCCAATGAAGCTTTCAATGATCCGAACATTATACATATTCACATAAGTGGTGAAAATAATTGATTCAAAGTAAAAATGATCTTTAGATCATTTTTACTTTGCAATTCATCTTTAATCAATCTTGTATCCATTTGTCTCCATTTGCTCCTTCGGATCGAACCACTATGTCATATCGAAATTAAATATTGTATACAGAGCTGAACCCTCTGAACCCTCTTAATCAAGTCTATCTTTCTTTGCCTCATAATCTCGGCCAAACACCTTTGTCCAAATTACTACATCCCACAACTTAGATCATCCTCTTGTTCCAATTTGGTTCACTGCCTTTTTTTTACAAACTTCTTCATATAGTTCCTTACACAAAAAATCCCATCGTCATGACAAAAATACTCCCAAATTTTTCAAGCATAAGTTATCCTCTAAGGTCCACTATGGCATCGGTATGGAAGGTCTCTCTCATCCTACCCATAATTCCTTGGCACTCGTGAACCAAATAGTCTCCCTCACACCCGACTTGCTATACACTTTCTTCTTCATTGCTCCTGCTTGCTAATGCACACTATGTCAATTAAATTTTCTCTCGAAAGCTTGTACACTATATCGATAATAGAAATATCACTTCTTACGTTAAAAATATTATTTGTTATTTCTTGTTCTTGGGTTTAAATTCTCAACAATACTTTTATCCTCGTCACTTCACGCCATCATTTGATACACTCGTACATTTTTGAACTTCTTCACTAATTTACCTAATTTTTATTTATGTGATCTCAACTCGTCAAATAACCCTATTTTGTCTAAAAAAAATATAATTAAAAAGTCAAACCAATTCTCTACAAATACTTCAAAAATAAGATTTAAAAGTTGTTTCTCAATCTAACTATTTAAACAAGTTAGACTTTTTCTTTAATAATTAAAAATAATTATAATATAAATTTATATTTATTAGTTCAATCAAGGTAGAATAAGTTACACTAATACCACTCTCATAATCAATGAGAGTGGTTACATGAAAATATATCATTGGTTCACTTGGGACTTCTAAAAGTCTTATTATGATCCAATTGAGTTTGAAATATCAAGTAAATTTGTCCTTAGATTTATGGTTCCTTATCAAATCAAACCAATTCAAAACTAGTCAAATTAAAAAAAATCAAGTAAAATCAAAATAACCATATCATGGATTATGGCTCTTCATTCTCACAAAACAACAAAATAATTATTTGCATCCTTCAATCTACTTTATCAAAAATTGTCTTATTTATATTTCCAACGTAACCATAACTAGCTAAACATAATCATGACTAAGCTAAACTTAGTGATTAAATTAAATCATATATAAAAATCACACTTTATATATAATCAAACTAAAATCTTATACATACAATCATGGATCTTACAAAATTTAATATTCATGTTTTGATCTAAGGACTAGACAGTGATTTCAGAGTTCAACTCGGACGTAAGTGAAAGAGATGGATCAAAAGATGCACTTCTAGATTCAAAATCCTATGATTAAACTTGGTGTCATTGTAGATCTAAAAGTCATACTTAGACATAGACAAAACTTATGGGTGGTCGAATTAATAAGAGAATGTGACCTCTACGTTGATTCTAATTTATGTTTACCTCCTATGAATTATTAGAAGCTCATCATATCTCTAGAAATATATTTCAAAACCGGATAGCCAAAGCCCTGCTGCACCCTCTTACACAAAGTTTCAACATGCAAACTCCATACCGGACTCTCCTAACAACTATACTCCTTAAGAAATCTCACAAGGTACAAAAATATCACTCAGAAAGGTCAAGGTCCTTCATTCATGTTCAAGGTACTCCCCAAAATAAGGCTTTAGAGGTGCTTCTCAACCTTTCTATTTATGTTACTTCAAATTTTACCCTAGAAACTAAAACTAATTATCATGTAACTTTTTATTATCAAGTTTAATCAAAGTAGAGATCAAATCTTTCAGTAAAAATGGTTACATTATAACATGTCATTGATCCATTTGGATCTTCTAGAAGTCCAACTATCCTCCAATTAATTTTGATCTACCAAATCAATCTCGACACTAATTTCAAAGTCATCACTAAGTCAAACCATTCAAATACTAGTCAAATGAAGAAAAATCAAGAGTCATTTCATGAGAATATGATCCTTGATTCTCACAAAATAAAAAAATAGTTGTTCTCATCCTCATTATATCAAAAATTATCTTATCTATTCCTCTAACTTAACCATAATTAACTAAACATAATCATGACTAAATTAAACTTGGTATTTTAACTTAATCATAAATAAAACTACACTTTATATATAATCTCACTATATTCTATAAGTACAACCCCGAATTTTACATGACCAACATTCATGTCAAGGACTCCAAATCATAGAAAAAGTTATTCCGATTATTTAATGGCTTGCGTATATTTGGATAATATGGGAGTCACATAAAGGTGAAAACGGAGAGTTAAAAACTAAATGGTGATCATCTTAATCAAAAAATTTGTGTATTTTTTGTTGACTGATTTTATGTGTTTGTCTCACTTCATTTTAGAATATTTACATGGTAGCAATGATGTCTTCTCCACAATCAATAATTATTTTGATGATGATGTAAGATGTAAAATAGGACCAATACTTGATTGACTCAAGATGGAATTGAACTTTCTAGCTAGTGTTATATTTAACTCATAGGTGTAGATTTTTTAATATTGTAGAGGCAAAATTAATCATATAGAATTTTGGTGAATAATTTGAGCAAATATTATTTTAACAAAGTTTTAACTTCTCTTGTTTTTGTTGGTATGTCTATTATTGTAGATCAGTTTATGGTCATTGTGTTAAATTTATACTAAAATATTTTTTTTATGCAAATTATTTTCTATTATACAACTCACATTTATTTAAGGAGATTAGACAATGATCAATCATATTTTATCTTTTTTCACCATGGTTACATATTATTTACATGATTTTATGTGTAAAAAATAAATTCTTCCAAACTAATGATCTATCTTTGGGGAGAAAGATTGATCAATGAAGGAGCATATAGTTTGTCTTAATATTTTAGGATTTTTTTGGCACTTTGGGAAACAAAGTGGAAACAAGATCACGGTTGGAGTGTTAAGAGGAGGGGTCTCAATTTCAAGCAAAGAATCAAACAATCTAAATATGATGAGTTTTTATCAATATAAATAGAGGTGGTCAAAATTTCATCCATTGTAACTTTCTATTAATTAAAAATAAAAAGAAAGAAAATTTATGCAAATTAATTTTTTGATCAAGAATCAAATGACATACTTATGATTGGTATTTCAAATTTGCTCAATTATAATTGGTTTTGAATATGGAGTGTCTAATTGTGTTGAATGAAACTTAACTATAAGATGAGTACGTTAAAAGACAAGAATGCCTCCAAACATATTTGGTTTAAAGTAAGCAATCTACGTAGAAAGTGTTGTTAAAAAATTTCAAGTTTATTGTGAGTTTATATTTGTGAAATTTTAGTATGATTGTGCTTATAGATTGGGGGTATATGATGATAAATTTATGAAGAATATGTGATGACAACAAGTTATGCAAGGGAAGATTGCAGTTTTAAATAAATATGAAATTTGATTAAACTTCTACACTTAACTTCTTAAATGTAAATATGCTATTGGATGAAAGTGGGTGAACAAGATCAAGAGGACCATAGATAAAATCGTAAATAAAAACAATATCAAATTTGTAATAAAGTACTATTCTCATGAGGATATGAAATATGTTTTAAATCAAACTGCATTACAACAAGAAATTTCATAATACATGACGTATAGATTATGGATAATGTATTACTAGACTGCACTACATCAACAAATTTCATAATACGGGACATATAGATTATGGTAAATGTAATGAAGTATCAAATAAGTGCACTTAAGTGCATATTATTGGTCATTCAATAATATACACTTAATCCATATAAGTTAGGCTAAACACAATTTAGAATAAGGGTTGTAAGTCATTTTATATTTCTTTGGAGCAAATAGTGAAACTTATGTAAAATATACATGAAAAAATTACAGATGATGTATTGGCAAATGATAAGAACATTGATATATTTGTTAAGTATAAAACCTGATTGGAGTTACTGATTTGGATTTGTTAGTTGATTTATGTAGTCTTCAAAATATCTTTCATGTGAAATTGTGAGAAAAATCTAAATATATGAAGCACATAGTTCAATTTGAACTTTATATCACTATTAGCTATATCCTTTATCTTAAAGGTGTAGCTATTTTTTGGGCATTAAAAAAAGCAAGAAACAGTACAAAGTAGCTACAAATGCATCATGTGAAGCGGCATGGTCGGAGCATCTATTAATTTATATGGGTTGGTCAATATTCAATTTATGTGTGAAAAAATCCTTATAAGTTAGATAAATTGTAGATACATGAACAATAATATTAGATTATTAATGTGTTTACAAAAGCTTTGACTAAGGAAAAATTGAAGTAGTTTAGATTTCAACTAGGTCTATATGATTTAAGCAATATTATTTAATAGATTATACTAAACTTCATAAGATCAAGCTTGAGGAAAGATATTGATATATACATTATATAATCACATCTATCTTGACATTCTGTTACATAAGTGTTTGGTACCTTTACCCATTGCTACACTCTTCTAGTTTATATTTTCAAAACTAGGATCTTTATGCTCTCATATTTTGAATTTATCTCAAAGTGCTTCATAATGATTCTACACATCTCTATTGTATATAAGAGTTGTTTTAAACCTTCTAGTTGATATTTTTAAAACTGGGATCTTAATCCCCTCATATCTTGAATTTATCTCAAAATGCTCCATAATGAGTCTACACATGTCTATTGTGTATGATTTGACATAGTATTACAATAATTCTATGCATTGTGTAAGAACAAATAATCTTCACATAGATTATGATTTAATTCATCATTTTTAAGACAATAAAATCTCTCCATTGTTTGCAAACTAATATATTATCTCGTCACATGAAATTACATGTTGAAATTGAGTCTAGATGAAACCATGATCATATCAATAGTTTGCAAACCAATAAATTAATAAACCAATAAATATTTTTTAATATAAAAAACTATTAGAACCATAACATTTTCAAATTGTTATAGAAATTCACATAAATGTAATTTAAACTCACATGCATACATATTGAGAAGTTTGTGATAATGCATGCACATATAGAAATGAGCAACTGCAAATATTTGTATTTAGTGCTTTTCATACATTCATCTTGTGCAAGTGATAGTAAAATGAATGAATGAAAATCACACTTTAAATAGATAGTACGAGTAGTGCAAAATGATCACATCCTTCACAAGTCAACAACATTTATTCAATGAGAGAAATATGCTTGCACGAATCGATATAAAAGTTCTTTTTCTATGAAACAATTGAAGCAATTTCGTTTGTAGAGTTTTTTGAGTTCTTACCGAGGAAATACTTTTGGCAAAGAAAGATGGATGAAACCTATGTAGGAGCCCACCGATTGGACCTCAGGTCTATAGTTTACCTTGATGGACCAACAGTTTCAGCAGACTCTACATTCACTCTTAATGGACCCGGCCATTCCTCGTACTACTAGGGATTGTCTACTTTCTTGCTCCAGCAAGGATGCTTGCTCATGGATCTTGACTTGATCATGCATCAAGGCTTTCCATGCACCAGCTATTTTTTCTACAACAATGAGGTTTCGCCTTGGCTTGATCCATCCATCTACATCTTCATTACTCACATGTGAGTGAAGTACTATCTTAGATGTGAGTGAAGTACTATCTTAGATGCAACAAGTGTCCATGTGACTCATTGTCGATTCGGAAGGCAGAGTATAGCTACCATGATGTCATTAGGGATGTGATGTTTGCTATGGCATGGAGGGAGCTTTAGTATGCCTTGCCGTCGACTAGGTTAGGGCAGACCTATACTTAGTTCGGGGAGAACTCGATTATTTATGCAGACGTGATGGTTACCAATTCTACATGTGACACAGTTTTAGAGGAATGATTACCCATCTTCCGGGATGAACGGTATCAACCAAGGGTATGCAAAGAGATCACATCTTTGTTACTCTAGCTTTGGAATTATATGGAACTATGGACACATACTTTGATATGTTCGTGAAAAAATACACGAGAGTGCAACGTGTTTCCATTACTCTACATAGAACACTAGTTAGTGCAATTCATACGAGAACAATCGCGGTATTTGATGTTCTTTCATATGCTAATGTTGTTTGTTGACAGTTTGACCTAATTAGTTTAAACGGTCTACAAACAATATAGCATCCAAAGAATCATCAACTCACGTGATTGTTATCCTATGGATATCTTAGATGCATTATGATATATTTCAGACTGTGATGCTATGATCTATCCCCATGTTATCATCCATAGGATGATATCATGGTTTCATCCATGGAGGACATGTTATTTTACTTTACTCTAAGAAAAAAACAGAAATAGTATAATAGAGAAAGGGGATGGGAAGACCCCATCAAATCCTACAAGGACTCATGGGAACCAAACAGGTAACATTCGATGGGAACCAAACATGGGGCCTAGCCCCATGTTTAAGTTGTGGAAAACAAGTGTAGAGCATCTAGAGAATTTACTTACTAAAATGAGTGAACATACAATTGGTGGAATGTAGGTAAAACATTGTCCATGAAAAAGAGATAGAATGGCTTTGGTGGCAAGACTTTCAATTGCATGTCCAATTGTGGAATAAATTGTGAATCAAACAGTTGCGAATGGAATTTCTTTCAAAATGTTTGTTTATGTGTGGAAGTAAAAAAGTGATATGTACAAAAGATTACATTAATTTATGTATATGCTAATGTTGGTAGAAATTAATTTAGAAAAAATTAAACATATATAGGTTAGGAATATGATTTTTAATCATATTAACATTTTACCTTTTGTTCTTTTATTTGCATCAAATTTTGGATAATGAGCGATTTTAAAGGATGAGGAATATGTAGATACATGTTGGTAAAAAAATTGCACAAGCTAAAATATTGTTAAGAGAAGAGGTGGACATTGTGAATTCTCACCCGAAAAATTCATTTAGTTTACTATTTATATACTTCGGTCATGTATCTACGGTATTGAAGTATTATCCTTTTATCGATAATGAATTGGTGTAAAAGCTCATTAGTGTATGGTGTACCAGAGTAGTATACATTTATAATCGGATGTAATCTAACCCAATTGTAAATGTAGTGCGGTATATACACTAATTAATAACGCGAAAAGTAGATTTTTTGACAAAATTAGTAAAATAGATCTTGTTAACTATAACCCAAATTCTGTTTCAGACCGGCATGAACCTGAATTTAGTTGATTAAAGCCATAATTTTGTAGAGAAAAAACTGTAACACAGCTAGACTAAGTGGCCGCTGCACGGGAAAGTGGTTTACTGCACATAACCTTTCTCCTATCGACGTATACACTAAAATCATAGGAGGTGTGATCATAACTAACTCGTATAATCCATACACGTACATAATTTTAATTGAACTTACTGTTCCATCTTCAATTTGTATCTGCCTATCTAGAGACTATATATACTTCGGCACGTATTCATACATAGATGTACATGACAAAACTTCTACCTGTTTCTGGTGTGGAGTCTACAAAAATGAAGTTTATACAGCTAACTATTTACTAGATGTGTTCACATGCTATACAAAGATGACCACATTCATTTCTTCACATACACACAGACCGACTTTCTCAAGGTCAATGGACATCAAAATCAATCAACCAAGACCAACATTTCCACATTCAAACACCTTTAAAATAGTGATGAACAAATTATACCACTTTCTGTTTTTACTTCTACGTCGTCCATTACAACGTATTGCAAGTGATATTCATAGGTTCTAAGCATGATTAAATGAGGTAGGTATACCATCTACTATTTCTACTTCAAAGAAAATGAATAGACTGAAGGACTTACTCCGAAATACTGTACAAATAAGAAAACATGTTGGGATGCTAGATTCTAATTGCCACCATGTAGAAGAAGGATTTGATGCTACGTGAACTACCTTCCAATATTATAATCGGCAAGAGTTCTTCAATTTCCAAGCTGCTTACCGGCAGAAATAAAGATTTCTGCTGATATGCTGATCTTCAGTCTCCATTCAGACTTCTTCGCTAGCGATAGTCTTTCCCGTCTTTCGAGTGGTGACACGATTTACAAACCACCTCGCAGCCTCAGGACAAGATGCAGTGTTGATTCCTTTTGGATGTTGTAATCCGCCAGGGTTCGTCCGTCTTCCAACTGCTTGCCGGCAAAGATCAACCTCTGCTGATCTGGAGGAATTCCTTCCTTGTCCTGGATCTTGGTTTTGACGTTGTCGATGGTGTCAGAGCTTTCGACCTCGAGAGTAATGGTCTTCCCGGTCAAGGTCTTCACGAAGATCTGCATACCTCCCCTCAATCGTAGAACTAGATGCAAGGTAGATTCCTTTTGGATGTTGTAATCTGCCAAGGTACGGCCATCCTCAAGCTGCTTGCCAGCGAAGATCAATCGCTGCTGATCGGGAGGGATGCCCTCCTTATCCTGGATCTTAGTCTTCACGTTGTCGATGGTATCTGAGCTTTCAACTTCCAACGTGATGGTTTTACCAGTCAAGGTCTTAACAAAGATCTGCATGCCACCTCTCAACCTCAACACAAGATGAAGTGTAGACTCCTTTTGAATGTTATAGTCGGCAAGGGTTCTGCCATCTTCGAGCTGCTTGCCGGCGAAGATCAATCGCTGCTGGTCTGGGGGAATACCCTCCTTGTCTTGAATTTTCGTCTTCACGTTGTCGATGGTGTCGGAACTCTCCACCTCCAAGGTGATGGTCTTGCCCGTCAGAGTTTTCACGAAAATCTGCATACCACCTCTCAACCTCAACACGAGGTGTAGAGTAGACTCCTTCTGGATGTTGTAGTCGGCCAGAGTCCTACCGTCCTCAAGCTGCTTGCCGGCGAAGATCAATCGCTGCTGGTCTGGAGGAATACCCTCCTTATCTTGAATTTTGGTCTTCACGTTGTCGATGGTGTCGGAACTCTCCACCTCCAAGGTGATGGTCTTGCCAGTCAAAGTCTTCACGAAAATCTGCATACCACCTCTCAGCCTCAACACGAGGTGAAGAGTAGACTCCTTTTGGATGTTGTAGTCGGCCAGAGTTCTACCATCCTCAAGCTGCTTGCCGGCGAAGATCAATCGCTGCTGGTCTGGAGGAATACCCTCCTTATCTTGAATTTTGGTCTTCACGTTGTCGATGGTGTCGGAACTCTCCACCTCCAAGGTGATGGTCTTGCCAGTCAAAGTCTTCACGAAAATCTGCATACCACCTCTCAGCCTCAACACGAGGTGAAGAGTAGACTCCTTTTGGATGTTGTAGTCGGCCAGAGTTCTGCCATCCTCAAGTTGTTTGCCTGCGAAGATCAATCGCTGCTGGTCTGGGGGGATACCCTCCTTGTCTTGAATCTTGGTCTTCACATTATCAATGGTGTCGGAACTCTCAACCTCGAGAGTGATGGTCTTTCCTGTCAGGGTCTTGACAAAAATTTGCATACCTCCTCTAAGTCTGAGCACCAGGTGAAGGGTGGACTCCTTTTGGATGTTGTAATCCGCTAAGGTCCTTCCATCCTCAAGCTGCTTGCCAGCAAAGATCAGACGCTGCTGGTCAGGTGGAATTCCCTCCTTGTCCTGAATTTTGGTCTTTACATTATCAATGGTATCAGAACTCTCCACCTCGAGGGTGATTGTCTTACCCGTCAAGGTCTTGACGAAGATCTGCATACCACCCCTCAGTCTCAACACCAAATGCAAAGTAGACTCCTTTTGGATGTTATAATCAGCCAAAGTCCTCCCATCCTCGAGTTGCTTGCCGGCGAAAATCAACCTCTGCTGGTCGGGAGGAATCCCCTCCTTGTCCTGAATCTTGGTCTTTACATTATCGATCGTATCAGAGCTTTCGACCTCGAGAGTGATGGTCTTGCCAGTCAATGTCTTCACAAAGATCTGCATCCTGGCGACGCGAACCGAGCCCCAAGTGGAACTGTTGTGCACCTCCTAAGCACTTCAGAATTCGGCAAACGGACGACGTAAAAAAACGAAAAACGAATGAACCAACGAACAAGAACGAGATGAATTTTACAGAGCAAAGAAGAATGATGATGTGGGGTAACGAAGAAGCACACCAGAATGAGGAGATGAGGACCAGCGGGTGTTCTTTATAGCTCTTCGGGTCCTCGAACTTCTGACAGCTCATGCCCTGACCACATGCAGATAATCATGACTCCCGCCTGGACTTGCCGTGAGTCACCGCTGCCGACAGACCACTTGTGAGTTACTACAACCGGATGACGATGGGTTAAACTTCTCAAGTAATTACGAAGAGCTTCACCACGAGCTCCGGTTCAGTAACTGCCGACGACTCCGAAGTATGATGCTCCTCACTAGCGCACAATAGTAGATTCTCTGTAAGAGAACAACGATACAATAAAAGATCTTTTCTTGTGATTTTTTTTCCCTTGTACATCGATCACAAGAAAAGACCGAACGTGAACGGTACAAAGAAGGCACGGAAAATTAGGCGGCAAAAAGACCAGAACGTAAGTCTACTGCTGGGCTTTCAGCGTGAACTTTCTAACTTCTCTAAATTAAAGATTGTAGGGCTACTCGGTTCCAGATACATCCTCCGCTATTCTTACGCCCGACTAAAGTAGCATGTATTTGCTTTGCGTCAAGTCCACTCGCATGGCATGGTTTATGTATGGTAAATGTGCAGAAGTGGATGCGAATGGTTTATTTGCTTTGCGTCTTGAGATGGATATATCTATTTGCGCCTTTTTCCTTATTATTCGTGTGAAATCGGTTTCTTTTAATTGGATGACAAAACATGTAAATTTTCATCTTTAACAGACATTTTTTAAGAATGATAGTTTTTCCTCAAATTACTCCGAGGATTTAACCATCATCAGACTCGAAGCGGAATGATGCAACATGTGCCCGCAGCAAACCCAATTATAGCTTCCGTGAAATAAGGTAATCAGAAGAAATAATGATACAACCTCAGCACCGTCTCGAATACATCGATGTCTTACTGTTCCGTTTGATGCAGACAATGACGCCGAAAGCTATATTGTAGCTTAAATAATAGTCGGCGAAACGCTCTACTAATTGTAGTGACTTCTTGCAGCTGTAGATTTAGCTAAAACGCAAGAATATATAGAAAAGACCGAACGTGAGATTTAGTTTGAAACATTGAAATTGGTGGCCGTTGGCGCCACCGGCCACTGCAAAGGGAGCAAGCTTGACACCAAAAGTAGATATTGTTGATTGAAAGTGGACAAAATTCAAGCTATGCTGTGTCGAAAGAACGTCCCAAGCTAAAATAGTGGATCAACCGGCACCTGTACTGGCGGAGCGTGTCACAAACGGTGTAACAAATAAGAGTTTAAATACCCTACTGAATGTTTCAATAGGGTATTAAAAGTCTGGAGCAGCTCGTGAAAAAATTAATCTTTAAAAAAAAAAATCTGTCTTCATTTTCTTTGTTGACTAGGCAAATTACAGCAGCCGGTAACCACGTGGCTGTTACAGAAGATCAATCGAGCTTTTCAGGTGGCAAAGGTTAAACTTTACTGGTATTTCAGATTCCAGAAAGTTAAATTCTACCAAAGGGAGCGCATATACGACAATCGACAATTCACTCAACTCCCGACGGGGACTCCCATCATTCCAAGGTTACGAATGGGACAGACGTCAGACGGTCAGAGCTACATAGCCGTTCCGGCATAATGGGTTGCTTGTATCTTAAGTGAGAAGACCGACTGTGCCGTCTACGGCTGACTGATAGCTCAATGGTTGCTGCCACGACTCAGCGTCTCCAGACTCTTCGTTCGCAAAGATATTTTTTGTAATCCTTCCTTTCTTGTCTAAATTTCTTTTATTCATATATTTGGGTAAAGTGATAAAGTTCTGGCACGTTCGGTTCTTGGCATCAATGTTCCTCGTGAATCTACATCTTCCGTGAATTGCCATCGGCGACCCGGTCCAAGAAGCCGAATCTACGAATACACCATATACCGTACATTTTCTAACTGTTCCAGTACCTACAGTACTACCGTAATTGATTCGTTGGTGTGATCATTAAAGTTGTTATAATGATCATTATTTGAACCCCGATGGAAAGTACCAACTCTGATTTTTGAAAATACCTTCATATTTATTAAAGACCTTAGTGTTTGGAGACACTTTCATATTCTTTTAAGATCTTAGTGTCGAATGGCATGTTTTACTTCAACAAAGACATAAAGTATAAAAAATTTCCACGTTTTAATGACGTGAAGGATAGACATTGTCACCCATTTCCTTCCATCTTTTTCTCTAGAAAACTATTCACCAGAAACGATAAGTTTATCTTTTCTATCCACCAAGTGCCATGAAAATATAGACTTTGATCTAAAAGAGGGTAGTTTGGTTGTTAGAACAGACCAGTGAAAATATGAGGAAGTGCAATTTGTAATTGAGCGAATGCCATCAGTTCTATGCAAAAACAATTATATTTGTATTGTCAGTAGTGCAGTGTTGAAATTAAGATGTGGGGGTTTTTATCGAAGAAATACAGTAGTAGTCGTTCTAAACGGCTGTGTTGGTACAGTACAGCGTAAAGTCAGTTGTGCAATGTACTCATGATGAATTTTAAAAGCACCCGTGTCCGTTTCAGTTGTATCGACGGGCAATGACGTCAAGGGTAGATTCGAAGTCAGACAATGAGGAAGCGCAGGAAGAAGGCTGCAAACTTCTTCCAGCAGGTTGGGACACTGTAGAGGCAGCTTCCTCGAAGGCTCTGGAAGATTCTTGCTGTCCGTTTGCAATGAAAGCTAAGTGTCGCCATAGTAGCCATACCACGGCCATTGGACAAGAGGAGAGTGGGGAACCAAGTAATATAGCAAAAAAGATGGGAACTCTTAGTGGATCTGGCCATCCCTCGTACTACTAGAGCTCGTCTACGCTCTTGCTCGGCAAGCGGTCTTTGGCTTCGACCATGCATCGGGTTTTCCGACTCGCACTGCCTACTTTCTCCACACTTGATGAGGTTCCGTCTTGGCTTGGTCCATCCATCTACATCTTCATTACTCACATGTGAGTGTGGTATCACTTTAGACGCAAAGCGGTGTTCATATGATTCGTTGTCCATTCGGAGGCAGAGGATAGCTACCCATGATGCCATTAGGGATGTGGTGTTTGCTATGGCGCGGAGGGTGGATACCTCACATGGAGAGAGCGTTGGTATGCCTTGCGTCAACTAGGGTTAGAGCGGACTGCATTTGGTTCGGGAGGACCGGGTCACTTTGGGGCGATGTGGTGGTTATCGATCCTACTAGAGACACGGGGCGGAGGGGTGATCACCCATCCTCCAGGATGGGCGGCCGATGGAGCGGCAAGCGTAAAGGTCTCAAGTATAGAGGTATGCAGAGAGGTCATCTCTTTGTTCCTCTAGCTTTGGAGTTATATGGAGCTATGGACACCGACTTCGACATGTTTGTGAGGGAGTGTGCGAGAGCCTACCATACTAGGCGACATGGGGTATCACTCTCTTTAGCTTATCAGATAACCTATTTTAGGCAACGTGTTTCCATTGCTCTACAGAGAGCACTAGCTGGTGCAATCCATAGGAGAGCAATCACGTTAGGTGATGCTTCTTCGGATGCTCTGTTGTTTGTAGACCTTTTGACTTGGATAGTTCATATATCCTAGGTGTTGTAGGACATATTTCCCAGTGTGATACTATTGGGGCCTAGCCCCATGTTACCGGTTTGGTTCCTTCCTTGTACGATTTGATGGGGTCTTCCCATCCCTTTTGATATTTTACTTCGTCTTTCACCTTGAGGCTTGGCCCTCGGGAGTTGACCATGAAAAAAAAAAAAAAAAAAAAGGATGGGAAGAGAGAAGAGCGATCAGCATTACTCCTTCCTCCAAACCTTCCGAATTTGAGAGAGAGATCCAGATTGAACTAGAGAAAATGGATGGACAAAGTATAATAACAAAAGGGATGGGAAGACTAGAGAAAATTGGCTTTTAGTTTGAACGATTCTCCTAAAGGGTAAAGAAAAAGGGTGGTTTGAACGTTTCCTTTTTGCTATATTACTTGGTACCTCCGTTTGAACGTTTCTGTGTACAATGAGAATCATTATATCCTACAGTAGGTCCCACTTACAATTTAATGGAATCGAGAAACCAAGGAATGATATTTAAACGCAGATACAGTAGATGTCATTCACCAAACTCCATGTGATTCGATTCACACCACATATGGTACACGGGATGATCAGATTTGATTCATGTACCCTTCAAACAGGAATCCACTGTCCTTGGCGTTTGGATAGTGGATTCCTCTTTACTCTTAAAATATCCATCTACTTTTCTTTGGGAGATTGATCCCAAACTAATCTTCGGAGGTTGAGGGTTGATGGGCTACTTTTGTATGAGTTCAAGCTTAACACATGACTGAGTTGTGGTCAAAGTGATATAATTTGTGTCATATTGAAACCAACTTGTGGTTGAAGTTGGTTCCAATGGTACAACTTTCGGCTCTATGAGATTCACGATGTGGTTTCACTTTTATGTCATGGATCCCCTGTTTTTTTATGGCCATCACACTATGATGGACGGCCACCAAGTATACCAAATTTCTTGAATCGTTCATTATTTGCCCTAATTCATTTCATAGTGTCCAAGAGTGCTAATGTGGCTCACTATTTCCCCTGATTCATTTTATAGTGTCCAAGAGTGATAATGTAGTTCATTTGACATGTCGTTTTCCATCTCTAGCCACATCTACATCATCGATCTAGCTAGGGACATTATTCTTGCTTTACATACGTTTATGCAAAGATTGAAGAAAGGTTTAAAATTAGGATGCAGTCATACAAATTTGTCAATCCACTACAATTTACCATTTCATTATCATGACTCCCTCCATTCTTAAAAATATGCATTTCAAATCCTAAAATTTTCACTTTGACATATGTCATTTTACAATAGTTGTATTGAATACATGCTTTTACAAAAAAATTGCTTCACTCTTAAAACACATGTCTGGTCATAAACGAAGTTTCTTGATCCTCCTATGAGTTGCAACTTTCCTTCTTCGTTTTACCAATTCACATTCAAGTTAATTGCAACTAGTTGAAAAACCGGCATGCAAAACTCTTTATATTTCACAATTGGATCCTTATTTTTTTTCAAACATAAAGAAATGAACCTTCTTGACCCTCCTATGAGTTACAACTTGAAGTGCTCATTGGTTGAGTATATATTTGAAGAAACTTATTTTTTTTGTTGAAATTTACAAATAAGTGTAGGTTTCAAAAATATTAATTAAAAATTAATATTTTTTTAATTTATATGAATATTGAGAGCCATATATCTTCACATGACCCATATACTTGTATATAATTTAAATTAAAAATAAAATTTAATATAAAAATAATTCAAAATTATTGAGTTTATGAGTTTAAAATAAAAAATATAATAAAAATATTTATTATACAAATAATAATTAAATAAATAAATAATGATTTATAAATATAACCAAAATGCATATTTTTGTTCATTGACAAATGAAATAAAATATCTTAAATAGGTATAATTATTCAATTTTATTTGATATGTGGATGTATTATTTTTCAAATTAAATCATGATACAAGTAATTTAAAGTGACTTAAATGGAATATATGTTTTTATCAAATATGATTATTTAAAATGAATTTGAACATTAATGAACAATTTTATATAATATTTTTTTTCTTAAAATAAATCATTGGTTCATATTGAGATGAACTTTTAAGAAAGCAACAATTTATGTTATCAAAACCGAATTGAAGTTTTTCATTTTGCCTATATACATATGAAAAAAACCTTACACAAGCAACAAATAGTTTTAACAAAATGGATTATTTTAAAATTTTTTTTACAATAGCCTTCAATTTTAGATAAAAAAATGAAAATTACGATGTTAAAAATAAAATATGATTAAAAAATTTATAATTAAAAAAAAATATACCTACAAAAATTTAACATTTTAACCTCTTATGATAAATATTTTTTATTTTAAACTGTTAAATATAATTTCAAAATCACATATAATGTTACTTATCATTTTTCATGGTATTGAAACATACCAAATTTTATTCTCGATAAAAAAACTCATTTTTTGCATTTAGAACAATTTCAGACACTTTTTTTATATCATGGCCACTTGCAATGCATGTAATTAAGAATTCTAGTTTTCAAATTATTATGAAATTATATATATATTTGTAATAAAATAGAAAAATTAATTGTTTGTGTCTTATTCTATTTTGTAAAATTAAAGTGTTTTAGTGAACAAAGGATTCAAATAAAAAAAAATGCTAAACAATCAAAATCCATCAAAAAAATTTAATTCATTAATTAATATAATTTTTTTATAAAAATCATATGTCATGAGGTTTAAGATACAATCACAAATTTTTAATTTTTTTTTCTTCAGAACAAGCCAAAATTATATCCCAAATTTATGTAATTTTTTTATGAACATCATATTTTGATTTTTGTGAAAATAAAAATCCAATAGAGTAATTGAAATCATGTCTAGTAACAAAATTTATCAAACTTCTTTCCATGTAGAGATACATTTAGATATAAAAAATTTCACCTTCATCAGGTAGCTTTTAAAACTATGATATAAAAAATAAAAAATTGGCTAAAATTGATTGATGTGACTCTCAATATTTCCGTAACTTTTGGTTATGTAGTTATAAACTATATAATTTACTATTACATGATGATCACTTGATTATATGTTTACACAATGTTTGCTTACTCAGAATTAAATGACACGTATGAGCCATGTTGAAAACAACTTAATAGCAAATGAAATAAAATTACAATTGTGTCATACATGATATATAAGTGATAAGTACAAATGGTTTTAACTTTGCTCACTGGACTTGAGTTTAAATTCAAATTATCTTCAAAAAGGATTTATTAGAAGAGTACATATGGACCATCAGATGAATTCAATCTATATCTGATGTTCATGATGCAAGCTCATAAGTATATAATGTTATGTTTGAGAGTTATCAATATCATTCTCTACTCTTTAACTTGAAGTTTAATGTTTTAAACTGAGAGAGAGGTGAGTAAAGTTCATCACAAAAGAGAAAGAATCACCAAGTGGGTATTTGAAAGTGTCAACTAATAAGTTCGATTAAGTATGATAAAAATATATTATTAAGTTTGAATGACATATGAAGAATATATTCTTAATCTCAAATATATTATGTTATCAAGAAGATTAAAACAAACCTCACGGTGATTTATCATTGTTGTTTGTTTCTTAATCATAATGATAAAGTATAATAAATAATTTATACTTAAAAATTTATGATTTATTTTTAATATTTGAAAAATATTAAAAAATATAATTTATTTAAAAATATTAAAATATCAAAGTATTTTGAAGTAAATTTTGTTGATAAATATTATAATATTTGTAAGAAACGATTTGAACATACTATAGTTTTTTGTAAATCATAAAACACACATTGTAGTATTGTAGATTATATAATATATCATTTGTTGAATAATGTATGAAATAAATCTATGTTTAAGATTTATGATATTATAATCTAAACAAAATTTCATTAATATTAAAAATAATAAAGAATAAAATTCCAAAATTGAACATGTTATAAATGTGAACATAATATAATTTGATTACATTATCATGGATGAAGTCAAGAGAACAACATGATGTATATGAACAATTGTTGTTCATCACTAAGGTTTAGATAGTTACATATTATGGTCAAATTATTAAATAGTAAATGTTAAGTAATAACATTAATTAGTTATAGATTTGATTAAAAAATATAATAATTATCATAGGAAGATTTTTTGATAATTTTATAACTCATTAATGCTCTTATTCCTAGTGTGAAATGTACCCTGATCTCTAGTATGTAAAATCCAGTCCTAAATTAAAAATATTCATGCTTATCTCTTATCTCATTCTATTATAACCTAATTAGATAAATATCTTTGAATTGAAAATATGTTCAAATTTTATCATTGAATAATCTTTAGGTATTAGTGATAGTGAATTTTTCACATGAAGTAATAACCTTATCATGTATAGGTTAAATTGAGTGAAATCTAATACAAAATCTCAAAATTTTCATATTTTATCTGTTACTTGAATAAATTACAACATATATTTTACAAAACAATCATATGTTCAAATATTTATGAAAAATAGAATTATACTTTCAAGAATTTTTTATCAATATTACAATTTTATTGAAAAAATTAACTTTTTTTCATAGATGATATTAGTTTCAAAGTGAAAAATATCCTTCAATTTTTTAACTTTGAATATATGTTATTTTTTCATATAAAAATTATTTGACTAATATAGCAATAACACGTTAAATAAAAAAATTTGAAAAAATTTTATTTTATTTTATTTTAATGTTATTAAAACTATTTTATTTTATTTTATTTTATTAAAAATCTCATAATCCTCTCAACTTTAAACTCTAGTTTCATGTGATTGATTTGATAAATATGTTTGTATCTTGGATATATTTAAATATAATTGTACATTATATTAAACATAAAGTGCAATCAAAATTTTATTTTAAAAAATTGTATCTACAAGTTAAAAATATAAAATAAATTTATATTTTTTACCAAAATTTATTATTTCCAAACCCCTTGAAATTTTATTCATTATTGAAAAGAAATTATTTTGGGGATTTAAATCAAATTATTGAGTGAAAATATATAATCATGTATATCTAGAAAATTGATAAGTATGTACTATTAATCAATTTTTAATTTTCAATATGTTTTTAAATTTTAGTATAAGAGATATTAGTGAATTTATTATTTTTAAGGTAAGTTTTTTCAAATCCAAAAGATAGGTCGGATTTTTTGTATTCAAATCATTTTTTTATGTGCCTTGATTGTATTACAACCTAGTTGAAAAATTATGGTGATTAGAATAAAAAGTAATGAGTTACATACTAAGATTTTGACTAGTTTCACAAACATCAAATTTAAAAATATAAACTAAAAATATATGTTTCATCAATCTTAATAATCAACCTTGTAACAAATGTCGAAAAAATTATCAATCTATGTATATATTTAAAAATATATTTTTTTTTAAATTTACAATCAAATGGATTGTTTTGCAGAATCAAAAATATCTTCATAACATGATAGTTTTAATTAATAAAAAATCAGTTAAAAAATATTTCAAATTTTTTTATATTATTATAAAAATTATTTTTATAATATAATATAAAATTAATCATAAAAAAATTTTAAAAATTGCAAAAATAAATCATAAAAAATAAAAAATAAAGATTTTTGAAAATCAAACATATTACAAGCATGATAAAGTTAAAATAATTTTTTAAATATTTAAAAATATTATACTTTTATGTTTATAAATTTATCATATTTTACTATCCATATATTTTTATTATAAATATATAAATAATTATTGATAATAAATTACAGTGGATCCAAATTCACAAGAAGCTTCAAAAAATATAGGTTTATGCACTTACTAGTATTTCTCCATAGCCATATTTTTCAAGTCTCAATTTCAAAAACTGCCTTCCAAGAAGCCCTAATTTGAACTCTACATCTTGAGCCTTAAGTCTCTATAATGACACTAGACGTGACTTCTATGATACTAACTGCATTAATGGCTCCAAGTAAGAGTTGAATTTGTTGTTGCATATGCGTACCTATCTTACTAAGGTGCTATTATATAAGTCATGACATCTATCGTGCACATACATATCGCCTCACAACATACATCATTATTATATAAAATATCACAATACATAGATTGTCATGCATCAACACAAGTGTAAAACAATTGCCCCTAACTGATGATAAGATTCCTCTGATACCAAGTAATCATTTAGCCCATTAACATAATATATGCTTCGTGGGGCTAAGATCATAAAGCCTAGTGTCATAATGCCCCATTATTAGTATCATGTATACAATACATACCATGTAATGGTCAAACCAACTTTCATATTAATCACATTGAAGATATTTCCATCACCCATTTGACATAGCATTGAGAGGAGGTATTGACACATATCATCCTCTCAAACAAGAATCACATATCAAGATACTTGCCTCTCCGCCAACTAATTCACATAATATACATCTTAAGCCTTCTTACATAACTATCAAGATTGAATATATAATATCATTAATGTTTGAAAAGTGACATATCGCATAATTATGCAATATGATCCTTCCAAACCACACCATCATAATCCTCTAATACCAAAATCCCAAAAGATAAAATCTCACATACTTGTAGAATCATGCAACTAGTAGTAACATACAATAAGGTCGATGCATTCTGCTATAAGTAAAAATAATCATTAACATGAAAACTACAAATTGCAGGTTGATATCCACCTCATTGGATGATAACATAGTGTAATCATCTCTATGATGATCAATAGTGTTGTTCTCAAATGTCATGGTCAATGCTCTTTAAAGTCTCATCCAAACATCAAGGAAATCCAAATCCAAGACTTGAACTGAGTCTCGAAGAATAATTGCAAATAAACCAAACTTTCTTAGTCCTTTCTTCACCATCTTAACAACTCTCGTTATTAAACCATCAATTTTCTGGTGACCTCTTGAGGTGGTATGATGATTTATCAACACTTAATCACACTAACCATTAAACTTGCCTAAAAATTCAGAATCTTGGTCGGTCAATATCTTCGTTAGTGCATCAAATTGACCAAGCACATATTTAAGAACACATAAGTTGTTCCTTCATTTGACTTCTCAGATAATGCTATCAACTTAATCCATTTGGATAATTTTTCACTTTACTTGTCAGACACTGATACGAACTCAATCCAATTGAAAAAATGCTCCATCATGACCAACACATATGAATGATATCATACAATCAATAACAAATGTAATGCAAAATCTAAGCTCCAATGGGTAGGGGGATGCAACTGTGGTATAGGAGCATTGAATGATGCCCAAATACAATCACATACCATACATCTAGCCATAAATTGCTTTACATTAGTCCACATACCTCTCCGTCAATAATGACTTTGAAGTAAGTAATATGTTCGTCTCACTTCAAAATAACCTAACTACTCATGAGCATGTCTGAGCAACTATGTTCTCTAATATGATAGTGGCACAACACGAATGTTATCTTCCCATCTGAACCACCAAACTTTTTGTAAAACTTGATTATGCTTTTTGATCTTACAATGTCCACCAAAACACATTTATGAAGATACTCCAACACCATCATGTCATCATGGATGTATCAGATTATTGCCAAATCTTTCTCAGTATCAATGTCTAAGGATAATAAATCCATTTTTTGATCGAGGAGGGATATCACATAACTCTCAAGAGTCAATATATTCAAAAAGTCATATACATGCCAATCTGACACCATCTCCATATCAGTATGATTGTGTCATCGAGCATCGGTTTTATCAATTGATATATGGATTTCAACTTAATCATCAAGTTGATGAGGTTGATGCTCTTGGGACCGGATATGTATCTGGGTTTTAACTTAATTCCATCTTATATGAACTCATATACTTATATATGGGTTTCAACTTAATTAGTTTGCATCATGATTCATCACTTCAAGTCTATGTACAACTGTAAAATCATATTTATGTAAGGTAAGAGCCTATCATGCAACCTTTCATGTATGCTTATCAAATTCCATCAACCATTTCATTGGTTGATGATTAGTGACAATAGTGAATGAGTTTTGACTCAAATAAAATTTGAAATTTTTCACAGCCCAAACATATGTCAGACTTGGATCCATAGTACCATCAGTGTTTGGAAGGTGATGGCATACAATTATGCAGATCCTTCCAAATCACACCATCACTACCCTCTAATACCAAAACTCTAGAAAGTAAAACCTCATATACTCGTAGAATAGTTCAACCAGCCGTAACATCCAATGTGGTTGGTGCACTCTTTTGCAAGTAAATGTAATCATCAACATGAAATCTATGAACTGAAGGTTGATATCCACCTCCTTGGATGGTAGTATAACGCAAAGTATCTCTATGTTGAGCAATAGCTAGGTTTTCAAATGCCATGGGCATTGCTCTACGGAAGAGTTCTGCCCTTTGAGAACACACCCTAATCCAAACATCAGGGTTATTCAAGTCCAAAACTTTTAACCAACTCTCAACAAATAGCTGTAGGTAAGTCTGGATCTCTACCATATAATAAAAAGTACGGTGAAAATGACGCTAGAGATGCATGCCGGATAAATCGATAACCAATGGCCAACCATGGTAGCTCGATGTCCCAGTCTCCTAGATGACTTTTCTCCAAGCCAAACTTTCTTAGTCCTCTCTTCACCGTCTGAATAACTCTCTCTGCTAGACCATCAACATCGGGATGATCTCTTGAGGTGATACAATGGTAGATCAACACTTGATCACACAAAGTCTGAAACTTGCCCAAAAACTCAGTACCCTTATCAGTCAACACTTCTGCTGATGCTCCAAATTGGCTAAGCACCGCAACTAAGAACGCATAAGCCATTCCTTCACTTGATTTGTCAGGCAAGGCCATCAACTCAATCCACTTAGAGAAATGCTCCACCATGACCAACACATGTCGATGATGTTGTATAGTCAATGACAAAGGTCTTGCAAAATCCAATATCCAACGATAACCAAGTGTCATAATCGGTAGAGGATGTAATCGTGGTGTAAGGGCATTGAATGATGCACAAACACGATCATATATCATATATCTGGCCACAAATTATTGCACCTCAGTTTGCATACCTCTCCACCAATAGTGACTTTGAAGTAAGCTATATGTTCGTTTTACTCCAAAATGACTTAACTCCTCATGAGCATATCATACCAACTGTACTCTTTGAGATGGAAGAAGCATAACACGAATGTTGCCATCTCCCTAGACTCGAAGAAGATGTCTACCTTCCCATCTGAACCGTCGAGCTCTTTGTAAAATTCAATCCCGATGTCTCGGTTTACCATCAAACCATCCTCAGTCTCAGCGTCCAAGGATAACATATCTACTCTCTGATCCAAGAGAGATATCACATAGCTCTCAAGCGCCAACATACTCAAAAAGACAGATGCATGCCAACCTGGCACCATCTCCTCATCAGTATCACCATGCCATCGAGCCTCGGTTTCGTCAACTTGACATGTACATGGGTTTTGACTTAATCCATCCGTATCACGGTTCACCACTCCAAGTTTATGAACAACCGTGAAATCATACTCATGTAGAATAAGAGCCCATCATGCAAGCTTTCTTGTAAGCTTGTCTGATTCCATCAACCATTTTAATGGTTGATGATCAGTGATGAGAGTGAAGTAGTTTCTAAACAAATAACATCTGAAATGAGTCACCGCCCAAACAGCTGTCAAACATTCTCCTTCATAAGAACTATACTTTGACTCTATTGCATTATTGGAGTGACTTGCATAAGCCACTACAAACTCCTTCCCCTCATCATCATGTTGGATAAGCACTGCTTCCAAACGCAACATACTCCAATCAATATGTACTTGAAACGGACGACCTCTCAAGGTCTCCTTAAAATAGGGACAAATGTCAATCTTACTTTGAACTCAACAAAAGCTCTCTCCTATTCATCTCCCCAATGCCACTCTTGATCTAGCTTTGTTAGCTTTGTCAAGGCTTTGGCAATAGTGCTAAATCCTTGCATATATTGACGATAAAAGTTTGCAAGTCCAAGGAAGGCTTGTATCCTACTCACATCTGAGGGTTGTCGAATACGCAAGATTGCCTCCATCTTGGTTTGCTGAACTTCCAATCCTCTTGGGTACTCTACCTACTCTTGAAAGAATTTGCACTTTCCAGAATTCAATTTGAGGCCATGAGCAATCAGTCGCTCAAATACCTCTTGCACATGTATCTCATGCTCCCTCACTGTAACACTATATACTAGAATATCATCGATGTAAGCTCATGCACAATCAAGTCCATCTAGGATCCTATCCATCATTCTTTGCAACTCAACAGGTGAATTCTTCAACCCAAATGGTATGAACTTCCACTTATACAACATTTGCTTGCCATGCAAATCAATTACCCAAAAGGCTGTCTTGGCATTATCCTCATCTTGAATCCGCAATTGATGATATACTGCTTGTAAATCCAATGTATTGAAAACCTTTACATGCCAAACCGCATCAAAGATCTCCTCAGGTGTAGGCATAGCATATCAATCAGATTTTGTCTATCAATTGATAGATTGGTAGTCACCAACCATGTGTCTATCTGTATAATTGTCATGTATATCCTTCTTGACTGGCATCACCACAACATAGGCATACTCTCCATATGATATCTCCACTAATCCAGCATCAAGAAGTTTTTGACACATACTTTGGATCAGATCTCTCTCCATATCATAATATCGATAGGAACGATAGAAGACTGGTGCATCAGTTGTCAAGTCAATACATATATAAGATCCCATCAAACAAAAAATTTCTGAAACTCCTTAGAAACCTCCACACCCTACGTATTTCTTCTCATGTCACTTTGAGACCAATCTCAATATTCCAAATCTCCTATCCATCGACGCTAGAGATAGAAGACTTAGTTTCTAGTTGCTAAACGATAACCTCTTGAGCATAAAGCTTTTTCTGCTTTCTCATACGAGGCTCCACTTTGCGTGTTAAAAAAAAAATGTTGTGCCCGAGCCAAAAAATAGTTTTTCTAGCGAAGCTCATAACGATGATGAATCATCTATAATGATTCATCAACGTAGCTTGCGGAGAGGTATATACATAGCGACTTGCTAGATGCGCGCAATTGACAACTTTGAGGTTTTTCCTCTCTGGAGCTCCGCACTTTGTTTGCTTCGCGAACAAAAGGTGCAGCATAGTGTGAACAACTCTTGTTGCTCTAGCTGTAACCTCTTGTGTTGTATCACAAAGATCTAAAGTGGTAACCACCGCTTGTTCCACGTAAAAAACCCCAACGATACTCAAAGAAGACTCTACCTCTCCTTCTCTAACATCCCCATAAGACCAAGGATGAGATCTTGGGCACCTATCGTCCCCAACTTTTACCTCCACCATCTCGGTAGGCAAAGAGTTTATCAATGGTCTTGCAATCACACATGTAGACTCTATGCATCTTTGTTTGACATGGATTGAGGCTCACAATCTATGTCAAACACTTCATGTCCATAGCATGACCCAACATTTTACATTGTGATGCCTCTAACAATGTAGGTACTGCTGTAGTACCGGTACAGAATCCCATAGCTCGCTCTCTCTCTTCAACATTGGGTTCCACCAACCGCTGCAAGTAAGAATCCCATACAAGTACAGGTCCTCCCTCTCTATAAGCATGGGAAGCTGGGTAATTCAACAATATGGGTAATGCAGCTCTTGGCTGATTCACAAGGTTCACCACTGCCATGAGTTACTTGTCAGCATAGACCACTACCTAGGAGTATCTACTCACATCAAAATACTCTCCACTGTGAGATACGAGGGCCTCTCCACTCCGTCATATGCTCGTAATAAAACCTCCCTTGGAAGAAGGTTTGTCCACCATAGACGTGGACGGTGTGCACGTAATCCTACTCTCGATGCATCAAGTAATACCGCTGGTCCAATCCATGACCGTACCTGATGTGCACTCGTCATCATCCATGTATGTGGATCATCCAACAAGGAAATATTCTTCAAAATGTATGCCGAAGAATAGGTCTTTTGTGAATGGAGAGATTGTAACACACGTAACATTTCCCAAAACATGCCAGAATATGAATCCTCTAGCCCATGACCATTACTAGCCAATGTGTGTCCATGACATGGCCATCCAACAATAATCAAATATATGGTGTCATGCTGAGCAAGATCTTGCACCCCCAACAACAAAATATCTCACGGCAAGGCCTGTTGAAATCCTTGAACTGCCAACAATGGTAGTTTTATCTTCACACCAACTGTGCCATATGGTGTAATGAGATGCCCATGAGCAGAAGAAGTTTTTGCTTAAGAATTTATCATTTAGCTACTAGATACTACACCATCTATCTTGAATGTTGATGGAAATGATATTTGGGATATTGAGATTGGTTTCAAAGTGACAGGAGAAGAAAGACATAGATTATGGAGATTTCTAAGGAGTTTCAAAAACCAATATGCCTTTAGTATGAAGGATTTAGAAATATTACATACGAATTGATTTGTTAAGTGATGCACTTGTCTTTTGTTGTTCTTATTAATATAGCAATATGGAAAGAGATTTGATCCAAAATAAGTGTAATGACTTTCTTGAGGCTTGATTAGTGGAGATACTATATAATATGTCTATGTTGTAATCATTAAAAACATGAATAGAAGAGAGATTTTGTTGAGTTCAAAGAAAGATTGACATTTGCTCCTATTTTGAGTAGACCAGTGAGAGATCATCCATTTCAAATACATATTGATTGGAGTATGTTGGGTTTCAAAGCAACACTCATCCAACATAATGATGAAGAGAAAGAGTTTGTATTATCTTATGCAAGTCGTTATAATAATGCAGCGGAGTCAAAGTATAATTTTTAGTTTTGCAAGCAAGCTAGAAATGTATGTTATGTGGATCAATTGGTGGAGCAACCAATATGTTGATTTGTGATTCTTGTTTGAGAGGATGACATATGTCATGTTTCACACCTCCTTTCAATGCGGTGTCTAGTGGGCGATGGAGATGTCCTCGATGCGATTAGCAGGCAAGCACGTTTGACCGATACATGGTATGTAATGGTCAAACGTGGTGACTAACAATGGGGCATTGTAGCATCCGACCTCTTGATCTTAGCCCCACGAAGGGCATATCATGTTGTGGACTAGATGGCTACCTTGTGTTAGAGTGACCTAACCGCCACCTAGGGGGACAATTGTGGTACATTTGTGTTGGTGTATGATGATCTATGTATTGTGATGTTTGATGTGACAGCGATGTATGTTGTGATGCGATATGTAGTGATGCGATATGTATGTGCACAACAACTGTCATGATTTATGTAGTAGCGTCTCAAGTTAGATAGGTGCGCGTATAATGCAGTAGATATAATAGTTACAGCCGATTGTGTAATTAGCGCCGTTCACATTGGAACTCTCGTTAGGACCGACAACACCGTTAGGAGTCTTAGGGCTGAAGGGATAGAGTTTGAATTAGCGTTCCTTGAAGAGTAATTTTTGAAGTTGAGCCTTTGAGAGTGTGGTTATGGTGGATAGTAGCTAGTATGGGAACTTGTAGTCTTTGAAGCACAAAGTGGGTTTGGCTCGATTCTAATCTCTCTTTTATGCTATGGTTATGAGCGGAGTGTCCTTGTGGACATTTTGAGAGTAGAAAAGATTATTATGGTACACTTATGTTGATGTATGACGATCTATGTATTGTGATGTTTGATGTGACGACGATGTATGTTTTGATGCGATATGTATGTGCACGACATATATACACTCCAATCCTCAAAAGAGACTATCAATACACTAAATAAATAGCCCTCAGGTTGTATATATGATAATCTGCTCCTAATTAGTGTTTACTTCTCAATTATTGTATATTGGTATAATACAAAAAATGAGGAGTGGAGGTCCAAAATAACTCAATTGCTACTAGTGTAGTATACACTAATTAAATTATTGTTCGTAATATATGATACACTATTTGCAATTGGACTTTTGGCTCTTCATATCTCAATTAGTATACATTATAATTATAATTATATATATATATATATATAAGATAGATTGGCGTACATATTTACTTAGGTACACTTGATTGATATAGATATTTAAATGAAAAATATACACTAACCATGATAATCTTTATTTATGTATGAACTAATTTACAAATCATATTTTAAAATATAATAGAGAAATTTTATTAGAAAATAGATGAAATATCTTATTTAATTTAATTAGATGTTATATTAAAGTTAAACTTGATGGCTTAAAAAAACTCATAAGTTGGAGATTCTTTATGAGTACTCTAGGTTATGAAGCTTCTTATATGAACAAAACATTGCGTTGTGATATGAGAGTTTGGACAATATAGTCCTTAAGCTTTTGAATCACTTAAACCTCAAATATATGCTCCAAATAAATGAGTGAAATTTAATTTTAAAAATTTTAAATAGATAAAAGAATTGATAAAAATATCTATCATGAAGGATGTAAGAATGGTCAAAAGTTAAAATTTTAACCCTTATTGATGTTTATTTATCTTAAAAAAATTTTCATCCATTGATTAATATAACTAAACTACCATATAAATTAGATTTATTCATTAATTACGAAATTATCTCTAGATTTTATATAATATGATGTACATACACTAATTATGAAATAATATATTGCTTTGTTAGTCAATACTTCTCTTATGAAAAATTAGATAGCAAAATTTGTGTGGATCTTCAATAAAAATAACCGGAGAAAGTATAATAACAAAAGGGATGGGAAGATCCCATCAAATCGTACAAGGATGGAACCAAACCGGTAACATGCGGCTAGGCCCCAATAGTATCACATTGGGAAATATGTCCTACAACACCTAAGATATGTGAACTATCCAAGTCGAAAGGTCTACAAACAACAAGAGTATCTGAAGAAGCATCACCTAACGTGATTGCTCTCCTATGGATTGCACCAGCTAGTGCTCTCTGTAGAACAATGGAAACACGTTCCCTAAAATAGGCTATGCAGTAAGCTAAAGAGAGTGATACCCCATGTCCCCTAGTATGGTAGGCTCTCGCACACTCCCTCACTAACATGTCGAAGTCGGTGTCCATAGCTCCATATAACTCCAAAGCTAGAGGAACAAAGAGGTGACCTCTCTACATACCTCTATACTTGGAGACCTTGGCTGCTGCCGCTCCACTTGCCGCCCATCCTGGAGGATGGGTGATCCTCCAGGATGGGCGGCGACCCCCTCTGAAATTGTGTCTCTAGTAGGATCTGTAACCACCACATCAGCCACAGTGACCTGGTCCTCCCGAACCAAGTACAAGTCTGCCCTAACCCTAGTCGACTGCAAGGCATACCAACGCTCTCTCCATGTGAGGTATCCACCCTCTCGCGCCATAGCAAACACCACATCCCTAATGACATCATGGGTAGCTATCCTCTGCCCTCCGAATGGACAACGAGTCATATGAACACCTGCTGCATCTAAAGTGATACCACACTCACATGTGAGTAAAGAAGATGTAGATGGATGTACGAAGCCAAGATAGAACCTCATCGCTGTGGAGAAAGTAGCTGGTGCGAGTCGGAAAGTCCTGATGCATGGTCGAGCCAAGATCCACGAGCTTGCACCCTTTCCGGAGCAAGAGCGAGCTCTAGTAGTACGAGGAATGGCCGGATCCACTAAGAGTGAATGTAGAGTCTCCTGAAACTGTCGGTCCATCAAGATAGACTGTAGACCCCTAGTCCAATCGGTAGCCAAAGAGGAAAAAGATGGGAACTCATGTCGTACCTCCCGTGGTAAAGCATCTCTCGTATGTCGTAATAATACCTGTAAGGGAAATGATCCCGTATTGACGTCCCTCATATATATCGTTATTTTTAAAATTTATTTGTGTTATAAATTTTGTATATAAATATTATGATAACTCAGAAAAAAAATTGCGAATTTTATTCAAATTCAACGACTCTAAGCTATTTTCAAACATAAGGGGTAAAATCTCATAATTAGATTTGATGTCTCCATGTGTAATTGTGTATTATGATGATTTTTCATTTCATTGGAATGAAATTGTTATTTAATATATAAATTTTTTTCAGATCTATTAAAAAATACCTATACTATTATTGTTAAAAAAAGTATATAGTTTTTAAGGTCTTTAAATATATTTGACTTAATAATATAAATATAAAATATTTTCATTTGAATTTTTTTTAAATTATCTGTTTTATTTTTAAACATCAAATTTTTATAAATATTAAAGTATATTTCATATATATGTTAAATATTGATTGTGATACATTTAAATTGTGTATATACACTTCAATCTTTGTTTTTAAATTTTTTTAAAACATATCATATGTATTAAAAATAAATATGTATCACATGTTTTAAAAAATTTTGTTATAATACTTTTGTTAGAATTTTAAAAAGATAAAAATAAATTTTTTATTTGAGGAAAAAATTTTATTATATATAATAAATTATTTTTATTTATATATATTTAAAATTATCTTTCATGAGGATAAGATTTAAATATTATTTTTTTGAATACAAGGATCATAATATCTCTGTAATAAATTATGAATCCGATATGTTGTTATATATGCCATTGATTTTTCTAAAATCTTATCAATTGTAATTAAAGAAAAGCTAGAATAATGAAAGATCATGTAAGATATTACAATAGGTAAACAAAGAAGTAGCATTAAAAAATACTATATATTTAATATTTTTTTTCATAAAAGCTATATTAGATGCTTGTAAATTATCGGAAAATTTGACATGATTGAAAATTTAAGATGACTTAATACTATGTTCATATGAATGATATATGGTTATATGAAAGAAAAAAATGACAATAAATAAATTCTTAAAAATAACAATGGAGTTTCCATGCTGGAATGATTTATTAGCATTGTAACACAAGTATCATTCTTGTTCTCAATTGAGTGTATAATCTTTGCATATTTGTTTTGATCATTGATGTATTTTGCTTACATGAATATTTGAATTACAAACTTTCAAAATATTTTAAGTTAAAAAAATAGAGATTAAAATTAAAATTTTTTCCTTTTTTGTGGTATGCACAGTATTCTAAAGTTTTATCAAATTTTATTTTAAAAAATATTTTAATCAAATAATATGACAAAAGTTACACCTTGTTTTTGAGAAATTAGTCCACTACACCCTACGGTTCTTATACGATCATGTTAGTCATTATTTTTACATTATAACTGTCTGCTTGCAAAGTCTTGCTGTCACTTACCATTATTACTATCCATTCCAGGTATTTGAAAATTTCAAATACCTGGAGTGAATAATCTTCTTGCTGTGGATTGACTTACTCCATCGTTTTAAGTCTTCATTGATTTATATGGTTGCAGCATAAAGATCAAGGGCATAAAAAAATCAGGCGGACGAAATTCGTGTATGTTCAACGACACAGAGGACCAAGTCGTCTCGTCCCCTCCTGGTGGAGATCAAACTGGACAAAGTGGGAATATATAATCTAGACACACAGGTATCCGTCCCTGAAGAGCAAATGTCACATTTCTTGGTAATAAAATAGCTAACTAAAATCTAAGAATACTACGATATGAATCACCACGTTGAGAATCACCAGTGTCTAACTCTGTATCAACTAAAACTGTACTTTGATAACATCAATCAATTTAATGTATGTTTGTATTGTAAAACCAATGATGTATTTAGATCCGATAAGAAATTACTAACTGGCCGCCTTCTCTTTGTGAAAAAGGATGATCTACTCTGTGACCATTAAATTGTTATTAAATTAGTTATTAAATTGGAGCCAGTCGTATTACAGTCCATTTGTTCCAAATCAGTGAGACAGATTATGACATCATTCGATTTGAAAGATTGAAGGTCAGTGAGTGCGTTCTTTTCAACGTTCCGATAGCCAACTTGTGCATCCAAACCCCGTATTAACATTTGGTCGAGGCGCTAATAATGGCTACACCTCATGCAGGAGTCTGAATAATCTGCCGAAGTGAAGGACCGATGTTGTCGGTTTGACAAAGACCTCCAGTTTAAATGTTCAACACATTCTTAGGTTAAATGGTAATTTCTCAGTCACCGAAGTCGAACTTCGATTGCAGCTCGTCTTGGGTAGTTTCAATATAAACCTGTAAACAAGTTTTAGCTGATGATTGTGAATGCAGAGGCTGATTCATCAAGGATTCGCTTTTGAGACTTTCATTCAGACTCTTCAAAAGTAGCAATACGTGTCTATGTACGGTGAATCTGGAAATGTTCGTTCACAGATCCGCCAAAAAGCTCTTCACGAGAGTCACATGTTTTTACTAACCATAATCACAATTTCTTGTTAGGATCAACCAGATCCACGGCATTCTTTCCAATACCAGGAAACGATATCCACAGAAAAAGTTCTCTCTTTAGATTCAGAAGCCCACATATCCTCAAATGATCCACTTTTGAGTATTTTCGAGCATTTTCTGCTAGAGTTCTAATGCTTGCTCAGTTTATCGGCTAAGGTTCAAATCCGCGATTATTTAAAGTGAACTACGGTAATGAGCTAAGAAATCGATAATTATGTCAACTTATCGCTGTTTGCCTGCGATTGGATATCAGAAGGGAGAGGGTGGGAGTCATGATCTTATGTCGGATATAAGATAAGCTCAGCTGAACGATTTGGGGTGATACTTTCGTACGTGTCTCTCAATTCTTTCATCGGAATAATGATTGGAGTGGGGCTGGTCAGTCAAAAGAAAGAAAAGGGAAAAAGTGATATCCAACCATCAATAGATTGCCTTGCTCCTCCGAGTATATAAACATCTGATTCAAGCATCTCTTGTATACTGAACTCACGAAGAACCAAGCTGTTTTCGACGCTTTCGTCGGCAGGATTGAGGTGAGCTCGAAACCAAATCCCAGTGCACACTGTGAATCATGATCAGATATCGACTTCACTTATACTAGTACCTTACCAGGTTTTGCTTATAGTGTGTCGTCACGTAGACTTTTAAGCAAGCGAATTCCTCGATTCGAGAGTTATTGTGACATAAGCTCGAGCTCCAGGAGACAAGAATGCAGGAATGAGATTAGAATTGTACTCATTTATTTCGTTTGCCTTAAGTGCTTATGCGGCAGCTCGGTGAAGAGAATCCTATTCTGAAGTGCATGGTTTCTCTGCAGGCACCAGTGTACTCTACAAAATGGCTCGTACATCGGCCGCTGCATACCTTTTGCTGCTATGCGGCAGTTCGTTGATGCTCACGAGCTCGGTGGAAGCTTTTACGAGCGTGCTGCTGCAAGGTTCCACCATGTATTCTGAAGACTATCTTCAAGAGGGACCTTATCAGTTGAAAATGCAATCTGACTGCAACCTTGTGTTGTACAAGAATGGGGGACCGATCTGGTCGACGGGTACCAATGGTCGAGGCAACAACTGCCAGTTCAGACTGCAGCGAGATGGAAACGCTGTACTCTATACTGACAGAAATCAAGCCTTGTTTGCATCTAACACTGCCAACATGAACAACGGTGATCACTACATTATTCTCCAGTGCGATGGCAACGTGGTGATGTACACTGCAGGCGGGTACGCCGTTTGGGCGACCAACACGGGCGGAAGGGTCGAGTACATCGATCTCGGCACACCTGCCACTCCAACTATCAACTCCACCTCGTCGGATGTCATTACCTCTGTGCCAGGAGGACATTCTGACGAATGAGCTGATAAGGAGAAATCCTTCAGTCAGTCACCTTCCTAAGAAGTGAACTAACTCTGAATATGGCAGATCCAAACAGATATATGCAAAAGAATGATAATCTTTCGCATAAACTTAGTTTTTCTCGAGTTGGATCTGCATCCAACCTTTGTCTGGTATTATAAATAAATCATCTATATAGATAGAGATAGTCAGATTTTGCTAAATAAACGTTCAAATTCTGAAGGTATGGTGTTCACTTCTGGGATCATACTCTAGTATATGAGTTTGACGAGCTTCGGGCAAGTCTGTAGAAGATATGCCCCCTCGAAAACCTGCTAAGTTTTCTGTGCATGTTTTTACTCCAGTAAAATCTCGGTGTGCATTTGAAAAGTCGGCCACGTTGAGAATGTGGTGATGGATGGACATTATATTGGGGTTTTGTAGTCTGGGAATGTGGATCTGACACTCTAAACATCCGAACTTCATGCATGAAACGAGGATGTCCAAGTGGAGGAGCGTGAAAAATCGTGCAGCTAGCCACAGCTCTATATATATGTATTTGCATGCAACCACATATTATACTGAAGTGACGAGCAATTTATCTATGTTTCCACAAGGGATCTGCTCCCGTTCATTATAAATAATGCATTCTCATCTCATCTGTCTGCTGTTTTGCCCGTAATATGTTACCCTGACCTCCACTGCTGGTTTGTAGACTTAGTTCCGGGTAAGCACATGTACTGTAATTTGTTGGTATCAAAATCAGATAGAACTTGCTGCAACGCTTAGGCTGCTTCTATTCGGTTAATTAATAGGATAATATAGGGTTATTATTTAGATTCTTTAAATTAACTTTGATAAAATAAAAATTCTTTAACTTGATTAAAATCTTTAAAAATTTGAATTTTTTTTTCTATGAGCTAACCCGAATTCATCTGTGGTTTGTAAAAATACAAAGATTTAGTATTACATATAATATGAATATGTTGTTTGATGCTGATGAAAATTCATATGAAATCATTGTTGAACTGGAAAAAAACTTGAATTTCCGATTTTTCTAATATTTTTCTTTTTCCAAATAAAATAATTTTATATTTAAATATTTGAACATAAATTTTATTTAGGAATAATATGATAGAAATATCAAATCTACAAAAAAATAAAAAATATTTTAATTTTAATTTTTTGATTGAAAGCTTAATTGAATTTTTTTTTACATTATACTTCAATAAAAATAATAAAAGTCAATTTTTTGTTAAAATAATGTTTTTAAAACTTAGCATAATATATATAAAAATTTTGCATAAAATTTTAATTTTCAACATTCTGATGTGAAGAGTAAATCTATAATATCAATAATAAATAAAAAAGTTAAATGATATTATTGATATATTATGATATCATAATTTATTAATTAAATCTAAATTATTTGAGATTATTAATTTCGATTTGCAATGTTTTTGCTTGCATGATATTTGACTGCTTTCTATAAGCGAAAAAAATCTAATCATTTCTAATTACTAATTTTAAGAACAGATTATGAAGCTTATTCTTCTAGAGAAGTAGAAGATATTGAATATTGTATTTTCAAGATTAATCAATTTCAGAAAATTGAAACTTGTTGTAAACTATGATAACATATGACCCTAAATTGAAAATAATGGAATTATTTTTTTTGGGTCATCTTGTTATAAGAATTCTTATATAATTTTTTCCTCAGCAAGAATTTCAAAGCTGCTATGTATAATTCTTATTTGTTGAAACAAATTCTATACCTCTGTTATTTTCATTCACTATATGTAAGGGTTCTAGGTACTTGTTCCACACATATATTACGACTTCCTAAAATGAAATCTTAAGCAATTGTACATTAATCCTTATTAGTGTATGTGCTCATATAGCGTGGGTCCTCAATTAATGTGGGTCACATTAATTTAGGTAAAATGATTTTTTTCAGCCATCTTACAATAATTTAGGCTTAGATTTTTTTGACAAAAAAATCGTGATTGGAGAATATTTTTCAATGCTAAAAAAGGCATGGAGAATATATCAAAATTCATTTGTCATCAATATAAGTCAGAACAAGCTTATATATAAGAGATACTCAACTTCACCCTTGCTTGCAACTTTTGCTTATGACTTTGAGATAGTCACATTAGTGCTTCCATAGTGGACAATTAGGCCATATGTACAACTCCATTAGATTTCGAAGTTTGGATTAAAGCTCAGGCGGATAGTGAAAATAAAAATAAAAAGATGTTGGTGTTTAATGAGAGCAAAGTGGGAGGATTGCTTGATGTAACCACTACAACAAAGTCAATTCAAAAATTCTTGTTCAACATGTGTCAGATCAAGTAAGAAATTCAGAGTCCATTAATATAGGATAAAAAAAACACGAAACAAGAAGTCAACCGATTAGAGCAAAGCTCTCCACTACTCATCAACACGTTCCAAAAGTGAAGGTACATTGAATTGTGAAATGGATGATTGAAAATATAGACATAGCCCTCTATGTCTATATTTTCTTGTTTTGAAGGTGGTTGCATAAAATTAAAATATTCATGCAAAGCGAGACATATTGTATTCCATTTTTTGGTGCCAAATTTAGGATTTGTAGGTTTAGAGTTTGTGACTTATAGATGTAGGTCTTGCTTGCACCTTAAAGTTTTACCAACCCTATGTGTTGAACAGTGGCTCTTTGTTGAAATATTGTCTTGTGTGTTGTTGATTGGACAAAACTTTGTTACAATTAGATCAAAATTGTGGGCCAATCTTATCTAAACAAGCAAGGATTTTGAAAGTATCAAATATAGGCCCAAAGCCTAAAAAATCAATTTCATGTCTTGGGTTTGAAATTATTTAAAGAACATGTTGGAGTGATGTCATAATCATGAAAATTTATTTTTTTTCTTATGACAATAATCAAATTATCAAAGGGTAGTTGTGTACATATAATGCAGTAATATGCAATATCATTTTCTTATTGGTTGTCCAATTGAAGCATGTTGCCCCTGCCATCCAATCAAAGAAGTAAACCATCAAAGACAAAGGGCAATTATTCATAATAGTCACCTTGTTGAGTGGTCTATAATCTACACACAACCATGACATCATCCCTTTTTTTGAAAAAAAGGATGGTGTCCCGTATGATGGCTTATTGGTTTGAATATACACTTTGGCAAGAAACTCCCCCATTTGCCTTTTTAACTCTGTAAGTTCCACTCGGATAAATTGATAAGGTGACTTGGTGGGTAACATTATCTACAAGATAACTTTCTTCTCATGGTTGACTTCATATTTAGGTGATAACTTCAAATGTAACTCATTTATCAAAACTTCTTCAAATTTCTCTGGCAAATCATTAAATTTGACATATTTTTTATCATAGACATGTCTTTGATCCTATTTGTTGATCCCTAGTTCTTGAATTCCCCGTCATCTACTTGACTTAGATCATATTTTTTGACATTTTTCCTCATAATATGTGTCATCCACTTGGCTTATTATGCATAACATCATCTCTACTGCATGCATCAAATGTACATTGCATGATACTTTCTTTCATAATCTTTTTAGAAGTTTCACTCCCCATGTTTTTTTTATCTTGATGTTCATCATCAATGGTTTGTGACTTAATTCTACCTCATATATGTCCAAAAATATGTTCAATAATACTACATCAATTGATTCCATCTCACACACTAAGAGATTCTCATGTATTTTAATTTTTTCATATTTAGACACATTTGGATTTGATGACCAACAACAATTTCAAAGTTTGGTGTCTTTTGCCCTTAGCAAACTACAACTTTATGGGCTGGTACATGTTGGTTGTTGACAAACCCAACTCCTCCACCAACCTTAGATTTAACAATGGATTGGTTGCCCATATATGCACAAGTTAATGCATTTATGTTCTAAGCACTCACCTTGGATTTGGTGCAACTCTTGGTCATGTGCTCTAGTTTTCACATCTAAAGTAGGTCAACTTAAACTTATTACCTTTGATTGATGCCAAATCCGTGAATTTCTTGAGAAAAAAATTATTTCATTAGGGCTTGAATTTCAGAAAAATCTAGATTCTCATCATTTCATGATTTTTTAAAGCCTTTCTTCTTGTGGACTTTTTCTAGATTGAGCTGCTCAAATGGCTTTGATTGAATCTTTTCATTGTCATCAATAGATTCCACCAGCTTAAAGAGTTTGGCACAAGTATTTGGAAAAGAGAACATACATAAAAAGTATTTTTTCAGTGTTAGAATTTAGCCCTACTAACAATTTACATTTCATTGAAAAGTCACCGAATTTTGGATTAAGATTTAGTTTTGTAATGAACTCCCGCAAAACTAAACTCAATCTTTTCATTTGTTTCAACCTGAAAATCTCGTTTCCATCTTGAAGTTTTTGGAACTTTGGAGTAAATCCGTTCACCAAAAGTGAATTCATTCCATTTTGAAGACATCCATTCAGGGTATTTGTTGCAATAGTACTTCCACCATCATAAAGTATATTTCTAACATAAGATTACAACCATCCTTGCCTTGTCATATTCTATCGATTTTTGAACTTCAAAATGTAGCTCAAATTTAGTTATAAACTCGCCCACTTTTGTGGCTTTATGTAACCATCTTTAGTTAGTGAGAACTAAAGTAAAGGTTACACAAGGAAGAGATAGATAGTCTTGAGTTGACTATTAGTGGAGTATCTAAAGGTGCCACATCAACAATCCGTGTGCTCATAGGGATGACCGTGATGTCATCAATCCACGAGGAATTGAATGGATGGTGGTTGTGTAACCTTATCTAGTTTGTACCTTTTTGAGGACCATATATGGAGAAAGAGAAACTATTGAGTGATCTCTCAACTTCATAATTTCTTGAGCTATTCGAGTGGTCTCTCCTCACTTCCCTAGTGTTACAATGGTATCAGAGTATGGATTACCCCTCTTGGAATAGCAAAACGATGATGATAATTTTAAGTTCTTGAGAGTTGTATAAATACTAGCAGAGGTCCTTGATCTGCATGTAGAGTAAGGGGGAAAGGGAAAACTCTGGGCTGCAGGTATGGATGTGCCTAAGAGAAATCATGTACTAAACTTTCCATTTCCCAATCTATTCAACATCCATATTCGATTTATGAAGAATGATGTTTTTAGAGTGTACCTTGTGGTAAATTGGGATGCAGATTTTATGGCTCGAGTGATTGCATAACCAGTACCTATGATATACAGTTATGGAGAAACGTGGAATTGTAGCATTTACATTCTATATTGAAAGTTGGATGGATTTGAATCGTGAACCATTTACACCGATTCCGTTCAACACGTATGTAGAAATTAGAACGATTTATCAACAAAAGAGAGTGTGGAGGGATTTTATTGTTAGGAATTATGGTAAAGAGTACTACACATCTGTAATAGGATCACCTCGGCCTTTTGTGATTCCTATTTTGAGAGATTGGATTGTTATAATACTTACATTGTTTTAGTTTGAGTGGTGGAGAAGCATGGAAACATGAGTTTCTATGAGTGAAATTCTAAACTCAATCATGATAGAAATGAAAGAGTTAAGAAAAGCTATTGTAGATGGACATACAAAGCAACAAGCCATAGAGTACAAGATCTCTGCATTAGAGAGTGAGAAGGTAGAGAGAGAAAGAGTTGGTGAGATGGAAGTGGAAATTCCAATACAAGAAACTCAATCCCAACAGCAAGCGACTGCTATTGCCAACGAAGAGGCAAATATGAGACGACTTCAAGAGTTGAAAGATCAAACCAATCTCTTACTTCGTATGGGAAAGTCATGTAAAGTGGAAGCCTACAAGGGTAGTAGAGCCATGGGAGTTTTGGAGGGATGGATCATGAGGATGAATATACATCTATCACATTTTCATGTTTTTGATTTTATTGCAGGAATGTTCATGCGGTCTTATCTCATGGATAAGGCTCTTACATGGTACACTACATGGGAACGAATACTTTCAAAATGATGTGCTTCTATTTCATGGAGTGGGATGCAAGAGAGCTTCTTCATAACTTTCAAGCTGTGGATTTCCTTCAAACCGCAAGAATGAAGTTGTGGGATTTGAAGCAGAAAGAAGGCATACATGAATACATTGAAGAATTTCGTGATCTTCAAGTATCCATTATAAATATGAGTGGAGCAAAAGCCTTAGATGTCTTCAAACGAGGTTTGAAGGAGAGAGTGCGAAAGGAGATGATGGTGAGTAATCCATCCATATTGAATGAAACAATCGCAATTGCTCAATGGATTTCGGCTGCTTATGGGATCACACACGGTGAACAATCAAGTAATGTTCAAGAACCACTTGGCCCAACACCCATGAAGTTGGTGCAAATAATGAAATGGTTAATCGTGGAGGAATTGGAGGTTCGTGACAATCGTCAATGTTATTCATGTGGGAGGATAGTTCACATTGCCAAGTTCTGTAGAACTCGATCAGGACCATCTGGAGGAATACCTATGTTGTGAAGGTCTTTCAACAATATGGAAGGAGGGGAATACGACAATGAAGACGAGATCTTGTAGGGAAACGGAGATCACCAGTAAACTTACCTTGTGGCCTTATTGGTTCCACTAAATGAAAAAAAGGTGGTGTTGGAAGAAGATAATGATTGGAAGCTCATGGAGGGAGCAAGAAACAAACACGATTGATTGTCACAGATGGGATGATGAAAGTACACAAGGTGAGAGTCCTAATTGATCTTGGAGCAACAGAAAATTTTCTATAACAATCTGTTGCAATGAAATTAGGATTGATTTTGATGAAGGATGTGAGTGAGGAAGTGGAGTTGCCAAAGGGGCAAACTGAACCACTTGAGACATTAGCACGGAGTGTACAACTAGCCATATGAGGGTACCAAGAAGAGATTGAATGGAGAGTTATCCGATTAGCTTGATATGATGTCATCCTAGGAATGTCATGGATGGAGCAATACAATCCAGGGGTAGATTGGAGAAAAAAAGTAGTAAAAAGTAGTGGATGGAAGATTTACGGAGATAGAAGCAGATCTCAGAATAAAAGCTTACCTCTCTTTGTGATTGATAAGACTATCATTTCTAGAGGTGATGTATGTTTCTTGGGACTTATAAGAGATGTTGCTAGTTCTAAGGATAATCTTTACATTCCGGAATCATTGAGCGATATTATTACGGAGTATAAGGATCTCTTCGTAGATGATCTACCAATAGGATTGCCACCTAAGAGGCATGTAGATCACAAGATTGAGGTGATACCCTGAACCACTCCAACGTGCAAAGCTCCATATCGTTTGGTTCCAAATGAGTTGGAGGAATGTAAAGCTCAAGTGGAGGAGATGTAAAGAAAGGGGTTCATACAACCAAGCATTTCACCTTATGGAGCCCTTGTGCTATTTGTGAAGAAGAAGGATGGGAGTATGAGATTGTGCATTGACTATCGTGGGTTGAATCAACAACGGTAAAAAATAAGTATCCATTACCTCGAATGGATGATTTGTTTGACCAACTTCAAGGGGTGAAGTACTTCACCAAACTGGATTTGAGGAGCGGGTACAACTTGATTTGAATTGCTGATGAAAGTGTTTAAAAGATAGCTTTTCGTACTAGGTATGGTCACTTTGAGTATCTAGTGATGCCTTTTGATCTCACTAACACACCTGCCACATTTTTCATCCTTATTTTGACAAATTTGTTATTATTTTTTTGGATGATATTTTGGTATATAGTACAACCTTAGAAGATCATAGACGACATTTACGAAAGGTACTTTAGGTTTTGCAAGAAAATGAGTTATATGCCAAAGCTTCAAAATGTGAATTTGGCAAATCAGAAGTAGATTATTTAGGCCATCAAGTCACAGCGGAGGGAATCCAAGTGATGAATGAGAAGATAGAAGCCATACAAAAATGGAGAACACCATAGGAGCAAACTCGGCTAAAGAGTTTTTTAGGTTTTACCGATTTGTTAAAGCTTTTGCATGCCTTGCAATGGAGATGCAAAACCACACAAGAGTTAGTCTTTCAAGCATTGAAAATGCTTTTTGCATGCACCTATTCTCAAGTGGTATGATCCTAATCGATCAATCAAGTTGACTAGTGATGCATCAGGTACAACATGGGATGGAATTCTTCAACGGGAGTGGGAGGATGGTTGGCATCTGGTTTCCTTTTTCTCCCGAAAGTTGGTGGCACTCCGAAAGAGAATGGGAGGATGGTTGGTATTTTGGAAGACACTTCCAGTGGTCTATGCTGACATGTCACCTATGGCAGTGGTGAATCTTGTGGGTCAGCCAAGAGCTACATTACCCATGTTGTTGAATTACCCAACTTCCCATGCTTAAAGAGAGGGAGGACCTTGACTTGTATGGAATTCTCGCTTGCAGCGGTTGGTGGAACCCAACGCTGAAGAGAGAGAGCGAGCTATGGGATTTTGTACTGTGACCTCCGGGCTGACTCTCACTCAGGTTTACCTCTGATGGCTTTTTGGAAGCTCATCATGAATCTAGAAGGACTTAGTCCCACCCTATGACCATGACCCTATTGCTCACTCTTACACAAACTCTCAAAAGGCCAAGCTCCATTATGCACATTATCACCAAGAGTAAGATATCACTCAAAAGGAAAGGGATACTTTGGCAATTAAAGTCTTCATTGAATCAAGGCTCCACTCCGAACATGACGTCTCCAAGAACCAAGCTCCTCAAAACTAAGATCACCACACTATCTTCTCCCAAAACTAACTTCCATTGAAAAACTACTTGAGAGGTGCTTCTCAACCTCTCTATTTATACTACTTAGAATCTTACCCTAGTAACTACAAGTAATCACCATGTAACTTCCTCTTACCAAGTTTAAACGAGGTAGAGATCACAAACCCCAATGAAAAGGGTACATGGCAACATGCAATTGGTCCACTTGGATCTTCTAGAAGTCCAACTACTCCCTAATTGACTTCTAGTGTACAAAGTCAATCTCGCCCCTAGATTTAAGGGTCCTCACCAAGTCCAACCAATGAAAACTAGTCCAAGTCAAGGGAAGTCAAGATATCCATATGATGGAATCTATTTCTTGATTCCTACTAAACAACAAAATAGTAGTTCTCATCTACCACACCAAAAGTTACTCTATATTTCCCTCCAACTTAACCATAACTAGCTAAACATAGTCATGACCAAGATAAACTTAGGCACAATTTAGATATACTTACATTTTATCCTATATGTACAACCCTGGGTCTTACAGTACCGGTACTACAGCACTACCTACATTGTCAGAGGCATCATGACGTAAGGTGTTGGATCAGGCTATGGACCTGAATTGTTTGACATGGATTGTGAGCCTTGAATTGGTTAAGCAGAGAAGCATACGATCCACATGTATGATTGCAAGACCATTGGTAAGCTCTTTGCCTACCGAGACAGTAGAGGCAAAAGCTGGGGACGAGAAGTGCCCAAGATCTCATCCTTGGTCTTATGGGGATGTTAGAGAAGGAGAGGTAGGGTCTTCTTCGAGTATCATTGGAGTTTTTTGTGCAGAGCAAGCGATGGTTACCACTTTAGACCTTTGTGATACAACACAAGAGGTTACAGCTACAACAACAGGAGTTGTTCACACTAAGATAGTGGAGCCTGGTATGAGAGAGCAGAAAAAGCTTTCTTCTCAAGAGGTTGCCATTTAACAATTAGATACTACGTCTTCTATCTCTAGTGTTGATGGAGAGGAGATTTGGGATATTGAGATTGGTCCCAAAGTGACAGGAGAAGAAAGACTTAAGGTAAGGAGGTTTCTAAGGAGTTTCCGAAACTGTTTTGCCTTCAGTATGAAGGATTTAGGTTGTTTGAAGGGACCTGACATACGAATTGACTTGACAATAGATGCACCAGTCTTCCGTCATCCATATCGATACAGTGATATGATCCAAAGTAGGTGTCAAGATCTTCTTGAGGCTGAATTAGTAGAGATATCATATGGAGAGTAGACACATCTTCTCTCCTTTTCTATGTTTGCTTCAAACTTGCAACAACTTTTTTTTTTCTTATTGATCATGACGATGTCCATTTAGAAGATTTTTGACATCAATCTCAAAAGGATTTAAGATTTATTAAATTGAATCTCTATATGTTTAAGAAACTACATCAATTTAAAAGGATTTAAGATTTATCAAATTGAATTCTATATGTCTCATTTAGTCTCTTAAAAAAAAATGTCAAAATTCCGACTCAAATTGATTTATCTATGTGCCATTCAGCCAAGATACATGAGGCTAAAAATAATTATAATTATAATTAATAAATATCACAATATTTTTTATTAAGCTCATATTTTATGAATCTTGATATATAACTACTCAATGTTTTAACCCAAATTATGTAAATTAAGTTAAAATTTAAAACACTCATTGACCAACTTGTACTTAAATAATGACTTTGTGAACATCTAGCAATATATCTCTTAAGTAATCACAAATCTAAAGTATATTTTATTTTGAAAAAATTTCTTATGAGTAAAGTGACATTGCACCTCAATGTGTTTAGTCCTTGTATAAAATATATGGCAACTAGCCAACTAAACATCTTAGAATTGTGCCATTTATTGGACAATCAAGAGATAGACTTTAGTAGCTTGTCATATCTACAGAGATGGGCTTCATAGGAACAGCAAATGCAACATTCAAAGTGACATGGTTGGAGCAGCTATTAGTTGATATGGGTTGATAATTATCTCACATAATTTTTCTATATGACGATAACATAAGTGGTGTTTAGTTGGCTAGTTGCCATATATTTCATATAAGGACTAAACATATTGAGGTGCAATGTCATTTTATTCATAAGAAAGTTTTTCAAAGTAACATATACTTTAGATTTATTTAAATACCTTATTTAAATTTAAATTTTAAAAATAAAAAATATGTATTTTTATTTATAAATATAATTTTTAATTTTAAAAAAATATTATCAAAATGATAAATTTTTTCATTTTTATTTTATATAATATAATTTGATCTAGCATGACATACAATGCATATACTATTCACTAATTATTCAATCTGCATTTGTAAAATCATATAAAATTAAAAATAAAATTAATATGAAATAAAATTCAAATTGAATTATGATCTTTGCAACTTAGAAATATTGTACCATGCATTTGGTCCTTGTTTCATCCTATAGAGCTCCTCCTTTACCTAACATGCCAAATCATGGTGACTAGGATTCTCATATTAAAGTGGCTGCATCACATATATTGTTTCAATCAAATCATCATTTACAAACATATTCTTCACATCCATATAATATATTTTTCAATTTTTTGTGTACCAATTGTAACAATAATACAAAATGAAGACATCTTAATGACTAAATGTCTTATGATATTCAACTTCATACTTTTGGGAATAGCTCTTTGTTACAAATCTGATTTTGTCTTACTCACAGTTCCATCTTGAGTTCTGTTGATTTTATATACGTACCATCAACCAATACATCCACATTTTGAAAATGTTCAATCAACTTCACATCAATTTTCAATCAAATGCTAAAATTTATTCTTGCATAACTTGATGTTATCGAATATTTTTTTAAATTAAAAAAAATTTAATAGATTTTTGTTCTTCCCTATCTTGATCATTTAAGCATCATGAATACTTGAAAATGCATCATGGATCAACCTTTTTATAAGATATCTAAATATGTTTGATTTACTTATGAGTTTTGAAATACATAAACTTGTAGGTTATGGTAAACTACTCAAGTCTTGTTATATCTCTTTCAATTGTACTTCAGAATATTTAATGGATGTTACATGTGACTTGTTAGAGAATCAACCTCTTAGAGAGCTCACAAACTGTTATGAATGTATAATAGAGGTACAAGACAAAGTCTTAACTTCCTTTATAAGATAGATTTAAAAAGTATTTGGTTTTGTAAATCATGAATTTACTACATCAAACATATTTTTATAAATAAGTAATTATCTAGTAATTAGATTTTAAAATCTATATTTTATAATGATATATTTTTATGTGTATTATCATCTAGCTTCTTCTTATTTTCAAGTAAATTTTTGATAATATTTAGAACAAATATCACATCTATGAGTGTCTTGATATTAATGATGTATTTTTGACTTGTACATCTCATATGTGTGTAATATAATCTTAAAAGATATTTTTTATGAGCATCAATTCCATATTTTTTATTCTTGACATAGAGCTAAAACACTTTTTATTTTATGTTATGTAATTTGAGGCTCCTAAATAAATGTACCTGTTAGAATTGATATCATGAATACCATGTTCATTTCATGTATCATCACTCAAATGAATCTTTTTTGTTTATCCACAACCAAGTAGATCTTTTGAAAAAAATCTCCACAAATGATATTATTATATTTTTTACATTTAATAGTCCAGTGGGGTTTGATATTGCGGTAGTTACAAGAACTATGCTTGTAACCATGTTAGTCTTATGTCATCACCCCTACCATCTTTGTCATCTTTTGTTTCATCATAGATATCTTACCTCTAGAGGAATAATTTTATGTAAACTCAAATTTGGTCTAATTGAAGCAACTCGCATGATAACATTATCTTAAGGAACATTAACCTCTTCTTATTACATATGTATATTGTTACTTTTTGATATAAGATGTGTTAGCACAAGAGCCAAATTTTTTAATTTTAATCATTAGTAGAAATACTAAATACCAATAACTGAAAAACTTAATAATAATAACAATCAAGATCTGAAAGTCATTGTATTCATATATTACTCTATTAAATATGACTGTTATAGATATATTATCTTTGACCTTTGCTCATATGTTACTTAATTGGTAAAAACTCCTTTGATGTGAAGCACAAAACACATAGTGTGGGAACCTTGAATTATTAAGTTCAATTTTTGTAATAATTGTATTTTTCTTGTCTTGTTAGATTTATCAAAATTTTTAGTTAATTCATCTCATGATTTTTGTAAATAAATCAAGTTGCAAAAAATTGGGAGATAATTCAAGGTGTAGTTGTATGATTTGTTTGATATCAACAAAATATGAAGACTTTTAAATACAAATCACTCACATAAAAAATCACATCATGTATTTGACATAGCTAGGATATTATTTATGCCAAAATTGAAAAATGACATGTGAAAAAAATCAAAACCATGGATTACAAAAAGTCAAACAAAACAAATTAAAAATTTTAAATGGTTTAGGAGATACAATGGCTTTGTGCGTTGGTCTAGGATAATCAAATACTCTTTTCACCATGTCCACCAGCAAGCAAGGAGCAACACTAGACGGAATAATGATGCAACACTCACATAGAATACAGTGACATATAACGCACATAGTGTAGTTAAATTGAACAAACAAAAGATTTCATTTTTAAATTATTAGCTCCTAAAATAGAGGAGAGGATTAAATTCAGTTATATATGTTAAGCTGAGGCGGTAAGGGATTTGTTCTCTTTCCCTATCTCGTACTTACATATACAAAGAGCGAATAAAAGCTAAGGCCTTTTAGCTTTTTAAAATTCTGCCTTGATTTTTCAAGTCGCTTCACAGATCACATGCAAATGAAAAAATGCACAGCGAATGAGTACCTCGCGCTTCAAACTTCATATCATTAGGAGGTGAAATTGGATGTTTTGTTGTTAGTGTGTCTGTCTTCAATCATATAAATGCCCCAATACCGGTGTCCACTTGTTTCGAGGTAAGTGAGCAGTTTTGATTATCATACCGATCTGTTCATTATCCGCATGATTCCAAGGTCTTTTTACGTCCAATAAAGGAGCTCAGATATCTAACAAGGACAAAGTATAATAACAAAAGGGATGGGAAGACCCCATCAAAGCATACAAGGATGGAACCAAACCGGTAACATGGGGCTAGGCTCCAATAAAGTATAACATTGATGTTTCATGTAAGAACCAACAAAATCATTTTGGAGTTCATTCCGACTTTCTTTAACGAGCAACAAAAAATAATTTGAAGGGGATCAAAAAAGTCAGCTTGTATATTTTTTAGGCCAATTGCACACTCTCATATTTGGTCACCTTAACAACTTCCATTTAATTAAATATTTCTCCAAGTTGGGGAGCATTTCAATGACAAAAGATAAGTGTGGAGTTTTCCTTGAAAAAAATGTGCATCAATGTGTAAATACACAGTAGGTGCGAAATGTCAATTTCATGAAAATTATTTCATTTCAATGGATGTATATTTGAATCACATTTTTTCCCTTTGTGGTTTTTTTTATTATTTGTTTTGATTCTCAAAGTTGTTTTTTTCAATTTCATTCCCATTTTTTAACTTGATATTTCATAATCTAGCTGAAGCGTGCACAAGATAATACATATTAGGTTTGAGGATAGAAAACCGAAAAAAAGAACTGAAAAGCTATGAGAATCAACCAATTGAAGTAAAGAAATCCTTCCCTTCACCAAAATATTTTATTGCTATATCAGAGCATTTTTTCCTAGAATCTTTTTATTAATATTTTACACATGCGTAAAATGTAAAATCAATCAAAGAATCTCACGTGTTTGGGAATAAGGAAATGTCCGGTTGTCTATGAAAATGAGGGTCGACCTTTTTTCTTGTCTATAATATTGTGTGCATATTTATTTACAACTTTTTTATGGTACCGTGTAATATGCCTTACATCCTAGGTTGGATAGGCCTTTTTTCTTGCCTAAAATATTATGTAAAAATTTACCATAACATTTTTATAGGGCCTTCTCCCTATTGTATACGTCCGTACAAATTTTTGTGGTAAAATCCGAAAATGAAAAATGTAGATAAACTCCAAACAAAATTGAAACCTGGAACATTGCTGCACATTAAGGGAATGAGTCCATTTTTGCGTAAATCAAACGTGGTGCCTTCTTGGATTCTCGTAAAACTTTCTCCCTATAATGTTGTATGGAATGCCGGAAACCCTAAAAAAGCTATCCTGAACCTCCCTATTGATTTGGAAGTTTTCTACTCGAATTCTCGATTACGTTAACTAGAAAATATTCGGGTTGCTGAAAGTTCTTTAGAGCATAAAGATTCATATTTATAACACAAGTTATGATTCTGAAGAAATTGTCCGGTGTGTTTACACCACTTCTAGTTATGACAATCTCTCCCCAAGGCTTAACTGTAAGGAAGTTTCCCTCTCTCGAGACATGCAAGAAAACTATCTTTCTGTATTCCTTTGGGGAATGGAAATCTTAACCAGTCCATACCCAACCCAATCGATGGGTACCAGTGCGAATCTATGCTCGTATCTTGAGGACAGAATTTGGACAGCTTCATCACTGTGTGGAGGTGTGCATTCACGATGATTTATCTCAAATGAGCAACGATGAAATGTAGACGTTCACGATTAACTGACCGTATTTATAAAATATTGAATGCTTCCTGCGTGCATTATAATCCCATCAAACGAATACAAAGTATAATAACAAAAGGGATGGGAAGACCCCATCAAAGCGTACAAGGATTAATCCCATCAAACTGATGAATGTCTCCAGTCTACACGAATAAATCTGACCCGCAGTTAGGCATCAGCTTAGAGTCATCGCCAAGCCTTTTGCGTTTCATCTCGGAACGAACTACGTCCTGTACGTTACAGAGGAATAATATGCATGTACTTGGGGAGACAAAACTATAGGGAATTGTGTACGTCTTCCAATCTAGAGATGGTACAGATGGCGAGGACGGCTTGTGCCGTATCGTGCAGAATCTTGCCCGAGGAAGGCAATCTCTCATGTAATTGTACAACTTTGCGAATGGTATGGGGAGGGTCGCCATCGCGCCAGCCATCCATCCATGTATGGGAGGGGACCTTCATTATGCAAGAACACGCTAATAAGAGTACAGCATATGGTTTAGGCCTTAGGGTCTGCTGGAATCAGTTAGTTCTCGCTAGTTCATCTCTTGCTGAAGCTTGGCTTCTTTGCAGTCCATCTTTTCTCTTCATGTATATCCTTTGCTTCATATTTGAATTTGGCATGTTTGATGTGTACCTAACCATCCGCCAATATTGAATGTTCATTCATCCAAATTCCCGTCTGAGCTACTGACGTAATGCTTGAGGCTCACTCAAATACTCGGGCGGGTGTCACCTTGCTCATGAAAATCAGCATACCATCAGCTCTGGAGGCAAGAAATATCTTTCACGTAGGGAAATGTGTTTCAGGTGTCCTTCTTGCACGTAAGAAAATGGACCTTGATGTGCCGAGCTCAGCAAAAAAAACCAAGCTTAAGGTGGAAGTAAACCATCAACTGCAGAGAGCCAGTGCGCATCGTACCACAAAATCTATACAAACTGAATCCGAAACGCTGTAAGTGCATCACCAGATTCACCACGCCCCAGGACACCAACAGCTTGTGTACTCCATTGCATGGTTGACAGGGCCAGGGACGGACTCCTGCTGTGGTTCGTTAGATGATGATGATGTACCGGAGGAGGTGATGGTACACATGCAGTGCGCTCACAGTCCGGCAGTTTCCTGGGCTTTTAATAGATATGCCGCATTCTTATTCATGTTGTGAACTGGGATCTGGAACGGAAGTCTGCATTACTAGGCGCACTCAAAACGGAGCTCAAAACGGAGCAAAGAAACGATTGAGAAATGAAAATATGCAGGACACGAATAATGAAGAAAGAAAGAATTATAATAAAGGGGCCATGAAGGCCTTAAGATACTAGCCATTAAGCAAAAAGGGGATATGGAGAAAGAAGGGATGACTATGGAGAGTTCTGGAGCGAGCGAGCTATGGGTTGGAACATTCAATAGAAGATAGCGAGAGTTGCTTGATGGTCACGCTCATGAATGGAGTCTTGTGGCCTAGTCTCATCTCCTCTAGTGGAACTCGACATGCCAAAAGGCCTTGCAGTGGAAACGCCAGTCAGTCTTCCGTCAGCGCAGTCAAAGATTGGCGTATGCGGAATGAATACGGCATGGCCCATAACCGAAGACAGTGGAGAGTGAGGGCACACAGACCATTCCGGATGCTCTTGTGTTGTGTCGTGGTTTACTTTTGTTTACTGCGAAACTCCTTCCTGGCCTCTCTGTCCGCACCTCTACCTCTACGGCTCGACAACAATGTATTGATATACGAAATTATCTGCGAAGAAAGAAGCAGCCCACCACCGCCCATCGCCTCTCCAAGTGTAATTTTTTTCCCCAGGGTTGAAACCATAAAGCAATCAAAAAGGAAATAACCCAAAAAAATAAAATCAAAAGCACTACATTGCATCACAGCTCTCTCGCCCTCTCTTTCGCTTTATCTCTGTGTCTCCGTCTCTGTCTTTCTGAGTCTGGCCTATCTGTGTGTCTGTTGCCCTTGTGACATCTTCGGCTTTTCTGGTTTGGGAGACTGCGTGAGAGTGAGCAGAAGGAGAATCGAGCGATCGAGTGGTAAGTGAGGAGAGAGGGGAATTTTTTTGGGAGAATTCGATAGGTCAGTTTACTAAGGAGGGAGGGAAGGACGGAGAGATTCAGAGAGAATTGTGGACAGTGTCTGGGGAGGAGAGGCCGGTTGCAGTCAATTATCATCCACGTCGATTGCTGCCTGCATGGTCGATTGGCAGTGAGTGCAGCAGAGCGGGTTTGGCATCGAGGGTGATCTGTTTGATTGGTTGCTTGCTTTCTTGAGGAGGCGGTGGAATTCGTGAGGGATCATCTTTTGCGCCGGAGTTTATCAAATTGTTGAACTTACGGGACGTGGGTGAGTGCCTCTACTGTGTATTAACTTGGAATTTACTGTCTGTCGATTGACTTGCTGACATCCAGCCGATAATTTCTCGTCCTGGAGCCAAATTATATCGGCTGTCGAGATGCCATCCTAAATTTGCTGCACTCGAAGTGAGATTGTCGCCACAGTTCAGAAATCGAGAGGAACACCTATTCTGAAATTCCCATTCAAATTCTAGAAATCGATATTGCTGTCACTGCTCGCTTCTCAAAACTCGGAAACTAGGATATGAATGCCGATTGTTTTTTATGGGCCGTCGAGTTGTAATACATCGGATGAACCTAGGATTGAAAATACGACGATAGTCTTGTCAGTACTAGTCAGCAGGGCTTTCTTATCGACTTATGTCTCTTGTGGTTGTTCTTGAGAGCAACGCCTGAGAGGCTTCAGTGTGAGTCAACATGGGCCTATCAACCTGTGCTTCTTCACAGTCCACATTCGTGTGATGTCTTCTCTATCCTTTGACAACCTCTTGTCATTGACATTCTCTGTGGCTGTGTTCGATTCCTTAAAGCAATGGCCAATGGCTGTTCAAAACTCATTTGTCGATGTTTTTGGATCTTACTTGAGTCATACTGCTCCTTTCTCAAGGGTGAACTCAATTGCTGCGCTTCTTTCTGCAAGAGTGCATGATTCTAATGAAGGCCCGCTTCCGGTATATCATACCCCACATGGTACTTCTTGCAGCTTCCCTTGTTCTGATTTCCTGATTTTTGAGTTACAGAACGATGTTGGTTCTTTGTGTCCGCCAAAAGGAATAACATGGTAAGTCTTGACCGTTTGAAATTTGCTGTGCTTTTTCAGCCGGATGAAGTAACGTGGTTTGAAGTTCGTACAAGAGGTTGATTTTACATGATTTGCAGGAATGGTTCACAAGGCAACAGGAGACAATTGTTTACTTGTGAACCAGTCTGGACCTACTGTTTCATTCTGGTTATACTTACTCGGTTATCTTGTTCACTAACTTTAATGCATTGTTGTTGACTTCTCTTTTCTGGCCTCATTACGAGTTACCATGGCGTTGGCTTTGTATCCAACCATACATCATTATCTTCAGGGGTAGGAATATGAGAAGATCTAGAAAACCACACCCTGGACATCATGAAGAAAGTAGAATAGCCTAAAATATCAGAACGGGGCTACACTCTCTCAGCTTGTCTCCCTCATAGTCCAGAAAGCTAGCTCGAGACCCACTCTTCTTGAGTAGTGGGTTAGTGACCTCTACCAAATGACGCACTCACAAATCTCTCCACTGAAGAGCATCAGCGTAGCTCTCCCTAGAGAATTCCCTACTTTCTGTAGGGAGAGCTACGATCGGCTCTGAACGAAACAGATTAGGAAGACCTCCCATAGATTGTGATGCTTTTTAAAACAAGCTGGGAGTAGCCTTGGACTTTTTCCCCAACCAGAACCCCATAGAATGTAAGGGTAAAGCATCATAAGTGTAACTCGAAAAATGTCGTGCATCTCAATCTGTCATCACTGTAAGTTTATCCACGAAAAATTTTATACCTTAAGTGTTGATGTGTCATCCAAGAACACTGAATAATAACATACATCGATGGCTGAGAAGCCAAGCCCTTATCGCTATAAGAAAATCACCCTTTAAGCTCTCTGGACGATGGAACGTTCTGTATAAATGTATTTGCCTCAGGGAGCACTTGATAATTTCAGCTGAAGATTTGTTTTGTTGAAGGTACTATTTCATTTAAGTAATCGCCCCAAATGTCATACCTAACTTTCTTGTCATCATCCTGACGACATGTCCGTATCACCACAGGATCCATTGTACCCAGCAAGTCTCTCTCTGTCCAGTTCCCTACTGCTTTTAGTAGTTTCTGTCGAAGAGTTGTGTTACCTGCAAGTGTTGTTACGTTTATCAAGTTAAAGAGTAGGGTTTCAGACGAGGATAGCTTATCGAATTCTAGCTTCAATGTAGATAGGTTTTTCTCCGCGTCCACACTGCCATGGGCATATTTTATATCTTTCCCCAGCATAAGGGGGATGGTTTTCTCAATGGTTAACCTTAACTTAAACAGGCGGGGAGGTGCCCATACAGTGATAGAGCCTTACACCTTGTTACTTCCTTTGTTCCTGCCACATACTTCTCATGTTCTTTACTTTGCACAATCTGTTTTTGGCTTTGCTTTTGCCCTTGGTTGTTTACACACGTGCAAATTCAGTAATTTGCGTTTCGACTTAAGAAGCTTGATTTTCTATTTCACTGTTACTGTCTCCTTGTGCTAGACATTATCTGAAATTAGTCTGAGCATGCAGCCCCAAGGTTGCCTACATTATAGTCCGCCCCGGGCCCCGTTCACCGATCTGGGATACACCTCTAAGCTCTCTGCCTGTTTTTACAAGAAAGTGCAATCCTCCGCAATTTCACAGCACATTATGGCAAGAGCACGATAAGTAAGCCTGTACGGGCCGCCCGGGGACTGTCCCCGACTGATAGCGGGATGCTCCTACTTCACCATGCCCTCCCGGTGATAACAAACAGTAGGGAAGGGGCCTGTCTACTTACTAAATGGTTACCGTTTGGCAAGTTTTTTACTTTGACGAGTCTATCAGGTCATCTTCAAAGGACCGTGTAATAGGCACTCGCTGGGCTCTGCCAGGTAGTGTACAGATGCATTCAAGTGTTGCAAAATAAGACTGTGATCTCCTGTTTTCTAGAAACGAATTTGTAAGCTCTGTTCTCTAGACAAGTTCAAAGGAGAACAGCGATGCTCATATGGAGGAAAAGCTTGTTGGCTCCAAGAGAGATCACATTCCTTGTTGGCGGTGCTTGGGAGAGGGATGAGCGCTTGTTACTCATACAGATTCTCGGCGAGAATGTTTTGAGTATAGCAGAACAGCTGAGCAGTCTAATTATTTTTGGTGATGAACGCTGATACCAGTCAATTCTTCAACTTGCTAGGCCAACTACGCTGTTAATGGACACTGGAGTTTGCAGAATGTAGCTTTAGTCTACATCTTCTCAATCCATTGACACTGTGATCCAGGTGTTAAAGGATTTTAATTGCATGGATGTTTAGCAATGCATTTTTCTTCCTGAACGGTGGGTGAATATAGACACTTGCTGATTTATTACCAAAATATCTCCCCAAAATATGTTGGTTTTGCTCATAGAAGCGTGGATTCCACTCATGAAAGCGTGGATCATAATTTCTTTATACACGAAATCAAATTATGATCTACCTATATAATCTGATCGCTCATATAGGTGACACATGTGTCAGTGTCAAGCATGGTGGTTATCAACTCACAGTACAAACGGTATAGCATCCACATAAAGTGTAAGCCAGCAACAGACAAATAACTTTGAAAAGGACAGTTGACGTTACAATCTATACTTACTACTCCACAAAGGACCAAGAAAGATAATAATTATGATCCACGCTTTCATTTGCTCATGAAAGTGTGGATCATAATTTGATTTCGTGTATTATGTACTTCCGTAAAATACATATTACTTCTCTTTTTTGGACCTTTTTACCAACTGGATAATTTTTTATAGTTTTGTGCACTCGAAAACTACTTATGATATAATGTAGCCGTCTAATGAATCACGATTTGACTTCATGTGAAGTGTATATCCAAGGACAAAGCTCTCGTGTGAACCTTACAACCAACCATATTGTGATTGATAGAATTTTATACTTGAACAAGTGTTTTTGATTGTCCAGTTCAAGTAAACGAAACAAGTGATTTGAATCTATTCCAGAGTGAAATATTTGGATTGATACATTTGTTTGCCTTTGACATTACTTTTATTTGTGTTTCTTTCGGTCTTTCTGTTACTTCTGTGGAGACTGGTACTTAATGACAAGTAAATTCGTTAGTATTTATCGGTCATTAAGTCATATATCACTTACGCTGTAATTGAGTTTCACTAACGGGTTTTCACTGACAGTGCATTTGTACCATAGTTTGTGGTGAGACTTGAAGTGACAATAGTATTTAGGGGCGGTGAAATTTTCTCATACTAGATACCGTGCGCGGTGTAGATATTCTCTAAGTTTCTGCCGACAAACAGTTTTGATTGTATTTATTTTTGCAGATTATTTATTTCCGTCTCTTCCATCATTGATGCATTCCTTATCAGAAACAATGTAATTTTCGAATCACACTTTTCTGAGACCAGATTTTGCTCGTTGCTGTGCACAGGTTTTGCGGTACTATGGAGCCGATCCCTATCTCTATCACTGACAACAATCGACATGAAATCAGCATGGATGGCATAGCTTCTCTTCTTGCCATGGCACGTCAGCGAATAAATGAAGGGAACCCATCCCTAGCTCTGCAAGCTGTAAGTTGACTGTGTGCATACTCAGTGAATTAAAAGTTTTGCCATCATGTTGTCACTGGCGCGATGGCATAAGTATGAATGTGTTAAATTTTCTGATTGATGAGCCTGAAATGTACCTCAGTTTATTGCGATATTTACAGAAGAGGGTTTAACATGTAACCATGTGTTTCATTTCGTCTCCAGTTTTACTGCTGCTGTCTTCGTTTATGAACTATTTCGGGCCAGTTCCCTGACAGAGGATGTCTATGTCATTGCTTGATGCAGCAACGAGGTACAACACCTTGTTGCTCCATCTTGTTCGGAGGAGAGGAAAGCAACCAAAGAAGCGCATGCACTGTCGCTCCAACTGCTTGTAGCACTTACAGCTTGGGAATGTAGCATGGTGTTGTATGCGTGCTGTTAGGAATGCTAAACCTCCTCTATTCATTTTCAACACTTACAATCTAGTGTCACATGGCCCTGATGGACCTATCATGTGAAAAATTTCTTGTGGACGGTAAATGACTCTACCTTTTAACTATCGAGAGCTGCCTTCCTTTAAATCATGTTATCCTGAGAAGGGGTGCACATCGTTAGTGTTAATATAGTAAGGGAAACAGTCTTGACTCAGTTCATGAGTGCTCTTGAAGAGCTAGAGCTTTCATTGTGTCTGCCATGGTAAGTCACCCTTCTAGGAAGATGCGGTATATTTTGCGCAGTCAACCCCATTATGCTTTTACTCTCATGGTGTATCGTATTTAAACCGGCAGGATGATCGAGCTTTTGACATACTCGTCAGCAGATCACTGACATTTTTCCAGGCTACTGATCAGTGTAGAACTTATTGGCTCGCAGGTGGTCATAGCTCTCAGAGCCTCCGGGGGTGAGAGAGCAGTGCTGCAGGCCTTCAGCAGAGCTCGAGAAATTTATCGCACCGAAAGGGTGGCAAACGATCCCGTGGACGAACTATCTGCACTGTTTGCTGATTGTGGCCTCACGGATATCCAGTCCATCAACTTTAGTTCAAATGGAGGACCGCCCACAGCCACTCCTGTACCTTCAATGCAAGACCTCGACATGATGGAAAGGAACACATCTAGAATCCCGATATCGGCTCCCATTCTTGCAGAAAGTGGACGGCTTCAAGTGGTTATGGATGCATCCTCCGATGGCAGCAGCTTCGTGTGTCTCCAATGTGGAGGCGTAGTGAGTAATCTGCGCAGAGATGAGCACATCCAGTTTTGGTGTTCACAGGCTTCACGATAATGTCAATTCATGAGACGCCGAAATGCTTGGCTTTTATCTTTACTTTGTAATTTTGTAAGTAGTGAGTGCATCAGTGTTATCATTCATGGAGAATCGACGTTCTGGTGAAAATATTGAATAGGATGAAAAATTTTGTAGCTTGGTCCAAGATCAGATGTTGCCTACTGGTATGCCCTACACCTCTTTTCTCTAGTGTCTTCTGCCGGGACCTTCTGACGTGAGACCAGTAGTTAACCCAACTTTGAGTTTATCACAGGATGTGCAGTTCAGGTAACTGATGCGGCGCTTTGAGCCCCTCCTTGTGAACATTATCATATGTATAGAAACGTGGAACCACCAAATCAGTTTAACATAAAACTTGAAAACTGACATATCACTCTCATACTGTACATCTGATATGAAACTCTCTAATCCAATGCTCCGCACTTCACGATCATTGAATGCTTGTCTACCAGCAAGAGCTTCAGCATCACTCATGGGGCCGGCTCGGTCGTCTTGTCAGTTCGCTCACCATCAGGAAGAAAGACTGGTATATCCATCATTAGCAACACTGGGCTCCTTCCCGCGGCCAAATCCGCAGTCTCGTCATTCGAGCTCGGCCTAATGGGCAGAGGAGTAAAGTTGGAACACCACGGAAGAGAATGCATACACTGGGCAACGATAACTCTCAGATAACGCAGATGACTCTCAAAATTGAACAGAAATTTCACTTCTTCTGCACCACCGCAGCGAGAGTAAGAACCTCGCGGCAGAAGGCAACGATGCATCTCCCTGAATTCCTCCCGGCACCTCTCGCAGGCCAAGCCCTTCTGACCGACGAAGTCAGACACCAGCTTTCTCCAACGGAATCGTGCTACGACCCTCGTACTCGTACCGTTTAGTTAGTCAAGCTACGAGCATACGAGCATACAACGCCCACAAGTACGAACCGCTCACTTTACGACGATGGGCGTAGGCACGTTACTCCCAGCAGCGCCATGCAGGACTGCGGGCAGACCCCGAGGCAACGTTGGAAGAGCTGCTGCCCATGCCCAAGCCCAAGCGCAAGACCTGGGCCCGGGCTGACGGGGACTGTTCCAGCACATGCACACCAGAGCCAGAGAACCGGAACGAACATATCCGGCGACAAAACGGGCATGGCCATCCGTGGTCGAATCGAAGTTGCTATACCAGAGCGATGGCTCGACGGAATGTGGCCCTACGAATCCACCAGATCAAATCGCGATAGTTGTTCTTGTACTGTCTTCGCAGATTACGGTCCAGCTCAGTCGTAGTCTTTTGCTGAAAAGGTCCGCCAGTTTAGTGACTTGCACTTGTGGACGAATACCAAATGTTACTGATCAGGACACGGATTCCATCCTCGACGAATTCAGTTCCTCGCTGAATCTGTTTTGCTTTCTCTTTTCCGAACAACGTCCTGCTTCACGTAACCTCTCGATACTGAAATTCATGCATGAACCGTGAGCGAAACAAAACAAGCTCTTTTCTCTGATACAGACACAATCTTTACGAGAGCGCGAATAGGTACACTTCATTCTTCGAACGTGAACATAAATCTTGGACAGATCATGTATATGAACATAAATTACCTTCAGACTTTAGACCAATCTAAGTGTACAAGAATGTGCAACGGCACTACATTTGGGCGAAGCAGAAGAGGTGCATATGGTTCATCTCTCTCGGAGGGTCAGTATGGGACAAGATAGTGGACGACAAAGGAGCTGACACGATGTCAAAGTCGGCTAGTGCTCTTAGCCTGATACGGAGCTGAAGGGAATTTGTGAAGAACGTTCGTCATCTTCGTTCCAGCACCTGGATCTTCTCAACTTCAAGTGTTTTGTGACACTTGCAACTTAGAAAAAGGAGGGAAACCATTAATATAGCAAAAAGAATGGGAAGACCCCATCAAGTCATACATGGATAAAATCAAGCGGGTAGGATGTGGCTAGGCCCTAGCGGCATCATCACAATGGGAAATATGTCCTACACCTAAAATATCCTAACTATCTATGTCAAACAATCTACATACTACATGAGCATCCGAATAGGCGTTATCTACCGTGATTGCTCTCTTATGGATTGCACAACCAGTACTCTCTATACAACAATAGATACATTATGCCTAAAATAGACTATACAATATGCTGAAGAAAGTGATACTCCATGTCATCTAGTATGGAATGCTCTTGCACACTTTCTCCAAAACTTGTCGAAATCGGTGTCCACATCATCCATAGCTCCAGCTATAGGAACAAAGAAGTGATCTCTTTGCATTCCCTTATACTTGGATACCTTGATTGTTGCCGCTCCACTCGTCGCGCATCTAGGAGGATGGGTAATCACCCTCTCCAAAATTGTGTCACAACCATAACCAAAGTATCTATAACCATAACATCCGCAATAATAACCTGGTCCGCCCAAACCAACTATAGGTCTGACCTAACCCAAGTCAACTGCAAGGCACACCAATGATATCTCCATGAGGTATCCACACTCTCGTGTCATAGCAAACTTCACCTAAGTAATGGCATCATGGGTAACTATCCTTTGCCCTCCAAATGGGCAATGAGTCATATGAATCCTTGTTACATCTAAGGTAGTACCACACTCACATGTCCGTAATGAAGATGCAAGTAGGTGGACCAAGGCAAGACAGAACATCATCGTTGTAGAAAATGTAGCAAGTGTGGGTTGAAAAGACATGATACATGGTCCAAAGTAAGTTTACGAATACTAGTAGTACAAGGAATGGCCAAATCCATTAAGAGAGAGTGTATAGCATATTGAAATTGTCAATCCATCAAGATATATTGTAGAATTCTAGTCCAATTGATGGGGAAAAAATAAAAGTATGGGAGCTCATGTCGTACCTCCATGGACAAAACATCTCTCATCTGTCGTAGTAGTACATGTAAGGAAAATGATCCCCCATCCTTATCCCTTGCATACATCTCAAGGATGGATCTATATGTAATCACAAACCGGGAGGATAACAAAGATGCCGAGAATGCCAAACTAATCAAAAATGTTATAGGTGTAGTCTACTCCATCGATAATAAGCCTAACCCTCCACATGACTTGAAGGTCTCTAGTCCAATGATGTCACCAAAGATGTCCATGATCCTTCCATCAAATATTGTCAAGCGTGATAAGAATGCAAGTGAAGCAAGAAACGTGCAAAGTAGGTAGGTGGGTGTAGGAGCAATATTAGATAAAAGTATACCAAACACCTTATATTGATCCCCTAGTAAAGGAATGACATCTATATGTAATACATCCTCAGCAAGAGATAAGTTTATGTAGTATGAGACAAAGTGTTCGGGCCCTATTACCACTTCAATGTGTAAGCCATTTATCGATAGCATACATCCTTCTCGAAGCTGGAGATGAAGAGAAATCTCCAAAGAAGACCATGCCCTATACTTTGACACCTTGATTCTAAAGCCTGCAAGATGAAGCTCAAAAATCAAATAATCAATTGAATGTCTAATGTGATCTACATGGCCCACAATGTGTGTATCATCCGTTAAGAAATGAACACACAACCTTGCACGGCCAAAGCTGTAGACAAAAGAGCTCTAAAATGAGTCATACCAAATAGGGGTCCTCCCAAAAGATCTCTTTGTTGAATACCAGCAATTGACTATAGAACAGTGACTTCGTCTTGTAAAAAGCTATTTTAATAGAAGAAAGAACAATGTGAATCGTAGAAGGGTCGTACATAAGGAATGATGCTCGAAAAAGGTCCATCAGCCTCTCTGAACTCACACTAACCAATCAGTATATTCTGAATGATCAACAAAGGAATTGACGTAGCATGTGTGATCCCCGAAGTGACAAATGTTGATATGATCCCCCACCTCACATGCACATCCCAAGTGGTATAATTATAATCTTATCCACATGGTTAGGTGTATCACGTATCATTCTAGTTGGCCTCATGAGGGGAAGTGAAGCCATAGTTAGCACAAGGAGAACGATAATGACATAGTTTACACCATCATGTAATACTCCCATCTACAAAACCACAAACCCGTAACACCCCACATCACATGAGTAAATATTAACTATCAAAACTCTAAAATCTAAAAACTCCCATAACTTTCTATTCTGATTTCCATAATTTTCCAACTATATTCCAATAGAATCAAAACAGTAAAATAAATAAATTTGGAAAAAAATCCCCTACACATTTGTCGGATTTGAAAAAACTCACTCGAAACCTTAAAAATCATAATTTCACTACTATATAATTCTGCATAATTTTCAATTTGGTTACTAATTGAACCTAAATTATAAACTACAAATGAAGAAAATTATTTATTTACTTTCAACAAAATATAACTTCACAATGACTAAAACTATTTATGTACTCCAAGGCTACTATTCCCTCTCCCCTACACCAAATCTGTTCACCAAGATGTTCCAAAAGTAAAATATATGTTCCGTAGGTTCAGTTTCGGGTTCGAAAGTGCAAACAGAATTCACCCGTAATATTCAAATTTGAAACGCTGGACTGCAGTGGAATCGGATTTGAAGCGCAAGGTGAGAGGCCAGCCACCAGCTACTGTAGTATAGCCCATCCGGTCGCCAATGCCGGTGAGGCAACGACGACGTCGAGTGGACGTCGTGGTGAAACAGGCATGGTACCGGCGTTCCTGTCGTGCGACCGTAGCTTCCGAAACATGGTCCCAGAGAACTCGGACCCACATATGGTACCCACAATACCCACAAGGCAGGACTGTGCGGTGCATTACTGCAGTAAAACCCATCCTTAACGCCGAAGATGTATGCAGCGTAGACGCCAAAAGAGGAACTGTCCTCTACTGTACTGTACCCAAACGCACCGGTACCCAAAAGGCGCACCCCGTTGGTTCTGAACTTTTGTCATGGTTTCCGAGTACTTCCATCTTCGTGTTCGTTGTACATGTCGCTCCCAGTTGTATCATATCTTTTCCTCCTCCATTGGCCCGAGTCGCCCGACCACAGTCGTTCACGGCTCCTGCAGTGATCGTCCTCTTATTTTGTTTGCTTCTGCCCCAGGCAAGGCTTAGAAGGATGGACGTTGGACATGCAGGGAGCGATTGCCGATGATTACGATTCAACGAAGGGAAAAATGTTGGCTAAAGTTTCTGCTGGCGTAGATCGGGAGCTATAATAAGAACATACGAATATCTTCTTCTTTCTAGGTAGCTATAAATAAGAACATATCTCTCACATTATCTTGGAAAGCAATGTTCACCTTTTGAAGACTATGTCGGAACTCCGAGGCAAGCAAGAAAGGGACGGTGTACAATGGATTTTGTGGTCTCACTTGACCATGGAGCCCTAAAGTTGGAACGAAGGGAATGTTACATCTATCGCACTATTTTAAGGCTGTTGTACGAGTTTGACGTCGTCGAAAGTTCGAAAGAATAAATCATCAACACGTCCATGTGGTTGGAATCCCGTAACGAGTTCCTGGCAGCAAAGTTCTCGCTGCACCTTTGCGCTCTGGAGGCATCACAGAGCTCATATTTATGTATATCCTCAACCCTGGGTGTGTCAAGTCAGTGATGCGAGCGGAAACAGCATCCGCTTTGAACACAAGTACATGCGGCCATCAGTCACACTACTGTCACAATCGTTTGTACACTGTGTCGTCTGTTAAGGAGAAGACATGGAAACGTGTGCAAGATATGGAAAGTAGAGAAGATCAAATCTCGTAAACTAAACATCGTAGCCGAGAAAGAAGAACTGGATTTTGCTTCTTTTCTCCTTCTTCTTGGTGATGAGTGCACTGATGGCATCTTCAAGACCGTTGGTTAGGGAGTGATTTTGTTTATTGCATCCTTGTGGTCCCTTGTATGTTCTTCTTCACTTTCTTTTAATCGCTCATTCTCTTATCTTGCATGTCATGATGATTTCCTTCCATTTTCATAAGTGCAATCTATGGATCAATGTAACAAAACATTAACAAAATGCCCATGCTAGATACCATAGAGTACGTTCTATTATGGCATCAATCATATAAAGAACACTTGGAGTACAGTCATTCCTCAAAGTTCATTGGTGGGTTGGCTTGGTATGAGATAGTTGTAGAATCAATAAAGAGAACCCGTATAATAACAAAAGGGATGGGAAGACCCCATCAAATCCAAAAGATCCAGAAAACAATAAAGGTGAAGAAAGAAAATTTACGAAAATAGTTTTTCGTTTCTCCTTCATCGGAAGTTTTTTCTTCGATCATGTATTTCTTTTACCACGTTCATACATCATCTGAAAGTCAGGTACGAAATTGTTGATAAATTATAAATAAGTAAAGAATACATAGTATGTTTTAATAAATATATGCAACATATTTCTTCTGAACAAACTGTTTAAGGCCCTTTTGACTACGCTTAGAGGAAATCTTTTATCTACCATAATAGAAATGCAATCTTGAATCATTATCAAGAATAACTTAGTATCTTCGAGAATATGTGGATTAGTGTATAAAACGTTTGGGAAGTTGTATTCTTACACTTTAGGTGTGTTGAATGAAAAAATATATATATATATAAAATCGCAAGTAATGGATCCTGAGGAGTTTGACTGTGCATGGGACTTTCCTTATTACATAGCATCTCTATAACATTCCACATATGTTTCAGAAGGATTGGGAGGATCAACCAATCCAACATGTCTACATACACTCCGTCAAGAACTCCGTCGCGTAGTAAATGATAAATGAAATGGTAAGCAAATAAATGCACACGGGGACCAAGTTCGACCAATAGATAATTCCACTCAATCTAGTCATCTTGGTGGGAGGACAAACCAATCAATCCACATATATCTTATTTCAATGTTTAGGGTTGAAAGGTGGAGTGTTCAGAAGGATGTCCTTTCAGGTGGATTTTCTAGGCTGACCTGAGCTCTTCTCGAACTGATGAAGTCCACTGCCTCTCGAAATAATTGAGTTTTGATCTAATCCAGTTTCGTGCCTTTGCCACGTCATTGGTTCGAAGTCAGCAAGCATAAACTGGTGGTACGAGTTTGTGTACTACCATGTGAAATTCTTGCAAAACTCGGGAATGTTCCATCTTGAAGTTTGCAATGAGATTCAGACATTCACGTTCTGAAGTGAATGGTTGCACTCACCCATCGAAAGAGTTTTCTCAAAACACCGCTCTGAATACAACCTCCAACATCAAGCTCTATCAATCGAGGAAAGGATAGAGTAGTTTGCTGCCATGCAAGTAGTCAGGATAAGGACATCGTCGAACAACATCAGTCACTAGTAATTTCCTTTCCAGTCAAAGTGCGACCTTTAATTTTCTCGAGACCCACAAAAGCAAACAAGCAGTCCTCCGAGTTTGAAGAATCTGCAAATCGCACTGAGTCTTTGTCAACAATAGCTACGGTGCCCTCGGTCCTGCAGTACACTTACAGGACCTATCGTAGATATTTGTAGGGCAATATATGGCCATCGACTTCATTTTGCAGCTGGTGAAAATTGACGGCTCCAGGATAAGAACGCTCTTGTGGCAAATTTCCTACCATCGTCTCCATCAACTTTTTGATCAAGATCACCAGCCGACCGACGTATACAAGATCTGTCTTCCGTATCGAATGAAGTTAAACAAACCCTACACTCGCGAGTACTCGTCGGTAATTTCCTGGCTCATGCAGTGTTTTGGTTCATTTCGGCAAAACTTATCGTCAGTTCCTGTTCTGGCATATTTTTTGCCTGAAATAATTTGGACCCGTAATTTTCAAGACGTTTCCGCTTAAGGTCAGTGAAATACATTCACGTTGTCCGAATTTATCATTGCTACGCACCCCTCACGCTGTATACAATAATCACGCGAAGTGATGCAAAGCTGAGCGTAGGAATTTCTGTACCTTCCATACACCCGATCTACCGCTTTGCTCAATTTAGGCTCAATTTAGGCACAATTTAGGCTCAATCAGTTGCTTTTCCTTAACGTGAGGAAGCATCAGTTTCAACGCAGATGACTGCTTGTGACCAGGTAACAAGTCTCATAAATCATTAAAAACCCCATGCCAGTGGCTGCTGCGAAGTAAAGGCGGGTGTTCTGAGGAGAACTCTTCAACGACTGTACTAAGAACATGAGTACGAGTATAGATGCATTTATACCATACCAGAGAGAATATCAGGAATCAGGTGACACTAGGTACAAATGCTGTGGGGCGGCCTCGAAGCACTGTAACTGGACCCCATCGACTGCACTCGCAAATCGAAAAGCGATGAGGCCTCGGTGCACTGGTTTGGGATCAGGTCGAGACCATATACACCAAATTCGTGCAATGTTGGCGATATGTAGAGCACAGTGAATATAATTGCAGCAAGAGACGAGACGCAGGCCAATCTTATGCTTGCAACAAGTCCCATCTCCTCTCAACGATGGAGTAACCAGTCTTCAGTCCACTAACCAAAGTGGCAAAGCCATTATTTCTTTCCAGGCATCGACTTTTCCGGCTTTGATGCGAGATCGGACCCTAACCAGCAGCACCATCTGCGCTAGTGCAAGGTAGAGGTGAGGGGATATGGAGTGGACAAGAGAAGCCCTTTCCAAAGCTGCAAAGTGTTACATGTGTGTGTTCCAGATTCGAGTCGAGAAAATCTTTCTCAAACTCCACAGACTAGGCACCCACCGCGGCCTCGAGGCTCTCGACCTTTTCTTGCTTCGCTTGAATCCCTTTCCTCTCTTTCTCCCTCCCTCCGTTTGGATCTCTCTAACCGCTGCACTGTTCAGGCCCCCCACCTCTTGCACTAGCGCCTCCGGAAATCCACCCCTCTTCTGAGCTCGGCTCGTCGGCATGGCCGGCCCCAGATTTTCATCGAGTTGGGTCACCAACAAAAAAGAGCATGCGCACTGTGCTGCGATCTACGAGATGCCCGTCATGACGCTGGTCTCTAGCCCATCGCCAACCCACTTCATACGAGGACACTCGCTCGCCTCTCCTCTTCGCTCTCGCGAGGACAGAGGAACCTTTCGTGGATTAGAGATAAAGTTGTTGCATGTTCCTCGTCGTGGAATCCGCTCTCGAGATTCGTCGCTCAGACACCTGGGCCACCAGGACCTGCTCTGCTAACATCGTTGTGAAATTCCGGCCTACGCTACTAGTTCAGGACACCCCACCTCAAGTGGACGGCCGGCCGGAGCAAGTAGTCTGCAGGTAGGCGTTTGTCAGTTTCGTCCTCGTAGACCGGAAACTCGACGTGAAAGCAGGCAAGGCTCGGCCGTAGTCTACAAGCTCGAATACCAGTATATCAGCCTGCAAGTGAGTTCCTCTTCCTCCGATCGTCAGCAGGTCAGTCTCCCGGATCCCTAGGCCCCCGGCACCTCGACGACTTTCATTATTCGACGAAGTACAGTACACATAATGTGACAAATCTAATCCAGTTCCCTACCCTTATCTCAGGTTTCGACATACAAACGCCCGCGACCAGCGTCGACATCCGGATTCAGGAAGGCGTGGTTAGAATTAGAGGCTTCGGCACGCGAGGTACCTGTGGAGCTCACGACTATGGGGGCATCAGCGTCGTTCCTCTCAAACAAAAGGGCGCTCCTCTCGCTGGGGGGTCAGAAGGTAGGGCAAGAGAAGAGAGAGAGAACGGATAATTATGCGAGTGAGGCAGCTCTTCTGGCAGCGTATCTGGCCTCTATCGCCAACCCCGCAACCCCCAGCTGTCAGGTAATTAATCATAACAACAAAAGGTCGCCCCTTCGACGTCCACTGACAAGGGCTCCGAAAGTCCAAGCATAATCAGTTCACAACTAGGTAGGAGCAGAGGAAAGTTGCTCGTTCGGTAGCGGCAGCTACTAGTGACAACTCGAGACTGCTGATCGTTCCTATCCATTCTCTCACTCAATCACTCAGTCGCTCACTCATCCTCGCTCACGGGGTTTACGAGGCTAGTTTGAAATGAATGATGACACAATCGCACACGAAGAGTGAGAAGAGGGAGTAGAGAGTAGCCAACGGTCGAGTCACAGACGAGAGAAAGGGGCATACAACTTCCGTGAGCGTATCACTTCGGATAAAGCAGATCGCTTTGCAACGCCGCGGAGACCCCACTGAATGTGTGGAGCTAGCAGGAAATGAGTAAACAAATGAGCGCCAAAAGAAAGGCCGCAGTTGACAGACTATAAACCGCCAAGCCAGAGGAAACGACAGGTCACGGCAATCAGCACGAGCTCACGTAGGGAAGGAACAGAGGCAAAATTGGTGATGATGATCGACAAAACTTCAAAACTCATTTGATGAAAAAGTTGCAACAGGATCAACTTTCTGACCCGGATCGACGCATTCCTATCTCCATTAACAATGGTTTGAGGAGGGTAATGAGAACTACCTTGAGCGCATGCCATACCTTGTCTCGTCGATTCTGAGATGCCTTTGCATCGACGGGCTAATTCTCTGGCAGTAGGCCTCCTGTTCAGACAGTTTTTTCTACTCTATCAACTAACTTCGATCAATCTACTCCTACAATTCCTGTCGCACCGCACTGACATTGCGGCTGGCCGAGCCCTCCTTCGCCTACACTAAATCGACTTTCTACCTACAGATCCTCCCCAGACGCAAGTCTAAAGAAGTTATGCTTCTTGGACGCACTGAATGGAGGATACGAATCCCTCGTGTACGATTGCCATGCCTTCTGATCGGTCGCCGGGGCTGAGCTAGCGCTCGTGCTCGTGCTGCCCAAGCTTGTAGACCTTCGATGCACACCCTTCTTCGAGACTTGATTGCATTGTCGCCTCTTCAGAATTTTCGCTGATGCGTCCCATTCTGCGCGAAGAAATGGAATCAATGCCTTGTGATAATCATCCGGCAGAGGCTTCTGGCCTAGCGAACTGGTCGATATCTGGAACACCGGGTAGTCTCCTTTCAGGGCACCATCCTCCTGGTGGTGGTCAGACGAAGGCGCTGGAGAGGGAGCCTTCTTTTCCGCCCCTTCCGACTCACATCCATCGCCTTGCTGAGACAAGGACCTCCTCGCAGCTTGGAGCTCCGGGCCCTTAGAACGAGAAGAAGCAGAAGCGGCCTTCGGCAGCGAATCCCCTCTCCTGAATTCAACAGCCGGGACAACCTCCGATGCCCCCGCCAACCTTATAGCATTAGCCACCACCCGACTGGACACCGACCGCATGCCAGACTCAACGGCATTCTTGCTGCTGCTGCTGGCTGCAGCCTTCGCATCCGAAGGCTTGACGATTTTCGACGATTTCGTCCGCTTAGGCTTGTAACTCAACAGCGGCTGCCCGCACGACACGGACACCACTTCTCTGCATACGTGCACGAACTCTTTCGACGACTTTGCGGCATTAGCACCTGACGGACCCCGATTCACATAGCTATGAGGATCCATGGGCCTCTCTTTCTGTAGCAGATAGTGGATTGTGCCTGTACTTCCGACGCGAGCCGGGCTCGGACATGGGACCGGAACTTCCACCGGCCTTGACACTAGTGCCATCACCTCGCAGGATGACTGCACTCACCCCCTTCGATGCTTATCCAAGCCCCTCCCTCCCGTCCTCCCTTCACAGTCGGAAAACCCTCGAGGCTCCCTTTCCGTGGACTGCAGATACAGGAACGAGCGAGCGGCCACGCTGAATACGAGAGCCAAACGCTCAGCCAGAGAGTGACAAAGACTCCACCACGTGAATTCCAGTGTTGCCCATGACGGGCGTCGTCAGGACATTCGGCTTCTGTTACACAAGCGGAAAATCATTGCAACGATGCGTCCTCGTTGCTGCACACTGCCATGCTCCGACACGCTACGAACACAGAGATATGGAGGGGGAGGGAGAAAGAGAGAGAGGGAGGGAGAAGCAGAGAGAGCGCCTTCCGAGAGCAGAAATTTGAATGACCACTGGATTTCAGACGGGCCTCTACCCTCTCCTTCTTGGATCCAATTCCGCTCACGACCTTTCGGTGTCCACCAGTCTCGTAGACTGTTGGGCTCTCGGACACAAACGCATGAGTAACGTACAAGCAGGACTCGGATACGAAACGCGAGAAGGCACTCGACATAAGCTTTATATCTTACGCTTAATCCCAATCATTGACCCATTCATCTTGCCAGGATGCACAGCAAAGATGCTCGCTGCCGCTAGATCACGGATGTGAGACTCTAATGGACCCTTTCCTCGCCTTCTTCGAGACGATTACCGACTGCGACCAAGTTGAGCTAAGGGGGATCGAGCCAAGAGAGCGAGGAAGAAAGGCCTAATCGAGCCCAAACCACTTCCAACCGACTCCGACCAACTGCAAATCCTACTGGCACATTATCCGCGATCACTCATTCCGCCAGGGCCCGACGTTGCAGTCGAATCGCCACAGGCCCAACGCAGAGACATGACGGGGGAGAGTGAGAGAAGGGGGGAGGAGACCAAGACTACCAGCTGCGGTTAGCTAAGTACTTCGCAGCAGGAGCTCCAATTTATAGTCCGCTGTCCCCGCGATATGGCCTCCCAGGACACCGAGGAATCAGAGCAGGAGGACGAGTTGTGACTTCCCTCCCTCCACTTCGACTTCCTTCCCTCTTCGAAGCCAGCCCAGCTCGCTCGCATGCTCAGCTCGCACCGCACCGCACCACGAACGAAACTCACTTTCAAATTCTCCTCCTCAGGAGATTTTTATTACGGCACCCACCTCGAGCTGCAAATGCTCAAGACTGCATTGTCTGAGGGCGCCATTAATGAGCGAGCAGGAGGAGGGTCCTGGGGTGGGGGAGGGGAGGTGTGAGCTTCAGCTTCCCTTGCTTTCCTTCCTGGTCTGTCCTTTCTTTCACTTTCTCTTTCTCTCACTCGCTGAAGATGGCAAGGCCTGGAGGCCTGGGGGGACTGGCTGCCTGCTTCCTGCAGCAGGCGAGGCGAGGAGTGCTCGCTCTTTCTGCTGCTTGTGGGGTCTGCTCAAGGGCAAGGAAGGGGAGGGGGTAATGATGGTATGAATGCCTACTGGCCCGTCCATTAAGGAGAGTAGGTGGTGATCCACATTTAAGCTCCTCGTTAATCAATGATCAAAGCCGGATACTAAACATGATTAAGACAACAATTAACGACACCCGCTGGCTTATGCTCTGAGCAGGTCTGGCTACTGCTGTAGGCTGGGCTGAACTCAACTGAACTGTCAACTGATCTGATCTGAACTGGTCTCTTCTGGCCTGGACTACGGAGCCTCGGATTCACAATTCAGACTCTCTCTGTACCTGCGTGCTATTCTATTTTGTGTGCAGGCTCAGGAATCGCACTCGACTACCCGGTACTATTCTCTGCACTGGACCCTGGTTCAGCCATCGCATTACCCAGTAGAATTCTTCATCGCTGCTTGCCGCTTGCTTGCCCTGCCTTGTACCGCTTCCGCATGTCAGTTCAAATATAACTTTGTCACTTCATGCAAATCTTATTTCGCTCATCAATAATTATCGTTACCCCTTGTCATTGAGGATTTTCGTATGTCGTACGTAGTCCCTCGTCCTTGCAATATTTTCTTGTTGAAGAGTGAGTGTTTGTTTTGTCTATTAAATTTTCGTTAATGATCACGTTCTGGACCTTATTTGTCAGTTGAAACCATATCCATATTTTACTCAATATTTCTGGTTTTGTGGCCTTCGCATGGTCTGACTTACGGTGCCTATGATAGAATATTATAACTGGTTTGAGCTATAATATACACTACTTACGGTTGAGAAGTGGGTAATCATCAGTTCTCTTGTCTTATGAGATACCAGAGAAGGTATCCAACCCTCAACATCTGAACTCGAGGCAGGTTTGAATTTCGTATAATGTACAGGAGGTTCTTCTGGCGTGAATCAAGTAAATCACCACATCCTGCGTCCACATGTGACTTAGATCGCATTCTCTCTTGCTAGATCGGTTCAAAAAGATGAAGGAAATTGAGAGATATTGCGCGTGCTCAACTCACGTAAACAGTTTACCTTAGCGTAATATTAATGGCTTTCCCAGGTTTTCATGTCAATAAGAAATTTTAATCATATTGATGGCTCTCCTGACAGTTTTACATTTTGCTAGACCAGAATGAGATCATTTGATTGTCCAGATTTGAGACAATACCCAGCCCAATATTAATTTTTCTCACATCAATAACAGGAGCTAATTCAAAGGTTTTAGTTTATGAAGTCCACCATGCTGATTTCAGCTAGGCAACTCATGAAGGTGAGGAATCATAAAATAGTAAAGCACCAAGCTCATCGGCATTTATAAAGCACTAAATGTATTTGGGTTACTTTTATCAATATCCTGAAGGAATAAGAGTACAATGAATGCACCTTCAAGAGAATGCACCTATACGAGAATTGATTGCACATTGCGGTATGGAAAGGATAGCACAAGTTGAAACATATGTCTTACTTCTATATTGGATCCTCCATTTTTCGAGAAATGGCTCTCTTTTGGCTCTTTACAGTCTCAGACAGAAAAGAAAAATAGTTGGTTGTTGTGTACAGTATTGTGTTTTGGGATTCTGACGACATTTTAAAAAAATCTCTTGTGAGAGTGAGAAGACTTGGTCAAGATTTCTTCAACCCTCTTTGAGAAGCTTTGGATAATCCGTGTCCATCCTACGGTAATTTTGATGCAAGGATCTTCACATTTTAACTTGATGCACTTATGTATTTCTTCAAGCATAATCCTCAAAGTATAATGCCTCTTCAAATAGATTGATTCCCAATTAGTAAAAAGTGAAAGTATATACTCAGCAGGTCATATGATAGAGGCGCAACACACAGATATTCCATATTTTCCTTCTCAATAATGTAAAAGGCTGATACAAAATCATATAAACTGCTCTAATATTACACGCTTATTGTTATGCATTTCCACAAACAAGGAAAAAAAGTAACTAATTATTAAAGAATGAAGACGCAATACATCCCATAGTTCAGAAGCATCAGGCTGGCGCCTTTAATCTCCTTTGTCGTTTCAGAACATGTTTCTCAAATCGTCTGTGTCCTTTGGTTCTTTCACAAGTTTGTGTTCGACAGGAAACCTTGGCAATGCCCGCGCAATTGACTTTGACCTTTTCTTCTGCTTGATATGATCAAATATTGGTCGACAAGTAACTCCGCATTTTCTTTTGAAATCTCACAACCCCATTTTCAAGAAATATTTCCACCAGAAACAAGCAACGTGTAGACTTTTCTGAACATTTCAACTGCATAGTAAAATTTAAACTCAACAGCTAAGATGAAATTTCACATCTTAACGGAAGTCAAATTTTTTTTCGTATTGTTCAAGATTTATACTTTCATACATCTTTCATTCACATATTGATATGTTAAGATTACCATATCAAAAACTGGATCCTCTTTTCAGCATTAAGAAGTAATGAGATTGGGATATAATCAAACGATCAGTTTTGAAAGATATAAAATAGTTCTTTTACTTTTATTCACAGTTAGACTTATGAAAGAACATGACGCCATGCTGAAAACTGATCAAATACAAAAATGAAATCTTCATATAGAATTTGCATATAAGGATATATTTTTCCAAATTGCAAATTATTTGTTATAAATAGTATGTATTTATTGCGATCTTTTAGTATGAGGAGTACTATGTACATCATCATAGTTGACTTTGTTCATAGCAAATATGAAATTCGAATTGCTTTTTGACTTTTACAAAAATAGTTCATTCATGTATTTCACCGCATAGCATTAGCCATTGCTCCACGTTAAGTTTTGTACTGCATTTTATTTTTAATTGTATAACCTTTTCGAATGTGGAGGTCATCATGGGTTTCATACTCCATCAGTGCAATGATACCGAAATCTCATTTTATCATTTTTCCTCATTGCCATAGTAACATGAAGTAAACAAATCTACACCCATATATGAGATTGTTACTTTCTGACTGACTTCAGCTTATTTAATCAAGTGAAGGGGTCTTCCCATCCTTTTTGGTTTATTACTTGGTACCCCTTATAAATCAAGTGAAGTGATCATAACTTGAATCAAAAAATCCTAAGATCTATTCTACAATACAGTGTAATGATTTTGACATGTATCAAATTCAGATCGTCTGCGTTGTTAAGTACTCCGTCATAACTGCAAAAGTGGTAGTTAGATATCATGGAGGAAAAGGATAAAATTTTATCAACAGATTTCCTGTTGAAAAGGGTGAATTATTATATAACCAGATGCTTAGTGCCTGCTTAGGCGAGATAAGACAGAAAAGAAGATAAAACTTGATATCGGTGGATGGGGTCCACCAGTGAGCTGGGCCGCAGACAGCAGAACGACAAAGCTCGGCCGTAGAAACCCACTATCATTTAGAGTTGCCGGTTACTATTTACCAACACTGCGCCGCCATGGAGAGGTTCTAGGTAAAGAATTTACAAAAGTCAACCAATGGCTAGTTCACACTTGGCTCAATATGCCAACGTGGTCGAACTGACATCGTGGTAGATGAGTAGGACGTGGTTTACACAGACGAAACTGTGTCAGGATTGTCCTTCACAAATATGTATATGGTTGTCTGATCCCACGTACGCCCTATTTGTGGCAGCCTCCTTCTGCCCGTTGTCTTATTAGAGCACGTCCACCCTCTAGCTATAACCCTTAACTTCAAATTACATGCATTTCAAGCAAGAAGAGTCCCCCAAACTCTTCAAATATTCTCCCAAAATACACAAGATTGAAATATTGCTTCCGAGTCGGGAAGAAACCAGCTTCTGAAGGGACCCTACACACAAAATTATATTTGTTTGACTAATTTTACGGTTCCAGTTACCTCTAATTATGAAACCAATGTGACCGTACAGATCCTTGGACTCACATGCTAGTTTCAGGTGTTGACACAAGTTTTTCTTTATATTCAAAGCAAACTCTTCTTTGTCCTCAGTAGGAAACTACTAATATTTTCCTTTATATACTTCGTACTACACTGGAAACTGACCTTTGAAACAGCGGCGAGGGGTGGACATGCCCTTAGCACATGGATTATTTGTCCAACGACTCCAAACTGAACCATTCTAGAGTGTGATAGCACATTCCCTCTCCTGTTATATTTTTCAACCGAATCGTAGTGCCAACCAGATTTACATCCTCAACAGGCAGCTGATTACATCTAAACATACATTGAGTTCCGCAATTAGTGTGGACCACACAATTTCAAGGTAACAACCCTTAATGTGAATCACACTGCCCTCACTAATTGACGATTTAAGATAAAATAAGTTTTGAATGTATATTTTACATAAAAGTGTATGACAATCTTTCCGAAGGAAAGTGTCAGGTTGAAGTCCCTAGTCTTCTTTATTGAACTTGGGCTTTCAAATGTGGTGGATAATGAACAAAATATGTAAGAGGTATTCATTAGAGGTAAGAAGTATGAAATATATAGCAAAAAGGATAGGAAAACCCCATCAAGCCCTACATGGATGAAATCAAAGGAGTAAAATGGGGCTAGTCTCCAATTGCATCATAATGAAAAATATGTCATACTACATCTAAGACATCCAAACTATCTAGGTCAAACCGGACACAAACAAAATGGGCATCCCAAGGAGATCACCTAAGGTGATTGCTCTTCTATAGATTGCACCATCTAGTGTTCTCTATATAGCAATGGATACATGTTTCCTAAAAAAAGTCCATACAATAAACTAAAGGGAATGATACCCCATGTCTCTTAGTATGCTAGGCTCTCATGCAATCTCTCACAAACATGTCAAAGTCGGTGTCCATAGCTCCATATATCTCCGAATCTAAAGGGTCAAAGAAGTGACCTCTATGCATACCCCCAAGTGTTTTCTTCTCCATTGATAATAAGTCTCCCCTCTTGCAACTTATGCGGCCACTTAGAATAACTTTGTGAAATCACTAGAGGGATAATGTTGCTCAAAGCAATCTCTAAGATGCTCATATAGTATCCTTGACAAGCCTCTTGAGGATAGCTGTGGGGCTATGCATATAGAATGGACTAAAAGTGATCTATCAACACATAATGGCTCCAAGACCTCCAGTACTATTCCCACGCCCATGGGTATATGTAAAAGAGGTAAAAAAGAAATACTATTCTTATTAGAATTAGCCATATATCAAGGATGAAGGTCGTGTGTAACTGTGCTTTACTCCTCAGTAGGCCCCAAAATCCTACATCGTAGCAATCAATCAGAAATTAAAATATTCTATAGCTAAACTTGATTCATAACATGTGTGAAACTACTGACTCCTCTGCAATGTAGCTCAATCCCTTGCTCTAGGTGCCACCTCTAAAAAATTATTTAAAGAACAAGGATAATGTAGATAGATTGAACAACTATTTCATATAAACACATAAAGTATTATGAAATCACATAATAATTTCAATTTAAGATAAAATTAGATTCTACATTATATTTAAGAGTATAATTTTGTCTTAAATATTGACTTTTGACACACGAAATTTCCAAAACTCATTTAAAAACTTCTAAAAAATATTTATGAATTGATAATCTATAGTCATAAAAATTCATTTTTTAACATGATTTCTCATGTTTTATGTTTAAAGGTTATAATTATTATATATAAATATTTTTTACCATAATTTATTCAATATATAAGAATATTCATAAATATATTTCAACTGAATACAAGAAAAAAAATTAATTAGAAGTCTATTACAGATCCGATTTAAATATAAGAAAATATTATATAAAAATAATTTTTTATACATGACATAGAAGGTTTTCATCAAATTCCAACCCATCATGATCATACAAAATATATTTTAAAAATTTAAAAATTAATTAAATATATATATATTATAATTTCAGATAAATATTTATGTCTATATTTTGTGCAAAACATATGACAAACTGATTAGATGTTTTACACTTATCTTAGAAAATTTCATCATATGTAAAAATCCAAAAAATAAAATTAAAATAGTCTATTGTCTTTTGGATTTGTAGTATAGATTTATGAAAAATATTCATATTTCCAATATTTCAATGCAATAATATATGAAAACTCACTACAACGAAGAAATTTATGTCCAAAAAAATCACTTATTTTTGCTCTCGTATGTTTATTCTTACCAAATTTATTAACACATATGCAGATTGTGTTTTAACAATGTATTATCTATCATGAAATCACAACATTTATGTAAAATAAATATTTCATACGATTATATCTCTCTTTTCACATGTTTATGTTGAATAATACTTAAAGTAAAATATATTTCATAAAGACATCATAGAGTTTAAATATAAAGTTAATGTCAAACTGGAAAAACATGAATCTGCATTGTGCTTTCTGAAATGATGGCTAAATTCTTACTTTTTTTTGGATAATCAGGCATTACCCATTCATTTTGATTTAGCAGTTCAAAGAAAAGATGTTTTGATTTCAACGCTTTACGATCTTTTAACTTTACGAAAAAAATATTTATATGATATTTCGTAAATGATATATGCAAAATTTTTTGAACGCTTATTGATATTTCATTAGGAAATACGAATTCTATACAATTTATTGGATGAAGAGAAATGCTGTGATGTTTTTATGTGATTCCATGAGCATGTAGTGTTATTGCCCCAAACAAAAGTAATTTTATATGTGACTTATTCTTGATTTTTCAAAATTTACTATTGATATTATTTTATATAATTAGATTGCAATAAAACCATAGAATTCTAAAATTTTGAATAATTTTGGATTTTTCAAGTCTGAGCTCTCAATATGGGTGAATGCGTCTTATAAATACAGGAACAGATTTAATCTCACGTAGAAATAAGACCTAAAAGCGTGTTAAATAACTTGCAGTCATAAGTTTCTTAGGTTACCAATGAAGCTTTTTGGTCTTCTAAGGGTCTTACTCTTAGCATCGACTTTTCCTCCCAAATCAGTGGTGAATTCGTTCCTGTCAACTACATACTAAAAAAATTACTCTCTGGGCGATGTTTCTAATGTCGCAAGGCTTTAACAGATGGCAAGTTGGTGAAATGCTTCTCCTCAAATTTTCCCTCAAGCACATGACCACGCGTCCAGTCTGTAAATCACTTAACTATTTAAAAGTTTCGGTTTCTGGGAAGCAGCGAAGAAACAAGAAACCAGAAACCGTATGTCTTGTTCAATGCTGCGTAAGGAACACTTTGGAACAATCACAGAGATTGACGATTATCACGACCCCGAATCCCCCCATTCGGGAAAAGCCGGGCGGTGAGACTATCAATGACCCCATTTTCAAAAATGACTTCTTAGCACCTATGGCATGTGGGAGGTGACGTGTTGGGTGGCACGCTTACATGGCAGCGGTATTTGGCATTTTATATGGATATCACGTTCGATAAAAGAAACAAGTTCTTGACTCTCGATAGAACGTTACATGGTATGAATGTCCTTGGGAGAGCTCAGGGGGACTACAAGAACAATGCTCGTTCGGGCATGAGAAATCACCTGAATGATGAGAAATCGACATCATCATGAAACGAGCTTAATTTGATGTATAATCTGAACAAAGGGATCCCAGTGTATACAACTCTTGGCATTTCAAAAAGTTTCTGGAGGTAACGTTGCGGAAATCACATAAAGGACCATTTCTTGGTATTTTTTCATACAAGACAAAGTATATGAGGACTCCCTCGCAACGTTGAGGTTCTAGTGAACTTGACATTGACTTGAACTAAGGGCATTTTGAAATCGATTATTGATAGTGAGAGGTGGAAGGAATCAAGTGACTATAAGAATCAAGAGAATAAGCAAGGTAGTCCTTTTTCCATTAGGATTGGTCTATACTGATGTAAAAAGTTAATGTTTTAAGAGTTAAATGGACTAAGTAACAATTTGAAAGCTAGATTTGAATCGATAAGAACCTTTCCGCTTTACCGGCTTTCACCGATAACACGTCACCTTGAGGAGTCAGAATAAATCAATTTTGAAAATGGGAGTCATTGATAGTTGGACTGCCCAAATCACATCATGTTAAGTTCGCTCTTGCCTTGAATTGCAAAATAATTTTCACATACCATCACAAGTGTGTCATGTTGAGACGTGCCAGAAGTCTCTAAACCACAAACATTTTTTTGGCTATTTAGGCGATATGGGTTATTATTCTATTTAGCTTATTGTATAATATATTTTAGTCAATGTGTTTCCATTGTTATACAAAGTGCACTAGGCTAGTGTAATCCATAGGAGAACAATCACTTTAGGTTATGATTCTTCAGTTAATCTGTTGTTTGTAGACCGTTTGACGTAAAGAGTTATGATATTTTAGGTGCATTAGTATATATTTTCCATTATGATGCTATTGGGATTAGCCTCTTGTTACCCTTTTGATTTCATCCATGTATGATTTGATGGGGTATTCTCGTACTTTTTGTTATTTTACTTGGCCGTTATTGTTTATGGAGAAGATACATCATTCACTAAAAAAGAATGACGACAACACTATCCATCATCCGAGGATAACACTATTCATCATCCAAGGTGTGAGTCAATGGGAACCCTCAAGCGTTGGGCAAGTGGTTCCCGACACTACCACTACAGTCTCAAAGTTTTGATTTCTTATTTCCTCCTACTCTAACCAATTGCATATACAGAACACAAGAACAATGACCTGTAACATGTATAAGGCTAAACAAGTTCCTTTCCATGGGATATGATATGTTGCAATTTAGATCAAATCATACTTACAAGAGAGTGACATGGAAGCTTGTGGGAGAACATTCCTAGATAAATTTGAAATCTAAGGGGAGATTACTCATTTTCAAATAGATCATCCTAGAAGGTTAGAGAAACCTTAAAGAGTCTAAATGTATAAACAACCTACATGACATACTGCAAGGATAGATGTGATTATAACTTACCGTATATTTGCTATATATTGTATAACAACATGTCATGAACCTATATATATATATATATATATATATATATATATATATAATTATAATCAATGCTACGTTGTAAATGATGTACAATATTTAAAATTCAAAATATACAAACTCAACACATCAACATTTATCTTATATACATTAACAATCTTAATTTTTCATGTATATAAAATAAACCTTATTTGCAATGACTATCTCATAAAAAGAGAAAAAATGCAAGGTGCATACTTCTTGTATAAAACACATGAATATCAACCAATCTAATGTAAATATGTTATTACCATTTTGATAAACAAAATTGGATAAAATTCAATCTATATCACCGAATATTAACACTTCAAGTCAATAAGATTTCTTGCTCCAATTTATATTTGACAGCATAAATAAAATTATTTTCCAAATTATTATTTTCAAAATAATTTCAATACTTTTTAATACAATGAATCAATACTAATTTCAATATCAAATAGTTCAACATAGGCACAAAAGTAAAAAATCATGCTTAAATTTTGTCATGAAATTTTTGTTTCCAAGATAAACAATAAACCTAACTCTTATAATAAATTAGTCCAACATAGGTGTATCATCTAAATAACTATAAAAATATTTATATATAATAAATTATATTTTTAATTTCATTTATTTTATAAAAATTTAAAAATTTATTTCAATAATATTATGATATCTTTATATTTATATTTATTTTGAATATTCATAATTTTAAATCACTTAAGTATTTTTAAGTCTCTAAATATTTAAAATATCAATTTTTTATAAAATTAATAAATATTTTATTTCCATCAAATTCCTTAATTTTTTCATCCTCAACAACAACTCATAAAAAGGAAAGAAAAGTATTTCGAAATAATTGAGGATTATGTTATAGAAAAATATTTCAAATATATTAATTTTTCATTTGTAATTCAAAATTATGTATTTGAATATTTTTAATCTATGTATAAAATAAAATATAAAATAATTTATAAAAACTAATAATTTTTTGTAAAATTTTTCTCAATCAGCAGCTAATCTTTTATGAATTTTATTGTAAAATTTCATACTCTTATTAAAAAATTTTAATACTTATAAATTACAAATATAAAATTTTAAAAGCAAATAAATAACAAAAATAAAATTTCACAACTCTATTTATTCAACTTTTAAACTTTTATAATTTTTAACTTTCAACTTTTACTTTTAATTTGGAAAAAAATAAAAAAATAATTATGAAGTATTGAACAAACAAAACAATGTAAGCAATATTTGAAAATGGAAAAGTATGAAGACTATAAAAAGTATTTGAAAAAACACATATGAGAATATTCAACATATCTCTCAAATGCTCAAGGACCAATACCAATGTCTCAATAAATTCAAAGGAGGTCTTACAGAATTTCAAGGTAAATATTAGTTTTTTATTAAATTATTAACAAATGAATGAAATAGAAAATTCATCATGTATACAACAAGTATTATTTTTACATGACATAATGGAAGAGAAGGGTAAGAATATATAATACATAAGCAACACAAAGTAAATGTTAAGTCCACAATGAATTCACAAGAGGTGTTACATTTTGAATGTGAAGAGTTGTTAGATGTTTAATATGAATAATCAAATATGACAGGATGACATATTAAAATCCATTTTATTCTACACGGTAAGACGTAAGATTTTTACCATATATTGGGAGACATCATTCCAACTTTCAAAAAAATACTTAGATAAGATCCTGATTGGATGCTTGTTTGTGGAAGAAATTGAAAAAAAAATCTATAATACAACTTAAAATATAATATGTGAAAAATTTATATTTGGATGATGAATATTTAAGCAATTGTGAAAATATTTTGATTGATCCCACATAATGTTGTGCCTAGAATGTTAGATATTATTTTGTTGATAAAACTATTAAATTTTAATGAAAAAATATAAAAGATAATTATTAGAGGATTGTGATGAATGTTTCAATATTTGTATTTTCTGCTTTGCATGAGTTAACAATAGATGAAATATAAAAAAAGGGAAAAATGTGTTTAATAAGGAGAGGAATGTGTTCAACAAGAGAATCAAATATGATGAAAGTGACGCAAAAGTCATGCTTGACCTAAACAATGCAACTAGTTCAAGCTCAAAGGACATAGATCAACAACAAGAATGACTCATGGACCTTATGATATAATGACAAAGTATGAATGGTGGGATTGATTAAGGATCAAGATACATGTGAATTATTTCAAAGACTTGAATTCAATTCAAAGTTCAATAAAATTCATGCTACACAATTTATCAAAGTAAAAAAAAGAAATCTGCACAATGATAAATAAGTTTAATCATTTCAACATGTGGAATATAACATGGATATTAATATGAATTTATTTTTATTTCATTGCACAAGTCAAAATTTTACAAGGGATTGGATTAAAAAAAAGTTGGATTGTACTTATATATTATATAAAATATACTGAATTGGGGACTATCAAATCAAGGAATGAAAGTATATTTGTAAAATTCAATTATAATGTGATTAATGATTAAGCCAAATGCAACACTAAATTTTTTTTAATAATTTTAGAGAGATTCAATTGTTTTGAAGGGCCAACAACAAACTTAGAATTAAGTCATGATTTTCACTACAAAGGAGATAGATTACACAGGTTTCTTACATCAAAAAAAGAGCCCTCATGATTTTTAAATCTAATAAAGAAAAACTATTAGCAAGTATTAGACATAAAGTTAAAAATAATTCGAGATAGTGTTATATAAGTAACTAAAATATTATTGTCATGAAGAAAAGCTAACAATATTTGCAAAAATCTGAATTTTTTTGAAGAGAAAAAAGTGAATATTTTTTCTCTTTTTAAAAACATAGACACAATTATCTTAAGTGATTTAGGGAAAAAATGCTCTTTAGGTTCTTTATTTCTATCATTAAGGCAAACATAATTTTAAAATTGAATGTTGTAAATATTTTGGAGAAAATTTGGTTGCAAACACTTTTCTAGGTTTACGACATTGAAATGTTTACATCATATCCGAATATAACATTGATGAGAGGAGAATGCAACTCTATATGGAAAAATCAAAGCACAATTGAAACTTGAATAATAGTTATTTAAATTTTGAAGTGAAAAAATATTATAAAATTCAAATTTATATGTGATTTAGAGTAATTAAACCTCTTTGAAAATGATGGATAAACCACTTAAGGTTTATTAGCTCTATGATCCAAGCAGTCAACAAGTTGAAAATGAAGGTCATGATGTCTTGAAAAACAAAGCAAATGATGTAATCATTGCTACAAAAATCATTAATCTTATAGCTAAAACATGAAAATTTAATTTTAAGGTATTGAGGATAAATACCTAAAACAAGGTTCATATCACCCCATACATATGGTAAATACTTTCAAAACATTGTGGCAAAAATAAGCATACAAAATAACATACTTGATAGAAATCAAAATTGGATGGGAGATTTACGAAGGCGACATATAATGAAAATTTACTCTCTTATTTATACGTGCAGAAGAAAGCAAAAAAAATTTGTATAGAGGCAATATATTTCAAACTTAACTTTGAGAAGTCTTATGATAGAGTGATCATATTTCTTATGAAAAACAATGACAACATTGCAATTTAACAATGAATGTATGCAATTGACAAAATAGATACTATAAGGATGCAAGTCAAGCGTGAAGATTGCAACCAATTTTACAATAGAAATGAGTCTTGAAAATGCAATTTATCTATTGCTACAATGATATTAATGACCATTTCAGATGAGCGGAGTCGAAATAATGATTATAGGAGTTAAATTAAAACATAAAGTCTATTTTGCATCTACTCTTTGTTAATGATACCAAATGCCAAGATGATCATTCCTTTGATGCAAGGTAGTCAAGAAGAGTGGTGTGATCAAATTTTGAAGTTTTACTATGAGATAGATAATCACACATAAGGGACGAGTACAAGATCAAATAGGAAAAATGTAAAATTATTACAATTTTTGACTAAGCATTACTTTGATCTTTGCAAAGGAATTGATGTTTCAAAACATGTGGTATATTTTTTTCACATGCATATTCTAGCATGTGTATTTTTATCCAAAGATGGATAAAATTGTTAAATTCTTCATATACACAAAAACAAACAATGACAAATCTAAACATTTTAGTTCAATGGATGAAACCAAACTTGTAACATGGAGCTAGGCCCCAATAGCATCATATTGGAAAATATGTACTCCTCCAACTAAGATATCCGAACTATCTAGGTCAAACGGTCTACCAACAAGAGGAGCATCCAAAAAAGTATCACTTAACATGATTGCTATCCTATGGATTACATCAACTAGTGCTCTATGTAGAACAATGGAAACATGCATAAAATAGGCTATACAATAAGTTAATGAGAGTGATACCTATGCGGTCTAGTATAGTAGGCTCTTGCCCTCACGAACATATCAAAGTCGGTGTCCGTAGCTCCATATAATTCTAAAGCTAGAGAAACAAAATGGTGATCTTCGGCATACTCCTATACTTGAAACCTTGAATGCTGCCACTCCACTCGCCGCCCATCTTGGAGGATGGATGATTAGTCATATGAAACTATGTCACGATTAGGATTGGTAACCACCATGTCTGTCACAGTAACTTTGTGCTCTTGAACCAAGTATAGGTTTGTCCTAACCTAGTCGACTAAAACGCATACCAACGCTCCCTCATATGAGGTATCCATCATGTGGTGCCATAGCAAACACCACATACATAATGACATCATGTGTAGGTATTTTTTGCCATCCGAATAGACAACGAGTCATATGAACACTTGTTTCATCTAAAGTGATACCACACTCAAATGTGAGTAATGAAGTTATAGATGGATGGATCAAGCATATATATAATCTCATCGCTGTAGAAAAATTAGCTGATGTGAGTAAGATCGAGCCCAGATTCATGAGCATGCACTCTTGACAAAGCAAGAGCGTGGACGAGCCCTAGTAGTACAAGCAATGGCCATATCCATTAAGAGTAAATGTAGAGCTTGCTAAAACTGTCGATCAATCAATGGAAGGAGTTAGTCAAACACCAAACAAGATATGGATTGACTTTGGTGAACTTAATCATATTTTTATACGAAGTTTGTTAAAATCTTAGAAAAAAAGGAGGAAATAATTTTAGCAGCACATACCAAGTAAGTAGTGTCAAGTAATTAAAAAGTGGATCACATATGAAAACTAAAAATTCAAATGAATCCTGTACCCTAACAAGAGTAGCAAAGATATGGAATGACACTAGACAAAAATAAGAACTAAAGAAATCAAATATCCTATCAAAGGAGATAAATCCAAATATATGGAATGACAATATATATAAACAACAACAAAAAAAATCAAATACCCTACCAAAAGAGATGAATGCAAAGATATGGAATGAAGCTAGACATAAATATCAAATAAAGAAATCACATATCCTACCTAAAAATATGAATACATGGAAAGTTTTGTGGTGGATGAAGAAAATTATCTCTTTTCAATTGAAATTTTTAATTTTTCTAGATCAATGAGTATAGACTACAAGTGCATGATACTATAATTAATGTAGTCATAGCCCAAACAAATAGCATTGAAATTGTTTCCTATAGCATGATTTGGGACCTAACAATATACGTTTTGATTTAGTTTGGCAATTGTGGGTCTGAACTTACCACTAAGTGGTGATTTTCAACACATGGGTTTCAATCCATCACTATTTTTGATAAAAAACAAGCCATAGTGAGTTGATTGTTAGAAATTTTGGCCATAAATATTATTTTTAAGTTATAAACTCCCTAGTTTCGTTTGTAGTTCCATTTATATTTAGCCGGTTTCGAGTTTTTATTTTGACTCTTTATTACTGACGGCTCATATTATTTATATGATGGCTCAGTAATGTCTTTAAGATAGTTGTAAAACTCTTAGTTAATATGGAGCTAATTTGATCATACAAGAGGTCAAAATGAGACTCTTCATTTTCATTGGTCTTGGAGTTTGGACCAATGAGGTATTGGTCAAGTTCTTTAAAATTTTGATGAGTTTTAGAAGCTTTCTAGGAGGACATTCAAAGATTTGGGGATAGGGTTGAAAGCCTGACGGAAATAAGTACCATGTGGGCTCAAGAATGGGTGAATTGATTAGGTTGTGACTCTATTGTGATGATTTAAAATTGAAGAGTGAAATTTAGATCCTAATGTGTATTTGGATCGATTTTGGGAATACTACAAGGGCTTTGATAGATCAGATTCAACAAAGAAATAGTTTACAATCAAAGTTATATTTGGATTATAATTTTAACTCATTTTGAATTTTGAATATAGAGTGATAGCTTGAAATTTGTGTATATAGTCAAAGTTGCACGATTGTACTGACTGTCACAAAGATATTATAGTAATCATAACTTTTGCTATTAAAAAGTTTCATCAATAAAACATTCCACAATTAAAGCTTGGATAATGAGTGATTTTTTCAAAAAAATTAAAAGAAATTGGAATGAAGGATTGGGATGTGTGGTGGTTTTAGTACACAAGGGTATGCATATCACCTTGTGATAGAGTGTATAACTCAATAATTATTTTGAGAGATCTAGAAAAAAGAGATATGAGAAAATTTTTCAATAGAATAATAAGGATGTAGAGCAACTATATGTGAAGTTAAGGTAAGTATTATTGATCCAATTGTTGCATATCATAATCTTATTCCGCTGAAGTTTTACCGGTTGCAATGAACTCCAATATGGAGTGCTAAGGAGGAGAAAGAGAGAGTGTTAACTCACACGGAATCAAGAGAGTTCTTGTATAGTCCACTGCTCATGCGTTCTAAGAGCAAAGCAATGTCCATGCCACAATATCATGACACCAAAGTTGTATACTCCATACTGTGTAAATCTGAAAAGTTATATTTCACTGAATATTTTACTTATTTTTATTATAAGATCAAAGTGTGCAATATGAAGTGTCATTTATGTACTAGTTGAGGTAAATTGAGTTCAATGATAGATGGAAGTTTAATCCATTTCAAGCGTCACTTGCCATTGTCATGAATATTATAGCTAAATATTTTGTCTTCAGTTACAAATATCTATGATCATCAATTCTTGCATTTGTGATCTTTCATTATTTTGTCTTTTGTATTCAATCTATTCATCTAATTTATAGTATACTTGTCATCTCTTATATTTATTTCTGATTATTTCAGGTTATGTTACTCACAATATCTTTTTCTTATTATTTATCTTTGTTGGCTTTCATCCAACTTGTTTTAATTCTTAATCCTTTTAAACTCTCAATTTTTATAATATTTCACATTCTTCATAACCATTCTTTCACTATTTTAACCTGATTACGTTTTTCTATTTGCATCCACTCCCTAAATGGCCACCTGCAATATCTTCTATTATTTTATTAAATTAATGTCTTCCACATGGTATCATATGCTTCTCCATTTGCATCCCCTTGACTTTTCTTATTTATTATCCACACCAAGGTATGCATTCTTCATGCTACTTTTTCTCATGATTTTTCTTCTTAATGTTCCACCATCAGTCTAATTCTTGCATTCTTATTGTTGCAACTTGCACCATGTATCCTAGATTATATAAAAAGGAGTCTTTATCTTATTAATATTTATCTTTCAGTCTATTTAATATGTATTTTTAATTCTTTAATTTTTATTGGTGCGAATTCATGATTCTTTTGAAAGATGTACAATGTCTTTTTTGCTTCCCATTCTATAAACCTTCCTTTTTGTTACAATCACTCTAAGGACTTTAGGATTGCTACAAACTTAGTAGCTATTGTAACCAATCTTGGTTAGCTATAGTTAGTTTAGCCAAAGTTTAGAGTGGTCACTAGATAACAAAAGACAAGATAGTGGTGTGCAAGATCCAAAAAGCAAAAGGTAAACTTTGGCTTAATGACGAGGTGGCTACCATGCATTGGTGCATCGGATTGTATGCTAGAAGACTTTTAGGAATTGGTTAGGATAAGATAATGGAACATGCAACCTACGCATGTTAGCCATGTGGCATAGTTTGGATTTTGGACTTTTCTAGCCCTACATTATATAAAATAAGGAGAGTTCTTGAGAAGATCTCATCTTGAAAGTTATTCCGGAGTCATTGACTTCAATGTTATAGCTATGCACTTCACTTTTTAACTTTGAGTTTTATGATTCTCTGCAAGCTTAATAGCAATAGATTTCCATTGTGACATGTTTTTTGACTAGAAAACATACTTATAATAAATAATATAGGGACTCCTCATCTTTGTGATCTTTACATTGAAAGATCACCATCCCCAAAAAATTTCTTCTTCTTGCAATTACTTCAAACACCTATGCACATACCTTTTCAAGTCCTTTCTAACATTATATTTTATGATTTTCTTTAAGCCTTATAACTATACAATACCATTGTGATCATGTTTCTTGACTAAAAAATATTCTTATAATAAATAATGTAGGGACTACTCATATATGTTGCATCTTTCACAATTATATACCATAATGCCAAAATAAACCTTCCTTTTGTTGCAATAACTACAAGAACTTTAAGGAGAGAAAAAACTATAGAGTCAAAAGTTATGCACATATCTTTTTATTTACTTTCAAATTTTTGATCTTATTATTCTCTTCAAGCCCGATAGGAATAAATGGCCATTTTGATCATGGTTCTTGATTTGTAAACATTGTTATAATAAATAAGGTAAGATCTTCTCATCTCTCCGTTGTATCTTTTATATCATTCATAATCCTCAAACAAAATATTCTTTTCCATATAGAAAATAAATATTGAAAGATGATACACAAAGAAATTTTCTTTGATTTGTTGAAAATTGATTATCATAGTTATTTTAACCTTCTCCTTCATGTTATGCTCTAGTCATGTATGATATTTTTCTGTTTGTTTTGTTCTTCTATGAGTCATTATTTGCTAAATCTGTTCTTTTATTTTTTATTTTCAAAGTTCATAAGTATATTTATTTTTTTAGATTTTTCACATCCATTAAAACTAAGATTTTTAGACCTTTGTTTAATATTCATGTTATTACCAAGCTTTTATTCAATAAATCTTTTCCTTTCTTGATTATGTGGAAGAATAATCGGGTGTGGAAAGTTTATCATCTGTTGCATAAAGTTATCTCCAAAGTGATATACTAATCACGCCCGAAAGTGATCATGATGAAGACATCTGATGTTGATCATAAATGCATTGGACATAGGTACATCTTGAGAATCATGTTGTACTCTATCCATATCCTACATCGGCTCCATTTGGATCAAATAAGCTCCTTAGTTAGCAAAATGATGTTCTAGATCTTTATCATTCCCTTGCTTTTTATCCGATAAGGTCCAAGATAATATCACTTGGAGATTTCTCAACATCATGGCCTTACAAAGTCGATCCAACCATGGGCTCTTAACAACCTTACAATGAACCGTTGGTTATCTTGACTTAAAGTATCATCGTCATAACAACAGCTCTTAAGATGACAGATGTCATCATCTTCTCATAGTAGCCGCGTCACAACAAGACAATGTGTTTTATATTTATAATATTAAAACATATAGATACATAAAATAAAGATTTTTGAGGATTATAGTGTGTAAGATTTAAACTTTTCAAAGATCTTATGATATTTCATCGTATAATAATACTGAACCTTAGAAATATCATCATTAGTTGAAAGAAAAAGTCATCGTTTTTGTTAAAGAATTAAGGAACTGTAAAAAGGTAGATGGAAAAATTTTGATGAAATTTTGGCCATGAAAAAATATTATTTGAAGTTCTTTATAAAGAGATAGAGATTAGAAAAAATTTGGTCACATTTGTAATTTTAATGTGTTAATTGAAAAAATTATTTATTACAATCATATACAAGAAAATAAAAATTTGAAGCAACAGTTTGATTCAAACAAAGATGAAAAATCGTATAGAGCAAATCTTGAAAATTTTAATGATGATTTATATGATGGAAGTATATTGATGATGCTCAAGAGGGTTGATGATTGTGAAAGAATTATAACAAATAATTTATAGAAAAAGATAGATTCATTTGTATTTGGCTTCAATTGATCTTTATAATTATTTTAAGAATGATGAAGTTTTTTGTGGAGTATAATGAAGACCCAAGCAAGGAATGTGAAGTTATAACATATGATAGTTATCTAGATGATGAATTGATAATACAAAAAATACTCAAGAAGAGAATTTTCATCATGTTGCAGAGTTTATAAGTGTTATTCACAAAGGTTTGTTATCTCTTGCTACTTAAAAATTTAAAAACTAAATGATGGTTAACATGATTCCATGTCTCCAAATATATTATGCATTCAACAATTTGTATGCAACGCGTAATAGATTATATGATAAACCATAATAAAATACTGCTATAATATGAGGTTGTATTGTAATTGCCATAAACTAGTATCTTCATTCGTACACGTTCAAGAGAAAAATCATAGAGAATCACTATGGTTAGATAACAACATATTGAACATTTTAATTCAAAGAGCAGTTTGAAGAGACTTACCTACCTTGAAATTATTACTTCCTTTATGTGAATATTGTTGTATCTAAAAGTTAAAGGGCTGATATCAATCTAAGAAAAAATCCCCGCTTCGAGTTACTTCACATAACAAATTGTAGATTGGACTTTATACAGTTCATCATGATATACATACACCATACATAAAAGGCACGTATGGACTCATACTCGCAATTTCTTTTGAGAAGAGTGTGCATTGTGCAAGTGGGTACGTATACGGAACACACGAACGTGTACTAGGGGTTCTTATTTGAAATATATGGAGTCCCTCATACACACATGTACGGCTTTTTCCAGTAAATGCTCATAATGTTCTGCAAAAGGAGAAGCTGAAGGGTCACGTATAATGAGGTCATGGATGCAACTTCTGCGTTAACTGCATTTCTCATTAAGATTTGACTTTTTGGTGCCAAATGCACTAAATCTCTCTCTCTGTCACGAAGCTCCAGCCTCCTCTCCGTTCCTTTATATTCGAAATTTTTGCAATTGCCAAAAACAATACATTTATTATGTATCTACTCCTTCCGGAACGGAGGGAGGGTGAAAAAGTCACGCTTTTTTCAGACCAATTGACCAAACGGAGCACCATATGATGTCTCGCTGGAACCTGTAATAAATTTCGGTCAATTCCTTCTAAATTCAGGTGCCTTCGAATATTGACTAATGTGGAGTTTTAAGATTACATCATCTATACATCAGCGAAGACTTTTTGTCCTAGTTGGGTGAAACGATCAGTGTATTTCTAACCCAAATCTTTTTAATATTTTATTTTTCCATTATTCACCTCTAAGTAATCCTAGAGATTCAGAAAACAGGATGCAACTTCCACTAACATTACCATGGAATCTATCAGTTGTTGTCAATTTTTTATTTTAACCCAATTTTTAAAACTTTTTGGGGAAGGAACATGTAGCCATGTAGATATGTTCTTGAATGAAATACATGGATTGTACTAATTCAATGATTGGCTGTTTAATCTCCGCAGCTAATCCAGATAGACTTTCTTATTGGGAGAAAATAGCGGAGTTGAGCTGTAGTTGCTTGCGTCCACAATTTGTGATGTGTTTTGCCGTAATGCACTCAATCCAGGAATCATGTGATCCAAGAGCAGCTTTGACCCAGACAGTTTTTGGTTATAGTACCATGGTTCAGTCTTGAATATTCCCTATGGCATTACCGTCTTATGCTTTGACAGTTGAAAGGTAAAGGCCAAATGATTTTGAACCTGTTCGAGATAATATATATATATATATATATATATATATATGAATTTGCATCTGCACACCTAAATGTGAAATCCTTCACTTCAGTGGAGCGAATGTAAGAATGCCTCTACTCTTAGCCCATAAGATATGTGATAGATGAGAGTGAGCATTTACAAAAAAAATTGGACGGGAGGATTTTGATGGAAAAGCACAAGCTTTACCAGTTAGCTCGCTGTGAATGGTTTTGCTCTAAGGGCCACTCCAGTGCAGCTTGGCATGTTCTTTTGCGACATGATCATGGCACTGGAGCAGATTTGTCGTCTTCCTTGTGGGGTGCTTGCAGCCTTTCTTTCACTTTCGTCGAGTGCCACATTCTCTTGGCTTGTAATTTGCTCGTTGGACTCATCCCACTTGTTCTTTTCGCAGTCCAGCCTTTCCATATCTCTGCAGATTTGCTGGGCACTATCCGTGGGAACCAAATTCTAAACCAGGCCCAAATGTTTGGACTCATCGCATTTTCCAACTTGTTTGAGAGCATAAACCCAGCTTCCTTGGGCAATAGGTGGCTAGAAAACAGCAGAGAAAAGTGGCACTGCCTCGTGTCTCTAGCTTCCACATCCCACGGCTTTTGTCCGTCTGTTCAGAGAGCGGCTTAGAGCTTCGTGAACTTCAAAGCCTCGAACTTCTGTATGACGAAGCTGGGTCGAAATGGGCGGGTAGGTGGGTGCTGGCTGATTCAGGGCCAGAGTGGAAGATCCTGGGCGTGTCATCTTATGCAACCGAAGACCGCACTCCGATGCAGCAGTTTTGTTTGTAGCTCGCCACAGCTTCAATTTCTTTCATTCTGCCGAGCCATTGTCATTTCTCGAGGCTACAAATCTACACTAGACTCGCCTTGCCTCCCCATCCACGTCTTCCCGTGCGATTTACAGCACTTGTACTTGTACTGCACGCGGTTTTAGATGTCCTCCACCTTTGAAGAATCCATCCATATTTGAAACCACCAACTTTGCATCTCTACAAAACCAATAGTGCCGGTATTGGAACTCAAGGTGCTAAGCAAATGACTTATTTCCGTTCTGTCACTGTGTGCAATGGCAGGCATGCATGGTGGCGTGCATGCTACCGCTTCTGCATTCTCTCCACCTTCCTAGTGTATCAGTGATGCATACTCGAGCTTTCAAGGCTCCAAAAGTGGACATCATGAAAAATGAATGAGGGGAGGGATATGTATATACAGTCAGTCCTCGGAGATCCAACCTCCAGCAGGACCTGGACATGGGAGCAAAGTGAAGAAAAGAGTAAACACAAAAAATAAAATAAGTTGGATAATGGCTCAACTTCAGTTTGAAATTACAAATATTATTTTCCTGGCCTTTCGGTAAAGAGATTGGACCCGAATTCTTCACGGGCAAGGAAAGAAAAGGAGAGCAAGCGAGGGCAGATTAGCAACAGCAAGCTCACTTTTCCAACACACAGAATCTTATGAGTGAGATGGAAAAGAAGCTGTGGCCCAAATAAGCATATGCCCTCATCCCACGATCCGAATGTTGAGCACAGATCTATGCCATAATTTGTGCATATCCTCTTTCTGCATATGCATGCACACATTCCTTCTCTTCATAGATATTCTCGGTGGATTTTCTGATAAGTCTGCCAATTTGATTGACACGTATGAGGAATTGAGGAAGAAAAGACGTTGGCTGTTTGTGAGCCTTCATCTTTCTCCATATTGTTATCTTGCTTTTATGTTATGTCTCGGGAAATCTGCTGCCCTTGTGGATTGCATGTATGTGTGTGTGTGTGTGTGTATCTCTCTCTCCGCAGCAGTTTGATCTAAAATTAATGGACCATGTGATTATGAGTCACAGACTCTTCCGTTGCGTTGATGCGAAAAGCGAAGCTCTTCTTTCCGATCAACAGCAATGGATGAGTTATCAAGAAGCTATTTTGTCCGAAGAAAAAAAACAGCATGAATTGACAAGTGAAAACCAACATGTGAAAAAACAGCATGAATTACGTAGTATAAGCTTGCGTTCAAGTAAACAAATGAGTGGAGAATCATGTATAAATGATATGGTTACGCGCTGTGCGCCAAAGTGCAAACAGAGAGTGAAATATGTGTAATCCCAACAAATAGAGCAAAAGTTAAAAACACTGTTGGCTATTCAAGAGCATCAATTATAATGAAGGCTTTGGTGGTGTTTCAGCTCACAAGTTTGACATCCTTACTATTTACGTTTTTTGTCTTAATACCTGTCCTTTCCTTTGAAACATCTTATTTCCACTCGTCGTCCTCGAGCCAAGATGATAAAGTGACCAGTGCAGCAGTAACAGTGTTCTCTCAAGGGATCTCATGCGACATTCGTTGCCTTTAGAGTGGTTGTTGTTGGTTGGTCTTCATCAAGATGAGATTCAGGTCGCTGCCGTGGCGTATATCTCATGCTTCGCACAAGTAGTGTCGAAAAGGGTTGCAAACCTTTTTGGAGCTGTACACTCCATCTGAGTTGTGAAAAAAAACGGCTTACACGTTTACTACACACATGGAAGATAGACAGGCAGACAAAGACAATGGAGCATACATCAGTCTGCCTACCAATCGCAACGAACTCACACCCAGTCGACAGCTCTTTCTCGTTCCCAGAGCCTGTTTGTCGACAGATCTTGCACGAATCAGAATCCCATCACGATCCTGCAGTACTCCACGGTGGGTCAGATTTCATCACGATGACCGAAAGAACTATTGAGTTCTATTCAGTGGTGTGAACGTCTCTTCGTCTATTCCTGCATATGAACGGTGTTGTTACCCAAATCATACATTGAGTTGGAGAAGTTCTAAGGTGCATCTGTGGCCCCCATGAAATAAGTTTAATATTGACTTCGAGGACCCACAGCTGAAGTGAAGAACGATCGAGTGCAGGACCGTTGATGAGCTTTGGTGAACACTTCTCACATGGTTTGCTTCTGCTTGGTAACACTCACATTTTCCAGATTATTCTGGAGTGATGGCTTATACGACCAAAACCTTGAAGAATTAGGAATGGTGGTATTCAGTAAATTCTAGCTTCCATCACCTTCTCAAGCGTTGAATATCACTCACTGTCTAATATCAATACGGCAACTGCTAAAATGGGCTAAAGTATTGACCACCAGCGTGACAAAGTACATCGCAGGCCTGCAAGCTAAAAGCGTACTCATTGCAGGTACACAGTCCACACAAATTGGTGTGCTAATGGAGATGGAAGATTGAGAACGATACTGGAATAATTTCCCAGATATATACTTACATCGTTTTGAAAAATCGACGAATATAACAATATATGGTAACTTGAATCAACTACTTACGTGTTAAGTGCTGGCCTGTAAGAGGCCCAGCATTGCTTGTAATAGTTTGTGGAATTACAGTAGAGTTCATTCCAGAGTTCATCGCAGGCAAAGAGGGGTTATCTACAGCCATGTCTAAATCTGCAGGTGTTGGACAGGCACCAATCGGATCTTCCCTGTTGTGCATCACAACGCCAGCGTGTTCTGAGTTGTCCTCTTCAATTTTCTTCTCTTTGGTTCTCTCGGCAACTCCTTCTTTCTCAATCTTCTGCTTGGTAGCTTCTCTTTTGCTAGCGTCATCGTGTGATTTCAGTTTCTCAACCTGCAAACCAGATGAGTAGGTTACATCGCTGTCATGGCTCAGAATTTTCAAAAACTCCTATATAATCTGCTGTTTTATATGCGGGCAAATTTGTCAGTTTACAGCTGGTATATAACGAAGCCAGGAATCCTAAGAATCTAGATTTTCCAAAAAGTAGACTCCTAGCAAACTACGAACTCCGTCAGATTCTCTCGAGTGTTGGAAACAAGTTCAGAAATAAATACTTGACTCTACTCACAGACAAGTCACTGTGACGAGGGAATAATGATATTCTAGAATACCCTAAGAAGGTGTATAGAGAGACTTGAAAAGTACCTCGTCGAAATTTAAGATCAAAACGTGAGATGCTAGGTGGAATCGACGTAGAAGAACAATATAGCGAGCCATACAGTCGAGAATTACAGGACAGAGCACTTCCAGGAATCACCGCGGGGAAAAATATAAAAAATTGACGATTAAGAATAATACCCTTTCTGCAGCCTCGGCTTTAGCCATGTCAGCCTTTTCTTCAGCGGTGGCTGCAACATCTTCCACTTTGTGTTTTATCATCCCGGCCATGTTCTTCGCGGCTTGCATTTTTCCTTGCTGTCAAGACTGTTCCCAAGTCGATCTCAGCGTCCAAAGACTTGATGCACGCACTGCAGTGCCTGTTGGATTATTCGACAGTTTCAGTCGGGGGCACCCTCGAATTGCTGCAGTGAAGATGTAAAACATGAAAAAACCACCAGCAGAAGGCTATGAGAATGCAGATAATTAATTGCACCTGGTTGCAGCGATGGGATCAGCACACGCACCTCATCGGAGAACAGTCCACATTCATAACGTGGAACCGTGACGTTTACCGCCGAATTTCCTCGTCAAAGCTCTTGATTGCTCGTCTCTTGCATACGGTCTGTGCCTTCGCGACACTTGTCCAAAGGGCTCAGCAACTTACAATGGTACAACAGTGTCGGTCTAATAAAACGTGACGCCGTATCCAATGTCTTGAGGACTCTTCAGAGTTTGTAATTCTGTCCCCATGCAGGAGTCAGTCTTAAGCTCCCAAGATGTTACAACCTCAAGCGAAGAGCAGCCATTCTGCAAGCTGTTGCGACGCCATACCTCCGTCCTGCAGTCTGCTCTTCTCCTGTTGTTTTGCCTGTTTTATTCAATAGGGCATTATCTTGTTCACACATACACTCAATTTCGTAAGAACTGCACAAAATTCTAGCTTAAAGTTCCCAGATTGTTGTAGTCTACATTCCCGTTGAATAAACAAGCTGCCGTTGCTGTAGAGCACATGAGAAAAGTAAATTCTTTTTGACTTTTTTTGGGTGGGAGTAAAAACCTTTATTCGTTCACTTTCATCAGAGTATCTGTCGATAAGGGATGTCTTACTCGCTGTTTTCTCCCACTAGTATCCTTCCTTCGATGACTAAATTCACTCCAGTTGAGATTTTTGAGGAAGATTCGCCATATTTTCAGAAGACTGTCAGAACTCCACTTATGATGAGTTGTTTAGAAAGTGCACAACCAGGTTAAGGGGATTAACAAGTTACTCCTGCGTTCGCATGTCACAATGGAGAAATGACGTTCAATCGTAGAAATCAACCCACAGAAGGATATGGAGCAGCAGTCTAGGATGGCATTACCATCAAATGCACCAGGCGGGAAGCAGTCCAACTGACAGTCTTTTGCACAATTGTATCAGCAACGACACGAACAACTCTAGGAGGAGGTAATATCAGTACGAAGTGACTTCTTTATAATGGTTAGGAATATTCCCAAGCTCAAGTGGAGATGCCAGCTTCATCATACGTCACAGCAATGGTATCTCCGGACCCTCCTGGATGTTCCTTAGACTCGGAAAAGTCGAAGGAGACTTTAGGACATTGCGAGGAAACAATATAGTCCTTAAAGTTGATTTATGATAGAAGCAGGGCCCTTCAAAAAATTAGTGTCAAGCCCAATAACTGGTCACTCGAGAAACTAAACAAGGAGAAACCAAACCACAAATAAGATCTCTACCTAAAATTGGATCTTGAACCCATCATCTTCGAGCACAGTTTGATTGGGGAAGCGCCTAAAGTTCGTGTTCCGAATGGGGGTCATCCCTCTCAATCACAAAGATAAGATGGGAAACCATTTCGCGACTTGCACACTGTGGCAAGAAAGAAGAAACTACTGTTCATTATTTGATGGACTGAAGCTCTCTCTCACTCTCTTAAGGGACTAACCATCCAATCTGAGAAAATTAAATATCCTCATCATCTTTTAGACATCGGAAGTGAAAAGATCTGCATTGGGTAATGTACACTTTATTGACATGCTATTGTACATGAACAAAGGGGTACTAGAACATACCTTGGCACTAAACTCCGTGTCACTCACTACATCCATAATGCAATCTCTTCTAAAGTGGCAAGGATACACAATTGTCGAGACCCATATTTCTTCCACCTACTGGACTCTTACGAAAGCAGAACTTAGTGCACGTGTTCGCCGCCAGGTGCAAATTATTAACCCATACAAGCCCTCCATATTCTTCCCATTCAGAGCACTGGATTATAGCAATAAATATCAATTACAATATTTCACCTCACCCATCTCTTCACTTCCACCGCACTAGATTCTGTTTACGTCTTCAAAAATAGTACAATGACTTCCGCCTGAAAGTATGAACAAACCACATCTGTTTCGATAGAGAATTGGACCATCCAACGTCCAAGCAAGACCAGTGTTTGAATTCTGCATCAGGAAATCAAAGAAGCGTGATGTAAGTAATCAGATTAACCTATAGATACAAACAATCTTTTGTTTCTCAATACACATGCGAAAACACAACCATCAATTGATGTGCGGAGTAGGGTGTGTTTCTTCCAGATTTGAATATCCTTCGAACTTTTGAAATAAGCACCTCATTCTAAACTTTTTCCTCTCCCCACTACCTTAAGCTCGGAGTCATATTCTTTACAACAATTACATACTACGTAGTATAGTCGATCTAACCATTTCGGAGCAACGAATAGTTTGACACTGGGATCTTTGAATGCGACCTAACCCCCTGAAACATGCACAGAATGTCCATCACCTAGACGAAGAAAAAGAAAGACAATCGAATGCATTTGTAAGACAAAAAATTGACGATTACATATATGATACCCACCGTGGCAGATTAGGGAACTGCTTTCGGGACTGAACTTCTGATGGTTCTTGCGATGAACCTGGATGCCAACCTTCCAGCAAGCTCTGCTGGCAAGAGAAGTGCTTCTCGTTGTGCAGTCAGCGGCAACTGGATATATAAACACATGGTTATGTTATCAAGTTCGAAGGAAAAGGTTCAACTCCGTCTATATATAGACAAGAGTGTTTCAACGGAAAGAATTTATCGCAAAAGGAAACTTCCTTGTGACTTTCAGAAAGGGCAAGAAAAAAGCAAAACTTCTTACCTCGGGAATTAATGTAAGTAATGGCACATATTTTAGAGAGGAGTTCAAGCTATCCAGTAATAACGACAACTCTTCTGCAGCCGGAACCCTTTCCGCTTCCTGCATCCTTCCATCTGAAAGCTTGTACACCTGCGCACAAGATTTGAGATTTCCAAGCCAATAATTAGTGACAAATAAGATGTAAGTCAAGACAAAGGTGTTGGTGCACACAGAGTCTTTTTCACGACAAAAAACTACCGTAAAAGTTGCTAACGACCAATCGTTCACTCATTAGGAAGATTCGGAGAAGTCCCCAGAGCTACTTCTGAAATTCCAATTACAACTCACAATGGAGGCAACCTACAGCCACTTCAATGTGCAATTCCTTGATAGATTCCTTGGATACCACATGGATCTAAGGCCTCAAAGTTTTGTCACCTCAGGAGGGCTCAAACTGCTGGTTGATGACCCAGAAAGTAAGAAACTGAGACGTCGCAAGTTGTTCAGATGTTCCAAATCCTCCTCTTCAGTGAACTGAGAAGGAACCGGCAGATTGATCGGCAACTGCGATGATAACACTTGTGCTGCCCTGTCGAAAAGTGCTCTGTTCATAGCATCTACTCCCTGTAGTAACAGAAGACTTTCTTTGTAGCAAATTTTCAAATTTACACATGCAGCTCTACATGCTTCCCACGTAGTATTTTCTGGAATGCTCTCGAGAATATATATATATCAACTGACATCGCGAAAGTGACACGGCAGCGACTCACAGATTATGGTGGAAGCTTTAAAGCCCTATGTCCCACTACTGCCTGCTGCGAAATTATTCTAGATTCGCCAAATTTGAGCCATACATAAAAAAACAAGAGGTTTCTGAGAAACTGAAATGTAAACACTATACCTCTGCCGCAACACAGGTTGAAGCTAGCAGCGGAGTTACACAAGGGTCATGGTATAAGATATATCATGCGGGCAATTTATCTATAATGCAAACGACCTCTTCGTCTCGTAAATGCAGAGTAAAAAGTAGGACTTACCTTCGCTAACTCGTCTAGAACAATCTCTCTCACGAACAATCCCTGTAACATATGAGCATTCAATAGCGGTTTGATTAACAAGTTTGCAATTTTTTTCGTTCTTTACAAGAATCTGACACAAGTTATTTGAAACTACTTCAGAATATCAAATCATCAAGTGGAAAAAATACAGGACTCGCCATGAACTTCTGCTAAGGGCGAAAGATTTCAACCTGATCACCCAGTGTAAACTTCAGAACTTTCTTAACAAGCTGTCTTGACTCCGCAGCATTTGCTTCAGGACTGGCATCAGGATCTGCCAATGTGTTGCGCATAGCCTTCAATCAAGCAATGGATGAAGTCAACCATTACTGAAGCAGGACATCAATGCAACACAAGCCTGAGGTGATGCCAAAGGACTGGCTTACGAGTGAAATGTGGAACATCGTAAATACTACATACCTCAGTTACCAAGGACTCTAATCGGTCGATTCTGAAAGCACCATCCTAACAACCAGAAACAAACTGAATTAGTACAAAATCAAAGCATAAGAACTACATAAGTAATGAATTTGACAACAATACATTAGAAGTTAACCCAGATCATCATTCCGAAGATTTGCCCAAAAAGCATGAGGACAAATCGAATGACCAAGCCAAAACTAGAACTGAAGATCCGTTACGAATCACTTCTGTACAACCAGCAACAATCCCGAAGTTTAAAACATATCAATGCATTCGGACAGCTGAAAGTAATATGCATAGCTGTCCATCGGTTTTGAGGTCGAGGATACTTGAACTGTCATACACAAAGGGAAAAAGGAAATAACCACCACAAATACGAACAAATCCGTATCGACATTGGACAAAGCAAGAGCACTTAAATTTCTGTTGATTAAAAAAAATCACTACTGAAACCAAAAACTACACTAATCAGATCTATACGCCCGGGACATTTTCGGGCAAGTAGAATAGAGTGTTCAACTCAGACAACACACGAAAAGAAAAACAAGGAAAAGAACAAGGCTCATCATGCAATAGTAACGGCGTAGAAACTTTAAAAGGCTAATAATCGCCAAGGCAAGGAAAACACAGACGCAAAGAGCAAGAATATAACCGTCACAAAAAATGAGAAGAACGATTCCTTTGATGAAAACTTCGAAATCTTCGAAGTTTTCATCAAAGGAATCTTCGAAAGAAATCTTTCATGAAGAAATCTTCGAAACACAAACTGCAGAGACAAAACAGTTACTAGTTACACCACGTTCGACTTCAACCAGCTTACTTATTGAAGAGCAAAAGTGATCACCTTGTACAGGAGTGCCTGCAAACTGCTTCGCAGTTGTGGAGAGCTGTCTGTGAGGACTTTTCTTGCAATCCATGGATAAGAACTACTCAGGACCTTGTAATTAGGATCACTACTAAGCGCTATACCCTCCAGTACTGTCAAGCTGAACCATGACGTTGACAGCAAAGTTAGTTTTAACACAACAAAGTCTCGTTAAAAAGCCGTCAAAATTTATATCTACAATGACGAATATCACGATTTACACCTGTGGTCACTCCCTTTACCTTCGGACTACAAGTGAGAAGTACGCTGGTAATCGAAACTTGTACCGATACCTGCACAAAGAATAACTTCAGTTCCTGGAGAAACATAGATTCCTCCAAAGGACGTATAAAGAGAACATAACATGTTGCGCCAGCCATTAGTAACATGTACTAGAGGCGTCACACGGAGTACAAGTCTGAAGTATGAAGACAGGAAGACAGACTCGAAATATGGTACGTACATTGTGACGCCTAAATTTCCAGAGAGGTCTCCAAAACTCAAGTTGCGTACACCTTTGCTAACGGCATTTTGAAAGACACCTGTCATTTACAGAGCAAAATGTCAAAACAGCTGGCGCTAAAACTCATCTTTTGTTCAAAAAGTAAAATTTGTTGAAATCCGTACTGAACTTCGCAAGAGGACTTCTGCCTTTACTTAACGAATGTACATGCCTAAAGCGAGTACAAGCTCTTGACAAGAACGGACCTGTCAAAGCGTCGGAAACCTCGCCAACTTCATTTGTTGGTGGTAACAGACTGCAGGTTCAAATGAAGGTACTGTGATACGTTCCTCATGCATATTTCAAATTTGTACAGTTTCAATCACGATACTACACATAATCTACAGGCCTAAAACGCCTATTCCGTGGAGGTACCTCCACAGAATACTGGTATATATACTTGTTGGCATTCTCAAAACTCATTCTTCCTCACTGAAGACATTCCAAGACAATTATTGAAAGTCTGGTCTACTATTCCATACTGATAAAATAATGAGAAGTAAAAAAGTAGAGACTGTCACCCAAGAGTAACGAAGTCACCAGCCAATGCATCAAACTCACGGTTGATGAGGTGCAACGCAGCTTCAATCAGACCGTCCCGAAGATCCTGTTTTACTTCACCCATCATTCCAAAATCTAACCAAATAAACGGAACGAGAGTCAAAACAGTGTCAAATAAATTGTTGTGAGTTAATCTGAGAGTCAAACCATAGCAGTAACTCAGTAACAGTAAAATGTAAATTGGATTGACGATGAGTTATAGAAAGTAAATAGTAATTTACTTCAGGGTTACCTTTGTGGCTAAGGAGTCACCAGCCACTATGGTTTAGGATTTCGGATTTATGTGTCCAGGCTCAAAGCTGAGCCTGAAAATTGTATATATTGCTCTTCAATTAGTAAAGCAATCAGGTCAGAGAGTACATCTTGCCAATGATCATTCCCTCAGGTATTGATCACACCTGTGAGCTGTTGGATTACTGGGACATGAGGGTGGTGATAACAATCTAGCTGAATTCGAGTTGGAGCTTGGTTCAAGGTGGGGAGTGCTACATTGAGAGTTCTGACCTCAAGAGCATTGTTCATAATCTACCTGAGGGTTAGATTGATTGTGGGCAAGCTATGGCAAGTGCAAGAGAGTCCACAGGTCCTGTTGTAGTAGAGACATCATCTAGAAGTGATCCATATGGATCACATTCACACACTGATTTTCAAAATATATATTTAATCATGAATCACTACATAACCCCTTATATTGCACCATGAGCCAAACAATAACTGAGCTCCTCATGCTCTCACACTGATTTTGACATTTGTAGACAGATGCCATATAACTTAGTAACACCTGTAGACTCTACAGAAAGTATAAAGGAAGAGCTTTGCGGTTGTTAATAGACCTTTTAGTATACCTTCAAACTATATGTCAGCTAATGTCAGGAAGATTTCAGCAAAATCTGATAACGGTCGATACATACATAGAAAATACAGCCGTTATTAATCTAATTTAACCCAGAATTGTAACCTAAAGTATGATTACGAATAGTCAACCCTCCTGCTGCTTATAATGAATTTTCCTAAAGTCAACTTTCAGGTAAAGACGGAACACAAATGTCCCAAAGTATTACCAAGATAGGCAAGTTTCCCGTCAGGTGTCCGCATCAAGTTGCCGGGATGTGGATCGGCATGATAGAAACCACAGTCAAGCAGCTGCGCTAGTGAACAATTGACGCCAACCTGCAGCATATGTCATGATGATTAACAAAAAAAAGACATTGAGTACATGTATTCCATATCGGGAAATCGTGCTATTGAAGTGTAACTGGCTCAACTGACTTGGTTGAAATGTTTACCTCAACAAGATGTAAATCACTGACTTCAGACAACCTCTGGCCCTGAATAACAAATCAGAATGCGAGGTCAGGATTTTAACGAGGATGAGAATATGCGAGACGCATACACAACGACTTGTTCTATCAAAAGACAAGAAACTGGATCATACCTCCAACCACTGCATGATAAGAACCCTCTTGCTGGTAAGCGCAGAATAAAACTCAGGAACAACTACGTCAGGCAAACTCCCGAAAAGTTTCCTGGCAGAGATCACCGGCTGTGTTAATGTTCACCATTGCAAAAATGTTATCCTTCTTCCATGAAGCATTGACGTTGACAATTCAGGGAGAACTCAGAGTATTACTTACTTGAAACGTATGCCATTTCTGGCTTCTGCTTGATAATCCATTTCCTACGAAAGACGAGCGAGAAACTTAATATGACGTAAGAAAACAAACAAGACAGGCACTCTGGTGTACGCAAGACGTTCCTTACGTCAGGATGACATGGACTTGCCTTCGAGTAAATCATCATCCACAAGAAATAAATGGTCTACATGCTTTGCAAAGAACATTGTCATTCCGCTCATAAGAAGTTCAGTTTACCAACGACGTAAGAAGAAAAAAAATCGTCTTTTTAATGGTTAAGACATGCATAACCAGTATCAGAAAATTACATGTCATAAGAGGTTTATGGGAAGAGGAGACAACATAAGACTACTTGATAGAGCTTACAATATCAAAAAATGTGAGGCTGTCAGTTTCTATAACTACTATAAGCAGACGGAAGAATTCAGTACCTTGAAAAGACTTGTAGCCCATTCGTCCACAATAGCCTGTCAATCACATATATCAAGACATAACGACGTGAGAAGCGGACGAGTTGGTGGCAAAGTCTACATGCCTTCTCCTCATCAAGCAGACATAAGCCAGAATGGTGATATCCAGCCATATCTAGTAACGCAGTATTAATCTAGAAGTGGTCAAAAGCTTCTTCTGTAACCATAGTGTGTACCTGCAAATCAGTGTTTAGCCTGAAAACTTTGCGGGCGACCCCAACAAGGTTGCGAAGAATATATATATCTAAGGAAATGGCTGCTCGTACACCTGGTCTCTGCACTTTCACGGCAACAGCTTCACCATTTGCGCGCAGACGAGCTTGATAAACCTGCTCACAAACAATTTAGTACAGATATACCTTGGCACTAGATCACGATGTAGCAATCGGTCTTTCACAAGCATCCACAAAAGCAATTTGTTGATGCTTGTACAAGATTCGCTACATATTTGTAAAGATCTCACAGACAATTATATGTCCTCTCGCTCTCATTCGTTCCGTAGAATTAAGTTTTCGAATGATTTTGAGACTTTCAAAAGATGTGACGGTGCCCCCAAGACCATGATTGAGATTAGTAAATCAACTGGATCTTTCAACGTAGCCATTTTACACACAGTAACTTTTTCAATGTGGCATATTACCTGGCCAAGCGAAGCAGCTGCAACAGGTTGAGGAGAAATTTCGGAGAAAAGCAACTCCACAGGTACTCCAAGTTCCTCTTCAATAATCTTCAGCGCATATTGCGTAGAAAATGGAGCAATTCGATCTTGCAATAGCGCAAGCTCCTCAAGGTAATCAGGAGATATCACATCCTGCCAACCGCTTCAGTATAAATATCGTAATTAATTGCTATACCACTCACTGAAACAGCGCATTTAGCTGCACTATACTCAGTTGCACCACCTTTGGAAGGATGCTTTATCTGGTATATCAGGCAAATACATTCTCCAAAGTCACCAGCTTATAAGGTAGGAAAAACTTGTATATCTTCGCGACCAAAGATATATTATCAACAATTCCTATAGCCAGAATGAGCTCTGTTACAGAAACTCCTCAACTGCACTAGGCAGTAGTGCGCAGAGCTAATGCCTATGCAGATTAATGATGAAAATGGAGTCGAGTTTCTACGACTTACTGGGCGTGACGAGACAGCTTGTGCGATCTTCACGTATGCCTGCAAAAAACAGTTCCCATTATAAGATGACTACTATAAATGAAAGCCATGTTCCAAATTGAAACAAATGTGAGACTCAAGTCAATTTTGATACCCATGTGCGAGCGCCTAAACAAACTTTTACATCTTAGAAAATCACTGAAAATAATGGCTTTTTGAGCGACAATCTCTAGAAAAATGGTCTGAAAGTCGGTTACGTACTGGACCAAGCTGCACCAATGCAGCCCGCAGTTCTCCAGCTCGTTTCTGCGGTAGGAAGCGGCATTAGTTTAAATAGTTCCAAAGAAATCATACCAATTAGCATACAGTGAGCTCATACATCTGACAACATCCGAGAACACTTAGTGGAACTAATTGTAGCTACAGAATCGCGATCTTAAATTCAAATACTGCGTAAGATAGCTGGGATGCGTGAAAGAATAATAATAATAAATAAATAATGAAAGCAGAAAAAAGACTAGATTTTCCTTCAGAGAATCTTCATCATAACTGCCAATGTGTACGTCTCTCACATCATACATTTCTCACGTAAGAAAGCCAACGAATTTCTCTATTATAAATTTCCCTTGTTTATTTTTTCACTTGTTTACTCTTTTAAGTTTGTAACGCTAATAAAACATCGTAGAATTTCATTGAAGCTTCTTAAAATCTACTCATTGCAGTCGATATCAAGTGCACAGAAGATGGAACCGCGGGACAGTTCCCCTCAAACCTTGAACATGAATTCCGAACGCCCTATCTGGGCATCCAGATAGCGGAGCGCTGCCCAGCGACCCAGAGTAGAAGCCACCTGCACCATGCGGCGAAGAGACAAGAATGGTCGCTTCTCAAACACTTGAGAGATTTTAACGACATCATACTCGTCGAATTGCTCGGCTTCTGATGTGGCAGCAGCTGCAATGTACCCCGAATACTTAGAGAACGTGTCTTTCTCCATCTGATCATCCCAAAACGCAGCACCAGCACTCACAGCAGCGCGTACAACCCAAGATTTTCTCTCAACAGTCCTCGTACAGATAGCATTCCTTCCGGTCCGCAATCTCCTGCATTGAAGCCCTTCGTGCTTGAACCGTCCACAATTTAACGCATAATTATGCTTCCGACACAGAGTCGCTGCACCTCCGAGACTCGCCATGGCTCCACAATTCCCAGCACCTCTCTGGCGCTCGGTCACTCAAGCTCTTGGCTCCGCCTCCGTCCCTCTGTTCCAGCAGCAGCAGCTCGCCGGAAGATCTCTCTCTCCGCGCCCGCGCCTGGTTGGCTACGGATTGACGGGACGGACGGAACACACAGTAACGCTCGCGTGGACACTAGTAGCTCAGAGGGCCCACATGTCGCTTTCTCCACGCACGGAGATCCCATGAATGTATGAGAAACCACTTGTTGCTCCGTTAGCCCCACAACTCCACTTGAGCTTTTGCAAGATATGCATATTTGAGCTTGGTTCCTTCGGCAATACCAACAGTTCTCGGCTGCCAATCAGCGGAGTGCTGGCTAGGACCGATGGAGATCGAGAATTGTGTGCGAGCGCGCGTACAAGACAAGTCAACGTAAGCCACGGTCATTGCGAATCCTCTTTACGGCCCCGTAGAGAGAGAACCAGAGCAGAACCTCATGACAGGCTTTTGCCATGAGGTTCTGCTCTGGATGTGTCGGTGGGCTCATCTCGGCCCTTCTTTGCTCCTGGACTGGAATAGCCGTTCTCTCCATGAGCAAAGCCGGCTACCTGATACTCTAACGTCTTGACTTCGTGAAAACTCAAATTTCCGAGTCGCGACAATGAGACAATGTCGATGGTCAATCTGTTCAATACTCGAGGTGTCCCTGCGCTGCCAGCAGACAATCTTTCCGATGCAAAACTTAAAGAGTCCAGGGTTTTGTTTCCTTTCGTAAGTCTCTGATATCCTTCGTCGATAAACCAGTTCGTAATTTCGCGAGAGATAACTATACCTCGTTCAGTGTACCTCGTCTTTGGTTTTATTCCTAGTGTGTGTAATGCCACCAGCGACGGCTTGATGTCGTCTCCGAGGCCTGATGAAGAAACTGATGGAACAGATCGTAAGTATCTGATATCCTTCGTCTTTAAACCAGTTCGTAATCTCAGATTTCGCGAGAGATATCTATACCTCGTTCAGTGTACCTCTTCTTTGGTTTTATTCCTACGTGTGTGTAATGCCACCAGCGACGTTCTTGATGTCGTCTCTGAGGCCTGATGAAGAAACTGATGGAACAGATCGTGCAGTCTTTCCTATCATCGTTCGAGAGGGCCGTAACGGTATGTGAGCACAGTGCGCGAATTCCTCACTGTCTACATATGCAGTTTGAAGGATACGTAGACAAAATCTCTGCTGTTTTTATTGACTGCGGGTCACACTCCGCGAAACCATCGGAAATTGCAGCCTTGCGGTCGTCACCAAAGGAGCATTTTGCTGTGATGTCTTTCTGGTCTCATTCTCGTTATTTATGTGGTAGCTGGGCAGTATGAAGCCTTACCATTTTATGTTATATCTCTCACGTCCCGTGAAAAAATCAAGCGGAGCCCTTTCCAGGGGATCATCAAGCTGCGCAATCATGTCACTTATGCAGTGTCGCTCAAAGGGAGTACTCCCATCTCTGAAACACACACAATCCTCCAAATACTCCAGTCCAGATGTTGCATGAACGCAGTTAACCTCTCAAATGTATTTCAAGCTCATCATTTTGTAGACCTGACATAGGATTGTCTGACTTTATACTTGGGACTCCACACCACGCACCACTTTTGGTGATGATGCAACTAGTGTAATCACCGTTCCGTAAACTTATCTCGAGATGGATCCCTTAAAACTTGAGTAGGAACTGGATCCCTCCCGCTTTCAGTTCAGGCAGGGGGACCACAACCAGAGAGAGCTTCTTGAATTCTCATATTTGCTAGCGCTGCTTGCACGGTCCATGGTCCTCGTTGTGATGTCCTCTGGCAATACCGTAATGTGTCGTAAAGTCGATGTCGTACTGGATATGGTCCCAGGGATCATATCGCATCGACTTCGGGGTTAAAGGTTCTTGTTGACAGAACCATTATTCCCAAAATAGATGCGTAAGTGGCAGTGTGATTTGATAGGTTACAGACCTCCAATGCAGAAAAGGAATCTCCTGGAGGTGATGCTGTCCGCTGGGTAGAAAGTGCCATAGCGAAGTCGGCCAGAAATGCTGCCGACAGTGTGGAGGTGAAGAATCTCGGCCCCGACTTCACATGAATGATATCCACTGGGATGGCATCAGCCCATGACCTCCAGATCTGACCACCTTAGCAAACGCCGTTGTCCTTATCAGGCCGTTTGAGGAGCCTTAATGTAGATCCAAGTTGGCCAATGTCCACGTTTTAATCAACATTAGAGTCCTAAGGCGTTATGAAGGTAAAAATAAACTGTTAACCTAGGGGCTTCGATAAGCTGTCATCTAGGCAGACATGTGAAGTCCGTAACCTCACACAATAACCTAGTTCAAATATTAAAGTTTGCTAAGAAATCTCACGCAGCTCCGTTTTTTTATGAGAAACAATGAAGAGTTGAGTTCACCTCCGTAGTGGAGTCATCTGATCTGGAAATAACAGAATGTACACATTCAACACTGGAAACGTAGAATTTTATACTTGACTCCTCTACACCTATCGTACTGACTCGACACCTAGATTACACCCGTGACAACACCAGGGGGGGCAGTTATCTAAATTTAAGATATCATGAAGCCACCGGCACAGAAATTTAGAAATCTGCTTAGGATGATCACATGATAACGTTTCAAGGGTGTAATCAACTTTACCTTCGTGGTGGCTCCTTCTTTGTAGCAGCCCAACACAATCATACCTAGGAACCTGAGACGTAAAAAGGTTCTGCCAGAAGACTCTTGTTCGTATACTTCAGATACTACTCTGTCGATCGTGCAGGAATTTCCTTTACGTACTTCTGCTGTCTGGAACAATGACATGTTGAACAGCTACGAGTCCTTGATATATGTCAAATGGATGTTGGTGGTTTCCAGAAACAAATCCCAACCAGTCTTGAGAACACCGCAAGGGAATTTACATGAACCAAGGAAAACAAGGTAGAAGGATCGTTGACAACAATCCAATAACTGATAACTTAATATACCACAGAATCTATATCGAGAGATAAAACGCCCACCTAATTAACGTGATGATAACTTTTATCGATGCCAGAATTGTCAAGACTTGGTAGATTCAGTATGCTGCCTCGTAAAATACACTACATGTACGACCATCATGACATCATAGCTGCGCAATGTGACACTCCGTAACATGTCAAGCAACGACAGCACTTAAATGACAACTTGAGGATCACCACCAGGAGATTGCTGTGCAGTGTGAGACATGTCAAGACACCTCCATCATCACGAATCACCTCTCTATGCCTTCACCTTTTTATCTTTGATTAGCTCCGACCATGTGACACTGCCTCAACTCACATTTTGAGTTGATATACAGCTCTTCAAATATTGATCAAGAAGGTAGACCGAGAAGCTGGCCTACCAAAACCAGGATTAATCAGCAGTAAATCAAAGCAGTTGAGGGGTAGGGAGGGATTACAGAAAGACGCGCATGACCGTCGTATAAAGAAAGACAAAATTTCACTTACAGCTCTCCTCCCCAACCCAGTGTCCCATTGTAATGAAGGTCAGAACCACGCTCCTGCGCAGCATAAGCCATATCAGCCCCCTGAATACCTTGAGCATAAAGCCGTGTAACTCTTGAAGAACTTGTAAACCCATTGCCTTGGTTAAGACGGGACTTTTGGCCTGTTACTTCCTGGCCATTGCTGTACATACCATAAGATGTGCTCAAGCCTCCCCTGTCCCTAGTCGGACCGATTTCACTTTGTGGATAGTCAGCTGCCTCTTGATATGCTTGATTGGATTGTACTTGCTGCTGAGCAGACTTGATAACATGCGCTGGTGATTGTTCCCACTCTTCCTCCTCTACCCAGTCTCCGTATATAGTAGATATTCTATCTGTTGGTCCTTTCCAGCCTCCCAGAGACTTATATCCTACTCCGGGCCCATGGTTCAGCCTGGAATTCTGCTGTATAGATGCAGTGGCTGATTGCCGTACGTTCATTACTTGACCATAGCCATCGCCGAAAGATGATAAGAAGACATCATCACCATCAAGAAAGTTATTGGACTGGTTCAACCCGAACTTGCTGTCAACTTGAACTCCGGCACCTATTTCAGCAGTCGGATCAAATGGACCTCCACCGTATTTTTGCAGCTCTGCACGGCGACGACAAATGCACGAATTTAGTGATGTAAGATACAAGCGCATCATAGAAACCTCCCTCGGAAAATTACATGCACGATTGAATCTTTCGGTTTAATGAGCTACACCAGTCGTTATTAAGACGATTATGTGTATCAGAAGAAAATATCTCAGGGTTAAGCAAATCCAACATCTGTCTGTTGGTAAGAAACTAGGGGATGGAAGAACGAATCCATCACCCCGAGGTAAGTCGACATTTGACTCGGGAATCCCAACGCATCCAGGAAAAAGCCAGAACTTATGGTTGTATAAGTTGTAAAATGAATAAACTTCAGAACTAAAGCTCAAAACCCAAGTATTGAACCTGACCTTCCAGACATTTCTTGATACTGGTTTCTATCTATCTAGTTTCATTTCAATTCGAGTAGTCATATCGATTCAGAAGTAACGTTCCACATCAATTATGATCACGGAGACCAAATTCGAAGCGATACAGAGGGAAGAAAACAGCTGAAATAATATCGTAGATCCTTCTATTTGATTGGGTAATCTTTAAACCCTGATAACATAGCTTACCATATGGGATAACAAGAAATAAAGGAATTGACCACACAAGTGAGAACGTTTAAAAAGATACCATAACGAGGAGGCAAACAGTAAGTCGCCGAACCTGCTGTACCGTGTGCAAAGTGACATTTCTCCCCAAATGGACAGTTCCCCGTGGTTTCCCACTTATTGCACAAACGGGTTTTCCAGTTTGGTGGCCGTAGGTTCACGGTTCCTCCAGCTACACCTCCCACACCACCACCACCACTCCCTGATGCACCAGCACTACATGCCACTGTGACTACTACACTTTCTCTAGGGACCTTGGGTTGTGGAGTCTGCTCATCATGCAGAAAATTACATCTATCTCCATACGGGCACCCCAGTTCACTGAAATACTTCTTACAAGGACGAGTTTTATGAAACCTTTGCATATCAGAAATGTTAACTCCGTCTCCAACTGCGTTCCCTCCTCCTCTTCCTGCTCCAGCACCGCCCGTTCTTTCTCCATTCCCTCCGTTCGAACCCTCAACAGAAGGCTGAGTAGCTGCAGAGGGGGCAGCAGCCCCTCCTGCTCCGCCCTCTTGGGCAGCAACCACGTCTTCCCAGCCAGGAGGTGGTTTACGAAGCTCTTCCATCCCATGCGCAAAATTACAATTTGTGTTGTATGGACAATTACCGTTCCTGAATCTGCTGCACAACTTGGTCTTGTAAAATATGCTCCCCATTCCTCTACCTCTCGACGCTCCAGCTTGCTGCCCTTGGCTGGAACCTGCCACAGAGTCTCCACTCGGAGTCCCTGGAGAGGGTCCTATTCCTCCCGATCCATAACCTTTCAAGCTCGGGCTGCCTCCGGCGCCCGGACCGAAGCCTCCAGCATTCCCACCATGCCCAGCGTTGGAACCTGAACCGTTGTTGTTAAAGTTTCCAGATCCGGATCCATAAGGTGGTCCTTCTCCTCCTCCCATATTCTTCATCCTTTTGAAAGGAGGCTCGTTCTCTGCAACAGGTCGACTCCCTCGGCCATGACTCCCTCCCACTCCTCCTCCCGCCCCGTTTCCCCACGATGCTGATTGACCTGCCGTCCCTTTCTCATTCCATCCTCCGTCTGCTTCTACTCCGGAATCCCAGTACCCGACCCCTCCCTCGACGACTCCACCTCCTAACTCTGCAGCAGCAGTTGTGTCCATTCCCCTCTCTTCTCTTTTCTGTCAATCGATCTGATACACTCTTCGGATTCTTAGGTTACATATGTACAACAAACAGATTCAGAACTCCCAGTTCCCGACTTCCTTCTCGAAAGATAGAAAATCACGCAGATGGATATTAACACACCACACGAAACCGGACTTCGCTACATCTTAGCGAAATCTGTCGTGCAGAGACATGACAAGGCAATCAAACGCCCAAATACTCAGCAAATAAAAAAACGCCTCCTAGGCTCGGTCCAAGCGTATGCGTAGTTCACAAGCGCGAGAGAGAGAACGCACGTCGAAGCGATGGCCAGGGGATAAGTTTTCTTCTTCTCTCTCTCGATCTGATGTGACATTGCGTTCGTCGTCGATCCTGCAGCTCCATATTTTATTCATTTTCACACCATTCACGGGTAACCAGCCCAGCACAGCACAGCACCGCACGACCTTCTGCTCCTTTCTCTTTCCATCTCTTTCAGCTGGATTCTCCTATTTTCAGCTGCACAGTGATTTGGCTCATAAAGTCAAATACATCTCATGATTTCTTATCCAAATTTGCTATTCTCGCATGTTTCCACCTAGCAACCCTCACTTGACATTCATGTTAGTAGCTCTTTGAAGTGGACAGAGTGGAAAAGGCATGGGATAGAATCACATGCTAACAAAAAAGTCCATCACATGGCAACGAATGGAGGAGACCGGCATTTACTCCCTTGGTGTATGAAGCAATATCTCCAACCTTTACTACACAAATGACCGAGCCACGAGCCACGCAAGTCTTATTAAATATTTCATGACAACCCACCCCCCCCACACACACACACACATTTATTTACTGCTAAGCAAATTTCTTAACCTTTGATTTGTTAAAAATATGAGAATATAGTTGGAGTTGATCTTCTAGTATCTTTAATAAATCATATGTTTATTTACCACTATCAACAAGTGTTGTCTAGAAGAAGATAAGTAAACTTGTCAAAAAAGCCGAGATGAAACCAGCCTTGAGTAACATGGAACCAAGAAGGTTCTTATCAATCTCATGTTAAATCTTTCTCTCACCCCTTCCTTTACTATCTCTCACATCTAAAGCATAACATCTAATGAGAACAAGGGATTCAAACAAGCATCAACTATCATACAAATTGTATGTCTAGTTGCAAGATGTGATGTGACGTCCAAAATTGTACATAAAAGGTCATGATTAGATGCGTTCCATGTTGTCCGATATAATTTCATGCAATCTTCAAGATGATGTCTATATCACAACCCATACACATTGACAGCCAATGGATAAAGACAAGTTTTTTTTTAAGACATTTATCCTCTATACTTGTGGATTGTAGCGCTAGCACTAAATTTTGCATCTCTTCTAGTAGCCATGTAGATTTTTAAGATAAATCACTCCTGCATTCAAACTAGATGATCTTATTTGTCACATAAGCACTCTCCTCTTGGGATGTGTATAAATGCTCTATGAAGATGCATCAATATTTGTTTGTACATGATATATACTCTTCACATGTAAATAATACAACAAAGCACTCATATTATCATGTGTAATTGTACTCTCAGTTTCAACGTCACATATGATGCGACTAACAAATATTCGCGTATAACTAATAATACAACAAATCCCTCATGACATCATGTGTAATTCTACTCTTAACTTCAAGGTTACATATTATGTTACCAACAAATATTCACATAAGTTATATGTGAAAGTAAATGTCAATATTACACACAATCATAACTGATTAAAAAAGGAAATAAATTTGTTGATATCATGAATGTATATGATTATGATTACCTAAAGTTATTTATCATAATAATATGTCACATAGATAGTTTGAGACTTTCAGGCTCATAGACACCTACCAAAGTTATATACCCTTCTAAAGTTGATTTTTTGATATTGGATTTTTCTTCCTCAAATTTTGCCAGAAAATAATCTTGAAAATTCACAACTTATTAAGAGTATAATGCATCAAATTGAAAAGAGTCTGAAAATCATGACATGTTAATCCGCTTGTAGATGCTTGTCAAATTAAGGTATGTATGTTAGTTGATCGATGTTGTATATGAGAAAAATTGGATAAGCACCACTATATACATTATGATTATGAGAAAACTATCATTATTGACATTTTAAGACTAAAAAATGTAACTTTAAAAACTTTAATTTGATTTTGTGTTTAATTTTGTAACTAATTAAGATGTTTTGACAAGTTTTGATTGTTTATATTAATTAAGTTGATGTTAAATATGAAGAAAATTGATGAGATGAAGAGCATCACAATCCATAAGTAAAAATAATTCAAATATTATGTGATTGATTTTGAAGTTTTATTTTGTTAAATTGAATATTTTATTTTTGAATGAAGAATTAATATCATGTACAAGGTATGCAATGTCAAAATTGCAAAAGTTTTAACAAAAGGAATCCAAAATTAGATTCAAAAACATTTTGTAATCATTGAGAAGTTTCAAACGGTGTACGATTGTGGAAAAAAAATTGTGTTAGGTAGAGTATTAAGAAAAAACCTTAGTAAGCCGGACAATCAACGTCAAATTATTGAGTTTTAATATTTTTAAATATCCTCACGAGGCTATGTCAATTCGGGTTGGGTTGGTTTGACCCCTAAGATGGATGTTTTAGAGATAAACTATTGTCAATTATATTTTTTGTGATTGATATACCTCCATCTTGGCTTCTTGTTTATGCACCACATTTGTTTGCGTAGATGTTTAATTGTTTGGAGTGTAAGTGCTCATGTTTGATGCCGATAGTGAGGCTCGATTTATGGACCAATCACACCATTCATGTTTCTTCTTCGTGATACAAGATTTGCAAACCTGTAAATTGGATGAGTGTTTGTGGTGATAGTAGGTTTCAAGTTGCCCTTAATATCCTATGATGTCTCGGGTATTTTATGTTATGATTTTTTATTTCAATTGGGAACATGTTGTTGCACGATTATGGAGTGATACACTAGTGTCATAGTAGAGTTCTATATAGTTCTGAAGGAGAGACTGCTAGGGTTCAAGGTGGTAAGGCTGGTGGTAGAAGACCAGCCCCTAGTCAAATGTTAGCTCATGAAGCTAGTCATGAGGTGAATAAAGCATCTCAGCCGGAGCAGTTGGAGAATATATAGCCAATATAACTATAGCCCATTAAAGGTCAGATTTAGGAGTTGTTGCCTCTACATCATATGATGGAGATGTTGTATATTTCATGTGTGTAGCGGCACAACCATGTGTAGTTGATTGTACTCATAGTGGAGCATAGACTATTAAGTCTATAAGAACTTCTGTAGATTTGGATCCACAAAGAGGGGAGATTGGCCTACAAGTTAGACTTCTTCAATCATTCACATTGTATGAGGCACTGAATATCTAGACGACATACTAGAAAGATAAGGATGGAAGCCAATGTTGATGTATTTGGAGATGCATCAAGTATGCTTCATCCATCAAAATCGTATGAGGTAGCATTGAGCACATTGTTAGGGCGGTAAAGACTCTTGTTCATTCTCCTTTTTCATAGGCTAAGGATTTATAAGCGTTAGTGGTGTCATCATCCCATGGATTATAATTGGCAACCATACTTTACAAAAAAAAAGAGCATGTGTTCGTTGCTTATGGTATTGATATTAGTAGTAGTGTTGATTTTGGGATCATGATGGCTATTAATGAAACTTGGTAAGCTACTACCATTTGAATGATAGAGTAATGAATGAGGTATGCATACAATCATAACAAGTCGTCCTCAAATTTGATGATGTTGGATAATAGGAGCGGTGTCTTGTGTTTGATTGAATCTTTAGGAAACATTTATGGACCTCAATGGATGTTGTTAGATTTTGTGCACAATCCCTTATTTTGGGTTAGGATACACTACTTGATCTTAGTTTACAAAAGACCTATGTATAGAGATATCCATTTCAAATGGAGACATCTCTTGAAGGTTCTAGTGATGCCATGCATCATTAGAAAGAGATGTTTGTGCAAATGCAATTATGTAGTTACACTTGCAGAGTCATATGATGTATTGGTGGGTGTGATAGTGTTATATCCAATGGGATTTAGCATTGATTATTGGAAGAAGAATGCCTCTTATTGGGCTGGTTGGTGATCTAGTGAGGGCCAAGTGAGTCAATTATCGAAACTATTCACACTTGATTTTAGATCTTTATTAATTGGAGGTTTGACTTATGTTGTATTCTTTGTGCATGTGATATCTGGCCCGGTGATTTGTTGGAGGGAAACATGGATGCACACATGATAGTTCATGTCAAGAGGATTTATTATCAAGCCAAGCCTTATAGGAGTATCATTATCCATGTTGAATGAATCACTATGTACTTCATGTATGCATCTATAATAGTTGGGTGATGAACAAATACATCACGCTTGGAGTGAGTCTTTTGCTCCAAAGATGGAAGAGACAAGGTAAGTTATTTCCACTTTCGCTATGTTGTCATTTAGATACAATGCCTATTTTTTGGCAATATCCATATGTGTGGTGAATCTATTAGAAGGGATGAATACATGTTTGGTTATTGTTTTAAAATATGCATATGTGTACATTGATACTTGTATGTTAAGCGAGATGAGATTGTGAGTCATTGTAACCAATCTTGGTTAGTCATAGTTAGTTTAGCCAAAGCGTAGAGTGGTCACTAGATCACAAAAAGACAAGATAGTGGTGTGCACTATCCAAAAAGTAAAAGGGTAAATGACGAGGTGGCTACCATGCATTGGTGGATCAGATTGTGTGCTAGACGTCTGTTAGGAATTGGTTAGGATAAGATAACAAAACATGCAACCTACGCATGTTAACCATGTGGCATAGTTTGGATTTCGGACTCCTCTAGTCCTACAGTATATAAAGCAAGGAGAGGTATTGAGAAGACCATCTCTCATCTTGGAAGTCATTCCGGAGTCATTGCTTTTAGTGTTACAATGGTATCAGAGTAGGCTTATTGTTCCTATGAGTGTGGATCACCCCTCTTGGAAGAATAGTCTGGGTTGGTACAATTATTTGAGGAGAGAGAGTGTTTGTTAGAATTTGGCGGTGGCCATTGAGCCGCAAGTAGTGGAAGGGGGTTATTGTGGGTGCAGGTTATGGATGGGGGAGATAGAATAGTACCGAGATTCCCATTTCTTAATCCTTTTCATGTCAAACTGTTATACATTGAGAGAGCAAGGTTGACTCAGTATTTGATTTATCATTTTGGTGCCAACTTCATGGACCAAGTGATGAGATCTCGAGATCCTGTTATCTTACCTATAGTCACCTACGATGTTACTTGGGATCTCACGATTTACATTTTAGTTTAGAGATGGACCTCAATAGACCACCACCGGTGAGATTCAACACACGGTGTGAAATCTATTGTGTGTATCATCCTAAAGCTATGTTTGGAAGCCTAGTTATTAGAAACTTTGGAGAGGAGTATTACCATGAGGTGATAGCATCACCTTTTCCTTTTGTGTTGCCAATCTTGAGAAATTGGAGAGTGTTGATCTTAACCCTATACTGAGAGAGAGTGGATGGAGACGAATCATGGAGGACACTTTGAGAGAAATGATTCAGGAGTTGAGAGATTTGAGAAACGCATTTGAGCAAAGTCAGACTCAAGTAGAAGAGTTAGCTCAAGAATTAACAGCAGTCAAAGCGAGAGGAATGGAAAATGAGAGAATGAGAGAAACTCCAATGGAGATGGAGACGTCACCATCCATGGTGGAAAGTGAAGAAACAAGATGAGAGCCGGTGCTCTTGAAGCCCAAGCAAAGACAACGAGCAAGAGAGCTAGATCTTCATACATCCATGATTAGAAGATGACAAAAGCTTGTAAGATAGAACCTTACCGAGGTAGTCGAACCATGGGAGTTTTGGAAGGTTGGATTGAGAGAATGGAGTATCATCTTGCTTTGTTCAATATCAATGATCACATTGTAGGTCTTTTTGTTCGTACTTTGTTGTTGGAGAAAGCATCTACTTGGTTTCAGGGTTGGATGATGGAGCTCAATGAGTCAGGCCAACAGGTTACTTGGAGTGCAATGAAGCGAGGTCTTGTTCAGAATTTTCAAGCAGTTGATCCCATCATCACAGCACGGATGAGGTTGTTGAAACTTGAACAGAAGGCAAGTGTGGAGGAGTACATTGAGGAGTTTCGAGATCTTCGAATTCATATACGAGATATGAGTGGAGCTGAAGCCCTTGATTTATTCAAGAGAGGATTGAAGAAAAAGATTCAACATGAGGTGATTCAAGACAATCCAAGCAACTTGAACGAGGCTATTGCTTGTGCACAACGAATGTCCAACGTTTATCACAACGGTGGAGAGGTATCAGTTCCCTCAAATCAATACTATGGACCCATGCCTATGGAGTTGGGCAACATAAGGAGGACAGAAGATTTCATTCCAAGGGGAGTGAACGCACAAGGAAAAGATCGTCGCAACTCGAATCCTCATCGAGAATCAAAATCAAGAGGAGGAGACGGAGTGGAGGGAAGACGAGAAATGAGGCAATGCTATAATTGTGGAAGATTTGGTCACATTGCCATGAATTGCCGTACCTGAGTTCTGGCAAGAGGAGCTAGACCCCCCTATCGACGAGCCCTCAACAATCTTGAAGGTGGAGACGAAGTGAACGATGGAAACTTGGGAAACAACGAGCACCAGTAACCTTGCCTCGCGGCCTTACTGGTTCGATGAAAAGGAGGAAGGGCGAGGGAAGGAAGCACAAACATGAGGTAAATGGTTTGAGAAAGAAGGAAACATGTTTGATTGTGACGGATGGCGAGATAGAAGGAGTAAAAGTGAGAGTATTGATTGATCCAGGAGCTACAGAAAATTTCCTATCTCGATCTATTGCTATAAAGTTGGGATTAGCTTTAGAGAAAGATAAGAGTGAAAAGGTAGAGTTGCCAAACGGGCAAACAGAGAGCATTGAGAGCATTCCTAGGAAAGTGGAGTTGAAGATTGGGCAATACAAGGAATCGTTGGAGTGGAGAGTAATTCGATTAGCTCGCTATGATGCTATTTTGGGTATGCCTTGGATGGAAAAATATAATCCTGAGGTAGATTGGCGAAGGAAGATAGTAAAAACTATGAGTTGGAGGATCTTTGGAGATAGACTTAGATCACGACACAAAAACTTACCTCTCTATGTGATAGGAAGAACCGCTATCAGCCACAAAGATGTATGTTTTTTGGGCCTAATAAGAGATGTAAGCGCTCCAAAAGAGCAATCTTTTATACATGAGGAGTTAACTTGTATCTTGAACGAGTTTCAAGATGTTTTTCCAGATGATTTGCCTCGGGTTTACCACCAAGAAGGAGAGTGGATCACAAGATAGAGATCTTACCGTGAAGTTCACCTCCTTGTAAAAGTCCCTATCGATTTGCACCGAACGAATTTGGAGGAATGCAAGGCACAATTGGAAGAGTTGTTGGAGAAAGGGTTTATCCAACCTAGTGTGTCACCATATGGAGCTCAAGATTGTTCATAAAGAAGAAGGACGGCTCCATGCGGATGTGCATGGACTATCGTGCTCTAAATCAACAACGGTGAAAAACAAGTATCCATTATCGCGAATGGATGACTTGTTTGATCAACTTCATGGAGCTAAGTATTTCACCAAACTTGATCTTAGAAGCGGATACAATCAGATCAGTGGCGGATGAAGACATACAAAAAGACGACTTTTAGAACTAGATATGGTCATTTTGAGTATCTAGTTATACCATTTGGTTTAACCAATGCCCCTGCCACATTCATGGGATTGATGAATGATATTTTTTGTAAATATCTGGATAAATCAGTGATTGTGTTTTTAGATGATATCTTGATATATAGCAAGTCCTTACAAGATCATCAAAAACATCTACGAGAAGTACTCCAAGTCTTGAGAGAAAATAAGCTCTATGCTAAGATGTCAAAATGTGAGTTTGGCAAAAACGAAGTAGATTACTTAGGCCATAGAGTTAGCGCTGATGGCATCCAAGTCATGAGTGACAAAGTGGAAGCCATTCAAAATTGGACAACCCCAGAGAATCAAACTCAACTACGTAGTTTCTTGGGTTTAACCGACTTTTATATAAGGTTTGTGGAAGCTTTTGCTCGTATTGCTCAAGCTTTAACAAGTCTCTTAGGCCAAGGGCGTAAAATGGCAATGAAGTATACTCAAGAGATTGCATTTCATGCTTTGAAAGATGCGCCTTACATGCACCAATCCTTAAATGGTACGAACCTGGTAGACCAACAAAACTTGCTACGGATGCATCAGGTGTGGTAGTTGGAGGAGTGTTACAACAAGAGTGGAAAGATGGATGGCACCCAATTGCTTTCTTTTCACCGAAACTTTTGCCGGGCGGAGCAAAATTATCATACCACGTAGAGGGGGAGGAGTTAGCCATTGTCTTGGCTACTAAACATTGGAAGCACTATCTCGGAGATAAGGAGTTTGTGGTTGAGATGCACCACAAGCCTTTGGTTTATTTAGAAACTCAAAAGGACCTCTCCAAGCGGCAGATTCGTTGGGCTGAATGAATGGCGACAGCGTTTCAACATGAAGATCGTGTATGTGGAGGGAAGAAGCTGACTTGCCGATGCATTGACACGAATGCCATGCATTAATCACATCACCGAGGTGAAGATTCACTCGAATGGTGGGAGAACCCGAATCGAGCTACCAAGGAGGATGAGGAGATTGCACAAGCCCTCGGCCAGGTCGAGCATATTTGGAACGGGATTGGCGTTCGCAAGGGAAAGATTTGGATACCCTCGGATGTTGCCCTTCGCACAACAAAGTGTTAGAGGAGGCACATGATTCAGCCTATCGCGGGCCATGTAGGAGTGGAGAAGACCATTGAAGCGCCCAAAGGGTATACTTTTGGCTAAAACTAAGAGAGAACATCACCCGGCTATGTTCGAAGTTGTGTGGCTTGTCAACAAAATAAGGCTAGCAATCGTAAAACCAGCCAGGCCTACTACAACCTCTACCAACACCAACTAGAAGATGGGAGCACGTCAAGATGGACATTGTATGTGAGTTACCAATGACGTCTACGGGTTATGATTCAACAGTCGTTTTTGTGGAGAATTGAGCAAGATGATCCATATTAGGCCCACAACAAAGACAGTTATTGCACCTGAACTTGCTCGAATTTATATGGATGCATTTTTGCTCAACATATTTTTAGCTAGAGTGCTCATCACCGATAGGGCACTCAATTTACTAGCATGTTTTGGAAAACTCTATTTGGGCTATTCAAAACAAAACTAGCCATGTCCACAGCTTATCATCCTCAAACAGATGGGCAAACTGAAAGAGCAAATATGACTATTGAGGACATGCTTAGAGCTTTCACTTTGGAAGAGCAAGACGGTTGGAATGCACTTTTACCCTTGATTGAGTTTGCTTATAATAACTCAATCAATGCATCCACAAAAGTCAGCCCTTTCTTCTTGATGTATGGAGAACACCCTATCACACCATCTAGCTTGGTGAGTGTAGGTCACATGCAAGAACCATCAACCCAAGTTGAAGCAGTGAACGAGTTTGTGTCACGAGTCCAACGAGGAGTACACCAGGCAAAGCACAAATTAGCCATTGCCCAAAATCGGCAAAAACAATATCTTGATGCTCATCGACGACATGTGGAGTTTCAAAAGGCGTCGGTGTGATTGTCTACTACCAATTTGTCATTAATAGGGGTCCGAAAGTTCAGTCCACGGTTTATTGGACCTTTCTTGATTGTCCAACGGATTGGAGAAGTTGCCTACAAGTTAGAGTTGCCAACACACATGAAAATACATTCCGTTTTTCATGTGTCTCTCTTGAGGAAGTATACCCCACGATCTCCTTCCTTTGGCAACCCACATCAACCTCCTCCTTTACCCGGCCATGATTGATGGTGTAGAGGAATATGAGGTTGAGAGAATCCTCAAGAAACGGACAAGAGGGCAACGGAACACCAAAGTGGAATATCTAGTCCAATGGAAAGGTTATCCACTTTATGAAGCTACTTGGGAACCATTGGCAAATCTTACAAATGCCAAAATACTTGTATAGACTTTTGAGTCTTCTTGCAACGAGGACGTTGCGACTTAAATGGGGGGAGGTTTGTAACCAATCTTGGTTAGTCATAGTAAGTTTAGTCAAAGCGTAGAGTGGTCACTAGATCACAAAAAGACAAGATAGTGGTGTGCACTATCCAAAAAGTAAAAGGGTAAATGACGAGGTGGCTACCATGCATTGGTGGATCAGATTGTGTGCTAGACGTCTGTTAGGAATTGGTTAGGATAAGATAACAAAACATGCAACCTACGTATGTTAGCCATGTGGCATAGTTTGGATTTCGGACTCCTCTAGTCCTACAGTATATAAAGCAATGAGAGGTCTTGAGAAGACCATCTCTCATCTTGGAAGTCATTCCGGAGTCATTGCTTTCAGTGTTACAGTCATATATCATTCAACATATGGCCCACTTGATGGGGTGATATCTATATCTTCTATCATTGTCGGTGGTTCAAGGATAATAGTAGGCCTTGCCATCAAGTATATTATTGTTGGAGGGGCAAGACCTTGCTCGGCATGATATTATACATTTGATTATTGTAAGATGGCCATGTCAGGGACACACATTTGCTTGTAATGGTTAGGGACTACAAGATTTGGCATGTTTAAGGAGATGTCGTGTGTGTTACAATCTGTCTAGTCACAACTTACATATTCAACAACATATATTTAAGAGAATGTTTTCTTCTTGGGTGATTCAATTCCACTATTGATCACAAGTGTTTATAAGGTGTGGTCATGGATTAGACCATTAGTATTGATGGATGAAGCAAAAATTCAATCTTGTGCACATTGTCCATGTCTATGGTGGACAAGGCTTCATCCAAAAAAGGTTTTATTACGAGCATATGATGGAGTGCATAGATCCTCACATCTCATAGTGGAAAGTATTTTGGATGTGGGTAGACATTCCCATGCATTGATCTATGCTTATAGCTCATCCATGGCAATGGTGCACCTTTTAAGGCAACTAATAGCAACATAATCCACATTGTTGAGTTATCCAACTTTTCATGCATATATAGAGAGAGACCTTTTTTGTATGGGATTCTCATTTGAAACAGTTGATGGAAAACAATGATGAAAAGATTAAGCATACTATGGGATTTTATGTTGGTACTACATGAGTACTTACATATTCGAAGTCATCATAACATCAAGTGTTGGGTCATGCTATGAACCCAAATTGTTTGAAATGGATTGTGAGTATGGGATTGACTCATCATAGATGTATATGGTCCATATGTGTAACTGCTAGATCATGAGTAAGTTCTTTGCCTACCGAGACGATGGAGATAAAAACTAGGAGTAAAAAGTGCCCAAGATCTCATTCTTGATCTTATGGGGATGTTAGAAAAGGAAGATTAGAGTATTCTTTAAATATGGTTGGAATTTTTTACGTCGAGCATGCGCTGATTATCACTATATACCTTTATGATACAAACTCAAAAGTTTAGAGCTAGAGTTGACGGAGTTGTTCATATTGAGCTAGTGGAGCCTTATATGAGAGCATATTAAGCATTCAACTCAAGAGTTTATTCTTTAGCAACCAAATACTACATCTTCTACCTCTATTGTCCATGGAGAGGAGATTTGGAATATTGAGTTGGTCCAAAAGAGATAGGAGAACAATGATATATGGTGTGGAGATTTTTGAGTAGTTTCAAATTTTTTTTTGCATTTAGTATGAAGGATTAAGACTATTTGAATGAACTTGATATACTAATTGACTTGACAATTAATGCACTAGTCTTCCGTCGATACATCACTATCGATACATCGATATGGATAGAGATTTGATCCTTCTTGATCTTGGTGTAAAGACCTTCTTAAGGCTAGATTAATGGATGTCTCATATGGAAAATATGACTTTTTTGTGAAGATGCTAACCCTGAAGGATAGATATAAAAATTATATAGATAAACACATGTGTGATGACTATCTACATAAATTGAAAGAAAAAATCTAATCGATATGTTATGCCTACACTTGAGGAGATCTTTGATGCGGTTGGGCATGCGAACATTTTTAAAACATTGGATATTGAGATGAGGGTAAGGTCAAGAAAATCCTTAGAGCAATTGATTCACATGGCAAGGATGTGTTGTTTTAGTGGAAGTTCTTACCGTTTGGGTGAAGGATGCACTTGTTGAGTTCAAGAGAGTGATGGATAAGATTCTACTTGGACTTGATTGTGCTTGAGAATACATCGATGATATTCTATTATATAGTGTTATAGTGGTGGAGCATGAGAGACATTTGCAAGAGATATTTGAGCTATTGATTAATCATGATCTCAAGTTGCATCTCGGAAAGTGTAAGTTCTTTCATGAGCATGTAGAGTTCTTGGGTCATACCATATACCCATGAGGATTGGGAGTTTAGCAAACCAAGATGGAGGCAATCTTATGTATTCCAAAACCCTCAAATGTGAGTAAGATGCAAGCCTTCCTTAGACTTTAAAACTTTTATTGTTGATATGTGTGAGGATTTAAAACTATTGTGAAAGCCTAGATCTAGCTTTGGCAAAAATAACGTTGGGGTGATGAACAGTACAGAGCTTTTGTTGAGCTCAAGGAAAGGTTGACATCAGCCCATATTTTGAGGACATTGGTGAGAGGTAGTTCCTTTTAAATACATATTGATAAGAGTATGTGAGGTTTGGGAGTAGTGATTATCCAACATGATCACGAGGGAAAAGAGTTTGTAATAGCTTATGCAAGATGCTCCAACAATATAGTGAAGTCAAAGTATAGTTCATATGAAGTAGAATATTTGATAGTTGTTTGGGCGATGGCACATATTTTGGATATTATTTATTTTAAAACTTGTTTAGTCTTATCACTGATCATCAATCCTTGAAGTGGTTGATGGAATCACACAAGCTTACATGAAAGCTTGTAAGATGCGTTCTTATGTAACTAGAGTATGATTTTATGGTTGAACAGAAATCTGGAGTGGTGAACCGTGATGTGGATGGATTAACTCAAAACCCATGTACAAGTCAAGTTGACAAAATGAGGGGTTGATGACATAGTGATATTGATGAGGAGATGATGTCCGGTTGACATGCATGTGTATTTTTTAGTATGTTGGTACTAAAGAGCTATGCGATATCTCTCTTGGGTCATAGAATGGATATGTAATCCTTGGATAGTAAAACTATGGATGGTTTGGTGGTAAGCTGAGATTTATAGTAAGCCATATTGGTTTGGTGGTAAGTTGAGGCACAATGTGTTGGAGTTTCTTTCTACACATGCTTTGGTGGGCATTTTAAGTGCCAAGGAGCAATATCAAGTTCTACGTAGAGCTCAACAATTCATATGGAAAGATATATATCTTCTTTGAATATGGGGAGATGACATCATTTGTGTTGTGTCACTTTCACAGACTAAAGATGTTCAGACATATTTATGAGGAGTTAGAAGATTTGGAGTAAAATATATATATAGCATACTTCAAAGTCACCATTGGTGGAGAGGTATGCAAAGTAAGGTGCAACAATTTGTGGCCAGATGTATGGTATGTGGTCGTGTTTGAGCATCATTCAATGTTTCTACATCACAATTACATCCACTTTTGATTATGGGATTATCATTGGAGCTTGGAGTTTTCATGACTTATGCCATTGAATATACAACATCACCAATATGTATTTTTCATGAAGGAGAATTGAGTTGGTGGCATTGCTTGACAATTCAACATTTTTTTTATTTTCAATTTCGATGATTAGCCAATTTGATGCACCAATTGAGCAGTTAACTGATTAGGATATTGAGTTTTTTTGTCAAGTTGTAGGTTTTGTATGATCAAACATTGATCAACCATCTTGCTACCTCAAGAGATCATCTTGAGGCTCATGGTTTATTAGAGAGAGTTGTTCATACATTGAAGATAGGACTAACAAAGTTTGGCTTGGAAAAAGATCATATGGGAGACTTGAACATCCAACTACCATGGTTGCTCCTATATTATTGATTTATCGGGCAAGCATCTACATCATCATTTTCACATTATTTCTTATTATATGGTAGATATCAAGACTGATTTCCAATTATTTGTTAGGAATTAACTTAAGTTTTGGACAAGGATAATCTTATGTTTAGGTTATGATGTTGGGGTGTGTCCTCAAAGGGCAAAACTCTTTCAGAACAACTTGGCTATTGTTGAGCATAAAGATACTTTGTGTTATGCTTCCATCCATGGAAATGGATAACATCCTTCAATTTGCAAATTTCATGTTCATGATTACGCTTACTTGCATCAAAATGCACCAATCATGTTGAATATTACGACAGGTTGCACAATTCTTTGAGTACGTGAGGTTTTACCTTCTTGAGTATTGATATTAGAGGGTCATGATGGTGTGATTTGAAAGGATCATGTGCATTATTATGCATCATGTTACATTCCAAACATTGATGGTATCATGGATCCAAGATTGTCGATTGTTGTGCGGACAGACTTGATATATAGGTTATGTGGCTCAGTCGATAGAGTATTCAATATGTTGATTTGTGATTCTTATTCGAGAGGATGACATATGTCATGTTTTACATCTTCTCTTAATGCGGTGTCTGTCTCGTGGATGGTGGAGATGTCCTCGATGCGATTAACATGCAAGCTTGTTTGATCATTATATGATATAGATTATAGATAGGTGACTAACGATGGGTCATTGTCGCACTCAGCCTCTTGATATGAGCCCCTTAAAGGGCATATCATGTTAATGAACTAGATGTATATCTTGTGTTAGAATGATATAACAATCATTAAGGGGGGGACAATTGTGATGTTTTTGTGCTAGTGTATGACAATACATGTATTGTTATATTTGGAAGACAACAATTTATTGTATGATGCGATATGTATGTGCACAATAGCTGCCACAACTTATTTAATAGCATACCTTGTTCGGTAGGTGCATGCATGCATAAGTAGATATAGTAGTTAGAGTCGATAATGTTGTTAGTACCATTTACACTGAAATTGCCATTATGGCTCACAAGCCTTTTGAGCCATTATATATTCTAGTTCAAATAAAGTCTCTTTGGAGTACAATTTTTGAAATTTAGCCTTTGAGAATGTGGCTATGGAGGACAGTAGCTAGTGTGGGAACAGTAATCTTTGAAGCTTAAAGTGATTTTGGCTCAACTATGAATTCTCTTTTATACTATGGTTATGAGCCTTTGAGAATATGGCTATGATGAATAAAAGCTATTTCGATACTCTTAAATATACTTGTGTTGGTGTATGAGGATTTATGTATTCGGATGTTTGATGTGCATCGACATTTGTTGTGATGTGATATGTATAAGCTAGACACACCTGATGGAATTGAGATAAAGAAGTCATAACAAGTTCATGTTTTTGGAGGTATAATATTATGTAAGTTTTAATACTTAAAAAGTCACAAAGTAATAAAGTCATGAAAAACATTATCAAAATTATATGACAAGTCTATCCAACCAAAATGCTTCCTTTGCTCCTTCTGATACTGCTACATACTCATCTTTTGTAGTATATTGAGTTATGCACTTCTTTTTATGAATTTGTTTATAATGAAATAAAATAATGAATGAAAGTTTTTTTCAAATTTTATTATTTAAATTAATTTTTTTAACCATTTTATTGTATAAACATAATTTAATTTAATTTAATTTAAAATGCTGAAAAAAATTCAAATTTTTACAAAAAAATTTGAATGTAATTAATTATTTTTTTCAAGTTATTATTTTTTTATATAATATTACAAATTTAAAAATTTGTCATGATCATGTTGGATTATATGGTTTTTTATCTTTAAATTTTTTATGTTTCTAAGTATTTTCTGTTTTTCAAAACTTATTCAATTCAACCATATAGTGATAAACATATTTTTTAATATTTATTTCATCATTTTTTTTAGGAAAAAAATATAAATCTTTTAATATTATTATTTGAAATCATAATATGCTTAATATTTTAATTTAAATCTGAAATTTATCACGAAATGTAACAAGAACATTATGTTCTATAAAATTTAAAAGTTAATAAGTTGAGATAATATGTGATGGTTAAAAAAAAATCTGTGTATTAAATAGTATCACAACATTGAAATGTTTATGATAAAAATTCATGCAAAATCATGATGATAATTAAGTGATATAAAGCATAACACTCATTTAACGTTATATACAAAAAAGTAAATCTACAAATAATTAAAATAATTTCTTATTTTAATCCATTTGAAATATTTTGATCAATACATTCATAGTGATTTTACAATATGATTATCTTTTATCACTTGAATTATCTTTAATCTTATAATATTATTTGTTTATTTGGTGGAATAACATGTTACATATTTGTTTAAATGAATATTGAGTTTAAACGATTAAAAAAATATTATTGTAAACATATGTAGAATATCATAATATAATATTCAGATTAAAGTAATTTCCATAGATAATTAAATTTTAAAACTTTAGATGTCAATTTCAAATGAAAATAAACATAAGGAATGGAGTTTCAAATAAAATATTATGTAAATCATGATGTTATGAATAAAATATCATATTAGAGTGTCCATCGATCATCAATTACGTGAGATGTACCTTTTTTGAATCTTGTGATATGCATGATATTGTGTGATGATAAATCAATCTAATTATACTAACAAGTTTCTTGTAAATCTTAAGGCAAAAGCTTGTTAATAAGTCTCAAATTAATAAATCTTATTCTAGATTTGGAATTAAAATTTTATAATATGTTTTTGTGTTTGATACTTGATGAATTTAAAATAGAAATTAAATCTTATCTTTATGTTTTAAAAATCTCTTGAATTGAAAATCGAACAACAAATAAAGATTTCAATAATAGTTTCTTAAAATTTCATCTTTCAAATATTAAAAGCTTAGCTATAATGAATTATTAAATTTCAAGATAAAACTCATAATCATAGATATAATTCAATGCAATAAAATTACAATTTCATATTTTTTATCTATAACACACAATTATGTTATTGTGTTAAATTTTTTGAATATTTTTTTTCAAATCATGAAGTGTTTTTGACATTTTGGTGCTATAAATTTAAGAAGTATCATGTATTTAAAATCCTTAAATATGTTTTTAATTATTCAAATATTTAAAAAAATAAATATTATTGAAATAAAATTATGTTACAGATCATGACATCTCCATTATAAGGCAAATCTCATAAAATTATAGATAAAAATAAAATTTTAAAGTAAATAAATATTATTAACAATTTTGAATTTTTTTTTGTTTTCATAAATAAACAAAGTTATATTGCTTCATAGTTAAATTTATTTTATTGATATCTCTTTAATAAAAATATCTCTTTGACAAAAATATAGCTCAAAATTTGAATTGACATATGTTTTAAAATTATATAGCTTTAAAACAATAAAAAATTATCTTACTGTAATTAAATGATTTTTAATAATTATAAAGATGTATTATTTTGTTTTAATATATGTGATGAATCTTTTTAAAATAGTTTTATTGATATCTGATGAATTGATGATTTTTTTTAGAGTTTTAACTTTTATTGTTTATTTAAGCTTCAATAATGGGATTTGATAAGAAGATATAATTGTTTTGAAATATTTTTTCATATAAGGATTTTCTATTTTTTTTAAATAAGTTCAAAATTAAAATTTATTATTGGGAAGAGTTTTTGAGAATTAATGAGTCAAATCTAATGTTTTGTTCTATTCAATGATAGTCGTGAAGAAGTAATATGAATCTTTGTGAATGTGCATTGAGTAGATTGATTCCAAGCAACAAAAGAATAAAATGATTTTTATTGCTAGAAGTCAATGATTTATTTAATCACCTTTATGGAGTTAGAATTTTGGTAATATTTGATGTGAAGAATTGGTACAATAAAATCAACATAAATTATCAAGATATATATATGGTCATTTTCTGATTAGATATTCTTATTTTTAATATATAATTATGCACCTTGATTTAATAAATACATCCATTGCATACAGAAGATTTGAACTATATGTATTAAAATAACATATAAATCACGTTTTTTTTAAGATAACATCTGCATATATACATGAAATATCTTCGAAAATATTCATCACATAATGAAAATCAAAGTATAAAATATTGAAATATATGTTTTTATATAAATTGAGCTTGTTTTAGATAATTGATGAGGTTGATATATTTATATCATGAATTTATCCTTTTTTATAAAAAGTATATTTCATGATTAAAAAAAGTGATTTTAAAATATACTCATATCATTATTGAATGATCAAATGATATATTTTTGTAATAAAGAATTTAATGTTCATTTTTTTAAAAAAATTATTATTTTATTATTTTTATTAAATTATATATAAATATTCCATATTTTGTTAGATAGTAATATGATAAGTTGCAAACATAAACTTTGTTTTACTTATTTCAATTATAACTTTGTCTACATGAAACTTGATGTAGTTATAACAATGTATTATTTTTTTTATTATTAATTTTTTAAGTATATTCAATATATTTTATATTGTATGATCTCAATTATAATTTAATTCATGTTTAATATGTTTTTAGATTGAAATTTACATGTATTGTGTCATAAAAATTTAAGTTGATTGACAAGCATGTGTATCTATTGTTATGAAAAAGAAGTATGTAGTTTATGCTTTAGGTAGATACTCATGATAGTGTCACCTATTTCTTTTGTATTGACAATCTTCAAGAATTGAAAATTGTTCATCTTAAGCCTATACTAAGATAAAGAGACTTAATAGTGACAAATCATAGAGGACATTTTGAGAAAAATGATTCATGAGTGGAGAGATTTCAAAACATTATTATAGCAAAGTCAAACTCAAGTACAAAAACAAGGTCAAGAATGAACATCAATCAAAGTGATAGAAACATATATCAAAATATATACATTATCATGAATGGTAGAGAGTGAAGAAAAGTTGAGGGTTTGAGATTTTAAAGCTCACAAGGAGAGATACAAATTTAGACATCTATGATCATGAAGATGAAAAAAATTTGTAAGATAGAACCTTATCATGGAAGTAAAGCCATGATGGTTTTGAAAGGTTGGATTGAGAGAATGAAGTATGATCTTATTTTGTTCAACATCAATAATAATATTGCATGTCTTTTTGTTGGTCATTTATTTTTGAAAAAAACTTCTACTTGATTTCACGGTTATATGATGAAGCTTAACAAGTCAAGCCATTAAGTCACTTGGAGTGTAATAAAACGAGAACTTGTTCGGAATTTTAAAGCTTTTGATCCTATAATCAATGTTGAGATGAGATTATAAAAATTGGAGCAAAAAGGAAGTGTGGATGAGTACATGAAGAAATTTTGAAATCTTTCAATTAAGAAAACAAGATATGAATGGAGTTGAAACCATAGCTCTATTTAAGAGAGGGTTGAAAAAAGATTTAATAGGAGATGATTAAAGGTCAAGGTCTACCATAACGGTGGAGAGATAAAAGTACCGACAATTTTGTACCATGTAGCAATGAGTATGTAGTTAGGCAATATAAAGAGAAGAGAAGATTTCATTCCAAGAGGAGTTAATGCTCAAGGAGGAGATGTCTCAATCAGAATATGTAGATGTAGGGTACTCATCAAGAAGCAAAATCGAGAGCAAAAGGCGGATTGGAGGGTAGTCAAGAAACAAGACATGAAAATTGTGGAAAATTGAGGAAAATTTGATCACATTGCTATGAATTGTAAATCTTGAGTAACAGCAAGAGAAACTATATCTCATATTGCACAACAATCTTGAAGTTGAAGATGAAATGATTTATGATAACTCATGTAATGATGAACATAATTAACCTTGCATTACATCTTATTGATTTGATGAAAAGGAAAAAAGTTGGGAAAAGGAAGTTTATGATATGAGTTAATGGTTTGAGAGAGAATCAAGCTTGTTTGACCGTGACACATGATGATCTAAGAGTAAAAGTGAGAGTGTTGATTTATCCATGAGCTACAAAAACCTTCATATCTAGATATATTGCTATAAAGTAAGGATCATCTTGAGAAAAATATGAGAATGATGAAATAGAATTGCCATACCAGCAAACCATAACATTGAAAACATTCATAAAGAAGTGGACTTGAAGGTTGGGCAATACAAGAAAATCTTTGGAGTAGAAAGTAATTGGATTAACTCATTATGATGTTATTTTGGGTATGAATTAGATGCAAAAATATAATTATGATGGGTATTGGCATAAAAAGATAGTGAAAACTAATAATTGGAGTATCTTTGGAGATATAGTTAGATCAGAATAAAATTTTTTTACTCTATATATGATAAAAAGTACCATTTTAAGTCATTATGATGTCTATTTTTTGATATTAATAAGAACTGTAAACGCTCCAAAAGAAAAAAAAATTAGACATAAAGAGTTTTTTTTAAAAAAAAACTATGCTCAACACATTTTTCTTGATGATTTATCTACATGTTTACCACCAAAAAAGACAATTGATCATAAATATATATTTTATAAGGAAGTTTTTTTCATTGTAAAAGTGTATATAGACTTGCACCAAGTAAGTTGGAGGAATGTAAGTCACAATTGGATGAGTTGTTTCCAACCTAGTTTTTCACTATACGTAGCTCTGGTGTTGTTTGTGAAGAAGACGGCTCCATGCGGATGTGCATCTACAATCGTGCTTGAAATAAACAAATGATGAAAAATAAATATATATAACCTCCAATCGATGATTTGTTTAATCAACTTCATGGAACTAAGTATTTCACCAAATTTGATTTTAAAAGCAGATACAATCATATCACAATAGCTAAAGAAGGCAAGTTTTGGAACTTGATATGTATAGTTTTAGTTAATAATTATGTCATTTGTTTTATCAATGCCCATGCTACATTAATGGAACTTATGAATGATATACTTTATAAGTATCTTAATAAATCAGTGATTATGTATTTAGATGATATCTTGATCTAAAGCAAACCTTTTCAAAATCATTAAAAATGTATACAAGAAGTTGTCAAAGTGTTGAAATAAAATGAGTTATATGCTTAAATGTCAAAATGTGATTTTGAAAAAAGTGAGGTTGATTATTTAGGCCATGTAGTTAGTGAAAAAAGGCATCCAAATCATGAGTGCCAAAGTAGAAGTCATTCAAAATTAAAATATTTGGGAGAATCAAACTCAAGTACGGATATTATTGGATTTAATTGAGTTCTAAAGAAGGTTTGTGGATGGTTTTGCTTTTATTGCTCAAGCTTTAACACATCTCAATAGGGTACAACTTATAAGATTGCATTTCAAAATTTGAAAGATGCATCAATCCTTAAATGATAGATCTAAATAGACCAGCAAAACTTACTATGGATGTTCATATGTGCCGGTTGGAGGAATGTTACAATATTTATGGAAATATAGATGATAACAACTTGACTTTTTTTCACATAAATTATAACAAGTTGAGCAAAAGTACTATAACACAAAAAAAGAAGAGTTAGTCATTGTGTTAGTTAATAAACATTGGATGCATTATCTTGGAGAGAAATAGTTTGTTGTTGAGACGAATCATAAATCTTTGATTTATTTAGAAACCAAAAGGATATTTTAAAATAACATATTCTTTGAGCCAAATGGCAAGAAGGTTTCAATGTGATGTTCATGTATGTGAAGGGGAAGAATCATCTTGTCAATGTATTGCCAATGTATTGATATAAATATCGTGCACTAATCACATCACATGGGTGAAAATTTGAGCGGAATGGTGAGAAAAACGGACAAGCAAGGAGGATGAGTATATTGCACACTCCCTTCGATTATGTAAAGTTAAGTTGTAATATGGAATGGTTTTCAATGAAAGAAATGTTTGGATACCATTGGATGTTGTTTGAAGTACAATAGTGTTAGTAAAATCACATGATTACAACTATTTATTGTCATGTAGTAGTGTAGAATACCATTGATGGCATCATGAGGGTATATTTTTTACATATACTAAAAAAGGACCTCAAGAGCTATATATACAATTGCTTGACATGTCAAATGAACAAAAATATGAATTAGAAACAATCATGTTTATTTTAGTATCTACTAACACTAAGTAGAAAAATCAAATGAAATCAACTATCAATTGTCATGTATGAGTGTGGAAGACTATTGATGACATCATGAGGGTATACTTTTGGCATATATTATAAGGTCACAATCTACATACCCAATTGCTTGGCATGTCAAGTAAATAATAATATGAATTAGAAATAATAATATCTATTTTAATCTCTACAAACAGAAAGTAAATGGGAGTTTATTAGTATGTACATTGTATATGAGTTATCGATGACATTTATTCAATATGATTTGATGGTAGTTTTTGTTGATAAATTGTAGTGTGATTAATGCTAGATCCACAACTAAGATTATTCATATACCAAAAGTTTCTCTTATTTATTTGCATGTGATTATAGTTCAACATGATTTAGATATTGTTCTTATTATTTACTGGGAAACGAAGTGTACTAACATGTTTTGGATAACTTTTTTTGAGTCCATAAAAGTTAGTACTTTCTTCCTTATGTATGGAGAACATTCTTCACGTCTCGTCTAGTTTGGATAAAATGGATCACATGCACAAACCATTAATCTCAATAAAAATATTGAATGAGTTTGTGACACGAGTCCCACAAGAAGTGCACAATGCAAAGTAAAATTTAGCCATTGCCAAAAAATGTCAAAATAGTAAAATTTAGCCATTGACGACATGTAGAGTTTCATAAAGGGGATTATATGTGATTATTCATCACTAATCCGCCATTAACATGAGTTCAAAAGTTAAGTCCAAGATTTACTGGATTCTTTTAGATAGTTCAACAGATTGGATCATTTGTTTACAAATACGAGTTGTAGACACACATGAAAATAATCAAATTTTTCATGTGTCTTTCTTACGGAAGTATATTCATTGACCTTTTTCCTTTCACAACCCACATCAACCATATCCTTTACCAATATGATTAATGATATAGAGTAATAAGATAAAAAAGGATGCTTAAGAAACATAATAGAGTTCATTGGAATCCAAAAGTATAATATATAGTCTAATGGAAAAGTTAACCATTTTATGAAGCTAGTTGGGAACTTTTGGCAAATCTTGCCAATGCATAGGAACTTGTAGACATTTTTGAGACTTCTCACAACAACAACGTTATTTCTTAAATGGAGGATGGTTTGTTATTAATTTTGATTAGCTATAATTAATTTAGTCTAATCTTAAAAATCATAAAATTACAAAATAGTGGTATGCATGATATAAAAGATTAACTTTTGATTATATGGATACATGATGAGATGGTTATTATGCATTGGTGGATTAAATAATTCCTAGATGTCTTTTAAAAATAGATTAGGATAAGATAAGGAAGTATGAGACTAAGACATATTAGTCATGTGACATAGATTGAATTTCCGACTCTTTCTAATCTTATAAAATATAAGTAATTAGAGGATTTGAGAAGACATCTCATGTTTGAAAACCATTATAAAGTCATTGCATTTAGTATAACATTTGATTTTTGTTAAATGACCATGTCATGGATATACACGAGATGGTCATGGTCATGGGTTACAAGATTCATATTTTGGCATGTTTAGAAGATGTTACGATCTCTTAAGCCACATCATATATATTCATCATCATAAATTTTTGAAAATATTCCTTGATTGAATGATCCACATGCACGAGTGATGACAAATGGACATCATGTGTAGTCATGGATTGGATCAAAAGTATTGCTAGATGCAGTGAGATAGAATCTCGTGCACATGATTAACGTCTATGATGGACAAATCTTCTTCCAATAGAGATTTTATTATGAGGATATGGTGAAGTGTAGAGGCCCTCATATTTCTTAGTGGATAATATTTTGAATGTGGGTAGACATGCATGGGAAGTGGTCTATGTTGAATAATCATCCATGATAGTGATGAATCTTGTGGGACAACTAAGAGATACATTATCCATATTGTCAAGTTATCTAACTTTTCATGCATATACAAAGGGAGGATCTGCACTTGTATGGGATTCTCGTTTGCAACGGTTGGTGATATCCAATACTGATGAGAGGTAGCAAGCTATGGGCTTTTGTATTGATATATCAACAATATGTACATTTTATGAGTCATCACAATGTTAGATTTTGGATCAAGCTATGAACTTAAACGGCTTGACATGGATTGTAAACCTTCGATTGGCTAAGCAAAGACCCATGTGTTATGAAGATGTGACTTCAAGGTCATTGTTGATTTCTTTGTTTATTGAGGTGATGGAGTCAAGAGATGGGGGAAAAAAGTGTTGAAGATATCATCCTTGGTCTTGAGAGGATGTTAAAGAAGGAGAGTTGGATTCTTCTTCTTGTATGGTTGGGTTTTTTTCTGTGTAGTAAGAGTGGGTTACCACTCCATAGCAGTATGATACAACTCAAGAGGTTATAACTTATACACAAATCTTGAGCATAAAAAGTTTTGCTTAAAAGGTTGTTGTTAAACAACAATATACTATGTCTTCTATCTCATGTGTTGATGAAGAGGAGATATAAAACATTTAGATTGGTCCCTAAGTGACAAGGGGAAAAATAGATAGAGTGTGGAGGCTTCATAGGAGTTTCAAAAATGGATTTACTTTCATGATGGCTATTTGAAGAAGTTGGTATATGGATTGACTTGACAACTAATACACTTATCTTTTGTCATTCTATATATACATCGATATGGAGAGAGATTTGATCCAAAGTAGATGTCAAGATCTTCTTGAGTTAAGATTAGTGAAGATATCATATGGAGAATATACCTCTATTGTGTTGATGCTGATCAAGAAAGATATACATGGCAATTTTGATGACAACTTATCTATCAATGAGCAAACAAGATATAATCAATATGCTTTGCCTACATATGAGAAGATCTTTGATGCGGTTGGACATACAAACATTATAATACATTGGATTTTACAGGATTATCAGTTGTAATTTTAATAGTGTAAGGCCAATATGTCCTTTTGGACAATTGATTTGCGTGATAAGAATGTGCTTTATCAATAAAAATTCTTAACATTTGGGTTGAAAAATGCATATGTTGAGTTTCAAAGAGTTATGTATAGGATCCTAACGGGATTGGGTTGTGGCCGAGCCTACATTGTTGATATTCTTGTATATAGTGCTATAATGATGGATCATGAAAAACATTTGTAAGAGGTATTTGAGCATTTGATAACTCTTGGCCTCAAGTAACATTTTGGAAAGTGTAAGTTCTTTGAGTAGTATGTGGAGTACTTGTGTCATACTAGATACCCAAGAGTGTTAGAAGTTCAACAAATCAAGGTGGAGGTAATATTATGTATTCCGCAACCCTCAAATGTGAGTAGGGTGCAAACATTCTTTTGACTTGAAAACTTTTATCATAGATATGTGTAAGGATTTAGTAACTTTGTCTAAGCCTTGACAAAGCTAACAATGTCATATTAAGAGTGGTTTTGGGAAGATGAACATCAGAGAGCTTTTGTCAAGCTTAAGGAAACGTTGATATGTGTTCTACTTGAGAATACATGTGAGAGTTCATCCTTTTAGATACATAATAATTGGAGTATGTTGGATTTGGAAGGAGTGATTACTCAACATGATGATACGGGGAAGTAGTTTTTAGTAGCTCATGCAAATGGTTCCAACAATGCAGCCAAGTCAAAGTATAGTTCTAATAAAAAAGAATGTTTGAGAGTCGTTAAGATTGAGACAAAATTCACATGTTATTTGTTTGAAAACTCCTTTGTTTGAAAACTCATTCACTCTCATCACTAATCATCAACCATTGAAGTGGTTGATGGAATCAAACTATATTACATGAAAGCTTGATCGATGGTCTCTTATACTATAAGAAGCTAATTTTATAAATTGTACTCATATCTAGAATAGTTAACCATGATGCGGATGGGTTAACTCAAAACTCAAATTCAAGTCAAGTTGATAAAACTGAGGTTTGATAACACGATTATACATATGAGGAGATGCTACTGTTATGATATATATATGACTTTTTGAGAATGTTGCTTCTTGAAAGCTATGTGATATCTCTTTTGGATCAAGGATTGGATATGTTATCATTGGATATCGATATTGAGGATGGTTATATGATAAATCGAGACATTCATGATGACATGGTACTATTAGAGTATATTCATTCATATGATTTGTTGGACATTTGAAGTGCCAAGAAGTGGGATTGAGTTCTATAAAGAGTTCGCAAGTCGTGATGGAAAGGTAAACATCTTCTTTGTGAGTGGGGATATGATAACATTCGTGTTGTGCCATTTTCATCTTAGAGTGAAGTGTACATGTAGGAGTGAGGATTGAGGAGGAGGATAATGCTCGTGAGGAGTAAAGTCATTTTAGAGTGAAGTGTACATGTAGTTTATTTTAAAATCACTGTTGGTGGAGAGGTATGCAAACTATGGTGCAACAGTTTGTGGCCAAATGTATGATAAGTGATAATGTTTGGACATCATTCAATGCCTTATGCAAGCGATACATCCCTTGCCAATTATAGGTTTTGATTATTGTTAAAGCTTGCATTTTACAAGAACTTTGTCATTGATTATATGATATAATCAATATGTATTAGTCATGATAGAACATATTTCCAAGTGGATTGAGTTGATGACATTGACTGATAAGTCAAATGAGGGAAAAATTTATGCATTCTTAGCTTAGATGCTTAGCCGATTTTGTTCACCACTAGAGGTGTGGACTTATCAAGCTATTGAAATTATGGGTATATTTTTAGGCTTTGTGTGTTTATCATACCATCTCAAGAGATCATCACCAGGTTGATGGTATAATAGAGAGAATTGTTTAGATGATAAAGAGAGACAAAGAAAGTATGGCGTGGAGAAAGGTCCTATCAGAGACTGATACATTCAACTATCATGATTGATCATGGATTATCAATTTAGCCCGCAAGCATCTCTAACATCATTTCCACCATACTTTTTATAATGTTTTTAGATCCAAACTTACATGAAACTATTTATTGAGAGTCATATGAAGTTTTAAACTTAAATATCCATGATTTTTGAATGAGAGTGTGTTTTGAGAGGGTATGAAGTTTTAAACTTAAATAACCCACGACATTTGAAAACTTGACTATTACTCAACATATAGATACTTTGCACTATGCTACCACCAAGGGTAGCATAGTGCAAAGTATCTATATGTTGAGTATCTATATAGCCAAATTCAATATCTAAAGTTCAATATCCACCAAAGGGGATGGATATTAAACTTCAATTTGTACATTTCATGTTGATGATTATGTTTACTTATAGTAGACTACACCAATCCCATTGAATGTTACTCATGGTCTCACAATTCTTTATGTTCGTGAGGTTATACCTTGTGGAATTTTGGTACTATAGGGTCGTGATGTTATGATTTGGAAGTATCATGTGCATAGTTGTGTGCAATGTCAACAATCTAACATTGAGGATAACATGAATATATATGTGCATGCATGCTTGAGATGTATGTTATGTGGATCATTTAATGGATCCGCTAGTATGTTGATTTGTGATTCTTGTTCCAGAGGATGAAATATGTCATGTTCGACACCTCCTCTCGATGTGGTGTCTAATGGATGATGGAGATGTCCTCGATGCGATTACCATACAATATTGTTTGAACTTTACATAGAATGGATTGCATACATGTGACTAATGATAGGATTCTATAGCATACGGACTCCTGATCTTAGCCACATGAAGGAAATATCAAGTTAATGGTTTAGATGATAGGGTATCGTATCATACGAACTCCCGATCTTAGTCCCATAAAGGAAATATCAAGTCAATGGTTTAGATGACTAAGTGGTGTTAGAGGGACATTACTTCTAGTTATAGAGGGTTGTGATACACTTGTGTTGGTGTATGATAATGTATATATTGTGATGTTTGATGTGACATTGATGTATGTTATGATGCCATATGTATGTGCACAACAAATGTCACATCTTATGTAGTGGAATTCCTAATTAGGTGCGTGCATGCTGACAATAGGATATACATTAGTTAGAGCCAGTAGTGCAGCTAACGCCGTTCATATCGAATGTGTTATTAAGATCAATATTACCATTTGGAGATCCATGGTTTAAGGGGTGGAGTTTAAATTAAGGCACCTTGGAGTATAATTTTTGAACTTAACACATTGAGTGTGTGTATATGGTAGATATTAGCTTGTGCGGGAATCTAAAGTTTTTTAAGCTTAAAGTGGATTTGGCTCAATTGTAATCTTTCTTTCATGTTATAATTATTAGGGGAGTGTACTTGTGTATGTTTGGAGAGTACAAAAGATTATCATGATACACTTGTATTGGTGTCTAAAAATCTATATATTGTGATGCTTGATGTGACACTAATGTATGTTGTCATGCTATATATATGTGATTATGTGTGATGAGATATTAGTTATATCATTTTTTAAATAAATAAATAATTTTGAATTTTTTTTATTGAAAAATAAGGAAATAATAAAAATATAATAATGAATTATTTTCTATAATATAAATTTATTATGTAAAAAATTATGAAAATATAGGTGATTTATGTTTATGAGAGAATTACAAATTTGTAAATAGAATGTAAAAGGTTACAAACTCAAGACAATTATTGTAAAAAATCTTGTTTGAATAATTTATAATTTCCATGAGTAAATTCACAACAAATATTATTGATGGTGTTTGGACCGTAAAAAGATAAATTTAATCAAAATATATATAAATAAAATAGAATTTAGTTTTGTAAATATTATGTTAATTATGCATTTCAAAAATATGTTGTTTGTTTATTTTGTTAATAATATGTAGATGATAAATAATAAATAAATAAAAATTTTATCATATTTTCAAATTGTAACACTAAATGGTAATATGAATTTTGAGGATAATAATATTAGTATATTACAATAGTTAGAGATTTATTATTTTTCAAATTAATGCTATCATTACAACCAAGTGCTACAAGAATTATTTTAGACTGTGGAAAATATATTTTGAGTATATGTAGATTAGTTTATTTGCAGATTGAGACGGTGCAAATTCATGAATTAGATCTGTTTAAATAGGTTAATTTTGGTTTTCATTGACAATGTTCGCATTAATTATCCGCGAAACCCTAATGGACATACAACATCTCTTGGTATATCCGTATTACATGGATAAAAAATGGTTTGAACACTATGGAAAGACTGGAATACCTAAACCCTGCAGACTTGAATATATATATATATATATATATAAAGTCCCATCCTGCTGCAAGAGATACTAGTTCACCACCTGTCGATAAGCGGAAAATTGGAATCTCGATACACTATCACCCTCATTTCCGCCACCAAGATATATACATTTCACCTAAAGAACTTACTCAGTAAGCAATCCTATCGTTGGATGACGATGAATGTCATCATTATAGCATCCATTTCATGTGATGAAGACTGTTGCAATAATAGCAGGAATCCAAATTTGAGTAGGAAATGTCAATAGTGTACAAAAGCAGAGATCTTTTCACTGCAGAGCTAATTCACGGCCTCAACCAGACTCTGCATTGCTAGCGGTAGCTACAAGTTGCTCTTGTCTAAATTCAAACGATTTGTGTTCAATATGACAATCCTTTTTTCGTAAAGTCACATATGGTACGAAATGATGGAAATAGACAGGCGGAGAAATGACCCAAATCGTTGCTGGGAGCGGTGGAAATGAATTTGAATCCATTGCATAATGAGGCGTCCTTCCGGAAGGATACTTCCTTCCGGAAGGACGTAAGGTTGTGACCGTTAACCTTTGGGAGTGAGAGGAGAGCTTTACTTACGCAGCAAGTTAGACAACGAGGCAAAGTGAAATGGGGAGTGGCAAGCTATCACCGGACCACCGGCATCCAGAGGCAGTTGCCGCCAACTACTTCCTCTTACACGTGCACGCCGACGTCCATAACCGCCCATCCCCAGTCATCTCTGCGGGAGCATGAAGTTCTGTCAGCCCGGCCGGTTCGTTGTCAGAGCCCCATGGATGTAGAGGAGGTCGGGCCCGTGATCCGGAGACATCCAAGGCGCTCAAGGGAAGCGCTGTGCATTGGACCGCAATCTCCATCGACCTCAGACACTAGCCTCGCATTGACTCGGTATCCAGGTCGGACGCCTGAAACACCCGTGAATCGGCATTTGGGGCGGAGGCAAGGAAAGGGAAGGCAAGGCAACGCAAAGCAAAGGAAGGGCTGGAAGGGAAGCTGCATGAAAAGTCTGCCGCACTTACGGTCTCTCTTCCTCTAGGGCTCCCCCGCCCAACCCTCTGTGCTGTGCTGCTCTGCTCTTCTTCTTCTCTCCTCCTCTTCCCTTTTCTCGGCCCGCTTACGGGCACCACTTCGATCCGTGGTCTCCTCCCCGTTGCCCAGGAGGAACCTTGAACAATAGCAGCAGCGATTGATTCTTTCTTTCTTCTGAACAAATTCCAAATCTGCTTCGGCCTTTATTTTTTACAACGATTTTTTGGCACCAATATTGATTTGGTGCTCCTAGTGAGAGAGAGGGTGAGGGAGGGAGGGAGAGAGAAGGAAGGTCGGGAGGGAGTCACGAAGGCTTGGGGAGACAGAGCAAGAGAGACCAGCGATTAGGGTTGGTTGGAATCGCGAGAGAATTCGTGGGTAGATTGCCGAAGACAAGAGTGGAGGAGCGACAAGGAGGAGAGATTGGTATCTGATGCAGGCAGGGGAGAGGATTAAGACCTCCTATGGCTCGCGCGTCCAGCAGCAGCACCAAATTTGCTTCTGTGAACCTGAACAAGTCCTATGGCAAACCGGTATCACAAGGAGCGCAGCTGCCAAGTTCCGGCTCCTCCAGGGCTCGGATTGCAACCCATGGGGGTATGCTGTTACTCACGCGTCCAGTGCGGTCGCAGCCAGCAGCCGCAGCAGTGCAGAAGGGCGCTAAGTTGACGGTGCCACGGCCTGTCAATCTTCCTTCTTTGAGAAGAGAGCACGCAGGAAATGACCCGACTATAGCGTTGGTAGGGGGCACAGGAGCGTCGGGTTGGACCAAGCAACAACAGAAAGAAGCCGAGGAGGCTGCTGTGAGCCCAGTGCCTGGAGAAACTACCGTTGTCACCGCAAGATCAACGCCTGCTCTGAGTGCGGGATCAACATGGGGTACTTTGCAACCTCCTCCAGTTGGTCAGCCCGTGGCTAATCCTCCTTCCTACTTGGCCCCCGTGAATGGGGACTTGCGGCCCTCGTCCTCGCCTCAAACGGTTGTAAGATCTGGCGTTTACACACCACCCAGGGCTAGGACAGTGCAAGCTAGTGTCCCTCCCTCTGCCCCAGGTCCTCCGGCAGCGATCGCAAAAGCAGTGGTATTGAGGGGAGAAGACTTTCCAACTCTTCAAGCAGCTCTTCCACCACCTCCAGCCCCCTCGCAGCATCGACAGAAGGAGCTTCAGCAAAAGCAACGGGTAAAGCAGCAGGAGCTCAAAGATCAGCAGCAGAAATTGCAACAACTTTCTCAAAAGCACCCGGGAGACGAGCCATTGCAGCCCCAAGTAGTTGTACCCCAGCTGCAACCATCACAACCCGTATCTTTGCAACCCCAGCGGGAGCAACCTGTGCAGAACTTGTCGAAAGAGACTGCCATACCCTCAGAACCTCAACCTGCCGGACAAGCGGGGAGTAGGCTTGGATTCAAGACAGAGGGTTCTTCTTACGGTCCTGTACTTCCAGGTCGGGTCAACCAAAGATCAAACTGGACGGATGACGAGCGAGAGCCTGCGCAGAATCTCAGGCCTCAGGGGGGCTCTGGACCGTACTCTGATTGGCCTGATCGGTCCGATAGAGAGCGACCTGAAAGGGAGCATTTTATCGACGATCCAAGGCGCGGTAACCGCAGTGATGACTATGGATTTGGTCGGCAGTCAACTCAAAGGGAGATGCAACCTTCCTTCGGTCCAGGCGGTCGAGAGGGTGGCTACAACAGAGAAGGAGAGGGCAGCAGAGAAAGTGGATTCGGCACTGACGGTGGCTTTGCAAGAGAAGGTAATTTTAACCCAAATCACAATTTCGATAACAATCACAGAGAAGCTGCATTTAGCAGGGAAGGAATGGGTAGCAGAGATGGCTTCATGGGGAGGGAGGGAAGCATTTCGAGAGAAAGGAATCATGTGAAAGATGGCGGTTACAATAGAGAGGCGGGTGTGTCTAGAGATGGAGGATTTGGGCGGGAAGGAGGGTTTGGAAGACATGGAGCTTTCGGAAGGGATGGAAGTGGGAGAGAGTTTGGGCCTGGCAAGGATAGTAATCTGGACAGAGATGGCTATGGCAGGCCACGGAGTGGGGGTAGGGACTTTATCAACGACCGTGAAGGATTCTCTTTTAGGGAAGGTTTCGTTAAGGATACTGGACCTAGGGAGGGATTCAACAGGGATGCTAGCTATGGTCGCGATACTTCTAGCCGAGACGGCCCCTACAATAGAGATGTTAGGCGACCACCGTCTGGGGACTATGAAGGAGGCCGTGGCAGATATGGTGGAGAGCGATTCGCTCGAGGAGGAACAAACCGATACGATGCAGTCCCGGATATCGGCAACAATAAAGGTAGCCATTTTTCCTCAGGGCGAGGGGTAATGGCGCTTGATGCCGGTCTGGATTTCAGCAGAGATAAACGCTTTGGAGTGCCCTACACAGAAGACTCTTTTGCGAGGGATTTTCCTGATCTTCCAAGTCTAGATTTCAGGGCCTCTTCAGGTCTTGGTATTGAAGCTCTTGCCGGCCTTGGTTTGGAAAGCAAGCTTGGAAGGAGGAAGAAAGACGAGATGAAGGACAGCAACTTCCATGATCCCGAGAGAGAGTCATTTGAAGCGGAGTTGGAGAGGGTGCAGAAAGCCCAGGAGCAAGAGCGCTTAAGAAAAATAGAAGAAAAGGAGAGAGCAGTGGAAATGGCCAGAAAGGAGCAAGAGGAACAAGAGCGTTTGGCAAGGGAGGAACAAGAGCGCCAGCTGAGGCTCGAAGAAGAAGCCATAGCTGCCGCCAACCGCGCCGAACTGGAAGCCCTTGAGGCTGCTCGAAAAGTCGAAGAAGAGAGAAGAGCCCGGGAGGAGGAGAAGAGGGCAATCCAGTTGGAGGAAGAGAGAAGAAAGGAGAACGCTCGACGCAAGCTGCTTGAGTTAGAAGAGCGAATTGCAAAGCGGGAAGCTGAGAAGAAAAAGCAGGAAGCTGATTCTTCACTATTTTCAGAAGACGAGATGTTCCGAGGCCAGAGGGCAGAGGAGGAAGAAGTTGCCATTAGTAGGGATGATGTGGCCAGGGAGGAAGAGGAACGCATGGTTGCCAGTATAACAGAGGCTGATCAAGATGATGACGATCGAGCACCTCTTAGACCATCTCGGCGCCCACCTTCTCCACTCATGCCTAGATCTTCACAAGAGGAATATCCTTCACGTGTTAAGTCCCCTGACGTGCAGCATTCTATCTCCACTCGACGTATGCCTGATCTTAGAGGTGGAAATGCGTTTGAACCTGATCGTTCGAGGCCATTCATGTCTTGGAGACGAGAGACGCCGGACAATGGTAGTGGTCCTTCGCAGTCTTCTTTGTATGGTCGTGACGAAGGACTTGAGTTTGCCCACAACATGATCAGAGATCGCATGTACAGTGCAAGAAATTACGGAGAGCGGGATACATATTATGGAAGCCCGAATAGTGTCTTGACATCTGAAGCAGGACCCGGAGACTATCCTATCCGGAAAGATCGTCCGCAAGGCTACCAAGAGAGAAGATGGGTGTCGGAGGAAGCTGGTCCATCAAACAAAAGGTCTGCATCACCTCGAGCTACCACTCCTGAAAGAGATGGAGGGTATCTCGAAAGCTCCTATGACAGAGATGGAGATCGGCACTGGGGTCGTGACAAAATTGATCGACGCCGTAATAGAGAGGTGCATCGCATCTCTCCCCCTCCTCCGCCGTCTGCATATCTACAAGGACCTGATGCTCTAGAGTCCTCTTCTTATGGTGGACGATTACGACATTCATTTGCCAAGCAACCACGAGTTCCCCCTCCATTGACAGCACCACTTCTTAGACCTCCTTTGAAGGCTCCGAGGGATCAGTCCAACTCTTCTCCCTCTCCTCTACTACATCCTACCAGTGATGATGGCAGAAACTCTTCATGGGACCAGGAAATAGTACAGGATAACCAACGTGGGTTTACAAGTCACCCTGTTTCTAGATCAGGACAGGCCGAAAGGTCTTTGTCCCAAGCTGAGTCTGGGCAGAGAGAAAGTTCCTACAACACCGACAAGTTTCAAGGGAAGGACTGGTTGGGATCGTCAGCATTATCTGAGCGTGGTCATCCTCAATCCTCTAAAGTGCAATCTGATTCCCAGGATGAGAAGTCAGACCAGCAGTCTGTGGGTATGGAGCAGGAGCCGTCATCCCCAGAAGATGATTCTTCCTTGCCCCCTGGAACTCCAGGAAGCGATCATGATGACGAAGCTGAGGAGAGTGAAGACGAGGTTTTACCTTCAGGTCAGAGAATTGAAGAAGGACAATCCGGAGAGGAAATAGTGTATGGAGATGATGAGGAGGCTGAAGAGGAGAGAGGGGATGTGGATGATCAAGAAGAAGAGTTTGATGATGACGAGGAGTATGCAGCCGGTGAGTGGGAGGAGGATGTGGATCAAGATGTGGAGAAATCCGAGGTGATTAACGAGTCTGGAGGAGCCGGAGACTTTAATAGTGAGGAATATGAGTCAGGTCCTCTGGAAGGTAAGGAGGGTAGTGGTAGCGAGGATTCTGGGGACTATGAGGAGAAGTCTCCCGAAGGAATGCTAGAGGGTGTTAGCAACTTGAAGCATGCTTTCAGTGCCGATAATGAGCAAAAGGAACCATCACGAGAGGAAATAGCCGATGAAAGACTCCAACACGATGTTTTACAACAAAATGTGACTCAACCTTTCCTGCAGCAGACCACCTTGTCACCTGCTTCCACGCCCTTGACTTCAACGGCATCGGTGCAAACAGTCTCGGGTGAAAATTTTGAGAACAGGCAGTCACTTCTGACACAGTTGCAGCAGCCTTTGTCTTTTATGGCTTTGTCATTGCCACAATCCCATGCAGCCGTTGCACCAAATCAGGTGCCTTCGGCGATGACCTCTTTGCCCGTCCTTCACAATGCACAGGAGGGACCAGTTACACTCCAGTTCGGACTCCTGCCCAGCACATCTCTTGTGCCGACTACAGTGCCAGCCATCCAGATTGGGTCCATTCAAATGCCCCTTCATGTGCATCCTCAAGCTGGACCGCAATTTACACCCTTACATGGACCTCCAACTCCACTCTTCCAGTTTGGGCAGCTGGGTCACCAGACATCGGTGCCCTCATTTATGCATCCTTCTCCTGTTCCGCAGTCCATGATGCAATCACAGGCTCCAGAATTAGGAGCGTCTCAGTCGAATGGCCCCTCAACTCAAGGAGCGCCGCTGCCATCTTCACAAGGTAAGGACCAACTTGTTGCCGGTCAGGCTGAATCTCATGGATCGGTTCCTCCCGCGAAATCTCATTGGTCAAGCCAAACCAGCAAGAATGCTGGTGAAGTGAGGTCTGGTGAAGCAGATGGTCTTGATACTAGAAGTGGCGGAGGGAATGGACTGCGTCCAGAGCGGAGAGGTCGTGAGCGGGGTCCAAGAGAAGTAGTGAATGTTTCAGGAAGTCAGCAGTCAGTTTCTTCTCAGTCTAAGGCCGTACAACGTGTAGGGTCTGAGGGTGCTTTGGAATCGTCATCCTCAGAAAATAGTGTTGTTGTACCCATGGACAACAATGTGGAGAATAATCAAGGTGGAGATAGTCCATGGCAAAGACCTTATTTAGGTGGGAGAGGAAGAGGTAATCCTGCAAGGTGGGGAGCCTCATCCGCGAGAGGTAGAGGTAGAAGCGGTTCATATGGAGGTAGAGGAGCACCTCAGGGTAATTTCGAGGGTTACGGTACAGCTCCAGGTAATTATCCACAAGATACAGGATCTGACGGAGGGCTCAGAACGAGGCCCAGTCGTCGCAGTGCTTTTCGGCGCACAGAGTTTAAAGTGCGAGAGTCATCCTTGCAAGGTTTTTCGGAAGGTGCAGGGTCAGCAAAACATCCGGGCGTAAGAGATAAGTATGCCCATATGTCCGGGTGGTCTGATGCATCCATGCCTTCTGGTAACTTCAGTGATGGTGCCGGTGCCGGTAATAGGGACAATTATCGGGATTCGTCTTCACATGTACACGATAGGTATTATGGGGAAGGTGGGGGTCGTACATCACAAAGTGCTTTGGGAAAAGTTGAGAGATCTGGAAGTACCGAAGGACTTCAAAAGAATGGAAGAGGCGCAGTTTATCCTCTGTCTCGTCCAGCAGAAGGAGTACTTGGTAAGTATAGCCCAGACGTGGTTGAAGCTTCTTTACAAAGCGGTATAGGCCAAGCCTTTGAGCAACCAGGAACCGAAGCTCCCAGTGATGAAGATGACTTTATTGAGGTCCGCTCCAAACGTCAGATGCTAAATGACAGGCGAGAGCAGAAGGAGAAAGAGATGAAAGCAAAGACGAAGGACCTGAAGGTAAATCTAGAAGTGTTACTTTTTTAGAGCAATTCCTGTCAACCGCCTGTACGAAATGGTCATGACCAGAGTTTTCATGTTAGCGATTGACCTAACCAGCGTCTTTTTCAGGCGAAGGAGCATGCTGCAAGAAAGCAAAGACCTCCTTCTAAGGGTGGTTTTCAAGGAGAGTCTGGAGCTCTTGGAGGGATCAAAGGGACTAGTTTGTCAGGAGTAAGTGATAAGAGAATAGTGGCCCAGGTCGCTTCTTTGGATCCAAGTAACAGTAGTAATCCACGACTCATCTCATCTGGGAACTCATCGGCAGTTGCATCATCTTCCTTACCTTCGTCTATCACCTCTGCACAACTGCAACCGCCTATTGGCACTCCAGCGGGAGGATCGGCTGATGTCACATATGATAAAAGGCCCAAAAATCCGAAGTAAGTGAGAAGCGTGATGTTCATATCTTAGTTTAATTGGCTCTCAGATATGTAGTCGTGTTACCTTTTCTTGCTCTTGAAAGGGTTTCTTATCCAGGATTGTTTCAAACAGGCCTACTCGTATAAATCCTGCTCCAGGTGTAAATCTTTCCGAGAATGATGTCCCAGTAACCAACTCTGGGTCATATGACAATCAAGAGAACCTTGCCAGCACAACTCTTGCATGGGGTGGAACTCGCTCCACTCTTCAGGTATCAAGCTATAACATCATTCGTGATATCAAACTATAACATCATTCGTGAACTGTTACCAGCTTAGATTTTGTGCAACTCAATCTGTATCTGCTGATGTTGTTCGCTTCTTACTTCAGGAAATTGGTATGCTTTTGAATGTAGATCTAGGCATGTCGTTGTCATCTTGCGGGGATTAGCTGTTCTTTCGTCCCCCGCCTTCTGATAACTACCTTGCATATATCCCATTTGGGAACTCATTTTTGGGGTTCAGGTGGTCAGTTTGACACAGATCCAACTGGAGGAAGCCATGAAACCGGTACGTTTCGAAGTGCCAGTACCGCAACAGCTACCACTCGGTGAGCGCAGTAGTCTTGTACTAGAGCCGGGAACGTCAGTCGGATCGGTGACCTCGAAAGATAAGACTACGGCTTCTGTAACTGGGCCAATCGGTTCGCTTCTGGCGGGGGAGAAAATTCAGTTCGGTATGTCTGTCATTCTATCATCGCTATATGGTTGAAAATTCTCCATATCTTACTTGAACACACTACAGCGGAGGTGATTCTCTGTGATCATGGAATCCCCAACGAAGGAAGGTTATCTTTGAAAGCTATTCTGGAAGACTTCTTCCGAGCTAGGAGCTAAATTTTTTGAATGAGCTTGGTTTGTGAGGAGTTTGCAAATTGCGTTCTTCCAGATTTTATTTTATTTTTTTAAAATTTGGAGAGAAGATATTCGGGGCCAAGCAGTGAAGCTATACTTCATTATAAAGGCACATGCCGGAAAACTTAGTTTAAGAACCTTGTTTTGCGTACTACACCGTTTGCGGTTTTAGGCATAATCTGGAGTTTCAGTAAAGTCTAGTAGAAGCATTACAAACTAGAAGCTGAGAACATGCAGCTGCCCCGTTGCGACACAGCTTTTTTCTCAGTCTTAGTGCTCTGACCTTCTCCAATTTTTCGAGTGCATCAAGTATAGAAATTAGATTTACGTGGTTTACAAATATTTCGGAGGTTTCTAGTGATCCTTTTTTGTGTTTTTAGCTCGTCTTAAGTATCTTGGAAGGGTATGGAGCCTTGTAAATCAAGTTTATACTCTTCACCTCAACTACCTCAGCGACTTGACACCCTTTTGTCTTCATTTCCTTTCTTTCATTTCCCTTTCTTGTTGTTTCGAGCTCTTCAGCTGCACTAGTCCCAGATACTTTGTGTTTTTCTGGCTACCGTCGTATATAGCTTTGTCGATCATAGAGTAGGCGCTGAAATGGCTGCTCGGTGCTCTTTCTTTACTTCATTTTAAAATAAACGGCTTCGCGAATCGTCGTGCGCATCTGCTTCCTTTTAGCATTATATATCATTGCACAGAAGACGTGTATATGGATGCAAGGCGTGAAATTAGAGGCGACGTATGATTTAGCTGTCAAAATTATGTCCTTGAATCCGTGGGATTAGCTTGATCTGAAGGTAAACTGGTTCAATATTGAGCAATGCCTATCAGATAATTCTACCCGTGGACCTTCCTTTTATGATTCTGAAAAGAATTATGAAATTCTAGTGATTTTTACTTGCTAGGAAGGAACCCTTCACAGCAGGTGGTACCAAAGCCTATCTTTCGTAATACACGGCTTTCGTTTTCCTTCTGTTTGGCTTAATTTCAAACTGACAGAAGATGTTTTACTACCTTCGTGGGATCATTTCTATGCAAATGTTCTCTCCAACCTTTTAGAAACTGATGTGTTCTTGTAAGGAATTATGCTTGTTTGACTTGGAGTTGGTTGAAGACCTCAGCAGTTGGCGTGTGCATGCAGTTTTTGGATCGCTGGGTTAGTATGAGTAACCAGATTCCTGACTTATGTTTTGCCAGTTTGTGGTAACTTCTTAGCTTAGACGGTCATTGTTCTTTGTTGTCAATGTCTCTGCTGTTTCACTTTCGATTGTGAAGACCATTTCTTGCGGCAAGCGCATGTGTTCTATGTGGCATGCGATGCTAGGTTTCTAAGAGTCCAGATATGCTTTCTGTGTACTGTTTCCAGGGGCTGTTACATCACCTCCAATTCCTCTCACGAACAGTCGACCTCTTACACCAGGCCTGAATGCCGTCGTAGGGTCATCCCTAGGTTCCAGGGCAGATGCGTCATCTGATGACGCTGATTTGAAGAGCAAGGCCAAACGGTTGTCGGGAGGTGAGAGCGAAGTTGGTACATTTACCGGTAAGGGTAAACGAACCAGAGGGGAAGAGGAAAGGAGCGGGGATGGTGTGGATCCTGAGGCTGAGGCTGAGGCTGAAGCTGCCGCATCGGCAGTTGCCGTGGCAGCAATTTCCAGTGACGAGTCTGTCGGTAGTTCCTTGCATGGGGATGTGCAGAACATTCCTCTACGGGGAGTTGGATTGCCAGTTTCGGGAAGTAAAAGTGCCTATGGGAGTTCGTCAGTCACAAGTTTGCACAGTGAGTATTGGCCAGCTGATACGGGTGTGTACCGAAGAACTAGAGCTTTCATGATTTAGAGCTGTTAAACTTTTGGGAGTGCTTGGACTATTACGTGTTCTCCTCTCGGTCTCTTTTGGTTTCATGATTTCTTGGTTCTATGGCACTTTCGGGTCCATGTGGCTTCTCTCACTCCTGACACGTTGTCGCGAACTTATGCTGTAAAATAATCAAGATTTTTTTCTTGTTTATGTATCACAGCCATAACGATGGGAGACGCAACTACTAGCTCAGTCATGATGCAAGCTTCTGGGCTTGAAGAGTCTATGGCAGTTGCTCTTCCTGCCGACCTGTCCGTCGAGCCTACTTCATCAATGTCGCTGCGGGGACCAGTTCCTAATTCATCTGGATTGCTGCTACCTTCTATGCCTGGAGGCCCGTTACAGTTCAGAGGTCTGGAGATGGGATCAATGTTAGGGGGGCCAATGTTTGGCTTTGGTACGAGTAAAGATGCTTCACAAGGTCCTCAAGGATCCACATCGGGCTCAGTTCATGACCAAGGAATCACTAGTGCAGGGCCAGGCTCTGGAGGATGGCAACCACAGCACTCAGGTGGGGTAGATTCTTATTATGCAGGTCCACCTCCGTCGGGCTACACAGGGCCATTTATTAATCCAACGGGAGCTCTCCCTAGTATACAAGGGCATCCGCCCATGTTGGTCTATACCAATCCCTTCGCTTCTGTCAGTCAATTCGGTCAACTAGGGGTGAGCTTTATGAATCCTCAACAATACTTACCGTCTGGGAAACAACCTGACTGGAAGCATACACCAGTATCAAGTTCAGGTCCAGGGGTTGTCGGTATGAGTGGTAACGAGGTTGGGGGAGGCTTAGGTGGCATTATATCCGGTCAGCGCAGCTCAGGAGTTGCAACTAATGTTCAGAGGATGGCTCCTGGTCCTTCAGTAATGCCAACACCAGGTCCATTTGACCTAAACCTGTCGGCTCCGTTTCAAGTAAGTTCTGTGACCTTAAGTTCTGTGACTATGCAACATGAATGATAAATTCGGTCATCTTTGTTGTGCTTACCTTTTTCAGCCCAGGCTAATGTATTCTCTTGACACCTCTGTATGCTTGGTCTTGGCCGTTTGTTCAGATTCCTGGCGTTGACGTTTCAATGCAGTCACAGTGGTCCCACGTTCCTGGGCCACCTTTACACACCGTTCCTATATCGGGTCCTCTTATGGGCTTTACCATGCAGACAAGACATTCTCGGGGTCCTACTCACTTAGGTCACCTTCCGCATATGATGGAGACCACAAGCGGCTTCAATATAGTTCCAGCATCAAATCCTGGTAGCTCTGGTTTATTCCAGTCGGTTGATCCTGCTGCTCAGTTTCCAGATGAACTTGGTCTAGGGGATTCTTCTTCGTCTGGGACCAACACAAGCTCTTCGTTCAGGGGTCAGCGACCATCCAACAGAGCACCGCCCGTCAGTAGTAGTATAGTTACTCCCACAGGAGGATCTGGACCAGGAGCGGGTAACAATAAGTTGCGAAGTGGGCGTCGTGCATCAAGAGTTGCGAGGTCTGGTGGCTCCTTAGGAGCAGGTGGCAACGGAAGTGGTAGCATTCCATCTGTGGGAATGGGGTCTAGTTCTGGGACAAATGCCCAAGGAACTAATGGATCGCGCGTACAATCTCCTCACCATTCAACCTCCTCTCAGATGCCACCTATGTCAATAGGCCAACATTCCCATTCCAATCAATATTCGGATCAAAGGGGTGTTCCTCAGCAAGGCCTTCCAAGGGTAGGTGTACAAGGCGGATGGTCTGGCCAAGGTAGAAAGGGTGGAGGGCCGGGAAGGCCTCCAGTTGCAGAGCGTGGATCTTCTGGGGAGAAACCGTATATCTCTTCCTCATCTAAATTGAAGCAGGTGTACGTCGTAAAGCCTTCGTCTTCCCCTCGAAGGAATATTGGAGAACCGGCATCCAACTTATTTAGTGGGTCAGATGTGGGACAAACGACAGTTGGCCATTGAAAGCTTGTTGCGCCAATTTACGGTCTTCACGTCCCATCCGATTTCCTGGCTACAGCATATTGGAATTTTCCAGCTGGAGTCTTTAGAGAAGATCACTTTGTTGGAGGGTATTTGATCTGAGTTGCGTGGATTGCATTGGTGTCATCACTGAATTTTTCTAGTTTTGACCCAAGTCATGAAATCCTCCCTTCATAGGGGAGAAGGTAGAAGAGGAAGGGGGAGGGGGAAAGAGAGAGCAATCACCATTCGATTGTAACAGTGGACTGACGTTTTTTGAGTCGCTCTACCTGCGGAGTGATTCCTTTTGGGACACTGGAGGAGTATGTTTTCAAGATGGGTAGGTTTTACTTTCACGGGTGATCTTCGATATTGCGCTCGGTGGAATTCGATAACTGCTACTGTTGAATTATGGGTCAGGCCTTCGGCTCTTAACTTGGGCAAATGCAGCATGCGCTCATTGGAATTGTGAGTGAAGCTGTGAGCCCTTGCTACCAAAACTGCCTAGAGCATCTGCAGGCATGGTATATTGAGTGCGCATAGATATATTATCTACGCCTTAGGAGATGACGGCAGTGGTGGGTAGCATGAGTTATGTACTTCAGATTTTGTTTATGTTTATTTGTGGATCTGGGTTTCAATGTCTTCTCCTGCGTGGACAATGAATCAATTCCAATTTAGGTTACCAAATTTGACGAGGTTCCTCTTTTCACAAGTCAATATAACTTTATACCCTTATTTTGTGTTCCGATTGCCATCTGAATATTATTTCTCTTTCGAGGCATAATATTGTGCAGCTGCGATTTCTAACGCTGTCCATCTGCTTTGTGAGTCGTTTGATTTTTGTGCGTGTTTTGAAAGTGTTTTAATAGCCCATGCTTAGGCACCCTTAGATATACATTTTTTTTTTAAAATTTTTATACAATTGGAGCCTATCACTATTTCCTGTTGTCTGGGTATTTAATCGTTGAAGTTATTAGAGATTTGGAAGTGAAAGACACATTCTCTGTATATAGGTGGAACGATGTGGGAACTGGTTTAAGGAGTGTCCAAAAGCAGGCAGGTTCGCAGATGTGAAAAGATGGGATCTTGAGACATGGATGGGTAAGTCCTGCTTATATTTTAAACGGGAAGCTCGGGACTTCCCGCGACACATCTCTCTCCTACTCAGTCCCGAGTCAACTGGCATGGATGTAGGTAGATACTTATTTACAGTTTCCAAATCGTTTCTAGTGATTGCATTCATTGACGATCTGTTAAGAGTACTCTTTTCACGGAAGAGTTCAAGTCAAAATACTCGGGACTGAGTAGGAGAGAGATGTGTCGCAGTCTAAAGCTTCTATGTGTCTGCTGTACTAATGATGTTTTTTGTCACGGTGTAGATATGTAGTTAAGACATATGCCGAAGACGTTATGCGTTTACTCACTTGAAGCGCCTGACGTCTTGTTTTACTTGAATTGATGAAATAGGAACAGTATCCACTATTCTAAATCCCACCAATGTTTTGACAGGATTTCTGGGTTGATTATTACCTTTTGCTATTTCAAGAGTTCAGGGGTGTGCAAGCCCATGTGCCCTGGAACTGGAGATTGAAATCTGTCAAGCAAGAATTTTACTAGTGTAAATCTGGCCTAGGAGTTTGCTGCAGATGCAAGAGATTTGTGTCGAGATTGACGCAGGTGCTACCATGGTCGTAGAGGTTTCCGTTATCCATCTGTTTGTTCTTGTCCTAGAGGTGATCCGATGCAGAATGAAAAGCTGAAGAGATTTAAGAGGTTAAATCTCTTTGTGACTGAAAATTGAACATATCTTTCTATAGTTGCAAATATTTATTTGGATCACAACTGAGTGCATAAGAAGTGATTTCCCATACAACTTACTTCGGTATTTTGTCATATGTACGCAACGCTTGGTTGCAGTATCCTTGATCAGATTTTACAGGATTCATCCTGGAAGAATTTGTTGCATGACCGAATTTTGTACTTTCGAGTAAATTTCTTAAATTGGAGTAGACAAAGTTGAACCAATCATCGTTTCGACCAGTTGCTTCAGTAGCTTGTGGATGTCTTTTTTTGGCTCTTGTAACAAGCTTGCTTCACTTGTCAGCAAGTCTCGAACCATATCTTGGTTTAAGGATGTGGAGCTTACTCTGCGAAAGTTGGGAAAGGTGAGAACGCTCTAAGTATGTCTGAATGCTCCACATCATGAGTTTGATTGTTCTTCGCTCCCGTCCAGAAATGTCTAGTGACAGATTTGAGTGCAGGCTTTCAAGGACCTTTACGCATGGCATGTGTACCGAAGATGTGTAGTGGGGAAAACCTTGTATGAAAATTCTTGTATGAAAATTCTCATTTGTTCCCTGCTTTATGTCAAAAGGGATCATGCCGACATACCAAGAAGATATTTGTAATACTGGACCATGTACGACAAAGCGAGGCCGAGCCGACTACTGTTGTCATTGTCAAATATACTTCTTAGATGAAGATATTTTGAATGTGTATCATGGATCCGTCAATGTCAGACTGGACCAGAGACTGGACTTGAGTTCTTACAATTTGTGTCGTCTGAAAATGAAGTAATTGACAGCAATGTCTAAGTCAGAGAGTTTAATTCCATCTTCTGTTTATCACGATAGTCGTTGAGAGTGAAGAAATCGTTTACATCTCCCCGTTAGTCCTAAACTTCTGTGGATTGTCCTTCATGCATTGCTACTGAAATCTCGAATTTGCTACGTCGAACCGTATTCCTGGTCCCACAATAACCCTGAAGTATACCACGCAGTATAAACGGTGAACTTTGGCGGCGTAGAAACCTCGTCTTTTTAACATTGCGAGCGTTTACCGTTTTCGCTCCCATTTCGTTATATGACCGTTGTATCAAATACGAAGTACAATTATATAGAAAAAAACCCATGAGAAATTTCAAGAATAAGGAAAGGAATACCCTATCAAGTCTAATAACAGGGAAGAATCCAAGGGGTTAGGATGGGGCTAGGCCCCAAGAGAAATTGGAAATATGTCCTCTTCTATTACTGACGGGGGGAATTAACCGCGATCTCTTACCTCAAAAGCCAAGCAAATAACCCCGGATTAGGAATACTGAGTGATATTAGTCAATGTCTCGTGCCCATTGGGCCCTGTTTATGCCCGCAGGCTTGTAGTGCTCGACAAAAGGGCGAAGGTCTATGCCCTTCGCCCGATTCTAATGGGCCCACCCCTTACCAATTGAGTTAATGTTACCTTACCAATTGAGTTAATGTTACGTACTGTCAATTTGAACTTTTTGGTATTTTCTGCTACGGGTATGAGTCTATTTCGACCAAGCGTCTACAAAGCCATACAATTATATACAATCCTAGTCCAATTGCCTGGGCTGAGCAGGTTATTGATATTAGCTAGTATCCAAGATCCGGAGAGAATCCTTGGTCTTCCGCACCACTAGGCACCCGACAGAGAGATGCTCAGTTATAGGTTGCATGGAGAGTAAGATAGAAATGCACCGAAACAGTCCTTCAGCCTTGAACTGCTCTTTTTTAGATTGTTTCCAAAAGGCACGAAGACGCTTGGTCCAAGCCGAACCTTCTCTTTTACTAGGAGAGAGCTAAAGGTTAGAAAGGCCTAAGGCCTTTGCTTTTCATAGCTAATATATCCATTGCTATTTTCATACCTTGGTTGTTGTAGCTCCACACGTCACCAAAGTAATTAACTTTAAAATATTCAAAGTTGAGTAAGATAAAGTTGGGTTAAATCACTTGTCACAATTGACAATTAAACATATATCAACCTAGTTGTAAGGTATAGTAACTGCACAAAGATAGTGCTAAAGTGTCTCCACAATACCATACAATAAAAAATGATTAAAGTGCTATAAATGAGGAAAAGAGAAACACAATAAAATACCAAAAGGTATGGAAAGATCCCATCAAATCGTACAAGGATGTGATCAAATATGTAATATGGGGCTAGGCCCCAATAGCATCACACTAGAAAATATGTCATACAACACCTAAGATATCCGAACTATCTAGGTCAACCAATCTACAAACAATAGAGCATCCAAAAAAAATCACCTAACGTGATTGCTCTTCTATGGATTGCACCAGCCAGTGTTCTCTATAGATCAATAGAAATACGTTGCCTAAAATATGCTATATAATAAGCTAATAAAAGTGTCGCCTAGTATGTAGGCTCTCGTGCATTCCCTAAAGAACATGTCGAAGTCGCTATCATGACTATAAATAAGAAATTTGATTACTTCATTATTGTAAGTTTGTTGTTAATGTAATGCATCTTAGATGTATGACAAACTAATTTTTTTTTTCCAATTCAAGATGTATTTTTATGGGATACATTTGTTGGTGTTATTTGTTTCATGTATCGTGATTTAGAAAATCCATTTATGCATCATATAAATTTAAAAATATAAGTAAAAATATTATTTATTTAAAATTAGATGTGCATTTTTTTTTTACAAAGTGACATGTAAAATGTAATGAGAATTTTCTTTCACTCGTCTAGCAATTCATATTATTAGCATAGAAAAGCAAAATGAATTTAATTTTCATTCAAAACTCTCATATGATTTATTCATGTGTGTCACCTAAATTATGTGCATCATTAAGCTTGAATTTGCTTTTCATTTTGATAAAAATTACTCATATATGCTTCATTTCATATATTTTGTAGTATAACCATTTACATATTGATTGAAAAAATATAAGCTTCATTGCAAATTATTCAATTGGATTAGAATCTTGTGTCACGATTTGATGATATAATGAGGAATCTATATATTTCCAATTGATTTGACTTGGAAATAGTCTAGAATTTGTTGATCATATATATAGATATATGATGGGATGAAATAGTTATTTGTAGTAGCATCATGATATAAATTATTCTAATGAAATCAAAGCAAGCTTTGCATTCATGTTATTCAAATCTATTGAATCAGATATCACTGTATAAGTTGCAATATGTTCTATGAGAATGTGATGTTCATTTCATGATTCGTCATGAAAATAAATAGCAACAAAGTAAATTTTCATTAACAAGAAAATAATTAGAGTTTTTGTCAACCACCATCATCTCTCACAACCTCGGTTACTACACTACTCCTTCCACCAATTCACGCTCGATTGGACAAAATGTTGTTACTAATTGGAATCATTTATCCAAGTTTAAGATCCAAATTTAAGAACAAATGAGTAGTTTGTATCCTTTCTATGACTTCTCTTCCAAAGTAATTCTCTTCATCTTTAATTACAATGTCACGATGTACAAAATGACGTAAATAAGACCTTCATTGGACTCCCTCATCTTCTCCGTCCATGTACATTGTGCAGAAAGAGAAATTGACAAATACCAGTTGGTTCATGTATCTTTGACATATGTTACTGATCACTGCTCAACAAATAAATGATGCAAATTGAAAGAACCTATCTTATGATTTCATCCACATATTTATCACCTTGTACAAAATTGTTCCACAAACAATTTTGTACAAGGTTGTTCAATTTTGATCAACTGAACAACCTTCTTGAAATCAAGCCATTTCTTTGGATTGAAGTGCAAATAAGTGAATTTTGCTAAAACACACAACTCTCAATGTACTCTATCTCCAATCTTATGACTAATTTTCTTTCTTTCAACAACTCTAGAGCTACATGATCTGATTTCCACATCAAGAACACAACTTCCACACCTTGCTTGGACTATAGACACAATAGACTGGGCTCTTGACACTTGTGCTCTATGTCTAGTAGTCTTTTTTGGCATAGCTGCAATCTTAGTTAGGCTAAGAATCAAGTTATTCGTATGACCAATTTAACATTCTAATTGTTTGACGTTGTACTATCTCTCTTGTTTCTCATGTTGTGGGAATACTATACAATTGTTATTGACCATGCTTAATTCTTCCTTGTCAACAAGCTTGGATGGTTATGCTCCTCACAATATTAAAAATTTACCTATGATAAAAAATAAATTTATTTAACAAAATTAAAATTTGTTGCTATCCACATGAATTCTTGAATTTTTTTTCCAAAAGTATTAAAGATGTTATTTGATAAATTATTTATGAAAAAATTATTATTACCTATATTTATATAAAATTTTATTAAATAAAAATTAATATTTTATTTGTATTATAAAATATTTTTTTTAAAATATTAATATTTTTCAAACATATTTAATTGAAATATGAGTATAATATATTTATTTTAATGTAAAAATATTTATTATATTTTTCATAAAATTATATTTATTTTAATCATATATTTCAATTAAAATATTTAAAAATATTTTTAAAATTAAATAATAATAATAATTTTTGAATTTAAATATATATCATTTTTAATTAAAAAATATTTTTATTTTATCTTCAACTACTAATTTTTGTTGTCTTCATGTGTCACTTATAATGTTGATGTAAAAAATTTAAATTTAAATTTATCATTAATAATAAGTTCATAAAATAATTTTTTTTGTAATTTTTTTTTCATATATGTATGAATTTTTTTATGATGATAATGTGTGTTGTCTACTTGTATATATTTTTTATTTCGTTTATTCAATGAAATATTGATTTATAATAATTTTATGCAATTTTAAATTTTTATTTTATTTAAATATTCCTTTTTAAATATAAATATTTTTTTAATCAATATTTTAACTTTAATTATATCCTGTATGAAGATAAATATTATTTTGAAAAAATATTTTTAAAATTTTCTTTTTAAATTAAAAATTAGAAAATTATTTTTTATTTTTTAGAAAAAAAAATAATAAATTAAAATATTAAAAATATTTTAATATTAAAATTCTAAACGCAAAATAAAATTTCAATGCAATATAATTTAAGTTCAAAACATAAAATAAAATATTATTTGATTTTAGAATCATCTGGTATATTTTTCAAATGAAAAGTTTTATTATATTTTAATTTATAATTTTTTTTATTAATTAAAAAATCAATTTAAAACAAAATATATACAAATTTTTTTGACTTATTGGTTAATTAATTGACATAAATAAAGTTTGATTGATCTATAGTTTGATTTATTGAAACTTGTTTTGGTAATCATCTAAGAAAATTATATATATAAAAATTTTAATATGAAGTTGAGTTCAACTAAGTTTTTAAATAAATTTAAACCAAACAATATTTAACCATTTGAAGGATAGTGCTCAACTTGATATTATTGTTTGTTTATTCTATTCAAGTGATTTGCAAAAAATATGTGAGGTTGAATTAAAATAATATTGATGAACCAGCTTGTTGTCATCAACTATCTAAGGTTAGATGAGTCTATAGTGATCAAGGATAGTGTTTCCAAAAATGAAAGCTCACTAAAAACTTAGTGAGCTTTCAAGAAACAATCAAATAATTTTGATCAATAATCACACCCCGAGAAAGTATAATAAAAAAAGGGATGGGAAGACCCCATCAAATTGTACAAGGATGGAACCAAACCGGTAACATGGGGCTAGGCCCCAATAGTATCACAGTGGTAAATATGTCCTACAACACCTAAGGTATATGAACTATCCAAGTCAAAAGGTCTACAAACGACATGAGCATCCAAAGAAGCATCACCTAACGTGATTGCTCTCTTATGGATTGCACCAGCTAGTGCTCTCTGTAGAGCAATGGAAACACGTTGCATAAATAGGCTATACAGTAAGCTAAAGAGAGTGATACCCCATGTCGCCTATTATGATATGCTCTTGCACACTCCCTCACGAACATGTCGAAGTCGGTGTCCATAACTCCATATAACTCCAAAGCTAGAGGAACAAAGAGGTAACCTCTCTGCATAGCTCTATACTTGAGACCTTTATCGCCGCCGCTCCACTCGCCGTCCATCCTGGAGGATGGGTGATCATCCCCTCTGAAACTGTGTCTCTAGTAGGATCGGTAACCACCACATCAGCCACAGTGACCTGGTCCTCCCGAACCAAGTACATGTTTGCCCTAACCCTAGTCGACTGCAAGGCATACCAACACTCTCTCCATGTGAGGTATCCACCCTCTCGCGCCATAGCAAACACCACATCCCTAGTGGCATCATGGGTAGCTATCCTCTGCACTCCGAATGGACAACGAGTCATATGAACACCTGCTTCATCTAAAGTGATACCACACTCACATGTGAGTAATGAAGATGTAGATGGATGGACCAAGCCAAGACGGAACCTCATCGCTGTGGAGAAAGTAGCTGGTGCGAGTCGGAAAGTCCTGATGCATGGTCGAGCCAAGATCCACGAGCCTACATCCTTGCCCGAGCAAGAGCGTAAACGAGCTCTAGTAGTACGAGGAATGGCCGGATCCACTGCATGGGAAGCTAACCACTCCCACGACCCTGACAGTATACCCGGAATGCTCAACGAAGGAGTCGATGTAGTGTGCGTGTTCCCCGAAGTCACAAACCCCGATGTCGATGTGACCGTCCTCCTCACATGCGCATCCCAAGTGGTCCAATCATAATCTTTGTGCATCTTTCCCACATGGGTCTTTATCCCTTGCGAGGTAAAGAGACGATGACACACCGGACATGGTGTATCACGCACCGCTTTTGACTGTCCCATGAGAGAAAGTCAAGCTATAGCTAGCACAAAGGGAACGATAAAGAAACCCATCACTCCATCATGTATCTCCTCCCACCTGCAGAACCACAACCCCCTAACACACCACCGCACATTGGAAAATGCTAACTATGGAAACTCTAAAATCTAAAAATATTCATAACTTTTTATTCAGATCTCCATAATTTTCCAACTAGGTTCCAATAGAACCAATGCAGGAAAAGGAAAAGATGAGAATAAATATTGTTCTCATCTCTTAGTTAAATCCAATTATCTAGATTGGAACAATATGTGGAGTTTCCAAAAAAGAGTCACTTCATGATCACTCTAAAAGCTAACTTGTCTTGTCAAAAGTTGATGATATATGAGTCAAGAGGAGGGAATCTAATAAAATATCTAGAATAAGACACATGTTATGCTTTGGAGGATCCACATCAAACATCTTAAAATTTGACTCTCATGAATCTAGATGTATGTATGTATTTACTAAAATATGACAAGTCCAACATTTGCACTTGAATGTTTAAGTATGTTCAATTCAAAAGTCCACATAGTTCTTCTCAATATTTCAAATATGTCACATGAAATGTTTGAACTATGTAGGTAGTGGTCTAAAACTCTCACACTAATGTCTCAAACATACCTACTAAGTTTCTTGTTTTGGTTGTTGTGGGAAAAATACAATGCTGTAAGAAATAAAATCTAAACAAACAAGTTTAATTGAGTAGTATGCAAACACCAATTATATTGACATTTTAACTATCAATTTTAAAAATATATATCTTTGCAATAATCACCTAAAAATAATTCAACTATATAAATAAATAATTAAAAATAAATTTAATAAAATATTTAATAATATAAAAAATATAAAAATTCAAAAAATTTTAATTTTTTTTAAAAGTATTCTTGTTAGGAGTTAACTCAGGTCTTGAGTAACTCTGGTTAATTTGACTATATTTAATTAGACTAGGGCAAGGGTTGGTACTACTATAAGAGGGCTGGCAGAAGCTCTCTGTAACACAAATTAGGGTTATTTAGTAAAGTGACTTTGTGTGTTCCGTGGACGTAACCTCAGTGAGGTGAACCAAGTATTTCCTGTCTCGTTTTTTGATTGAATGTGGCTTCTTAGTGTATTTCCTGTCTTTCGGACCAACAATTGGTATCAGAGCAAGATTTTTTATAGTCATCATATGCGAGAGGCACTTTCCATCACTCTGCTGCTTCCTTTGCTGCTCCGGGTTTTGCAGTCAGAAGCAGATCAAGCGATTCGTATTTTTGGTTCGGAGAAACTTTGTGGCAGACAGATTTTTTGTCTTTCGTTGTTACAACGCAAGACCGATTCCGAGCGTGTGTTTTGTTCTGCCAAGCAATTTTTTAGAGAAAGCACTCGTTTGAGAGTGGGTATGGTTCATCGTCCTACTACATCAAGAGCTTTCAGAAGAGAAGACAAGTGTGGCGGTTTCGTCACCAGAGAGTGCGAGAGCGGAGTTGACAGACTCGTTCTTGGTGGCCTTCGAGTCAGTGTGGTAATCATGGAGAGCACACATTTGAGGGGTTTTGCTTCCGGCTAGCTTTGCTCACGTTGCAACGAATGCATGTTCACTGAAGTCGGTATACAATGATGGACAGACAGTGCGTCGAGGTCCACGGTCTTCGGGCTGTAGAATGTGGCCTTCAGTGAGCTGTCTGACTGATGAATGTCCTCGAGAATGAATGTATCTCGTTCTTCTGAGCTTGCTTGATTGCCACAACCAGACCATAAGCTGCTGCGCCTCACACCTAGTGAACCGATACTTGACGTTGCAAGCGTTGTGCATTCGGGGCCTCTTCCATGAATCTTCAAGCGCAATAGGCACTGATTTTGGCAACTTCTTGTTTGTTAAGCCGCACGGGAATTCCGGACTTCTTCAGAGGCAAAGAGGAAGCTGGTGAGTGTCCATGTCAACACTTTCCGAGAAGCGCAGAAGATCACTGGGAACCCGATCCCGTCGTGTCCATTGTGCAGATTGTCTGATGGAGGCGGGAAGGAGGGGGCAGGCAGTCGGAGTACTTCCATTCATTCATTACATTGTGATACCTACAATCAACGCAGAAGAAGCATGACTTCATTGATCCACATGCTAGCTGTACAATAGATAGTAGCCGTGGACTAATGTACCAGACATTTTGGTTGTGCTAGATGAGCATCAAAGAAAGAATTTTCTTCCCATTAGCCTACCTGGTTAGAGAGTCTTTGACATGTATTTTTTTAAATTTTTTTCTAGCATAGAAGCGGCAGTAGCTTGTGAGAAAGAGCAATTACCGTTTCCTTGTCAAGATAACAGGAGAAAGTGAAGCTGATAATAGATTGTCACACAAAGTCATTCGACGTCGAGGTGCAATATCAGTTTTGTGGACGAGGTCTACTTGGAGCTAAGACATAAAGGAAGGACGCATGTGCACATATGAGTGGAAAGAGTCAAGTTTGGAGGTTCCATTTGACAATCGAACAACACAAGGGACAAGTTCAGTGCCTAGACGAAGCAAAATGGCAGTCATGAAGACAGGAGGAGCCGGATTTGACATTGTCAAATATGATGGGCGTGGTGATTATCTTCTGTGGGAGAGGCAAGTCAAAGGCAAGTTGAAGGCTTCCGGTTTGGGCAAGTCATTGAGGCCTAAACCCTCTACGTTTGATGATGAAGACTGGAAGGACCTTCGAGAGCAAGCAGTGAGTATTGTTATACTCCATCTACAACCTTTAGTTCTGAAGCAAGTTGATGAGTATGACAATTGTACGTTATTGTTTGAGGCTCTTCATCAACGGTTTCATCGCAAAGAGTTATCAAACAGGTTGTACACCTCCTTGAAGCTAATGAGCTTCAAGATGAAAGAGACATGTACGAAGATCCAAGATCACATTGATGCCTTTGGTGATCTTATTATTGATCTTCAGAATCTAGGAGAGGAGATAACTGATGAGAGGAAGGCCCTTCATCTGTTAAGTTCATTGCCTGCTTCATATCAGTCACTGTCACGAGTATTGCTCCATCGTGATAGACAAATGATCACTTACAATGAGGTTGTAAGTGCTCTACTGACTGATGGTGATGATGCCATCTACTCCATCCTCTTCATCTGGTACGGCACTGAATGTGACCCGTGGACGGTCACAATCAAGGATTGAGAAGGATGGAAAGAAGTTTGGATCTAGAGATAGATCCATGTCTAGGGGTAAATCCCAAGACAGGAAGACGGTGGTCTATTGGAAATGTGGCAAGAGTGGTCACTTTAAGAAGGACTGTGAAGACCAATGCTACTGATCCTCCTTTGGCCAATATGGCTCAAGATTTTGATGAGGAGGATGATTTGCTCGAAGATGGACTATGAAGCTAGAGGTATGTTCTATGCAACTCACCAAAGGGTGTTGGTGATGTATGGATTCTAGATAGTGCTTGTTCTTATCACATTTGTTACATTAGAGAGTTTTTTCATACTTTCTCAGTATCAAACGGTTTAATTCTTATGGGAAATGATCAACCCTGTAGAATTGAAGGTGTTGGATGCATGCATTCACATGTTTGATGGAGTCAAACGTACGTTGACTCACGTCAGGTTTATAGTTGAAATGAGAAAGAATCTTATCTCTCTTAGAATGTTAGATTCAAAAGGCCTTGAGTGGAGTTCTAAACAAGGAGTACTTGAGGTGAGAATAGGTGATAAGATTATCTTGAGAGGACACAAACATAGGAATCTGTATATGCTAGAGGGCAATATCATCTGTGGTGAAGTCAATCTTACCAGATCTTGGCATGAGATGGCTCATGTTTGACATTCTAGAATGGGACACATGAGTAACAGGTACTTGACCTTCCTTCGAGATAAGGGCTTGTTACCTGGTTTAGGTAAAGTTGACATGGAATTTTGTGAGCATTGTGTTATGGACAAGCAACATAGAAAAACCTTTGGTGTTGGAACTCATAGTTCCAAAGAGTTACTTGAGTATGTACATAGTGACGTGTGGGGACCCTCTCTAAAGCCTCACATTCTGGGAAGTGGTACTATGTATCGTTTATTGATGATTACTCAAGATTTGTGTGGGTCTATTTTCTCACACACAAGTCTGAAGTCTTTGCAACTTTCAAAAGTTGGAGAGCCCAAGTTGAGACTCAGATTGGTCACAAGATGAGATATCTACATTCAGATAATGGCGGGGAGTATACTTCAGAGGAGTTTAGAAGTTACTACAAAGAGGAGGGGATCACTCATCATCTCACCACGGTTTATACTCCGCAACAAAATGCTGTTTCTGAGAGGCTCAACCGAATATTATTGGAGAAGATGCGTAGTATGTTGAGCCAATCTGGTTTACCATATGAATTATGGGCTGAAACTGTAAATACCACAGTGTATTTGGTAAATCTGTCTCCTTCAAGTGCAATCGATTTCTTGACACCGTTTGAATTGAGGCACAAACGGAGGGCTGATTAAAGTCGTTTGAGAATTTTTGGTTGTACGGCTTATCCTCTCATACCTAAGGAGAATAGGACCAAGTTGGATCCTACATCCAAGAAGTGTTGTTTTCTTGGATATGCAAGTGGTGTGAAAGATTATAGGCTATGGGATCCTGTAGCTTGTAAGGTGTAGGGATGTTTCTTTCGATGAGCCTAGATCATTGAAAGAGGGGGAGATATCTCAGGCTCCCCGTACTAACAAGGGCAAATCTCCACTCACGGATGTTGTTGATGGGGAGATTGATCATTATGGGTTTAATGATGCGCCACAAGGAGAAGCTCCAGAACAGATGGAGCAAATTCTTGAACAACAGGAATTGGAGGAGCAAGTTGTCATTGCTGAGCCTCAAGACACAACACGAAACGATGGAGATCAACCAGGACCATCTACTAGGAGATCATCAAATGGGATTAGTAGAGCTCCTGAAAGGTATGGAACATCCATCTCAAGTTGAACATGTTGTAGCATGCTCAATGACTTCTCTTCTAGAGTCCTATTCAACCTTTCAACAACTCCATTATGCGAGGGATTATCCCTAACTGTCACATTTGATACTATCCTCTTGCTTTCCACAAAAGCAAAAAACTCCATGTTGTTATACTCAAGTACCCCATCAGATTTGAGTCTTTTCAACTTCTTCACTCTTTGAATTTCTACCATTGAAACAAAGACTTTGAACTTTTCATTAAGTACACAAAACTCTTTCTATTGTCATGTATGAAAATGCAATAATATTGTGCACATTTCAAGTACTTGTGACTGAGATATCTTACCACATACATTTGAATGTGTGAATGGCAAAAGATCTTTTGTGTGACTCTCTTGAACACAAACATCAAAAAATGCTAGATGATGATAAAGATGTCAGACACAAGGCTGGCAATGTCAGAATTGTGATATTGTGACGTTTAGGGTCTGAAATTGGAGTTGAAGATTTTCAAAGTTCTGCAGAAGTTTCGAACGATGTCTGTTTGCAAAAAATAAAATAAAAAAATAAAAAATTGCAATAGGTAGCAAATTGAAAAAGGCTAGTTTAAGGCAATGTCTTCTGGAGCCGGATTAGTAGTGTCAAATTATCGATCTAGAGAGCATAAGACTTCCAAAATTGAGTTTTTATGTTTTTAAATGTCCTTCTCAAGCTATGTCAGTTCGGGTTGGGTTGGTTTGACCCCTTTGATGGATGTTCTTGAGATGGAGTATTATTATTTATGTTTCTTGTGATTGATGTACCTCCACCTTTGCTCATATTTGTGCACCACATTTGTTTGTGTCGGTGATTTGTTGTTTGGAGTGTTAGTGCTCCTATGTGATATCAATAGTGAGGCTGGATTTGTAGACCAGTGAGACTATCCATGTTTCTCCCCAGTGAGAGAAGACTTGCAGACCTGTAGACTAGGTGAGTGCATGTGATTGATAATAGATTGATGGTTAGTCAAACCAACTTGCAATTACTAAGTGAGGATTGAGTGATGTTATACAATCTATTATCAATCTTGTTAATTGACAATTGAGTGATACAATGAGAACATTGGAGACAAAAACACAATTCCTCTTATATAAAGAGGTAAGTCAGCCAGCAGAAAGAACTTTACTAGGGGATGAAAAAGATGAGTCTTCCTCCCTTGTTGAATATTGTCCTACTGGGTAACCATGTAATCACTATGATTGTCCAACTTAGTAGCCTCCTAGTACTGTGGTCAAGCTTGTTTCTCGCCACGACTTTTTGCTTGCCACCCTTGTAGCCAGTCCACTTTTCAACACTGTTACTGAAGCTTCAACAATAAGACACGAAACAGTCAATCAAACCTTGAACCTGCTGGACACATGTGTGACAGCCCACCGTCGCCAGCTCGCCTTCCCACCGACGTTGGTGTGTAATCTGGGTGCACCACTAATATAAGCGGTGCGCAAGCCATAATTAGGAGGTGGATTTTCCCCTCCCATGGATATAAAAGGGCCGGCACACAACATCACCATTATCATTATCACTATCAGTAGTCAAGGTTGTCAAATACAGAGAGAGGTTGTCCTCACAAGCAGAGAGCAGTTTGTACTTAGAGAGGGAGATTGTTTACACATAGAGAGAGAGAGGAGATTAGAGAGGGAGGCTGGGTGACGGTGGTAGGGTGTTACCTTCCCAACGGAAGAATCACGTCCATTTTTTGCAATTGCGGGTATTCTGAGCCGTCACAAGTACTCTAAGTTGAGTTTGCTGTGGGAAGGTGGTTTCTTGGGAGTGAGATTTGGCGGTCGTAGAGGCGGTGCGTTTGTTTGTGGTGTGACAGGTATATTGGAGCGGAGTCAGCGGTTTGACATTGTATTTGGAGCAGAGTCAGCGGTTTTGACATTTGGTATCAGAGCTGGTCTGGTTTAGAGATCGCTAGGAACAGGTTTCTGGCCAGCGAGGTCTTTTGGTCGCACGCTATCGTTTGCAATGGTTAATGTTCCAGACTCTCAAGCTGAGGAGCACACACGCAAGCGAAAAGCCGCCGATGAGTTTGACATTGATCCCTCCGTTCGAGACACAGAGTTGATAGCCTTGCATGCACAACTGAAAACTATACTAGAGAAGGTGGAAGCGATGGAAACAAAGCAACGAGCGTTGAAAATGGACTCGGTTGAGAGGGGGGGGGGGTAGTAAATGTCCGACTGACATCCCGCCTACTAGAGTACTGTTCTTTGTTGATTGATTTTGCACTACCGGGTAAGACAGGGCAGAGAGTTATTTTGGATCAGCCGGAGAAGTTCTTTGGTAAGAGAGACCTAGCTGCCTTCGAGATGTGGGTGATTGAGAAGGAGAACTACTTTTCGGTTACGGGTATGAAAGACGAACCCAAGGTCTACTTTGCAGTTAGTAGGCTTAGTGGTGATGCCCGGGTATGGTATGCCACTATGGAACGGGAAAGGCTGGCTAAGGGTTGGAGCCCTATGCTAGACTGGGGTGTGTTCAAAGAGAGACTAAAGCGTAGTCTAGTACCCAGTAACGACCGAGAGATCAAGTTGGGGGAATTGGCTTGGTTGCATCAAGCAGGATCGGTGAGGGAATACATCACTAAGTTCCGACGTATGTTGATGGAAGTGGGAGGCCTTGACCCAAGAGTGGAATGGTTTTACTTCAAGGAAGGACTTTCACCCTGGTTACGCATGGAAATCGAGAAGCTGCAGAATCAAGATGACTTGGATTTTATGTACGAGCGAGCTGAGAGCCTTGAGGCTGCACGTCTGCGGGTTTATGGTGAACCAAGAGGTGGAAAGTCAACTTGGGGAAATAGGGAGCAGTTGACTGGAAGTACTACCATCCACCAGAGGCAAGATTGGAAGACTAATCAACGTATTGAGGGGTCTGTTGGCAAGGGAAGTAACATGGTGAGGACTAATGGAGGGGGCCAGGTTGTGGAAAACTCACGCTTTTCAGGAGATGGACGAAACCAGCCTATATGTTACAACTGTGGTGGAGTAGGGCACCTCAAGCATAACTATACTACCAAGAGCAAGACTGTGCAAGTACGGAAGATATCCGCCCAGGAGAGTACCAAGGGACCAGAGTCATCCCATGCGACAACGAATTCCGATTGTATGGTACCCCAACCCTCTCCTTGTGTGCGCAAGTGCTTGCCAATAATTATGGTGACTGTTCAAGGGTTGGAATATAGGTTCTTGTTGGATACTGGAGCAGATGTAGATGTTTTAGCCCCTACTGTAGCACACGAACTAGGATTACCTCTTAAGGTGGTAAAGAGTCCCCTTCAGGTTAATTTTGCCCAAGGTACCGGTAGAATTGATAAGGAGATAGTTCCTATGAGCCTGACGCTAGGCATGTTTATGGCCAAGACTCCATTTTACATCATGGATATTGGAACCAAGCTAAGTGGTATCTTATCTTGGGGATGGATGCAAAGACATCGAGGTGTGTTAGCGATCAGTGATGGTCATCTAGCCGTCACAGATAGGTGGGGGAAGCAACACACTATTCCCCTACTTACTTTTGAAGAGGACCTAGACCATGTTATAGCTCATTTTCGGTCAATGCGTGTGACTTTTCGTCATTGTAGCGCAAAGCAGTTTGCTAAAAGCCTTAAAGGAGCAGACGCAACTTGGGGGATTCATGTCGGACGTGTGATTACCTCTGAGACCACATCAAAAGGAGGTCAGGGTGAGGCCAGTGTGGCCACTATCTTGTTACACTCGCTAGCTAACGATCCAGCAGGACAAACAGTCCACCCAGACTTGGAGAGATTGTTAGGAGAGTTTGTTGATGTGTTGCCCGAGGTATTACCGTCTGGTTTACCTCCTCGTCGAGCTCTTGATCATCATATTGATCTGGTGGAAGGAGCTAAGCCATCTGTTGGTGCCCATATTCGTATGACCATTGACGAGTTGGCCGAGCTCAAGAAGCAACTCAAAGAGCTACTTGACAAGGGTCATCTACGACCAAATGTATCTCCTTACGCAGCCTCAGCTTTATTTGTGAGCAAAAAAGATGGCACTATGCGTCTTTGTGGAGACTTTAGAGCACTAAACAAGATTACTAGGAAGAACAAGTACCCGTTGCCTTTGATGGATGAGGTAATGGATAGGTTGGCAGGAGCACGGTACTTCAGCAAGCTGGATTTGGTTTCTGGATACCACCAGATTAGAATAGCTGAAGGTGATGAACATAAGACTGCTATTCGTACAAGATACGGATTGTACGAATATAATGTGCTACCGTTTGGACTGAGCAATGCTCCAACCACTTTTTGTACCCTCATGAACGACATCTTCCGAGATATGTTGGATGAGAGTGTGGTAGTGTACTAAGATGACATTATTATCTACTCTCAGATCTATTGGAAGTGAAGTTTTTGAAGTTGAAACATAGAGAGTATAGCAATAATGGAATATTTGCTAGAGAATGAATCTGGATTCTTTGAAATAATAATTGGTCTTGGCTAGACTAATTTTTGCTTTTGAATTTTTTTAAAATTTATATTTATGTGGATGTTTTGAGAGTGAAAAAAAATTAATTATGATTCACTTTATTGTGATGTATTGTTATATATGTTATGATAAGATATGTATATGCAATGTGCAGTACAAAACTAACAATTAAATGGCTGGTGAGAAGTAGCATCCAAAGAAGGTAGTGACACTATACAACATTCACTAGTGACAAAGTCCTATTTGTTTTTTTTGACAATTCATTACTTTGAGCATGTATAACCTTCCTAATATCAACTTTCAATAAATTATTCAATTTGATAAAAAAACACGATCAAAATATTTTGTGTAGTTTTTTTATTCCATAGAGTGATATCAAGTTTCCTTGAATATAGTGAATCGTAAGAGTTAGTTGTCTAGCCATATTGTCTATTTTACTCTTAAAAAAACTTTAGATCATTTTTCTCACACAATTGTCTTTTCTGCATTAAAATCCTAAAGTTTTCAGACATTGAGCTTCTTGTTTATTTATGGCAAGATTTTTACTGTCGTTATTTGTATTCTGACTCGCTCTTATAAATATGAGACCCCAAAGTGATAAGATCATAAGATGACTTCACATACATAGTTTGATCGATGCTTCCATGTTTATGCTCAATAATATATTTGATTATGCTAGATTAGTTTGTTATGAATGATACATCTTGTTGTCCTTGGATCGACCATAATGTTATCTCTATTATCTAAAAAACTTTGAGAAAAATGACCGGGTCTAGCTAGAGTGACTTTAAACTGATCAAGAAAATTCAAAAAATTTTATACACTTTGTGTTTTGTGAGCACTATAAGACATATAAAATATACTCAAAACAATTGTCCCACAAGGAAATTTAATATTTGTCTAGCAAATTTAGTGCAGTCCATATTGAGAAAGATGTCACAAAATTATTCCATCCAATTCATCTGCAAAGTTGTGGTGCACATAAATATTGCATCACAACATACATCACTCCCATACCGAACATCACAATACATAGATCATCCTACATCAACACAAGTTTACCACAATTATCTTTTCTACTCTCAAAACATCCACAAGGACACTCCGCTCATAACCATAGATTAAAGAGAAATTACAATGCAGCCAAACCCACTTTGTGTTTCAAAGACTTCAAGTTTCCACACTAGCTATTATCCACCATAGTCACACTCTCAAAAGATCAAGTTTGAAAACTGCACCCCAAGGAGCTCTAATTTGAATTGTATCCCTTGAGCCTTAGGTCTTCTAACAACGCTGTCAGCCCTTACGATAGTTCCAGTATGAATGGCACTTATTGCACCATCAACTACTGTATTTGCCCCTAGATGCGGGTACCTACCTAAGGATGGTGCTACATAAGTTGTGATAGCTATCAAGCACATTGAGATTGCATCACAACAAAGATTGTTGTCACATCAAACATCACAATACATAGATCGTCATACACCAACACAAGTGTACTACAATCGTCCACATAAATGACAATAACACTTGGTAATCATCTAGTCTATTAACATGATATGTCCTTCGTGAGGCTAAGATGAGGAGGCCGGATGCTACAATGCCGCATCCATAGTCGCCACTCCAATCGATACCATGTAATGGTCAAACCAACTTGCATGCTTATCACATGAGGACATTTCCACCACTCACTGTGCACTGCATTGAGAGGAGGTGTCAAACATGACATATGTCATCTTCTTGAACAAGAAGCACATACTGATCCACCCGGTGATCTACATAATATACATCTCAAGCTTGTCCGCACAATTGTCAGACTTGGGTTCATAGTACCATCAATGTTTGGAAGGTGACATGTCACACAATTACACACATGATCCTTCCAAATCACACCATCATAACCCTCTAATAACAAAACTCCAAAAGATAAAACCTCACATACTCATAGAATTGTGCGAAAAGTAGCAAGATCCAATATGGTCGGTGCACTTTGTTACAAGTAAACATAATCATCAACATGAAATTTTTGAATTGTAGCATAATGCAAAATATATCTATGCTGAGCAATATTCAGGTTCTCAAATACCATGTGCATTACCCTATGAAAGAACTTTGCCCTTTGAGAACACAACCTAATCCAAACGTCCATCATGACCAACACATGTTGATGATGTTGTATAAGGGAGGTTTCAAAAAGTTGTAGGTTTGTAAGTGACGGTAGCATGTTCTTAATTGTGGATTTTTTGGTGCAGCACGTTGCGTTTGTATAGACTTGAACTATGCGAAAGAGAGGTCTCTTGTTGATAAACAGTTACTTGCGATGAGAAAAGAGATTGTTTGCCAGGTTGGAGTATCTAGAGAAAGGTTCTTGAGTTGTAGCATGAAGGGAAGGTTTCTTTCTTCCTCGGACATGGACAAGTCATAAGAGACAGGTAGAAACCATTGCAGTATTGTACAGAATCAGCTTGTGATTAGAAATTGATTCCAAACTCTGGTGGTACAACTTCTAGACCCCGAGTCAAACAGTCGAAACATGTGTCACTAAGGATATATATCATTGTAATAAAGAGGCTGGTGGCGACTAGCTTCTCAGCACTCTTGCCACCCGGGAAAATGCAGCCGGACATGTTGATCCCAGAGAATTTGCACACATCAAAACTTGTAAGCTTGACGAGGAAATTTTCTTCGAAAAATGTCTCTTTTTTAATGATTTCTTCTGCCAGGATTGCCCTGGCTGCTTGATGCACGGTTTCCCAACGAAGACATACATGCACAACAACTTAGACCACCACACTGATGCATGCAGTTTGTTTTCCTCTCTTCTCCCTAACTTGGAGTCGGATATCCTGTGTGAGTGGAGAAACCACGTTTGTTGGAAATGCTCTTCTGCAACTGTTGAAATTTCTGATTTCTAGAACTCTGAAAACACAACCTAAGAAGACCATGTAATTGACTCCAAACAAAGTTTTGTTTTCACATTCTGAATTATGACATATACAGAATCATCAATATCATTTGCTTGTTTAAGGTTTAAGGTTTAATACTTCCTGGGCTCGTGGGCAACACCAACTTATAGTCTTCTGCACTAAATCTTGTCTAGTAATTAATAAATAAAATCACTGACCTGAGTCAGTGGTTTTATTTATGGGTACACATATGATCAGTAGATTGTCAGTACTTTGTGCCATCCGTCGGATTCCTGAGCTCCGGAAATGGTGAATTGACAGAACGATAGCGCCTATTACTGAGTTGCCATTCAAAGCCACCCGACATCAGTTCGTTTATACCCTGTATGTAGCAATGCAAAGCGGAGCTGTCGTTAGCAGTTGGCGAATGCAGTATTTGTAGGTGGTTCTCGATTTCAAGGAGCTCCTTGGATGCTGAAACAGTCATGTCCATGACTCTCCATACAGCTTGCTGAAATGATAGGTGTTGAGATTTCATCATCACCTGCAGAAGTTCGGAATGAAACATAAGTTCAAGTCTATCAGAATGACTTGGAGTTGACATGTAGACTTAATGATGAAATCACGCCTTGATCTACGACTGATTGCGATTGTACATACCTGAATTACGTTGAAGAGAGGGCGGTCGTCGATAAGCAATTCCTTGTGATAAGAAAAGAGATTGTTTGCCAGGTTAGAGTATCTAGAACAAAGGTTCGTGACCTGCCGCGTCAAGGGAAGGTTTCTTTCTTCCTCGGACATGGAGAAGTCGTTCGTTAACTCTACTAAGAGACAGGTAGGAACCATTGCAGAATTTTGAATAATTAGCTGTACATGGTTTTCTATGTCACCGGAAGAACTAGAGGCAGACTGACCACCGCAATTGGAGAGCGTCGTTTGTCGGTGAAGATCGATGGAGGCTGAAATGTAGTCCTCCAAAGTATCTAGAAACTCAGTATACCATGCTTCTGAAGGAGATAGACGGCTGATGAGGCGACCTGTAAACCAGTATATTTTTTCAATAGGAACTCAGTTGGCAGGCAACTCGGAGGACGTGAAGAGGTTGCTCAATTTTCTCCAGAAATTTATCATCTCTGATATGTCTTCCCATATGGAGGTATCGATCCCAAACTCTTGTGCTACAACTTCTAGACCTGGAGTCGAACAATCAAAACATATGTCATCAAGGATAAAAATTATTGTGTTAAAGAGGCTGGCGGCGACTAGCCTCTCAGCACTCGTGCTTCCAGGGAAAATGAGCTCAGACATGGTGATCCCAGTAGATTTACAGACATCAAAAAACTTCAAAGCATTTGGCTTCAATCCCCATCTGTACGAGAGACTAGTGATAATCATGTCCGCTTCATCTCCATACTGAGAGACTTTTGCGGGGAGGTATAAATGCTGTGCCATGGTTGAGAGTGGCGGAAGCTCATTGTGTGCAGATCCATCTGAAAGCTCCGAGTTGGCCTGTGCAACGTCAATCCAGGCTTCTGCATGACGTGGGGTGTGGACCGGCACAACACTACCTGAACGACTAAGACTACAACTCCTGCCCTTGTAAGCAGGAACGGAGAACTGAGGCTTGGCAAACAAACAGTGCAGCTTCTGGACTTCTTTCGTCCGGCTTGACCTTCTTTGATTGAATGTGTGCTTGTTTGCACCCAAGTCCACCCATCGGGATGGTAAATTTTGTAAGAAGCCAACGGGACAAGTAAGGGTATGTACTTTCGCATAAATGCTAGGTCCAGCCATCTGGTGAAGAAGGTAAAGGAGGAGGAGACAGTTGAATGTTTTTGGCTCGGGAATGTAAAGAAATGAATAGAAAGAAGTGCAGAGCAGTGTGTGGAAGAACGTACAGAAGTATTATCTGATATAGGCCCCTGGAGTACATTTTTCTATAGCTGTCTAATCGCGCCGCATTGACGGGAGATACGTGCCCGCATCGTGCCCAGTAATAGAGGAAGGTTGAGAAGGAAGATTCAAAATAATTCTAAGATACAAGAGATTCATAAAACAGTATAGAAAAATATAGATGAAATAAAGTGACTCTTGTTGAAGAATCTCAAGACTTATTTTCCGGAGATATTCGGTAGCCCTGGATAGATGCGCATCTTTGCCTTTGGGCGGGGATTTGGTTGGCCCTTGACTTCTTCCACTCATCATGGTAGTTTCTGCATTAAGTCCAAAACCAGTCCAGAACGTCCATTCAGACCCTGAAGGGGCTCAGAGAACATTTGATTAGCAGCAGCTTGGGATCATTGATAAGTTTGGGTTCAAACTTATCAATGATCCAATTCTTGACCTTAGCAGCAGGAACTTGTGAGATTGAAGAGGGATTCTTCTTTACGTCAAAATTGAAATGGAATGTGATCAATCCAATATAGTTGATGATAACATAGTAAAAGTCAAGTTCTTGAATGTCATGGGTATCACTCTAAAAAAAATTGTAACTTCTAATATCACACTCTTAACAATCTCAAGAAGTTAGAGCTAGAGCAGCTAGAGTGGATAAAATTGAGCTAGTGGAGCCTACTATGATATAGCAAAAAAAGCTTTTTACTCAAGAGGTTATCATTTAGCAACAACATAATATGTCTTCTATCTCAAGTGTCAATGGAGAAAAGATTTGGGATATTGAGATTGGTTCCAAAGTGACATAAGGAGAAAGAGATAGGGTATGGAGGTTTTGTGTAATTTCATAAATTATTTTGCCTTCAATATGAAGGATTTAGGCTCTTTGAAGGGACATGGTATACGGATTGACTTCAAAACTAATGCACTAGTCTTGTGTTATCCCTATCAATATAACAATATGGAGAGAGATTTGATCCAAAGTAGGTGTCAAGACCTTTTGGATGTTGGATTAGCGGAGATATCATATGGAGAGTATGTCATTGTTGTGAAGTAGGTTTGGCAACTATTTGGGCAGTGTTACATTTTATATTTTATTTGTTTGGAAACTACTTCACTCTCATCTGTGATCATCAACCATTGAAATTTTGATGAAATCAGACAAGCTTACACAAAAGCTTGCAAGATGAGCTCTTATTATATAAGAGTATGATTTGACGGTAGTACACAAACCTGAGGTGATGAACGGAGATGCGGATGGGTTAAGTTGAAACCCATGTACAAGTCAAGTTGACAAAACTGGGCTTGGATGACACAATGATACCGATTAGGAGATGGTGCCAAGTTGGCATGCATTTGACTTTTGGAGTATATTCATGCTTAGAGCTATGTAATATCTCTCTTGGGTTAAAGAGTGGATATGTTATACTTGTACATTGAGACTGAGCACGGTTTGATAGTAAGTCGAGAAATCCATGATGACATGGTGGTGTTGGAGTATCTTTGTACATGAACTTAGGGAACATTGTGAGTGTCAAGGAGCGGGAGAGCTCAACGGTTTAGATGTAAAGATATACATCTTCTTTAAGTATGAGGAGATGGTTTCAATTTCATCTTAGATAACATAGTTCATGAGGAATTAGATCATTTTGGAATGAAGCAGACATATAACTTACTTCAAAGTCATTAAATGTAAAGAAGTATGCAAACTAAAGTGTAAAAATTTGTGGTCAAATGTATGATATGTGATTATATATGAGCATGATTCAATACCTCTATACCACAGTTACATCCCATATCGGTTATGGGATTTGGTTATCGTTGGAGCTTGTAGGACCTCAACCATTGTTATGGAATCTCAAGTGTAATTTGGGTCAAATGAGAAGTTGAAAAATTATGTGTTACCAAAATTCAATCAGCCTAGAGTGGATTGGCATACTCACAAAGTTATCCAATTGTTCCTCCACGAGCTATTGTAAAATTGGGTGCACCTGTAGGACTTCTTAGAGCTTACAGCCTGGATTCCATTTTGTAAAAGAAAAGATTGATCCTTCAAGTAGTAAAATTGAGAAATTCTCTCAGATTGTGATTCAATTATTTTGAATGGGTGTCTTGTGTGATGAACCAGTCAAATGTTGATCCAAGTGAAGGCGCCTTTCTAGAGCTCTATAAATTGTGATTTTCTAGAGTAAGAAAAAGAAGCATAATCTCATAAATTCACTTCTAAATATGGATTAACAATTTATTCTCTTGAAAACGAATCTTAAACTCACTATATTCGAATTTTTTTTGTGTAACTTAGTTATTACAATTATTAAATATAGCGAAACAAAAATTATGTGCTCATTGTCCACATCTATGGTAAAAAAAAAATATTACATATGATGTAGTGTAGAGAGATCTTGCATTTTATTGAAAAGCTTTTTAGATGTGGGTAGACATTCTCAATGGTATTTTTGATAGAAAAACTTTATTTTTATAGAGGTTTATTGTGAGCATATGACATAATGCATAGATTTTCACATCTTATTAGAGAGTAATTTGGATATGCATAGACACTTTGAACCAGTGATCTATACTGATACCTCATCCATGGCAATGGTGAATCTTGTAAAGTAACTAACATACAATAGTACTTGGACTTGTATGGGATACTTGCTTGCAATAGTTGATTGAACCCAACAATAATTACAGAAAATAAGATATGGATAGTATGCTTACTATAACATTATCTACATTCTCAAAGACATCATGAAGTCAAGTGTTTGATCAAGCCATAAACATGAACTACTTGTCATAGATTGTGAGACTTTGGATTAGCCTAGAAAAGATGCATGCAATCTATAGATGTGATTGTTAGAACATTGTTGAAATCTTTCCCTGTAGAGGCAAAATTTTGAGTATAAAGTACTAAAGACCAAATCCTTGATACTATGTGGAGATTAAAACTGGTATGACAAGAGTTTTTTTATATGCAACACACATTGCTTATTACTAAAAAGCTTCATGATACATCTCAAGATGTTACAATTAGCATGGCTAGAGTTGTTCATATTAAGCTATTGGAGATTGTTGTGAAAAAGCATAATTAGCTTTGTGCTCAATAGGTTGTACTTTAACAACTAGGTACTATGTCTTTTACCTTGAGTATTGATAAAGAGTAGATATGAGATAGTAAGACTGATCCCACAATGACAATAGGAACAATATGTAGATTGTGAAGGTCTATAAGGAAAATCTGTTTTGCCCTAAATATAAATGACTTTGATTGTTGGAAAGGATGTATTAATAAAATTGATTTTGATTGAATGCAAATTGATCGGATACATGGATGAAAATATATGTTAAAAATTTCTTGAGTTTGAATTAGTGAAGATATACCTGTACAAAATCCCAAGCTCGCTTTTTCTCTTTAGCATTTGGTTCCACCAACCGCTGCAAGCAAGAATCCCATACAAGTGCAAGTTCTCCCTCTTTATAGGCATGGAAAGCTACATAATTCAACAATGTAGGTAATGCAGCTCTTAGCTGGGCCACAAGGTTCACCACTACTATCGAGCACCTATCGACATAGACCATTGATTGGGAGTGTTTACCCACATCCAAAACACTTTCCACTATGAGATGTGAGGGCCTCAACATTCCGTCATATACTTGTAATAAAACCTCCATTGGAAGAAGGTTCGTCCATAAAAAACATGGATGATGTGCTTGAGATCCTACTATCACAATATCTATCAATAGCGCTGATCGAATCCGACTGCACCTTATGTGCATTCGTCATCACTTGTGCACATGGATTACCAACAAGGTAATATTCTCTTAAATGTATGCGGGTGAATAGGTCTACTATGACAGCTTAGACATAACACATGTAACATATGACATGTGATACATGTAACATCTCTCAAAACATGCAAGAATGTGAATCTTGTAGCCTCTAACCATAACCAGCCCGTGTGTGTCCTTGACATGGCTATTCAAAAATAACCGAATGTATGATGTCATGTCAATTAAGGTCTTGTGCCCCCAACAATAAGATACCTAATGGCAAGACCTGTTAATATCCTTGAACCATCTACAATGGTAGAAGGTATGGATATCGCCGTACCAATTGTGCCATATGGCATAATGAAAATAAGTCTCACAATCTCATCTCATTCCACATGTAAGTATCGATGTTCTTGTATATCAAACTACAAAACAACAGCCAAATATGTGCTAATCCTTCCAAACAGATCTAGCACACATATGTACTTTTCTAGATACAGCGAAATAATATGCGTTGTATCTAAAGTTGACAACATAGTGGAAGTGGGAATAACTTCCTTCGTTCCCTCAATATTCAGAGCAAAAGACTCACTCCAAGCCTGATGTATCATTGCTGTACTAAAATAATCATTGCTAAACTCCATTGGGTATAACACTATTGCACCCACCAATACATCATAGGACTTTACAAGTGTAACTACAAGTCATACTTGCATTGTTAAGCTATCAGTGACATGAACTTGTTGCATTTGCATAGTCAAGTCCATCAAGGTGATGTAAGGTGGTGGTGCATCACTAGAACCTTCAAGAGATATCTTAATCTGAAATAGACAACTATCCATATTGATCTTTTGCAAACCAAGACCAAACAATGCATCCTAAACCAACATAAGGGGTTGTGAAGAATTCAATAATATCCGTTGAGATCAATTAACTTTTTTTGAAATTCCGATCAATCATAAAACACCACTCGTGTTATTCAACATCATTAAACTTGGTAACACCCTAGAACGCTCCTATGCCAACTTTATTTATAACTTCATTATTCTATCGGCAATAACTTGCCAAATTCCAGTAGTATATGTCTTGATCCCAACATCAACGGTACTAGTATTGTCAATACAAGAAGCAAACAACACATCGTATGGCTATCAACCGTTACACATGGGATGATGACATCCCCAACACCAATAAATCCTTGGCTAAGAAAACAAGAGAATGAACAAGAGTCTTTGCCATCCCCAACATTGCGTTAGATGCTACCTTAGATGAGATTGATGATTGGGTCCTACTTGCTCCATCTCCAAATACATGAACATTGGCTTACCCCTCCCCTATGTAGTAGGTCATCTAGGAGCCATGGATGAGGTATTTAGTGCCTTGGACAATGTGCATAACTGAGGAAGTCTAACTTGGTGGCTAGCTTGCCCTCTTTGTGGATCTAACTCCACATATGTTCATCTAGACTCAATAGTGTTTGTTGCACTACGAGTCACAACAACTGCATATGGTTGTGCCGATGCACATATGTAATTTACAACATCTCCATCATATGATGTAGAAGTCCTAGCTTTAGAATATGACATCTTCAATTACTCCAATTAAGATGTCATGTTCATATCATAAATAGCCTCAAGTCTAACACTTGACTAGCAACTGGTCTTCCATGTCACCATCCCTACCACCTTGAACTCCATGTTTCTCAAAGAGAACGATCATGGCAATTCTGGCTAATCAAAATTCTAGATTGAGATCAAAATATTGATTAATCATGTCATCATGTATATAAAAATATTCAGATGATTTTGATCCAACAAGATCCACCCTTTGACCTTGAAGGAAATCTTTCTTGTGATATGGTTCTCCACATGTCAAACACACCATCATAGCAACTAATTGTTGACTCTGAAAGGATGGCAATGGTATATCTGATACCTTTATCACTAAGTCCACATGGTCGAGACAGTCCCATATGTCTACCATACTCACTCCGGGTTTGTGTTGTAGACTAGTAACGTGAAAAACTTAATGAAGTTGATGAATCATTACGTTGAAACTAGTAGTATCCACTCTCTCCTCTTGCTTGTTGAACTCAATATACTCAACAAGACAAAAAAAAATGACCAATGTATATGATGTCTCTTGTAATAAAGTGGCATCTCTCAGTATGTCCCTACTCTATGTCCAATATCCCATATCAATATTGAGGAGTTTGTGCATATGTCACTCCTTGGTTAACACTAATCAAATGACGCATTTGAGTATACGCCTCTCAAAAACTCTCACTAGTCTTTTGTTGGAACTCTTGCAAGCCTCGTAGCTTGTTAGTCCTCATCCCCAAGAAATCTTTTCTCAATCATGCAAAAAACTCCATAATAGGGTTAAAGTTTGGGACCCCAAATTTCTTCCCAACTTAATTAGCTCCAACCGTATCATCAGTGCAAGGTAAAGAGGATGAACCAGTACCACAATCATTGTACCCTAAGTAATAGAGATGTAGTTTGACAACCATTATTTTCTCTAGAATTCAATCTCCTCAAGGTGTTCACGCTTGAACTCATAATAATCATCCATCAGCAGACCTTCCAAAAGCAAGAATAATCCCTTCCAAGCCAAAGACGGACTAAACAATGTAGAGTTGCGCATCCATTATAAATCACACCATGAGTTGAACTCGTGTATGAAGTCATCCAACTCAATGTTACCAACTATATCCGAATATTTTTTGGGACATTGATGATCCCATAGATATTTTCCATGTCCCACAACAACGTTGTGAGTACATACTCCAAGATATCACCAAGCTGAGCTTTGTCACTCTCAAACATCAAATTATAGGCTTTAATGAACCTCCAAGTCAAGATTGATATAGGACTTTACTACGTATGCGCCCACTTCTAACCAAGTAGTCTCTTCTTCATAATCTCCATAGAACTTCACTATGATATCAATGTATCACATTCGTAACCGTACAACAACAGATCCCCAACTGGAACTAGGAATTGCAAATGAAGGTACCCGAGGTACCACAAGATGCTAACACACGGGAAACCTGAAATCTACTATCACCTCACACATTCATCCACTCTACAAGTTTGCTTGTCTTGTCTCATTGAGGAGAAATATGGATAGTGTGACTAGTACACAAATCTAGCCTCACTATTGGTAGTATGCAGGAGCACTAACACTCCAAACAACAAAGAACCAACACAAACAAACTTAATGCACAAACATGAAGCCAAAATGAAGGTATATCAATCACAAAAAAATATAAATAATAATATTTTATCTAAAAAACATGCATCAAAGGGGTCATACCAACCCAAATTGACAGGACATAGACTCAAAAGGGCATTAAAAAATACTAAAATTCAATTTTGGAGGGCTTTTGTTCTGATCAATAATTTGACTCCGGTATTCCTCTTTTTTCAATTGTTGCTCAAAAATTAACTTTATTGAGTTCCCTACCCAATGCATTTTTTTTGCAAACGGACACCGTTTGAAACTTATGCAGGATTTCAAAAATCTTTGAATTCAATTTTGAACACCTAAAGGTCAAAATTTCACCATTCAGACACTGCCAGCCTCGTGCATGATATTTCTTTCTTGCATGAAATACTATATATCTTCTATGACCCCACAAAATTTTATATCAAATGGACATTACATGATAATTCTATGGCGTGTCGCTCATATTTTCGACTCGAAAGCTTCAAAACAACCAATGTTGAACTTCAAGCACTTCTGTTCTAAATCTTTTTTTGGCCAATCTTGATTGTGAGCCCCAATGTAACTATGAGCATCAACCCACTTTGTTATTTTTCAACATTGCTTCCATCTTTCAAATTTCTCGATTCGGATTTGAGCACTAAAAAAAAAATACATAAATTCAAAATTTATGTATTTTGAATTTATGTATTTTCAAAATTAGCACCTTGTGGTGCCTCACGTACCTTCTATTGTGGTTTTTGATTCGAGTTGGGGACCTATTTTTATATGATTATGAAGGTAATACATTGGTATCATTCTAGAGTTTTCAGAGGAGAGATTGCTCGAGTTAGTATTGGATGCACCTGTAGCAGAGTGCGGTACTAACCTTGGTCTTTGAGGTTCACAAAAGACTCTAATTTGTTTTTAGAGAGTGACAAAGTTGAGCTTGGTGATATCTTGGAGTGTGTACCCACACGATTGTTGTGGGACATGGACGATATCTATGGGGCCACCAAGGATCCCAGACAATATTTGGGTACAATTGACACTATTGAGTTGGATGACTTCATATAGGAGTTTGACTCATGGTGTGATTTACAACGGATGCGCAACTCTATGTTGTTTAGTCCGTTTATGGCTTGGAAGGGATTATTCCAACATTTGGAAGGGTCTACCGATGGATGATTATCATGAATTCTGGCATGAACATCTTGAGGAGATGGAGCTGTGGAGACAACATTGATCTCCAAACTACATTTCTATTACTTTGGGTACAATGTTTGGTGGTGTGAGTTCATCCTCTATACCTGGCACTGATGATACAGTTGGAGCTAGTCGAGTTGGGAAGAGTTCGGAGGTCTCAACCTTTAACCCTATTTTGAAGTTCTTTGCACGGATGAGGAGAGACTACCAAAGGGTGAGAACTGACAAGCTACGAGGTTTGCAAGAGTTTTAATGGAAGATTGGGGAGTTGAAACATAGAGTGAGAGATGCTACCTTACTACATGAGACATCACCTACATTGGTCTCAATACGCTTAGCAATACATGGTCATCACCTACATTGTTTTGTTTTGCTGAGCTTATTGAGCTCAACATGCAAGAAGAGAGGGTGGTGACTATTGGGTTCAGCAAGGATTCACCAACTTCATCGAGTTGTTCACCTTACCAGTCTACAACACAAACCCGGAGTGGTTATGGTAGATATGTGGGACAGTCTCGACCATCTAGAAAGAGTGGTGAAGGTGCTGCATCCAGACCATCGCCATCCTTTTCAGGTCAACAATCTGTTGTTGGGATGGTGTGTTGGATATGTGGTGGACCTCATCACAAGATGGATTGCCTTCAAGGTTGAAAGATGAATCTTGTTGGATCAAAATCATGTGAGCATTGTCATAGACTCATGTATGGATGATGGATCGATATTTTGATATACATCCATAATTATGATCAACAAGAGTTGCCATGGTTGTCTCTGGAAGAGGACAAGGAGTTCAAGGTGGCAGGGGTGGTGATAGAGGACCATCCCCTACTCAAGGGTTAATCCATGAGGCTAGTCATGAGGTGAACATGGCATCTCAACTGAAGCAGTTGGAGTAGAAGATAGCAAGTATGGCTATAGCCCAACAAAGATCAGATTCTCAAGCTGTCACCTCTACATCATATGATAGAGATGTTATAGAATACATATGTGCATCGACACAACCATGTGCAGTTGCTGTGAGTTGTAGTGCAACACAAACTACTGAGTCTAAAGGAGCATCTGAGGAATTGGATCCACAAAGAGGAAAGGCTAGCCGACAAGTTAGACTTGCTCAGTCATTCACATTGTTTGAGGTATTGAATATCTCATCCATGGCTCCTAGACGACCTACTGGAGAGATGAGGATGCAAGCCAATGTGGATGTACTTGGAGATTGAGCAAGTAGGGACCAGCCATCTACATCGTCTGAGGTAGCATCCAGCGCAATGTTGGGGTCGGCAAAGACTCTTATTCATTTTTCTATTTTCTCAGCCAAGGATTTATTGATGTTAGGGGTCTCATCATCCCATATACTACGATTGGCAGCCATATTTTGCGAAAGCAAAGAGGATGTGTTGGTTGCTTCTAATAGTGATAGTACTAGTAGTGTTGATCTTGAGATCAAGACAACTATTAGTGAAACTTGGCAAGCTGCTGTCGCTCGAATGATGGAATTAGCAGCAAGGCCGACATACGATAGTGTCACCAAGTTTGATGATGTTGGATAACAAAAGTGGTGTCTTCTATTCGGTCGGACTTTCAGGATAGGTTTATCAACCTCAATGTGTGTTGTTGGATTCTGGTGCACAACACCTTATGTTTGGTAAGGATGCACTGCTTGGTCTTGGTTTGCGAAAGACGATGTGGAAAGATTTCCATTTCAGATTCAAACATCTCTTGGAGGTTCTAGTGATGCCCCAACACCATACATCACGTAGATAGAGTTGACTGTGCAAGTGCAACTAGATCATGTCACAAATAGCTCTACAACGCTAGCATGTGGTGTGGTTACACTTGTAGAGTCCTACGATGTATTGGTGGGTGCGGCAATGTTATACCCAATGGATTCAACATTGATTATTGGGATAAGACTGCCACTTATTGTCCAGGTTGGCAATCTGGTGAGGGTTGAGTGAGTTAATTACCTGTATGATTCATTATTGGTTCTAGGACTTACCAAGTGGAGGTTTGGCGTATGTTGCAGCCTTCAGTACTTGTGTTACTTGGCCTGATGATTTGTTGGAGGGCAACATGGATGCACATGATAGTCCTTGTCCAGAGGATGTGGTTATCATGCCAAATCTTAGTGGAGTAGTGTCATCCACGTTAGATGGATCACTAGGTACTTCATGTATGCAGCTACGACAAATGGCATATCAGCTCATACATCAAGCTTGGAGTGAGTCTTTTGCTCAGGAGAGGGAGAAGACAAAAGAAGTTATCCCCACTTCCACTATGTTGTCACCTTTAGATACAATGCTTATTGCTTGACAATATCTAGAGGAGGGTATATGTGTGTTGGATATGTTTGGAGGGATTATCATAGATTTGGCTGATGTTTTGCAGTCTAGCATACGAGTACATCGATACTTGTATGTGGAGCGAGATGAAATTGCAAGACGCATTTCATTACTCCATGTGGCATAATTGAAGCGGAAATACCCATATCTTCTACCATTGTTGACGGTTCAAGGATATCAACAGGCCTTGCTGTCAGATATTTTATTGCTAGGGGTGCAAGACCTTGTTTGGCATGGCACCATACATTTGGTTATTGATGGATGGTCATGTCAAGGACACATACGGGCTACTAATGGTAGCTAAAGGATTCATATTTTGGGATGTTTTGGGAAATGTTATGCGTATTACGATCTCTCTAGTCATAGCAGGCCTATTCTCTGGCATACATTTTGAAGAATGTTCCTTTGTTGGGTGATCCACGTGCACGGATGATGACGAGTGCACATTAGTTGCGGCCATGGATTGGACCAGCGGTATTGCTGGATGCAGCAAGAGAAGAATCTCATGCACATCGTCCACGTCTATGGTTGACAAACATTCTTCCAAATGAGGTTTTATTACGAGCATATGACGGAGTGCAAAGGCCCTCACATCTCACACTGGAGAGTATTTTGGATGTGGGTAGACACTCCCAGGCAATGGTCTATGCTGATAGGTCATCCATGGCAGTGATGAACCTTGTGGGTTAGCCAAGAGCTTCATTACTCACGTTGTTGAGTTATCCAACTTCCCATGCCTATAAATAGGGAGGACTTGGACTTGTATGGGATTCTTGCTTGCATTGGTTGGTGGAACCTAACGTTGAAGAGAGAGAACGAGCTATGGGATTTTGTACAGGTACTACAATAATATTTACATTGTCAGAGGTATCACGATGTCAGCTGTTGGGTCAGGCTATGGATCTGAATTTTTTGACATGGATTGTGAGCCTAGGATTGGCTGAGCAGAGATGCATGCGGTCCATATGTGTGACTGCAAGACCATTGATAAGCTCATTGCCTATCAAGACATGGAGGCAAAAGCTAGGGACAAGAAGGGCCCAAGATCTCATCCTTGGTCTTATGGGGATATTAGAGGAGAGGTAGAGTCTTCTTGGAGTATGGTTGGAGTTTTTTGTGTGGAGCAAGCGGTGGTTACCACTATAGACCTTTCTGATACAACACAAGAGGTTACAACTAGAGTAGTAGGAGTTGTTCACACTGAGATAGTGGAGCATGGTATGAGAGAGCAGAATAACTTTACTTACGATTTGAAGGAGTTGGGAGGATGACATTTTAACCGGGTGAATCATGACAAGTTGAAGCCGTTTCATCGACGATTAGATTCTTTCACTCCAAGGACGGAGTGAAATCTTGGTCTGGGGATAAATGTAAGACCCATGGTTGTACATATAGGATAAAATGTAAGTATATCTAAATTGTGCCTAAGTTGGAGGAAAATATAGAGTAACTTTTGGTGTGGTAAATGAGAACTACTATTTTGTTGTTTAATAGGAATCAAGGAATAGATTTCATCATATGGATATCTTGACTTTCGTTGACTTGGACTAGTTTTCATAGGTTGGACTTGGTGAAGACCCTTAAATATAGGGGCGAGATTGATTTCGTACACTAGAAGTCAATTAGGGAGTAGTTGGGCTTCTAGAAGATCCAAGTGGACCAATTGCATATTGCCATGTACCTTTTTCATTGGGGTTTGTGATCTCTACCTCGTTTAAACTTGATAAGAGAACATTACATGGTAATTACTTATTGTTACTAGGGTAAGATTCTAAGTAGTATAAATAAAAGGTTGAGAAGCAACTCCCAAGTAATTTCCAATGGAAGTTAGTTTTGGGAGAAGATAGTGCGGTGATCTTAGTTTTGAGGAGCTTGGTTCTTGGAGACATCATGTTCGGAGTGGAGCCTTGATTCAATGAAGACTTTGATTACCAAAGTATCCCTTCTTTTTGAGTGATATCTTACTCTTGGTGAGAATGTGCATAATGGAGCTTGGACTTTGAGAGTTTGTATAAGAGTGTGCATTAGGGTCATGGTCATAGGGTGGAATTAAGTCCTTCTAGATTCATGATGAGCTTCTAAAAAGCCATCGGAGGTAAACTTGAGTGAGAGTTAGCCCGGAGGTCACAGTACCAAGTCAATCTCGTCCCTAGATTTAAAGATCTTCACCAAGTCCAACCAATGAAAACTAGTCCAAGTCAAGGAAAGTCAAGATACCCATGTGATGGAATCTGTTTCTTGATTCCTACTAAATAACAAAATAGTTGTTCTCATCAAGAGCTACTCTATATTTTCCTCCAACTAAACCAAACCTAGCTAAACATAATCATGACTAAGATAGACTTAGTCACAATTTAGATATACTCATATTTCATCCTATATGTACAACCATGGGTCTTACATGACCAATCTCAATATGCCAAATCTCCTCTCCATCAAAACTAGAGATATAAGACGTAGTATGTGGTTGCTAAACAACAAACTCTTGAGCAAAAAGCTTTTTTTGCTCTCTCATACCATGCTCCACTATCTCAGTGTGAACAACTCCTACTGCTCTAGTTGTAACTTCTTGTGTTGTATCAGAAAGGTCTATAGTGGTAACCACCGCTTGCTCCACACAAAAAACTCCAACCATACTCCAAGAAGACTCTACCTCTCTTTCTCTAATATCCCCATAAGACCAAGGATGAGATCTTGGGCCCTTCTTGTCCCTAGCTTTTGCCTCCATGTCTTGATAGGCAATGAGCTTATCAATGGTCTTGCAGTCACACATATGGACCGCATGTGTCTTTGCTCAGCCAATCCTAGGCTCACAATCCATTCAAAAAAACTCTTCAGGAATCACTCCAAGAAGAGGAGAGCACACCAAAGGGACAAGAGAGAGTGTTCAGGAATGAGATGAGGAAGGCTTTGCCTTCCCTTGTATATATATAGGGTGAGTACAAGGAAACCCTAATTTCGGGTTAGCCCTAAACAGATCTGTACCATAGGTACGTAACAACCCTAGATCAACTCAATGAGCTTGAGATATTAACACTCCCCTTCAAGCTCAACTGTACATCCTGAACTCCTAGACAATGTCGAAATGTAGCAAACGACTCTCTAGGCAAAGCTTTGGTGAAGATATCTGCAACCTGATGTCATGTATGTAAATATCTTAGATCTACTACACCTGAAAGGACCTTCTCCCTAACAAAGTGATAGTGCACCTCAATGTGCTTTGTCCTAGCATGAAAAACAGGATTGTTAGCTAACATCATGCTGCTAATGTTATCAGCTAGGATAATTGTAGGACTAGGATGATCTATTCCAATATCAGAAAGCAAGGAATGAAGCCAAACTGCTTCACAAATGACATTCATAGCACCACGATACTCTGCCTCTGTGGATGACAGTGCCACGGTCGGTTGCTTCTTAGAAACCCAGCTCACAGCCGTACTCCCAAGTCCAAACGCATATCTAGACGTGGATCTCCTGCCTGAAATATCTCCTGCCCAATCATCATCGGTGTAGCCATGCAGGTTCAGCTCACCTCCAAATCTGTATCGAAGTCCAAAATGAAGTGTGGACTTCACATAGCGGAGAATCCGCTTAACCGCCATCATATGCGGTACCCGTGGATCATGCAGGAACTGACTGACTAGACCAACAACATAGCTCAAATCAGGTCTAGTGATAGTCAGATAAATCAAACTCCCAACCATGCATGCATGCAGTGGGGATCTACAAGTAACTCTCCATCGTCTAACTCTAGCTTTAGACCTTGTTGTAGAGGAGTGTCTATTGGTTTACAATCAGACATATTGAACTCCTTAAGCTTATGTAAAGCATATTGGCGTTGTATTAGCCACATGTCTTTTTCCTTTATAATATACTCCACACTAAGAAAGAACTTGAGATATCCTAAGTCTTGTATCTCAAATTCTGAACATAAGATACTCTTGATGCGGGAAATCATCTCCTCATGGTTCCCAGTGATAATAAGATCATCTACGTAGATGGAAATCATCACTACATGAACTCCTGATCTCATGTAGTATAGGGATGAGTCGGAATGATAGACTACAAATCCAAGAGATATGAGAAAGGAATTGATCTTCTCATACCATGCTCTCGGAGCCTGTTTCAAACCATAGAGGGATATCCTTAACTTACAAACGCGGAAACAAACTTCGGATCTTCAGAACTGTGTGGTTGTTGCATGTAGACTTCCTTGCCGAGATCTCCATTGAGAAAGCTGTTTTGAAGTCCATTTGATGCGCCGCCATCCCTTGTTGATGCCAATAGCAACCACCGCATTTAATGGTTGCCATTTTGACAACAGGACTAAACGTCTCTTCGTAGTCCACTCCATGCTATTGTGCGTAGCCCTTGGCTACCAATCTGGCCTTGTATCGAGATACAGTGCCATCCGAAGTTACGCTTTTGACCTTGAAGACCCATCTCGCAACCAATCGCTTTCTTACCTTGAGGTAAGTCCACCAATTCCCATGTTTGTTGGTGACGGCGCAGCAAGTTCCGCCTCCATGGCTTCAATCCACTCATTTTTGTGCATCGCCTCCTCAAAGCGCACTCGGTGCCTCGCTCGGCAAGAACGTGAGTCATGTATGCATGATGATCGCAAGGAAACTTTCATGCATAAATCGCTGAACAGATGCCGAACTCTCTCAGATTTTAGGTAAAGACGATGATGTCTTTTGTCGCCCCTTGCTTCGGATCTGAGGTACCAAAGCCGCCGTTCTAGGATGCTTCATCCAACGGATGAATACCAGAATCCGTGGTGAGGACATCATATGTTGCAAAATAAGATGATCCTCAAGTCTAGGAGTCGGTCTTGATGGTGCTCGGTGAACTTCATCCATAGCGACTCCAGTACGTGAGACTTCGGCTCTAGGTGTGACTCCGTAAAACTCCACTGTGAAAGGTACAATTGATGGACTCTTTATGTGCCAAATAGAAGAGTGGGTATGATTGGAACAATCGCATGTGCATACCAAGATTGCAACTCTTCAAATACAACATCTCTACTGATATAGAATTGCATGGAGGAAGGATTATAGCATCTATATCCTTTCGTATCTAAGGCATATCCAAGGAAAATACACTTCTCAACTTTCGGATCTAGCTTCTTGCGCTTCTCATCCGGAATGTGTACATAACAGATGCAACCGAAAACTTTCAGAAATGAGCTTGTGGCATGTGAATACCTCCATTGGGGTCTTGTTGTGAACTGCTGAAGTCAGAGTTCGATTCATCAAGTACACCGCAACGGAAAACGACTTCCGCCTGAACGGTCTAGGCGAGGTTCTTCTCGTTCAACATAGCGAGAAGCACGCTATGTGAAGATTCTTCCTCTCCGCAACGCCATTCATTTGTGGAGTATAACCGCAAGTCTTCAAGGCCAGATGCCATGCTTAGGTAGAAAATGAATTCTCCGCATGCAAAACTCGCCTCCTCCATCGGAACGTAGACAAAGGATAGATTGTCAGCATCGTTTTCTCCACCAAGGTGTGGAAAGTCCGGAAAGCCGACAACACATCCGAAGAGCTCTTGCTCTTAAGGAAGTAAACCTGTGTGTAGCGAGAGAAATCATCAATGAAGGACACGAAGTACTCAAAACCATATAAACTTGGTTGAGAAGAAGTCCATACATCTGTGTGCACTAGCTCTAGAAGCTTGGTCGCTCTCCCACCGATCCCTTAAAGGGTTGTCTAGCTTGCTTGCCGAACTGACAAGCGGGACATACTGCAGTGGGTTGAGCAGAAGTGAAGATGGGCAAACCTATGACTAGATCTCAACTCGGAAGAGTCTTCAGTTTCTGAAAGTTCATGTGCCCATTTCGCTTGTGCCAAATATCTATGTCAGATACTACAAAGCCACTTTCTCGTAATGACGGAGTTGGTCAAGCATCGACATTAATCAGAAAGCATCTAGCTTGAATAGTCTACCACTCCTGCTACCTCGAGCTACAACAGTACCTGTGGAGTCTTCAACAAAGCATCCATCTTTGTTGAAACGCACTTGGAAATTTTGTTCTACCATCTGTCCTACTGATAACAGATTTCGAGTCAGAGTAGGAACATGTAAAACATTTCCAATTCCAGATAGATGGGATCCTGGAATATCAAGTGGAATTTTACCCTTATGCTTGATCTCGTGCTTGGTATCATCTCCAGTCACCATGAACTGAGGAGTCTCCATAGTGTCGAGCGACACAAACCATTCTTGATGCGGCGTCATGTGGCTGGTAGCTCCGGAATCGATCACCCAATCAGATCAGTGCGAAAGCATCATAACTCGGTGTGTCACAATGAGTAGTCGTTCTTCAGCGGCAGACTACATGGCCTTGTTGGCCCGAAGCGCGCAGATCGTTTTGATGCTTGTAACAATTTTTGGCATAGTGGCCATTCTTGTGACAGTAGTTGCAGGTGTTAACCTTCCTTCTGGTAGCCGGTTGCGCACCTGGCTGGTTGGGTGCCTTGTTCTGCACACGACCTCTACCACCACCATATCCGGCTCCTCTGCCACGACCTCTACCTCGACCTCCAGAACTTGCAAAAAATACACATTCTTGCGGGCTAGACGAAGCACTAGTACTGCCCAGAATTCGCACTTCTTCTCCCAACATCATTGGGACCAATTCGTTGAACTTCGGAAGAGGTTCTCTGGTCGAAATTGACGTAATGAACTGCTTGTACTCGACATGCAGTCCTTGCAATGTCGCACCAATAATCACAATCGGATCAAGTTGAACATTGACAGATGCTAACTGATCTGCAAGTTGCTTGATGTGATTGACATAGTCACTAGCACACATTGAGCCTTTCTTGACCCAGATTGAATTGCTGCGAAGAATCTGCAGCCTTCCGAAGCCTGTTCCCGAATGGAACATTTGTGACAATGCGTCCCAAGCTTCCTTGGGTGTGTCACAGTCTTGAATGTGACCGATCATCGAGCATGAGATCGTGAGCGCAATGTAGTGGATGGCTTGATACGACCGCTTTCTCCACTCACGCAATGTCTGCTCACTACGAAGATCACCAGCAACCACAATTGGTGCTTTAGCCTCCCCGGTCACAAGCTCCCATAGCCCCTGGCCTTGAAGGAAGGTCTTCATTCAAAATTTCCATGTTTGGAAATTGTTCTTGTCGAGTTTCTCTCCACTGATCATGCTCACTGATTTTGCCATGGTTGTGGTCACGAGCGGAAATTAGGACTCCAACACGGCAAGTACATGCACAGACACAAAACGAACAGAAAGAACACCTCCGCGATTACGGCAGAAAAACAACTCCTCTGCACCTCGATCAAGAAACATGTAAAACTCCAGAAATTGGCGAAATGTGCCTGTCTTGACCCGCAGACAAAGAATGAAATATGTTTGCGATTCTGCGCCTGCGCAATACTTAAGCGAGAATGACAAAGAAAGCTCGGATTGAGCTGAAATTTTTCATGGTAGGAGCTCTGATAGAGGCGAGCAAAGTTCCGTTTCTACCTGCGCCTTTGCAGAGCTTTTGCTCTAGTAGAAATCCTCAAACCTCTAAAAAACCTCGTTCAGGCCTCCAAATAGCTCCTCAAAGATTTTGGAAAATGCGATAACTACCACCAACAACTCCAAATCGCACGAAAACTTCAAAGCTACCAAATTCGACCATTCTGCGCAAGACAACTTCCTTTAGGGAGTTGGGCGATCAGAAATAGGTTGAAATCGATCATCTTGACTTCCGAAAACGCGATTGAAGATTCTGAGAAAACACGAAACGGTTCCCCAACAATCTAATCGCTTCAGCGGGACAACCTCCAACTTTGAGGCTCACTCCTCACTGATCTCTAGCACTCCTCTATGTCTAATCTGCATAACTAATGCTCCCACCGAGCTCTGATATCATGTTGAGAAATCGACTCTTCAGGAATCACTCCAAGAAGAGGAGAGCACACCAAAGGGACAAGAGAGAGTGTTCAAGAATGAGATGAGGAAGGCTTTGCCTTTCCTTGTATATATATAGGGTGAGTACAAGAAAACCCTAATTTCGGGTTAGCCCTAAACAGATCTGTACAACCCTAGATCAACCCTAGATCAACTCAATGAGCTTGGGATATTAACAGTATTCAGCCGGTACCTTTGTTACGGTATCCATCATCAGCAAATCCTCATCTGGAAATGTATCATCCACTGGTTGATCTCCTTCCTCATCGTATGCTCGAGACATCAAATCAAGATTGGCATGTTTCTTACCGCGCCGATCCTCAATGATGTAATCAAACTCCGCCAAGAACAATTTCCATGTGGCTATCCTACCCTCAAAGATTAGGCTTGTTGAAAATGTACTTCAAAGCCTTGTGGTCGAGAACGAAAAGTAAACTTCCCTCCCAACGGATAGTGTCGAAACTTCTTGAGTGAGAAGATCACGCCTAAAGCCTCCCTTTCAATCACCGAATAGTTTCTCTCTCACCGCACCATCCGCCTACTAGCATAAGCAATTGGATGATCATGGCTATCTTCATCTAATCGGCTTAGAGTGCATCCTATAGCAATGTTTGATGCATCCGTGTAGGGGAATGAAAGGTTTACCCCAATTTGGTTTGGCTAAAATAGGAGCCGTTACCAACGCCTTCTTAAGAAGTTCGAACGCCACAATTTGCCTCTCCATCTTTGAGGATTAAATCGTAATCCGTCCCCTTCTTCATGTAAACCGTCGAGGCATAAGCTTTGTTGGAGAAGGAAAAGATGAACCGTCGATAGTATCCCACCATTCAAAGGCGCCTCAACTTGGTCAACGACACCGGAAAAGGTAAGTCGAGGATGCGTTTCACCTTTTCTGGATCCACCGCTATCCCATCCTTGGAGATGATGTGCCCTAACAACAAACCTTCATCACATCCAAAAATGCATTTTTCTGGATTGGCGAGGCCTTGGCTTTCTCCACCGTTGTAGAATTTTGATCAAATGATCAAAATGATCCTCCTTCTTCCGTTAACACAAAAATCATCTATGAAATCTCGCACAAATTTCCCAATAAAAGGTTCAAACACCTTGTTCATGAACCTCTGAAAAAGTTCTTTGGAGCATTACATAGACCAAAGGGCATTACCCTAAAGGCAAAAAGTTCCCCATGGCGTGGTAAAAGTGGTTTTGAGCTGATCTTTCGGGGAGCAATTTGAATTTGGTTATAACCACTATAACCATCTCCAAAACTATACCACTCATGCCCTGCCACCTCCTCTAGAATCTCATCTATGAAAGGTAAAGGATAGTAATCCTTCTTTGTGACAACATTCAACTTCTTGTAATCTACGCATACACGTAGCTTACCATTCTTCTTATTGACTATCACAATAGGAGAAACCCATTCAGAATTCTCTACCTCATAGATGAAACCCGCATCATTTAGCTTGTCGATCTCCTCCTTGACCACCATAGCCGTTGGTGGATTTATCCGACGTTGCTTCTGACGTACTGGACGAGCCTTCTCCTCTAACTCAATGCGATGAGTTTCTAAGGTTACTTCCTTCAAATCCTTGTAGCTAAAAGCAAAGATATGGATATATTTTCGAAATATATCCAAGAACCTTGACTTCTCCTCCATAGTAACCTTGGGACCAAACTGGAGAGTGGAGAGCCGTCGAGTTATCTCATCTTCACTCATCTTCATCTTGTCGGGATCTTTCACCACCCCTGACCTAGAAGTAAATCCATTGCAAAGAAGAACTTGAACTTGAACATCATCGTCCGAGGTATCTTGAGATGATGTCTCCTCATCGGCCGACATGTTGGTGTCAACCTCTGAAAAACTGCCACTTTCTTCACTCTCAGACTCTGAGTAATCACTCGTAGGTCTATCTGAGTCTGAGACTACTCCTCCGCCACTTGTGAGAGGGACCTTCACTCGATGGTTTTTTGGCCCTATACGAAGGTAACCCTTATGCCACCGATCAGTTGTCCTCACAGTCCTCAACCAATGTCTTCCTAACAACGAGTCGTAGCTAGCCTCCTCAAGCATTTGAAAGGACAACAAGGTTTGAACTCCCATCACACTTACCACCACCTTATCCATCACTCCAATGGGTCGCACCTTTTGCTTGTTGGCCATCCCAACAATGATGTTGGAAGGTCTTGAAAGCTTCATCCCCAACTTCTTCAACAAACGTTCTGACATGGCATTCACCGCAGATCCACCATCCACTAGTACATCCGAAACATCACGTCCATTAATGCGTACTTCAATCTTCAAAGCTTGAGTGCATACCTCCGCGGCAGCGGCATCCACCACTCCTACTCCAACATTCGCCATGGAAGCTTTCCCTTGGATCGCCGCTTCTTGGTCCTTTTTGAACTTAGGTCTCCCCTCAACTCCTTTCTTATCGTGAGGATTTAGAGCAATCAATTGGCCAACAGTTATATTGGCTTTTTTGATTCCCCACATCCTCCACCACGTCGTATTTGAGTGGGTAGATGAAATGGAGAAATCATCCATTCCCAACTTCTTCCTCGATGCTCTCGGTTGACTCACACCTTTGGATCGAGTGCTCCGGCTTGGTTGATCTTCCATTGAGATGGACTCCTGCGCAAATCTTGCTCTCTTCTTCTTGTGTGCAAGAATATCAACTCGAACTTATAGAGCTCTCTCCCTTCTCAAACGTGCGATGAGGAAACACATCAATAGATGCTACTCCCCTTATCCTTCGATTGACTTGGAGCAGAGTAGAATTGTTGTGTCTAACTCCATCATGTTGTCGAGGATTAGGACAATTTCGTTGGAAATGAGGGCCTCCACAACTAAAGCATGAAACCGTGAAGTTCCCTTGTGGTGGATTTCCTTTTGGAGGATAATTCCCATACCCTCTAGATCCTCCCCCTACATTCTCGATTCCTCCTCTCCCATAGTTGTACTACGTTAATCTTGAGATCAGCGAGTGTTTTCGTGATAGATTTCAACTCATGGTGCAAGTCTACCTGGAGAATTTACTACGGGCGCAACAACAACGGTAGGGAGTTGCCATTCTAACCACAACGGTGGTGATGCTTCTCTAGCCACCAAGCTAGAATCATCGTCTTCTAGGCTCTCCTCCATTCAAATAGCAATGCGAATAGCCTCAACCTTAGAAGAGGGCTTTTCATATCTCACCTTGCTTCGAATCCGAGGCTTCAAACCTCCAATGAAGTTCTTTGTCAACATCGCCACAATCCCCACCATGGTTGGCTCGACCTGTCTCCACTCTTTCTCAACACCACACTAAAACGCGACTCCGGCTTCTCCGTTCTCTACGTATGATCTCACCTTCTAACTCTCTCCTTGCTTCAAAAAAGATGACTTCACACACGACTTCTCGTAACTTTCATCCGGAAGAAAGTTTTCAACAAGATTCTCCGTCAAACTCTCCCAAGTGTCTTCCTCCACATGCTCCTTCTTGTACTCATTGTACCACTTCAATGCGCAATCCTCCAAGAAGTCGGGCAAAAGGATAGCCCATTCGGGTTTCCTTCTCTCATTGTTTCCTATACATGCCCTCTTGAAGTCTCTCACAAAAGATTCTACATCTTCTTTCTCTCTCCCATAGAACACCGGAAGCTTCCCCATTTCCAACTCCTTTTGTCATTGTTGTTGGAAATTTATACGGGACTCCCTAATACAACACAAAAAAAACTAGCTCCATTCTAGAGTAATTCATCAATGGAAAAATGAACGGAATTGGTTGGTCCAAGATTGCCATGGCTCTCTCCTCTCCTAAACACACTATGAGCCTAACCCTCATCGATATCTTCTAGATCATTCTGAAAATGATCTCCATCTTCAGTTAGAACTTGAGCCACCTAGAGATTTCAATTTTTCGGTATCTGCACTCAATTTATCTTCAAAGCCCTCCACTAGTGACTCCAACAGAGCTTTCACGCCACTACACTCGTGTCCTAAGGGAAGTCCCGGTCACTCCCACAATTTTCACAATAGGTTCCACTCTTGGATTCATGGGGGAGATGATGGTCCTGATGAAGGTTTAGCTTTCCCACGTTTCGTCTCTCTCTCAACCTCCGATCTTTGGTCCTCAAAGGACAACTCACAAGCTTATGTCCCTCCTCTCCACAATAGAAGCAACTCTCACGTTTCGCTCTCAGGGAACTTTTTAGTGTCCTCTCTTCAAACTCCACTGAACTCCCTCGTGTTGAATCCGTTGAAACAATCACGGCCCAAATTCTTTGAGGTATCTTAGACAACCGGATCTTCCAAAGAGGTTGATCTCCCATTTTCCAATGAGTGTCAAGTCATACTCACTATGCAAAACACTCATGCACTCACTCTCTCGGAATGACCATAAACAAGGAAAAAGCAAATCTGAAAAGTAAAGCAGTTTTGCTCACTTTTATACCCCCCTATACTTCAGTTATCATAACTTTCTCTATAAAAATGATCTCTCAACGAAATTTGAACCCACATGTAACTTAGCTCTTAATAAAAAATCGTGCAAAGTTTAAAATCCTGATTTAATTCTTGCAGGAATTGATGAGCTCTGTACACTTTTTCCCAAGAGCTATCTTTCAAAACCTGTCAAGACCCTAGCAAATTCTAAACATCATAACTTTTGATCTAGACATGATATGACTGTTATTTCAAGTGCAAAACGTATCCCAAGGATTTGTCCAAGAGTGACAAATCCTTCAAATCCATCCATTCTTGAGCCCATGTCGTAGCTCGTCCCGTCAGCTCTCCAACCCAATCCTCAGATCTCCCAATGTCCCCCTGGAAGGTCTCCAAAACTCCTCAAAACCTCGAAGAAGTTGCCCAAGAGCCCTCATTGGTCCAAACTCCAAGACCAATGAGAATGAAGAGTGTTATTTTGACCTCTAGTGTGGCCAAATTAGCTCCATTTTAACTTAGAGCTTTACAACTATCCTAAACACACTACTTAGCCATCCTATACACAATACGAGTTGCCACTAATAAAGAGTCAAAATGACAACTCGAAACCGGCTAAGTATGAACGGAACTACAAACGGAACCGGGGAGTTTATAACTTGAGAATAATACTCCTCGCCAAAGTTCCTAACAATCAACTCCCTATGGCTTGTTTTCGGTAAGCAATAGTGATGGATTGGAACCCATGTGTTGAAAAGCCACCACTTGGTAAGTTCAAATCCATAGCGCCCAAACTAAATCAAAACGCATTAATCGTTACGTCCCAAAATCGCACCAGAGGAAACAACTGGAATAATAATCGGGTCTGGAGAGTTTATCACTTGTTGCAGAAAGTTATCTCCAAAATGATCACGATGAAGACACCGGATGTTGATCACAAATGGATTAGGCATCGGTACATCTGGAGGATCATGTTGTCCTCTATCCATGTCCTCGTCGGCTCCACTTCGATCAGATATGCTCCTTAGTCAACAAAGTGATGTGTCTAGTACTCTCCCATACCCTTTCCATCCTGACTGCGCTTTATATCTGATAAGGTCCAAGATAATATCTCTTGGAGCCTTTTCAACATCCTGACCCTACAAAGTAGATCTAACGGTGGGCTCTTAATGTTTTTTTTACAATGCGCCGCCGGTTATCCTAACCTAAACTATCGCCATCATGACAACACTACGAAGATGGCACATGTCATCATCTTCTCATAGTAGCCGCGTCACAACACGACACCGGATCTTCCAAAGAGGTTGATCTCCCATTTTCCAATGTGTCAAGTCATCCTCACTATGCAAAACACCCATGCACTAACTCTCTCAGAATGACCATAAACAAGCAAAAAGCAAATCTGAAAAGTAAAGCAGTTTTGCTCACTTTTATACCCCCCTATACTTCAAGTATCATTACTTTCTCTATAAAAATGATATCTCAACGAAATTTAAACCTGCATGTAGCTTAGTTTATTAATAAGATTCGTGCAAAGTTTCAAATCCTGACGCATGAATTGATGAGCTCTGTACACTTTTTCCCGAGAGCTATCTTTCAAAACCCGTCAAGAGCCTAGCAAATTCTAAACATCATAACTTTTGATCTAAACATGATATGACTCTTATTTCAAGTGCAAAACGTATCCCATCTACTAATCTAAAATCAATAAAACTATCGGAAAAACTTTGGAAAATAAAGTTTTCCTCCAAAATACGCACTATAGCACTCTCGCCTCATCCCAAACAACACTTAAATAAACAAAATGTACAAAATAATTTCCAGGCTATCATATAACACTACTGGATACACAAATGGTACATTACTATGCATCATGATCTTGGTTCGCTCTTTCCTCCACAGTCCTCTCCATATGAGTTCTCATCGTTGCGCTCTCACGGGAAAGAAATTGGATTTGAAACATCTCTGTTCCTTTTAGATTGAGGTCCCGGCAACGGAACCAAAAATGTGACCTCCGGGCTGACTCTCACTGAGGTTTACCTCCGATGGCTTTTTAGAAGCTCATCATAAATCTAGAAGGACTTAGTCCCACCCTATGACCATGACCCTAATGCACACTCTTACACAAACTCTCAAAGTCCAAGCTCCATTATGCACATTCTCACAAGGAGTAAGATATCACTCAAAAGGAAGGGATACTTTGGTAATCAAAGTCTTCATTGAATCAAATCTCCACTTCGAACATGACTTCTCTAAGAACCAAGCTCCCCAAAACTAAGATCACCACACTATCTTCTCCCAAAACTAACTTCCATTGAAAACTACTTGAGAGGTTCTTATCAACCTCTCTATTTATACTACTTAAAATCTTACCCTAGTAACAATAAGTAATCACCATGTAATTTTCTCTTATCAAGTTTAAACGAGGTAGAGATCACAAACCCCAATGAAAAAAGTACATGGCAAAATGGAATTGGTCCACTTGGATCTTCTAGAAGTCCAACTACTCCCTAATTGACTTCTAGTGTACCAAGTCAATCTCGACCCTTGATTTAAGGATCTTCACCAAGTCCAACTTATGAAAACTAGTCCAAGTCAAGGAAAGTCAAGATACCCATGTGATGGAATCTATTCCTTGATTATTATTAAACAATGAGTTCTCATCTACCACACCAAAAGTTACTCTATATTTTTCTCCAACTTAACCATAACTAGCTAAACATACTCATGACTAAGATAAACTTAGGCATAATTTAGATATACTTACATTTTATCCTATATATACAACCCTGAATCTTACAGTACACTAAAGTAAATTGCATGGTAGTTGGGCTTCTAGAAGATCCAAGTGGACCAATTGCATGTTGCCATGTACCCTTTTCACTTAGGTTTGTGATCTCTACCTCATTTAAACTTGGTAAGAGAAAGTTACATGATGATTACTTATAGTTATTAGGGTAAGATTCTAATTAATATAAATAGAGAGGTTGAGAAGCACCTTTCAAGTTAGTTTTGGGAGAAGTTAGTTTTGTGATCTTAGTTTGGGAGAGACCTTGTTTTGGGAAGTTTGGTTTTGAGAAGTCATGTTAAGGTTGGAGCCTTGATTCAATGAAGACTTTGGATCATCAAAGTATCCCTTCCTTTTGAGTGATATCTTATTCTTTGTGAGAATTTGCATCATGGTGTAACCATCTTTAGTTAGTGAGAACTAAAGTAGAGGTTACGCAAGGAGGAGATAGATAGTCTTGAGTTGACTATTAGTGGAGTATCTAAAGGTGTCACGTCAGCAATCCGTGTATTTTTTAGATTATGTTTCTTGTGTGTTAGTTGGAGTACACGTCAGCAATCCGTGTGCTCATAGGGATATCCGCCACATCATCGATCCACGAGGAATTGAGTGGATGGTGGTTGTGTAATCTTATCTAGTTTGTACCTTTTTGAGGATTATATATGGAGAAAGAGAGACCATTGAGGTATCTCTCAACTTCAGAATTTCTTGAACTATTCGAGTAGTCTCTCCTCACTTCCCTAGTGTGACAATGGTATCAGAGTGAACTTGCTCTTTCCTTGAGTGTGGATTACCCCTCTTGGAATAGCAAGATCATGATGATAACTTTAAGTTCTTGAGAGTTGTATAGAGACTCGCAGAGGTCATTGATCTGCATGTAGAGTAAGGGGAAAAGGGAAAACTGTGGGCCGCAGGTATGGATGTGCCTGAGAGAAATCTTGTACCAAACTTTCCATTTTCCAATCTATTCAACATCCATATTCGATTCATGGAAAAGGATGTTTTTAGAGTGTACTTTGTGGCGAATTGGGGTGCAGATTTTTTGGCTCGAGTGATGGCATCACCAATACCAATGATACTTCTGATTGTCAATTATGAAGAAAGGTGGGATTGTATCATTTACATTCTATACTAAATGTTGGATGGATTTGAATCGTGAACCATCCGCACCGGTTCCGTTCAACACATATGTAGAAATTAGAACAATTTACCAACATAAGAGAGTATGGAGGGACTTTATTGTTAGGAATTATGGTGAAGAGTACTATAGAGCTGTAATAGGATCACCTCGGCCTTTTGTGATTCCTATTTTGAGAGATTGGATTGTTATTATACTTACATTGTATTAGTTTGAGTGGTGGAGAAGCATGGAAGCATCAGTTTCTATGAGTGAAGTATTGTACTCAATCATGATAGAAATGAAAGAGTTAAGAAAAGCTATTGTAGATGGACATACAAAGCAACAAGCCATGGAGGACAAGATCTCTGCATTAGAGAGTGAGAAGGTAGAGAGAGAAAGAGTTGGTGAGATAAAAGTAGAAACTCCAATACAAGAGACTCAATCCCAACTGCAAGCGACTGCTATTGCCAATGAAGAGGCAAATAGGAGACGACTTTAGGAGATGAAAGATCAAGCCAATCTCTTACTTCATATGGGAAAGTCATGTAAGGTGGAAGCCTACAAGGGCAGTAGAGCCATGGGAGTTTTGGAGGGATGGATCATGAGGATGAATATACATCTATCACATTTTCATTTGTTCTGATTTTACTGCAGGAATGTTCATGCGGTCTTACCTCATGGATAAGGCTCTTACATGGTACACTACATGGGAACGAATGCTTTCAGAATGAGGTGCTTCTATTTCATGGAGTGGGATGCAAGAGGGGCTTCTTCAAAACTTTCAAGCGGTGGATTCCCTTCAAACCGCGAGAATGAAGTTGTGGGTTTGAAGCAGGAAGCAGACATACATGAATACATTGAAGAATTTTATGATCTTCAAGTATTCATTATGGATATGAGTGGAGTTGAAGCCTTAGATGTCTTCAAACGAGGTCTGAAGGAGAGATTGCAAAAGGAGGTGATGGTGAGTAATCCATCCACAGTGAATGAAGCAATCGTAATTGCTCAACGGATTTCGCGTGCTTATGGGATCACACACAGTGAACCATCAAGCAATGTTCGAGAACCACTTGGCCCAACACCCATGGAGTTGAAAAACCTTTGACGTAGGGAAGGATATGCACCACCACAAGGACCACCGGCTAGATATGGAGGTGATAATCGTCGATCATTTATTCCAAATTTTCTGGATCTTCTTGCAAATAATGGAACGGTTAATCGAGGAGGAATGGGGGTTCGTGACAATCGTCAATGCTATACATGTGGGAGGATAGGTCACATTGCCAAGTTCCGTAGAACTCGATTAGAACCATTCAGAGGAAGTCCTATGTTGCGAAGGCCTTTCAACAATATGGAAGGAGGGGAATACGACAATGAAGATGAGATCTTGCATGGAAACGAAGATCACCAGTAAACTTGCCTCGCGGCCTTATTGGTTGCACTAAACAAAGAAAACACGAGGTTGGAAGAAGACAACGATTAGAAGCTCATGTAGGGAGCAAGAAACAAGCACAATTGATTGTTACAGATGGGATGGTGGAAGGACACAAGGTGAGAGTCCTAATTGATCCTGGAGCAACAGAAAATTTTCTGTCACGATCTGTTGCAATGAAATTAGGATTGATTTTGATGAAGGATGTGAGTGAGGAAGTGGAGTTGCCAAATGGGCAAACTAACCCAATTGAGACATTAGCATGAATGTACAACTATCCATAGGCGGATACAAGGAAGAGATTGAATGGGGAGTAATCCGATTAGCTCGATATGATGTCATCCTAGGAATGCCATGGATGGAGCAATACAATCCGGAGGTAGATTGGAGAAAGAAAGTAGTAAAAAGTAATGGATGGAAGATTTACGGAGATAGAAGAAAATCTCAGAATAAAAGCTTACCTCTCTTTGTGATTGGTAAGACTGCCATTTCTAGAGGTGATGTATGTTTCTTGGGACTTATAAGAGATGTTGTTGGTTCTAAGGACAATCTTTACATTCCGGAATCATTGAGCGATATTATTACGGAGTATCAAGATGTCTTCCCAGATGATCTATATGCAAGATTGCCACCTAAGAGGCGTGTAGATCACAAGATCGAGGTGATATCCGGAAGCACTCCAATGTGTAAAGCTCCATATTGTTTGGCTCCAAATGAGTTGGAGGAATGTAAAGCTCAAGTGGAGGAGATGTTGAGAAAAGGATTCACACAACCAAGCATTTCACCTTATGGAGCCCCTGTGCTGTTTGTGAAGAAGAAGGATGGGAGTATGAGATTGTGCATTAACTATCGTGGGTTGAATCAACAAATAATATAATAAGTATCCATTACCTCGAATGGATGATTTGTTTGACCAACTTCAAGGGGCGAAGTACTTCACCAAACTGGATTTGAGGAGCGGGTACAACCAGATTTGAATTGCTGATGAAGATGTTCAGAAGACAACTTTACGTACTAGGTATGGTCACTTTAAGTATCTAGTGATGCCTTTTGGTCTCACTAATGCACCTGCCACATTCATGGGATTAATGAACGATATTTTTCGTCCTTATTTAGACAAATCTGTTATTGTTTTTTTGAATGATATTTTGGTATATAGTACAACCTTAGAAGATCATAGGTGACATTTACGAGAAGTTGTCCTGAACTATGCGAGGAAGTACGCTGAGGAAGACCTATCCATGCCATTGGATATTGAGCGCATCCGAAGAAGTGGGACGCAATGATGTGGGCTAATGCCTTGGGGCGCTCGTATGAGAAGGAGAATGATGGAATGGATTAGGAAGGTTCGGAAGTGCATACGGCCTTCACATTTGAAGAATCGAAGTGGTTCAACCCTAGAGAGATGTAGTACCCTACTTCGAGGTTTGGAGCCTATTTTTTTATTTTTGGAATAAAAGCAAACGATATTCGGAGAAAGTCTTGTCCGCCAAATACGAATAGGTGAAATAAATACGAAGATGGCCAAGACGAATGAGTTGTTAAGGAGGTTTGAAGCGTCAAACGGATTAGGACAGTTAGTAACAATATCGACGAGCGCATCGAGCCGCAGAGGAGCAAGCACGAGCCGACGGGTCAAGTAGATAGGATGAAGAGGAAATCGGTCATTCGATCAGGGGCTCGTGAGGCTATTCAATTGCCAGTAAAGAAGATGCCGACATGAGTATATCGACCTTTGGTGCCAAAGCCAGAGTGGTCGGCCGGAGAATTAACACGATTGAAGAACTTGGGCGGGGAGTTCTTGGCATGGCGATGGGACTATGTGTGCCCAGAATTGTGCGAAGAAGTTCGAGCTAAGAAGACAGCCAACCCGATAGGTTGGAGAGGACATCCATATTTGTGGGATGTGTTGCTTTGGGATGAGGCCTTAGGAAGAGATTACTCGAAGGAGAAGGATGGAGTCGATTAAAAAGGTTTGGCAATGCATACTGCATTCACCTTCGATGAGACCAAGTGGTTTGACCCTAGGGAGCGGATGGGTACAAACGGCTTCAAGATCGATCTTATTTGGGACGACTTCTGACGGAAGATAATGTATACACTGAACCAGCTCTTCTCACCCCAACGAACTACTTATGTAAGTATGCATAAGGTGAGAATAGTGGAGGGATTTGTCGGCAGATCGATAAAGGTCAATTGGGGAGAGATCTTCGCTCGCAATATGCAAGCAATGGGACAGAGGCTGCGAGCGGGAGAGAAGGGAGTGATCTAAATTTCTTCCTCCTTGGTGCATATGTATTCGCGCATGGGGTGGTTGACACCACAGGAGAGAAGATGCTATCAAGTGCATGTGGTCAGCAATCTTGGTGGGCCCGTGGCAAGCAATGGCAATAGTGGGTCGACGAGAAGCGTGAAACCCCACCAAGATGATGGTGTGCAGTCGCGAGCGCAACCAACTCAGCAGGAGACATCTTCGGAGGCTAGAACGAAAGCAGTGAGAGAGGAGAAAGAAGCAATATTCGGGAAGCAGGACTCCGTGGGGACCACAAAGAAGAGGAGTCCAAGTGTGGAGATAATTATGAGCCTAGCAAAGAGGGAAGCGGAAGTCGAAGAAAATCGCACGACCAGAAGTCCGCACCGAAGGCATCGAGGCCTAAGGTAAAAGCAACCAAGGTAACAGTAGAAGAACCACTTTCTTTGGTGTTACAGTTGGCACAGAAGCTTGAGAACGTGGTGGTGCCACTTCTGATGGAGCTGAACGAGATGGGTAGCAGTTACATCCAAGGGTGGAATCCCCAGGAAGACAGTTACATGGAGTTGATTCAGTTGCTGAACCGCACCGCAAGAGGGAAGAAGGATGAGGCGGATACTATAAAGCAATTGACAGAGTCAGTGGAGCGTATGGAGAAGCAAAAGAAGGAGGCAGCGCAGGAAGCTATAACGGTGAAGCAGATGTACAGTGAAGTCTGTAAGATTTGGAGCGCGGAAGTGAAGTTTGTGGAGAGGGAGAATGAGAAGCTTCAACAACAATTGAAGAGGGCGAAGCGGCAATTGCATGAAGTCGGTGTTGAACGGCTGGCTAGATTAGAAGATTTGGCGAGTAGGTGCTCGCAATACCTTTTTGCTCGGTGTGACGATGTGGAGGCTGAAAGGTTGGAACGTTTGACAGTGGCGATGGACACCCCTTGCGATTCGAAGGATCGAAGGAAGGAGATGTACAAGGCCATGGGACGTGAATTCTAGGAAGCGATGCGAGTCCATCGGGGAGAAATCTTTGCAAGAAACGTTCAAGCGATGGCTAGTCGACTTCGGCAGGATGACAAGTTTGTAATTTATCTATCGTCGTTCCTGATACATTTGTATTCGAAGATGGAGTGGCTCATGCCTAAAGAGCGGCGACTGTACAAGGTGGAGTCTGGGTTGTCTGATTTGGAGGACGAAGATGACAACACTGGGTTCACCAGGAGTGTAGGAGTCACTATTTTGATTGTGGATGAACCTATGGAGGTGACCAACACCCAGCAGAGGACTTCGGCGACGGAGGAGATGGTTGTTGAGGGTTCGAATAAGAGGAATAGACCAGGGGTGGATAGTCCTCCCAAGCGTATGCCTCTGAAGAAGAAGGCAGTTGATCAGGTGATAGAGCCAACACCACAAGCAGTGTCGAGACCAAAAGTGAAGGCCTCGGAAGAGATAGCTGAGCTTCTTGCCTCTGTTTTGCAGCTCTCGCAGAAATTGGAAGCAGTGGTAATTCATGTCCTGATGGAATTGAACGAGACGGCCCTAGGGTTTCTAGTAGACTAGGACCCATAGGCAGATTGATACATGGATCTAGTGCAGGTGATGCATCAAATAGTGAAAACAAAGATGGATCAAACTCCGGTTGTGAAGCAGTTGACCGAGAATGTGGAGCGGTTGACTAAGCAGAAGACCGAATTGGAACGAGAGGTTGAGAAATTGAAAAGTGCTTACAGAGAAATTTGCAAAGTTCATGGTGTAGAGATCCGGTACGTGGAGAAGGAGAATCTCCAACTTCAGAAAATGGTGCGGAGTCTGAAGTGTAGGACCCTAGTTAGGAATTCTAAGCTTGTTTTTTTTGTTTTTCGGAATAAAATGCATGATATTCGGCGAAATTGAGTATTGACGAATACCAAGATGACTCTTAAGACGAATATGCATGTTGAGAAGAGTATGTGTAGATTGAATCCAGCAGGAGCAATTCTGTTTCGGTTAGGGTAAAGTTGTAACTGTATCGTTGAGCAGTGGCGGGCGTAGAACCAGCAGAGTTGACACGATGAAGAAGCGAGTGGCATTGCGATCGGGAGCACGAGAAGCTATTCGATTACCCCCTCCGCAGAAGATGGCGAGCGTAATTAGACCTCTGGTGCCAAAACCAGACTGGACAGTGGAAGAATTGAAACGATTGAAACAATTGGGCGGAGCATTCCTAGCATGGCGATGGGACTATGTGTGTCCGGAGTTGTGTGAAGAAGTGAAGGCCAAGAAAGTTGCCAATCCGATTGGATGGAGAGGTTACCCCGATTCCTGGGATGTGATTCTATGGGCGGAAGCATTGGGCCGGGATTATGCGGTAGACAAGGATGGCATTGACTGGGAAGGATCGGCATTGCATACCGGATTCGACTTCGATGAGTCCAAGTGATTTGATCCTCGAGGAAGGAAGGGGACCAACGGGTTCAAGATTGATTTGATTAAGGATGATTTCCGACGGAAGATCATGTATACGTTGAATCAGCTATTTTCACCGCAGAGAACTACTTACGCTAGCATGCATAAGGTGAGGATAGTAGAAGGATTCGTCGGAGGAAAGATCAAAGTCAACTAGGGAGAAATATTCGCTCGGAATGTGCAGTCTATGGGACAAAAGTTGAAAGCAGGAGAGAAGGGAGTAGTGTTCATTTCCTCTTTTCTGGTACACATGTACTCAAGGATGGGGTGGTTAACTCCAAGGGAAAGAGTGAAGTATCAGTTGGATGCACAGAATGTTTTGCAAGAGCCGAATATTAGTGAAGCCTGTAGTGGATCAACGAGAAGCGTGGGTCCCGAAGAAGGAAGCAATTTGCAGTCACCAGTTGCAGGCGAGATGCCTTCATACGAGTTGGATGAAGTAATGCGGGGACTTGAGGAAGTCAGATTCGGAAGAGAGGATCGGGCAGAACTTGGGAAGAGAGTGCGAAGTTCGAGTGTAGAGGAAGTTCGAACGCCGGTAAATAAGAAGCGGAAGTTAAAGGAGATTGTTAAGCCAAGGAGCCCGGTGCCGAAAGTATCAAGGCCTAAGGTGAAGGCATCCAAAGTAGATGGTGGAGAACCGCTTCGGTGTTGCAGTTGGCACAGAAGTTAGAAAATGTAGTTGTCCCTGTTCTCATGGAGTTGAACGAGATGGGAACATACTATATTCAGGGGTGGAATCCTCAAGAAGACGGTTACATGGAACTCATTCAATTGATGAACCGCATTGCAACAGGAAAGAAGGACCAGACCCAGACTATTAAGCAGTTGATAGAGTCGGTGGAGCGTCTGGAGAAGGAGAAGGCAGAAGCACAATAGGAAGTGACAGCAGCGAAGAAGGCTTATGGGGAGATTTGCAAAATCCGAGGAGCAGAGTTGAAGTTCGTGGAAGTCGAGAATGAGCGGCTTCGGAATCAATTGAAGGAGGTGAAGCGCCAGCTGCACGAGGTCGATATAGAGAGACCAGCTAGATTAGAAGTTTTGGCTAGTAAGTGTGCGAAGTATCTTCTTGCCGGTGTGATGATGTGGAAGCTGATCGACTGGAGACATTGACCACGGCGATGAACACTCCTGGCGATTCAAAGGAGAAACGAAAGGAGATGTACAAAATGATGGGTTGTGACTGTCAAAAAGCGATGCAAATTCATCGGAGGGAGATCACATAAGACATCAGAGAGTTGCAAATCAGCGTTGATGCTTTCGCCTGGCGTGAAGAGACATCATCGAAGGGTGCAACAGATCTCCGAAGTTGTACTCGGACGCGATCCGTGTAGGTAGCGATTCGGATAAGACGTTAGAATTGTGTATAAATAGGACTTGAGTAGTTAGTAGAGACATCTTCAATTTGCAAGAGAAAGACAGGATTTGTTCATGTGTAGCTAGGGTAGAACGGAAACTCTCGAAGCCAAGCACCGATCGCGGTGGCCTACATGACAGGAGATCGGATTCCTGTGAAGATACCCATGAATTTGTCCCACGAGTTTGGCTATGGACGATTTCACCGGGAGAACTTCAGCGAGCTTACGCCTGGTGAATGTCACCTCTTGTAATTAGGATCACCCAATCTTAGTAAAAGGATTCCTTTTGGAATTTCTTGGCACTTTATGTCTTGATGGGTTTTTAAGTTATGAATTGATTCCACTCTTCGGACTGTGATTGTCCAGAGTTGATTAAAGACGTCTAAACACACCTATTCCCCACTTGATATTCGGTTAACATCCCATTCCCTTGGAAATGAATCAATAAACACTACAACTACTCACTTCTGATGTAACCTTGTTGTTACATGAGACGACGCCTGAATCGAGTGGATGTTGAGGCATCAGCTCGATTGGAGACCTTGGCGAACAAGTATGCGCAACACCTCTTCGCGAGATGTGATGAAAAAGAGTCGCGGCGGTTGGAGAGGCTAGTGGAGGTGATAGAAAATCTAGGGGATTCGAAGGAGAAGCGCAAAGAGATGTATCGAGCGCTCGGAAGAGAATTCTGGGAAGCGATGTGTTTGCATCGAGAGGAGATTGCAGCCAACATTCAAGAGTTGCAAGTAGGAATCGACGCATTCACTTGGGACTTGGAGACGCGATCGAGCGACGTAGGTAGTTTGAGTAGGATTAGGAGAGGTCGATCTGTGTAGGCAGTGTTTAGGAATAGACACTAGAAATCTGTATAAATATGAATAGGAATAAAGAGAAGGGGATCTCCTTTCTTACAAGTGTTTGTCTGATTGAACCGCAATTGTAGTTAGGTTAGAACGAGAACTTGCGAAGCTGGTGTGTGTTATGTGTAACAATCTAGAGTGGTGCTTAATATCTGTGAAGTTATCTGGGTATTCGCCCATGAGTTGTAGCCACGATGCACCTGTCAGGAGTACTTCTCCGTGTTAATATCCCAAGCTCATCTAGTTGATATAGGTCGATCCGTGCCTGATGACTACAGGCCGTAGATCTAGGGTTGTTACATACCAATGGTACAGATCTTTTTAGGGCTAACCCAAGAGTAGGGTTTCCCTGTACTCACCCTATATATACAGGGGAAGGCGAAGCCTTCCTCATCTCATTTCCTCTACACTCTCTCTTGTCCCTTTGGTGTGCTCTCGTTTTCTTAGAGTGATTCCTGAAGAGTCGGTTTCTCAACACTCCAAACCTCTTGCCTCGACTTTAGCTTGTAAGGGAACGATCCTCCCAACTCAATAAATCGTTTGAACGATTCATTGATCATCAATCGATTGAGCTCATTGTACCGATGGATAGAATTTGAATTGATCAAGAATGGGTTTTGTAAGTTACCTATTCGTAGTACTCTTCAGACTGAGCAGCCCAGAGTAAGCTAAAGATATGTAAACACCTGATATTCGTCCTGGTTGGTCTATTCATGTCCTTCATTCCCTTAGGAACGAACTTAAACACTACATAACTGCTCTATCCTATGTACCTTTCTTGTTACACGGGTGAAATGGGGAGATATCTTTGCCAAGAATGTACAAGCGATGGCCACCAAGATGAGAGAAGATGATAAGAGTATGGTCTATCTCTTGTACTTCTTGGTGCACTTGTATGCAAAGATGAAGTGGCTGACTCCTAAGGGAACGGCAGCTATACCGATTGGAGCCCGGGCTCTCAAACCTCAACATAGACATCGACGACGAAGTGGGTCTACGAGGAGCTTGGAAAGTAGTGCGTCGCCCGAACCACAACAGACTGGGGAAGTAAGGCCAGCCACGCAGAGTAAGCCTGATTTGGATTTGGATCTGGAAGTGATTGGAACCTCATCCTTGTTTTTGTTTCCACACAATTTCCTTGTCAAGTTGTTTGAAATACGAATGTGGATTGAAGAGGAAGAGAGTAGTAGAAGAAGATAGTCCTTTTCGCGCTACGACGGTCAAGAAGGGGAAGTTAGGAAAGAAGAAAGTGGAGGAAGTAGGACTCCCTAAGCTGTCTCGACCGAAGATGAAAGCGACAAAGGAGATTGCTGAGCCTATGGCTTCTATTCTCCAGCTATCTCAGAAACTAGAGGCAGTGGTCCCGGTGTTATTAGAGTTGAATGAAATGGGACCAATGTACATGCTAGGGTGGGACCCTCAAGCAAACAGATACATGCAAGATAAATCCAAGTTACACAATCCGTTGCCCACACGCGCGCTTAAATTTCCTTGCAATTCACTCGTGTGAACTCCCTAATGGTATTCCTAGCTAACAAACATATATTCGGACGAATACCTTCAAGAGACCCCGAATATAACTCTTTATTCACAAAAACCAAAAAAAATCCTACTTATCCTAAGAACTACGCTCCTACAAAGACCTAACCAATAGCAATTAGTTTGACATGTGTCCTTATCATTCATGGGACCACCAAGAGCAGTACTCGAAACACCATGTAATGCATTTCATGTGTCCATCTCCATCGCGAAAAGCTGACTAGCAACCAACACCTGACTAAATAACAACGGAATCTTCCCTCTATTATGCATAGACAATGGGCAAATAGTGATCTATCAAAACATAATGGCTTCTATGGCTGATATCCCAAGACCTCTAATTATCTCTTCTCGATCATAAGTGGATGTAAAAGGCGTAAATAGAAATTACTCTTCTCATTAAGACTAGTCATAGACAAAGGATGAAGGGTCCGTTCGGCCTTGCTATACTCCTCAGCATGTCCCAAGATCCTACACCGTTGCAATCACGCCGAATGAGAAGTATCATGTGGTTGAATCCAACTCCTAATCTGTGTGGCTCGAACAGACTCCTCTTGCAATGTAATCCAATCCTCTGCTTGGAAACTCCGAAATCTAGCTGCCACCTCTCTATGTCAAGCACCCCCCTAGTATAATGTAGACACCATCGTGGAAGTAAGAGAAACAAAAATCATGTTAACTCATCCATGGAATCACTTGCCAACCGATCAAGTGGTAAGCAAAAAGCACGTCTAGCCTCATCATGGAATGCACGAGGGAACATATGGAATAAACATGTACATGAGAAACTGATCTCAAAAAGTCTTATAAAAGAACGTGCATCGGAAGCTAACTACTCTCATGATCCGATTTATATACTTGGAATGATCAACGAAAAAATTGATATAGTCGGCGCGTTCCCCGAAGTGACAAATATCAATATTAATATGATCATTCTCCTCATATGCATATCCCAAGTGATCCAATCATAATCTTTGTGCATCTTATCCACATGGGTCTTTATCTCTTACGAGGTAAAGAGACAATGACACACCGGACATAGTGTATCATGCACCAATTTTGACGGACCCATGAGGAAAAACGAAGCCACAACTAGCACAAAGAGAACAATAAAGACACCAAACACTTCATCATATACCTCCTCCCACTTGAAAAATCAATGATGAAAAAAAATTTGGAATTTATTAATTATATTATTTGATAATCAAATCTTATATAGACAAATTTATGAAATGAATTTTGTTAAATTTTAACTATTATATAAAATAGATAAATTTTCTAATCAAAAATAAAAAATTTAAATTCAAATATTCGTGTTTCGTGTATTATCATAAGACTCTTACAATTATTAAATGTTGAAAATATATACCGTTTACACCTTTTTATATGTTTTGATTTAAAAATCTGTTATGATATGATATTATTGTTGGTCTGAGACGGCAAACAATGAGCCACACATGCACCAAAGTAGTCGACACAAGAAATATGTGGTTCATTTTCTTGAGGCTACGTCCACGGAAACACACAAATAGTTTTATTGATCGTAAGGTCTCTCTCTCTCGTTCTCTCACATTGCTCCATAAGAATGAGCTCTAGTGTATCACAGAGAGCTTCCACAAGCTCTCTTATATAGTAGTGTCAACTAACCCTAGTTAGCATCTAACTAGAGTAGCAGCCTAACTATAATAAACCAAGACCTAAGAGTAAACCCAACAATCTCTCCCTTGACTATGGTTTTGGGGTCCTTAACCTCTATTGCCTATATGATTACTCTATGGAGGAAACCTAACATAGATCCCTATGTAAACTAGAGTTAACTAGAACTAAGCCGTAGTCTAAACATGATAGAGTAAAATCATATATAGAGATAACATAATTGCTAGTCCACTCTAGTTGTGCCCATATGCAACACTTGCAATTTGGTACAATGTTTTGAAAAACTCTCCAAAGGAATCACTTTGGTAAAGGCATCAACAAGATTGAGTTTACATTCAATCTTGATTGGCTCAATCATTTTGTCAGACACAGCATGTTTGAGATTATGGTATTTGATGTACATGTGCTTCACTTTACTATCCATCACCTAATTTACAGCTAGATGTAAAGCATTCTGACTGTCACAATGAAGATTCATAATGTCATATGTCAATCCCATCTTTGTGACAAGCCTATCCAACCAAATTGCTTCATTTGCTACTTCCGTTACCACTACATAGTAGATTTCTGTGGTAGACTTAGCTATGCACTTCTGCAATGTAGATCTCCAACTTATGCATCCACCTCCAAGTGTGAACAGATATCTAGTTGTAGATTTTCTCCCATTCAGATCTTGTTCATAGTCAATATCTATATAGTTAATTAATGATTTGGCATTGTACAATTTATCATCGAACACAAGAGCAAAATCCAACGTACCTTTGAGATATATGAGAATCCATTTCACAACTTCCCAATGTATCTTTCCTAGATTTGAGATGTATCTGCTAGTCTTTGTAACACTGAAGGCAATGACTCCGGAATGACTTCCAAGATGAGAGATGTCTTCTCAAGACCTCTCCTTGCTTTATATACTGTAGGACTAGAGAAGTCCGAAATCCAAACTATGCCACATGACTAACATGCGTAGGTTGCATGTTTTGTTATCTTATCCTAACCAATTTCTAATAGACGTCTAGCACACAATCTGATCCACCAATGCATGGTAGCCACCTCGTTATTTACCTTTTGCTTTTTGGATAGTGCACACCACTATCTTGTCTTTTTGTGATCTAGTGACCACTCTACGCTTTGGCTAAACTAACTATGGCTAACCAAGATTGGTTACAAACCTCCCCCCATTTAAGTCGCAACATCCTCATTGCAAGAAGACTCAAAAGTCTCTACAAGTATCTTGGCATTTATAAGATTTGCCAATGGTTCCCAAGTAGCTTCATAAAGTGGATAACCTTTCCATTGGACTAGATATTCCACTTTTGGGTTCCGCTGACCTCTTGTCCGTTTCTTGAGGATTCTCTCAACCTCATATTCCTCTACACCATCAATCATGGTTGGTAAAGGAGGAGATTGATGTGGGTTGCCAAAGCAAGGAGATCGTGGTGTATACTTCCTCAAGAGAGACACATGAAAAACGAGATGTATTTTCATGTGTGTTGGTAACTCTAACTTGTAGGCAACTTCTCCAATCCGTTGGACAATCAAGAAAGGTCCAATAAACCGTTGTCGTGTTGTGACGCGGCTACTATGAGAAGATGATGACATGTGCCATCTTCAGAGCTGTTGTCATAACGGCGATAGTTTAGGTTAGGATAACCGACGGCGCACTGTAAGGCTGTTAAGAGCCCACCGTTGGATCTACTTTGTAGGGTCATGATGTTGAAAAGGCTCCAAGAGATGTTATCTTGGACCTTATCAGATATAAAGCGCAGTCAGGATGGAAAGGGTATGGGAGAGTACTAGACACATCACTTTGCTGACTAAGGAGCATATCTGATCGAAGTGGAGCCGACGAGGACATGGATAGAGGACAACATGATCCTCCAGATGTACCGATGCCTAATCCATTTGTGATCAACATCCGGTGTCTTCATCGTGATCATTTTCGGGCGTGGTTAGTGTATCATTTTGGAAATAACTTTCTGCAATAAGTGATAAACTCTCCAGACCTGATTATTATTCCAGTTGTTTCCTACGGCGCGATTTGGGACGTAATAACGATTAATACGCTTTTGATTTAGTTTGGGCGCTATGGATTTGAACTTACCAGTGGTGGCTTTCAACACATGGGTTCCAATCCATCACTATTGCTTACCGAAAACAAGCCATAGGGAGTTGATTGTTAGGAACTTTGGCGAGGAGTATTATTCTCAAGTTATAAACTCCCCGGTTCCGTTTGTAGTTCCGTTCATACTTAGCCGGTTTCGAGGTGTCATTTTGACTCTTTATTAGTGGCAACTCGTATTGTGTATAGGATGGCTAAGTAGTGTGTTTAGGATAGTTGTAAAGCTCTAAGTTAAAATGGAGCTAATTTGGCCACACTAGAGGTCAAAATAACACTCTTCATTCTCATTGGTCTTGGAGTTTGGACCAATGAGGGCTCTTGGGCAACTTCTTCGAGGTTTTGAGGAGCTTTGGAGACCTTTCAAAGGGACATTGGGAGATCTGAGGATTGGGTTGGAGAGCTGACGGGACGAGCTACGACATGGGCTCAAGAATGGATGGATTTGAAGGATTTGTCACTCTGAAGTGATGATTCAAAGTTAGAGTGAGAAATTTAGACCTTTGAGTGTATTTGGAGAGTGTCTGAGAACCTTACAAGGGTTTTGGGAGATCTGAGTCAACAAAATATAGTTTTTGACTCAGGCTTGTGTTTTGATTGAAGTTTTGACTCGATTGGACGAGTTTTGAGTACGGAGTGATAGCTTGAAGTTTGTGTATACAAATCGAATTGCGGGATCGCACCGACCGTCACGGTTAGACATCAGATCATATCTTTTGATATCAGAAATTTCTGTCAATAAAACTTTGCACAGTTTAAGTTCTGATGATGAGTGACCTTCTCATAAAATCTGGAAGCAATTGAAGTCAAGGATTGGGATGTGTGACGGGTTTTGTACACAGGGGTCTGCATATCGCCTTGTGTTATAGTGGGTAAATCACCAATTGTTTTGAGAGATCTAGAAACGAAAAACATCTGAAACTTTTCTGAGTGATAGTAAGGGTCGTGGAGCAATTTTCTGTAAAGTTTGAGCGAAAGTTATTGGTCGAATCATTAGATATCATAGTCTTCTTCCGCTGAAGTTTTACCGGCTATAATGTGGAGTGCTAAGGAGAAGAAGAAGAGATTGTCAACTCACACGAGGTTCTAGAAGGTTCTTCTACAGCCATGCCCTCTAGCGTTCTCAGAGCAAAGAAATGTCCATGTGACACCGTGGACTTAACTTTCGAACCCCTATTAATGACAAATTGGTAGTAGACAACCACACATGATCGCCTTTTTGAAACTCCACATGTCGTCGATGAGCATCAACATATTGTTTTTGACGATTTTGGGCAATGGCTAATTTTTGCTTTGCTTGATGCACTCCTCGTTGGACTCGTGCCACAAACTCGTTCACCGTTTCAACTTGGGTTGATGGTTCCTGGATGTGACCTACACTCACCAAGCTAGATGGTGTGATGGGGTGTTCTCCATACATCAAGAAGAAAGGGCTGATTTTTGTGGATGCATTGATTGAGTTATTATAAGCAAACTCAATCAAGGGTAAAAGTGCATCCCAACCTTCTTGCTCCTCCAAAGTGAAAGCTCTAACCATGTACTCAATAGTTCTATTTGCTCTTTCAGTTTGCCCATCTATTTGAGGATGATAAGTTGTGGACATGGCTAGTTTTGTTTTGAATAGCCCAAATAGGGTTTTCCAAAACATGCTAGTAAATTGAGTGCCCCTATCAGTGATGAGAACTGTAGCTAAACCATGTTGAGCAAAAACTGCATCCATATAAATTCGAGCAAGTTCAGGTGAAGTAACTGTCTTTGTTGTGGGCCTAATGTGGATCATCTTGCTCAATTTATCCACAAAAATGACTATCGAATCATAACCCGTAGACGTCATTGGTAACTCACATACAATATCCATACTGACGTGCTCCCATCTTCTAGTCGTTGTTGGTAGAGGTTGTAGTAGATCTGCTGGTTTCTGATTGCTAGCCTTATTTTGTTGACAAGCCACACAACTTCGAACATAGCTGGTGATGTCCTCTCTTAGTTTTGGCCAAAAGTATACCCGTTGGATGCCTTCAATGGTCTTCTCCACTCCTACATGGCCAGCAATAGCTGAATCATGTGCCTCCTCTAACACTGTTGTACGGAGAGCAACATCTGAGGGGATCCAAATCTTTCCCTTATAGAACGCCAATCCCCGTTCTAAATGTGCTTGACCCTGCTAAAGGGCTTGTGCAATCTCTTCATCCTCCTTGGTAGCTCGATTTAGGTTCTCCCACTATTCAGAATGAATCTTCACCTCCGTGATGTGATTAATGCACGACATTCGTGTCAATGCATCGGCCAGCTGCTTCTTCCCCTCCACATACACGATCTTCATGTTGAAACATTGTCGCCATTCAGCCCAACAAATCTGCCGCTTTGAGAGGTCCTTTTGAGTTTCTAAATAAACCAAAGGCTTGTGGTATGTCTCAACCACAAACTCCTTATCTCCGAGATAGTGCTTCCAATGTTTAGTACCCTACACAATGGCTAACTCCTCCCTCTCCGTGGTATGATAATTTTGCTCCGCCAGCAAAAGTTTCCGTGAAAAGAAAGCAATTGGGTGCCATCCATTTTTCCATTCGTGTTGTAACACTCCTCCAACTGCCACACCTGATGCATCTATAGCAAGTTTTGTTGGTCTACCGGGTTCATACCATTTAAGGATTGATGCATGTAAGAGCGCATCCTTCAAAGCCTGAAATGCAATCTCTTGAGTTGTACCCCATTGCCATTTCTGCCCTTGACCTAAGAGATTTGTTAAAGCTTGAGCAATACGAGCAAAAGCTTCCACAAACCTTCTATAGAAGCCGGTTAAACCCAAGAAACTACGTAGTTGAGTCTGATTCTCTGGAGCACTCCAATTTTGAATTGCTTCCACTTTGTCACTCATGACTTGGATGCCATCTGCACTAACTCTATGGCCTAAGTAATCTACTTCTCTTTTGCCAAACTCACATTTTGACATCTTAAATACTGCCTTATTTTCACTCAACACTTGGAGTACTTCTCGTAGATGTTTCTGATGATCTTGTAAGGACTTGCTATATATCAAGATATCATCTAAAAACACAATCACTGATTTCTCTAGATATTTACGAAAAATATCATTCATCAAACCCATGAATGTGGCAGATGCATTGGTTAAACCAAATGGCATATCTAGATACTCAAAATGTCCATATCTAGTTCTAAAAGTTGTCTTTTGTATGTCTTCATCCGCCACTGTATTGATTGTATCCGCTTCTAAGATCAAGTTTGGTGAAATACTTAGCTCCATGAAGTTGATCAAACAAGTCATCCATTTGCGGTAATGGATACTTGTTTTCCACCGTTTGTTGATTTAGAGCACGATAATCCATGCACATCCGCATGGAGCCGTCCTTCTTCTTCACGAACAACACTGGAGCTCCATATGGTGACACACTAGGTTGGATAAACCCCTTCTCCAACAACTCTTCCAATTTTGCCTTGCATTCCTCCAGCTCGTTTGGTGCAAGTCGATATGGACTTTTACAAGGAGGAGAACTTCCTGGTAAGATCTCTATCTTGTGATCCACTCTCCTTCTTGGTGGTAAACTTGGAGGCAAATCATCTGGAAAAATATTTTGAAACTCGTTCAAGATACAAGTTAACTCCTCGTGTATAAAAGATTGCTCTTTTGGAGCGCTTACATCTCTTATTAGACCCAAAAAAATATACATCTTTGTGACTGATAGCAGTTCTTCCTATCATATATAGAGGTAAGTTTTTTTGTTCAGATCTAAGTCTATCTCCAAAGATCCTCCAACTGATAGTTTTTACCATCTTCCTTCGCCAATCTACCTCAGGATTATATTTTTCCATCCAAGGCATATCCAAAATAACATCATAGCGAGCTAATCGAATTACTCTCCACTCCAACGATTCCTTGTATTGCCCAATTTTCAATTCCACTTTCCTAGAAATGCTTTCTATGCTCTATGTTTGCCCGTTTGGCAACTCTACCTTTTCACTCTCATCTTTCTCTAAAGCTAATCCCAACTTTATAGCAATAGATCGAGATAGAAAATGTTCTGTAGCTCCTGGATCAATCAATACTCTCACTTTTACTCCTATCTTGCCATCCGTCACAATCAAACATGTTTCCTTCTTTCTCAAACCATTTACCTCATGTTTGTGCTTCCTTCCCTCGCCTTTCCTCCTTTTCATCGAACCAGTAAGGCCGGGAGGCAAGGTTATTGGTGCTCATCGTTTCCCGTGTTTCCATCGGTCACTTCGTCTCCACCTTCAAGATTGTTGAGTTCTCGTCGATAGGGAGATCTAGCTCCTCTTACTAGAACTCGGGCACGGCAATTCATGGCAATGTGACCAAATCTTCCACAATTATAGCATTGCCTCATTTCTCGTCTTCCCTCCACTCCGTCTCCTCCTCTTGAATTTGCTTCTCGATGAGGATTCGAGTTGCAACGATCTCCTCCTTGTGCGTTCACTCCCCTTGGAATGAAATCTTTTGTCCTTCTTATGTTGCCCAACTCCATAGGCATTGGTCCATAGTATTGATTTGTGGGAACTGATACCTCTCCACCGTTGTGGTAGACGTTGGACATTCGTTGTGCACAAGCAATAGCCTCGTTCAAGTTGCTTGGATTGTCCCGAATCACCTTCTGTTGAGTCTTTTTCTTCAATCCTCTCTAGAATAAATCAAGGGCTTCAGCTCCACTCATATCTCGGATCTGAATTCGAAGATCTCAAAATTTCTCAATGTACTCCTCCACACTTCCCTTATGTTCAAGTTTCCACAACCTCATCCATGCCATGAAGCCAAAGACTTCATTACTCAACTTTTTCATATACACAAAGATCAAACACTCTCCGTTTAAGTCCTTGTGCCCTCATGAAATTGTCAAACCATTTGTTCCACTGTCTAGAGGCTTGCTTTAATCCATACAAGGATTTTAGCAACCTGCAATCCATATCCTCTGGGCTTTTCTTCACAAAGCCCATAGGGTGTCTCATGAAGATCACCTCATCCAAGTTGCCATAGAAGAAAGCAGTGACAACATTCATTTAATCTAAAATAAGACCAAACAAAGCCACAAGTACACACGACAAACGAATAGAGTCATACTTAGCAACTAAGGAATAGACCTCATTGTAATCCACACCTTTTTCTTGTGTGAATCCTTTGGCCACCAACCTAGCCTTGTAGATCTTCTTCACTCCGTCAGTAGGGCTATCCTTCAGTTTGTAGACCCACTTACTGTCCACCAATTGTTGACCCTTTGGAAGCTTGAATAACTCTCAAGTCTTGTTGTCAATCAATGATTGCATCTCCCTCTGCATCATTGCATCCCACTCCAGCTTGTCCATAGAAGCTTAAGCCTCATCGTATGAAGAGGGTTCCTCTTCTTTCAAGATCAAAGCCATATCATCGTCATCATCAAGAGATATATCATCATCTCCTAACCCATTGGCCAAATCATTCAGGAGCACGAATAGAGTGTCCATACATCCTCCTAGTTGATGACTCAACTTGATCTTCTTGTGCTGACATATGTTGAAGTTCATCAATCTCATCATGCTCTTGCATTTTCTCAAATTGAGGAACTTGCTCCTTTGTGGGAGCATCTCTTTGTGCCTCATCATGAATCCCATCATGATTAATGTCCCCCTCAACAATATTAAGAGGAGATTTTCCCTTGTTAGTATGAGGAACTTGAGCTTTCTCCCCTTTGTTTGATGATCTGGATTCATTGAACAAAATATTTCTACTAACAATCAACTTACAGTTGAGGGGATCCCACAACCTGTAACCCTTCGCATCATTATGATATCCAAGAAAAACACATTTCTTGGAAGTAAAATCCAGCTTAGGTCTAATTTCCTTGGGTGTGAGAAGATATGCATTACATCCAAAGACTATCAATCGACAGTAATCTGTCGGTCGTCCATACCTCATCTCAAACGGCGTCATGTAAGTAAATTGCACTAGAATAAGAAAGATTTACCAAATAAGCCGCAATGTTGACAGCTTTACCCCAAAACACATGTGATAAACCTAATTGGCTGAACATACTTCTTGTCCGCTCCAATAGTGTTCGATTGAGCCACTCATCAATACCATTTTGCCGTGAAGTATATACCATAGTGAGATGACGAGTTATCTCCTCTTGTTGAAAATACACCTCAAATTTTTCAAAAATGAGATCGGTTTGAATTTGGCAGACAATTGAATGGAGGATCTGTCGTGTGCTGAATATGCGAGGATGTCAAAGACATCATGGCTCCGAGACATTGACATTGATTGGATTGAGTCGCAGAGAACTAGCAACGGATTGCTCAAGCTTTTTGAGGAGGGGAAGGGGAGTCTGATTTTGAAGCAATGTAGAATGTGTTGCCGATGATAAGCACATATAGTGGAGCTGGTGCTGCTGATGAACAAAAATGCAATGATCATCTCCTCTAGCTCGTGTTTTGCTAGTGATTGAATTTGAAGCTTTCAAGGTGTGTATACTCTGTAGTAGAACAACGACTGTAGTCATTAGGATTTGTTGTGGTTTAGTTTCCTCTTTGATGTACATTCGGTTGGTAAAATCTGTTAGCAATTCTTGGCTTCTTGCCACTCTCTTGGCTTCGATCATGTATTGAACTTTCCTCGTTTTTTAGCTCTGTAACTTTTGTCCTTCTTGAACACTTTTGTCAAAATCTACGACTCATCCAATTCTCCTCCATTTGCTTGTGGGTATAAAGAAATACCTTTGAACTTGTCTAGTTGTGTTGAATTCTATCGTAGAGGTTTGAAATTCTTGAGCTTCTTTCTGGACGATTGCAATATCTCCACAGAATTCTGGACTGAAGGATTCCGTTTGAGGGGGTTGCGGGTTACAAACAAGAGATCCAACAATCCTTCTGAAAGATGGACTGCACCATTGTTGACAACCTAAATTGATGTATGTACTTTTGATTGTCTTCCACACTTCGTATGTACGACGGTTTTGCCGTAGGTATTTCGTTCACGAGATTTTATGAAAGTGATACGCATTAGCTCACTTGATTTTTCTTTGTTGAACTCAATTCATAAAAAAATTGTGGTTTAGGGATTTTAGCTAGGGTAAATTTCTCATTTTTTCTCATATGAGTGGGAAAGAGTCAAGTTTGGAGGTTCCATTTGACGACCGAATAACATGAGGGACAAGTTCGTGGGCCAGAAGGGGCAATATGACAGTCATGAAGATTGGGGATGTCAGATTTGACATTGCCAAGTACAATGGACGTTCCGATTATCTCTTATGGGGTCAAGTGAAGTGCATGCTCAAGGCTAACGGTTTTGGGAAATTGTTGAGGCCCAAGACCGATTTGATGTCAAAGAATGATTGGAACGACATGCAGGAGATGGTTGTACACTATGAGATTGAGGAAAGAACCTCTTCAATATTCTGCTCAAATCTCACTATGGTGTCCGGCAAGACATTCCTCTTCCGCATGCATGTTAGAAGCGGCTAGTCTTTCTTCGTTTACGCACCGGCCTGTGGCCTCGAAGATTAGAGTCATGTTCTCCAATTTCCTTGCTTCTTTCCAAAAGTCCCCTTTGGTCCGCCCTCTCCTTTCACCGCAATTTTGCACCTCGCTGTAAGCAATGCCACGTTAATTTCTCCGAATCCACCACCACTTCGTCGTGAACTCGGGATTACATGAATGATGCATCCATTAGGGTATCTTCCTTGTCCCCATGAACAGAACTACCTTCGTCTCTCAATATACTCGTCTTGTTGCTCGTCATGTAGTCGAGAATCAACACGCTCAACCCTAAGGAGAGCGATGACTCATGATCTCTCACACTGCTCTAATATCAATTGTTGGTCCGAGACAGCAAACAATGAGTCACGCATGCATCAAAGTAGTCGACACAAGAGATACGTGGTTTACCTCCTTGAGGCTACGTCCATGGGAACACACAAATCGTTTTAATAATTTTAAGTTCTCTCTCTCTCTTGTTCTCTCAACTTTCTCCGTAAGAATGAGCTCTAGTGTGTCACAAAGAGCTTCCACAAGCCCTCTTATATAGTAGTTGAAACTAACACTAGTCAACATCTAACTATAGTAAGAGCATAACTAGAGTTAGCCAAGAACTATGAGCAAACCCAACAATTATAAAATATAATATAATTACAAATTTTAATCAATTTTTGTAATGAATTGTAAATTTATAAAAATATAAATGAATATGTGACAAATTAATTTAAAAAAAACACATATTTTTATTTTTCCATATTTTTTAAATCATAATAATTAATAATATTTAAATATAATAATAATAATAATTTAATATTTGATATCATGAAATCAAAATTTATGATGATATATAGATCATAGATATATTTTGATGTAACATTTCTATAATTAAATCATTAAATTTTTTTATGATACATTGTATGTATTAAATATACATGTTAAATTTTGAATATAAATTAATAAAAAAATTCTATTTTTTAATATAAAAATTACATTATTATTAAAAAAATTTGAATAGATTTTCACATAAGAAAAAAAAACCAAAAACTTATATATAAAAATTCTGATAAATAACTACCACATGAATTTAATTATCTGGAGATTTAGACTAAATCGAGTCAACGGAAAGGAGGTTCCCTATGTATGGCGCTAATTCCGAAGGAAAATTATGAAACTCACATCATGATGCTCATCATGTCAGACCGTACCGTCACGGTACCGGGCAGGTACATGGCGGGAAATACAACTGCCCATTGGTCCGTGGTACGGGAGACATCCCTTTGATTTCGCCAATACGGATAAGTAGAGTTCGTCGTCGGAGTCTCCCAAGTTGGCGGTGTAGCTACTTTCTTTCACCGAGGAAGTGTAGAGTGTAGACGTCTCCAATTGTAGACGTTAGGATCACAGCTCCTAGAGACCTTTGGACAGAGTGTCTGTCTTGTCTGAGCGCGCCGTCATTAGAGTTTTTGTCCCGATGAATCGGACGGACTCCAGTACCCCGTAATTTCCATGCGATGCATGACCGGTGATCGCGGCTGCGCCGCACTTCTTCGAATTTCTGTCGGAATTATGTCTGCCACAGCCGCCGTTTCTCCTGTTGTCATGGTCGTTGATAGATACCCTTCTACCGTCTACCGCTCGTTCGTCCTGTCGGTAGGATCGTCGACCTCACCCGGTAACTGGAGCGCCTTCTCTTCTACCACTTCTCTAGTTAGTTTGCTATTTCCCTCAAACGCAAGTCCAAAATTCACTGCAATCTCCAGCCGATGCACAAAACAAAATAACACAACGAATGGAAGCAATGTTTGTGCAGTCTTTTGAAGTCATGGAATTGTGTTTCTTCTGATCTGTCGAAGTTAAGGAGTCTTTCCTGATTATTATTGAAAATTTCCCTGTGTTTTGATTTACTTAGAATCTTTCCTGTTGAGAAACTTCATATGGTGTCAGCATCGGGCCAAGACAATAACCTTATTATCTCTTTTCATCCTTGCACAAGATGACTTAAACGTTGGAGATATATCAGTTTCATTTGTACTTTACCTGCACAAGGAAATTGGAGAGATATCCACTTTTGGAAAAAATTTATATTGTAAAATGTCACCAGTTGTATGTTTTAAGATAGTATAAGCCATGAATGTGATGAACAAAAGCAGTAGCGTCACAAAAGATTTTGGTGGATTTGAATACAGAATGAGTCAGTAATATTAAATTGTTTCGTCAGATTGGTTCTAGAGATTAGGGTTACAACTGGTTTTTAATAACCATTTAAATTTGGGTAAGGGAGATTATATAGTTGACTCTTGATTATATTGAGAAATATGGTACAACTGATTACCCATACATACTGATTGAATGTCCATTTTAATTTGTATGAACCACATTCATGAACACGCGCCTTTAGCGTGATGCACGCTATTACAGGTGTGTTTGTGAGAATAAAATCCATACAGAATGTAAGTACGGACCAAACTGGATAAATTAGTACATACATTCCATACTCCGATGTTTTCACATAAATCTGCTCCTAGGCTAGGAGATATTGTCCCTTGTAGTTCAAAATGACAATTGCCGCTCCTCTCTTTGTCTTTATTTAGATAATGCGGACCCTATATTTATTTCCTTGCAGTCGACTAGGGATAGGGCATACCTGTACTTGGTTCGGGAGGATCAGGTCACTATGGCTGATGTGGTGGTTACCGACACTACTAGAGACACAGTTTCAGAGGGGGTGATCACCTATCCTCCAGGATGGACGGCGAGTGGAACGGCAGCAGCCAAGGTTTCAAGTATAGAGGTATGCAGAGAGATCACCTCTTTGTTCCTCTAGCTTTGGAATTATATGGAGCTATGGACACCGACTTCGACATGTTCGTGAGGGAGTGCGCGAGAGCCTACCATACTAGGCGACATGGGGTATCATTCTCTTTAGCTTACTGTATAGCCTATTTTAGATAACGTGTTTCCATTGCTCTAGCTGGTGCAATCCATATGAGAGCAATCACGTTAGGTGATGCTTCTTCGGATGGTCCTATTGTTTGTAGATCTTTTGACTTGGATAGTTAATATATCTTAGGTGTTGTAGGACATATTTCCCAGTGTGATACTATTGGGGCTAGCCCCATGTTACCGGTTTGGTTCTATCCTTGTACGATTTGATTGGGTCTTCCTATCCCTTTTATTATTATACTTCCTGGGGGTATTTATGGATGTAATTGGAAATTCCTATTTAGTCCTAGGATTTTAGACTTCGATGAAAATACTAGATAATACACATTTGGGATAGGGATTAGACAAACCGAAGTTACAATTGAAAAAAAATAAAAAAAACAAACAAAGAAGCAAGTAATAAACTCATGAACATGCGGGCGATTTCAAACTCGAAGATGAGAATCTGGAAAAATGCAAAGTAATGGTTGTTTCTCGGGGGTCGGACAGATGTAAGTAAGTCGTAACTAATTCACACTTTTCAAACAAGTCCGTTAATGACATGAACATATATCCGGAGAAATTCACCTAGAGACAAGAAAAGGCGATGAGATCGAAAAATTGGAGCCAATGGTCAAATCAAGACTCAGACCAGACATTCTACGCCCTCCCCTAGAGCAACCAGTGATGAGGAATCTGCAGAAAAAAAATCGGCCCGGGCTGCGCAACATGAATCTCCAGGAACTGGTAATCAGTTGAGTGCCCCCTGTAGCCTTCATCCAGCCCCGTCTTTCCTCCTTGGCTGCTACCGGCAGAGCACGATCGATAGGACAAAAGTGCAGTACTGTAATAGAGTAGAGTAGAGTAGAGGAGAGTAGAGTAGAGTAGAGCGAGAAGGGGTAGAATAGAGTACAATATACAGTATTAGCTTAGTGTAGTGTAGAGTAGAGAAAGAGAAGGACAGGGTCACAGGGACAGGGGGAGAGGATAAGGGACGACGTAAGGGGGAATGGGGAAAAGTTAGCGTGACTGCTTAAAGAGGAAGGCTGCGGGAAGGTTGCAAGGTCTCGTCCCTGCTACTAATACTCCTACATCTACAGCAGTACTTGCCGGTACTTGTGTCGAGGGAGGGAGGAACGGGGCTCAACTCATAACTCACTCGTTCTGATCTGGTGTGGCACTCATGGTGTCGCAGTCTGTCTGGTCTGCAGCTGCTAGTTGCTGCAGAGGCGATCAACCTTCGCTCTTCAGGGATTCTACAGTCGCTCTGGGCTCCGTCTCCTCTCCCCCAGGTGTAGCAAGCCAGCAGCAGGCTCAGCCTCCACAGAAATCGCGTCGCGTCGAGATGCGTTGAGTGAATACAGCAGACAGCAGATGGAAACACAGTTAGTCCAGTCGACTGGAGTCAAGTTCAGTTGTGCCTCCCTTCCTGGCCCACTTCCCTGACCTCATCTGTACAACGTGCTGAACCTCTAGTTGGTGTGCGAGCTCGAGGGAGGGAGGGAGAGGAAGCGTGAAAGCATCGTGGCCTGGCGGGATCCGGGTTCAGATCAGGTTTGGTTTGATTTGCAATATCAAGTAAACGAGTGTAAGTAGTGAGATTCACAGCTGAGCTGGTAATCGAGCAGGCAAGGGCAGGAGGTCGAAGCCCGCGGAGAGAGACAGAGAGAGAGTGAGTGAGATAGATTTTGTGAGCTGAGTCTTTGGGCTGTGCTGCCTCTGTGTTGCGTTGTGGACGCATCGGGTGGAGGGAGGTGGAGCTTGTGCTAGAAGTTACTGCGAAGCTTCGGAAGAGGTAGGGAGGGAGGGACGTAAGGAGATTGCTGCTGCTGCGGTCGGTGGGCGTGATTTGGGGCAGGTCTTTAGACCGGAGAAGATGGTACATGTCAAGGCGTTGTTCAAAGACAGGACGATAATCTAGATTCGGAGAATAACACGTCGTTTCAAGAGTCCCAAGTATCGTTCGCTCTATTTTTCAGCATAGCCAGACGGCTCAGTGAAATTACGGTAACTCTTCAGCATGCTTTGTCCTATGATTATGGCCCCTGTGTTTTGCGTCACACGAGTCACTTGCCACCTCTTCTTACTAGCCCTAGTCCCTCTCACCCTCCCTCCCGAGTCGACGTTCTATCACGGCGTCCTCCTCGTTCCGTGATGTTCCTACTCTTCGTGTCGACGGCTCGATAATTAACTCACGTTTTAGCCATTTTAGTTGGATTTTCTTCACACTCTCGCACAAGAGCCGCTGCTAGGTACTGTCCTTCTGCCCTCATATTGTCGTCTTTGTCAGCGCTTTAAAAGATGGACACGGCTGCTAGCGCTCGGCCCTGTTGGGCAGTTTCTCGAGCGTTGGGTAGACCTTCCCTCGAAACGAGGCGTGACCTCCTGAACTTTTGTCATGCACTCGCTGTGTTTACAGCCTCGTCCGAGGGACTCACGCATGTACATGTTCGCTCTAGGAGCGCGAGAAATAGCATTCTTTCGGTTGGCGAGAACGAGTCTTCCTTTCTTCTGTACTTTCCCTACTCTGTCGAGGCTTGCCAGAATCCTGGTTGCTTGAGGCAGGAAAGATACGAGATGGTCATTGGTCTAGAATTTCCTTACAAACAATGGCAAACACCCTGGCTCAAGTAGCCTACGCTTTCCTGAATGGTCAGGCATTTATTGAACCGGCAGAACGGCTCCAGTCGGACTTACAGTGCAATCCGCTGTCGTGTATATCAGGTCCTGAGAGCTCTCAATTGAAATTCTGCGTGGGGATTCGTCGGGGGACGGAAGGAAGTTGAGAAAATGTTGCGGAGTAGCGTGGGGGCAGTGTTGGCTCTTTCGAATTTTCTTCTGGTCATGGTAGCGGGCTTGGTGGACAATAAGAGAGGCGAGGTTTTTGCAGTAGGAGGTGCCGCAGGCTGGAGGGTTCCGCAGAGCGGGAAGGTGAACTACACCGAGTGGGCGTCCATGCTGTCGACTCTGAATGTGGGCGACACACTATGTGAGATTTCTCAACAATCATTTTCGCCTTTCGCCTGCCCGCCGGTCTGTCTTTTCGCCGCGCCTGCTGTGTTTTTGTGCGATGTTGGAGCATCATTCTTCTCTTTTCCTTCTCCGCTTTAGTCTTCTCGTTGAATTAATTGCTTCCTGACATTGAGCGCGCCTGGTTTTTGGTGTGCTGTTGGCGGCAGTGTTCACGTATCCGACGGGGGAGCACAACGTGGTTCAAGTGGGCGAGGAGGATTTCGGCAGATGCAAGGCCATAAGTCCCATAGCGACGTACACGGACGGGCAAACGCTGGTGAATCTGCCCAAGGAAGGACGATACCATTTCATGTGCAGCTTCCCGAGGCATTGTCTTCTAGGTCAAAAGTTCATGGTGGACGTGGTGGTTCCGTCGTTTCGAGCTCCAGCTCCAGCGCCGTTGTCCGGAAGCTCCGACCCTCATATCGGGGGCCCGAAGAACAGCCCCATGCCCAACGCTGCATCAGGCCCGGGCTCGGCCTTCGCGCCCGTGGCTTCCTTGAGCATTTCCCCCGCGCCGTCGGCATTTGGTCCCTCGACTCCAAATCCCGACAACTCGGCTCGGGCGATGCGAGTGCGAGTGCTCGCTCTGGCTGTGTTCTCTCTCATGAGCTTCTTTTTCATCTAAGCAGAGCTTTAAGTGCCACGATCGAAATCGATGAAGGGATTGATTGATTGCCCTCCGACAAGCATCCAATCCATCTCTTCCACCACGCTCAGGGCTCGGTAACGAGTCCTATTTTTGACCCCTGTAGCTTTAGATAGTTAATTAATACCTGGTTTTTAAACTTCGGCCTGAAAACGTCGAAGAACTCAAATGTATGATAGTTTTGAGAAGGAAATCACCCGCGTGTGAAATCAGCCCCGATGACAATGTACTCACATTCTTTAGGATACCCACTATTTTGAGAGCTGGGTGACAACACTGTCAGCAATTTTCAATCAAGAGCTTTATCTTCCACCCTACCTTCCTTCGAGGGGCTCCTGTCGGTGCACTGCGTTTATCTCGACTCAATGGTGCTTGCGCGTATTTCGATTGCACTCTAAATTTGCTTAACCTTAAAGTTCAGCCAATTTGGTGAGGTCAGTTTCCCAATGCTTGGGCATAAAATTTTACGTTATCGTTAATTTGGATGTGGGAAATTATTTATTACTACTATGAGATGGCGCGGGAGGATGGGAAATATTTGTATTTTCGTTGATTATTACTATGATTACGACTTCTAAATAAATGTGGCTGAATGGGTGGAATTTACTGAATAAACTTATCTGTAGCGAAAATTCTGCACCACTTGAAAGCAGTCACTCTAATGTGGATTTCATACGCGAGAATTGTGGTCAGGACTTAAGTGAATATTCACTAGAAGTCAAGCTGGGTCGATTGTAGAAAATTCTTAGTAGGATTGTCTTTTTCGTTCATGAATTGAATGTAACCATGGACGAATTGATGATGCTGAGCACAAGGGCAACAAAGCGCAATTTTTGTATTAGGGCTATTCTCTCTGAAGTAGTTCTCGATTTCCAGCAATGATGGTGTTATCACTTTTTCGCTTCCTACGAGTTCGAGGCCAGCAGTTGAGAGTGGTGAGGTAATCATGCATCAGCATTGACCTTCATAACTAAAGCGTAGAGTAATAGAGTAGTATCAGAGAGGACTTAACGTTATGATTTCTCGTACTACTCGGTGGGGCAAGCAGGCAGGCAGGCAACACAAATCCTCGCTCCGTCAAACCTTACATAATACGCTTGGGTCTCCGTGAGGAGGAGACTTAGTCAGATGCGGAAGCACGTGTTTATCCCAGACCCATTGAGCGAAAACCAGGGAGAAAACGAGCTAATTTTGAAAGGTTAGGAAGCAAAACCACACAACTGTCAACGACTCGAAATCTTAAGTCGTACAGTCCCTTCGGAAAGGAGAGGCGGAGCATGAAAACAAACACGATGGTATAATCATGTATTGCCGTAGGAAAAGCTTCAAACATATGAACCTCTTAAGGATATAGTGCGTTACTGAACGTCGGATCTTTGTGAAGGATGTGATTCGAATCTAATTAGGCGCTCTGTGCCGGCTCCAGTCTAATTACACGCATCTCTACGAAGACTGTCACACACACACAACACCCAGCCTAAAGTACAGATTTTGTCTCATAATTTTGCTCCCCATCTGCCCCCACTCTCACTACGATAGTGTTCCATCATGGTTTGATATCTACTTTGCACATGTGTTACCATCATTCCTTCCACTCACGAAATTTTTGGAAAACCCACCTTCTCTTTCTGAAGACGAGCGAGATGAGGTTCTTTACTTTGAAGGCCTTAAGTTGCAGAACGTAGTGCTCACTAGGATCCTGTTGGAAATTACTGAGCGGAGTAATCATCAATATCACCGTTGAAATAGTACAGTATATGGCGTCTTCCCACGAATTAGATGTAGTCCGACAACACTCACGAGGGATAGAGTTAATGAGTTGCAGTGAGGTGAAACCTTGACTGCCCTGTACAGTGCGATGAAGGGAAGAAAAGGTTGGCACTCCCCCGCGCTGACGCACGGACTGGAAACTGGACTGTGTTGAATAAATCATAACATCTGCGAACTGCAACAAATGTGATCTCGTGCAAAGTATGATTGTTGTTGTTACACGAACGATGCGTACAGATCAGGCAGGTCTGAAGTCACGAAGTTTCCAATCATGGAAACTGTAGTCAAATCCGGCCTCTCACGTCCTCCGCGGCTCCGCCGTGTCCGAATTCAGCAAGAGCTCGCGGACAAGGGTTGGGCCCGTGAACCACACCATGGAAAAGGGTTTCCGCTTATTGGATTTACGGTGAAAGTTCCTCTCACATCAAACCTGAGGTATTGAAACTCCGCACAAGCAAACCTTAAAGACTCAAGCCTGTCATAAGAGCATCAGGCAGGCCGACAGACAGCCAGCCAGCCAGCCAACCAATCGGCCATCAACAATCGTCCGAAAGGGAAAGCAAGAAACAAAGGAAAGGTAAGAAAGAGGTAAGCGGAGTCGGACGAGGTGAGGAAGCGGGGCAACATCGCCAATGTCAGTTACGGCATCGAGGAACGAGCCGATATCGTTGAGCATCGAGACATGAACCCGGAGAGGGAGGAGGAGCAGGAGCAGGAACGAAGTACGTACGACCACGTTCTGTTGATGATGAGTGACGACGTCAGCGGCCCCGCTGGAGCCAATGGAGGCCCGATTCGGCCATTGCCATTGCTGCAGAGTCCTTTTTGAGAGTCGCGACACTTTGTTTCAGGGGCCTTCCCGGGATCAAGCCGTAACAAGTACTGGATTGGCTCGCCTCCATTCATTCACTCGATTCACATGCATTCAGACCTCATTCGGTTCCCAGCCACCAGCCCAGACTCGACCGCCGATACGAAATCCGCACACCTTACTCCCTACTCCTTCTTCACTTCCAAGAAGGAATCACCATATTCCAGAGCCACAATGGCAGGTTAGCAAGATGATCTTGGGCTTTCACAGTCCAGCTGCGAACGACAAGGACCCCTCAATCTCGCTTTACGACATGCTTTGGTCTCCCACTACTTACGTGGCAAGGATGAATCGTATACCTGGCGCGCGGAAGATAGGCTCGCGCGGTTTAGAGCGTCTCCAAAGAAGGACAGGACTTCGGGGCCGCCCGGCGGCTCCATTCCCCGACCTAAGTAACGTTTCTATTTTCTTCCCGGCGGACTCAGCACCTTCCTTCCCATTTTCCAAGAAGTCGATATGTGGGCAAGTTGCAAGGCTCAAGATCGCGTTTTCCGAGGATTTTTTTCATAAATAAAAAAGTTTTTTTTTTTCCACTCTCTGGCCTCACACTTTCTACGATCCATCGAACTGGTTTCATGCCTCGCTCGCTCTCTCCCTCTCTCTCACTTTTTGTCTCAGGACTGGTTTTATTCCATTCAAAGCAAAGCCTGGCAGACTCGCGAGATATTTTATGTATTAGACTGTTGCTTTGTGTATCTTTTATTTTGAGCTTTCCTCGACGACGTAAAAAGCACAGCGATAATCGTATCTGCTAGGAGTCATGCATGCATGCATGAACAGCGAAAGTAGACGATTTTCGTCTTCGATGCACGGGTATTATTACGAACACATCTCATCTCGGTTTCTTGAACTTCGTCTGCGGAAGTCGTACGTGACGGCCGTAAATTTTCCGCCATAACCCCAAGATAAAGACGTTACGAACTGTGGAACTTGGGTTCTCAAAACTTCATCATCATGGAACGTCTATGTATGAGCAATTTGCATGGAAGTGTAAGAGAAACGAAAATGTGACATACAATACATGTCGATTTCAAGGCGAATAGATTTTAAACCTAGAAATAAAAAAAATATTTTTATCAGAAACAATGCATAAATTTGAATATATGTATACATTCTTTGAAGATTCTTTTTGCAAGAAAAATGGGTTTTCAAGTAATTTTAGTTGGAAAAATGTATATTTAATCAAAAGTATTGGGCATATTAGGAATTATAATATCATACTAAGAACATAAATTCTAACTTGTGATAATTAAAACTGTTTTCATAAACCTGGAAATCATTAAAAATTTCCTTCTATAGTTCATCAAAGTAATGAAAATAATAATAATAATAATTTTATTATTTAAATGCATATATATATGAAGTATTTTTCTTGAAAAATTTATTTCAAATAAGTAATATTACATACTTATGATATATAAAATCACTTTATAAATTATCAAAACATAAAAAAAATATTACGTCAATGTGATCAAAATGCTAAATGAATGATAACCCCACTAATAATTTATATTGCTGGAGTTGCATAATCTATCAAATTATTTCAACGTGTAGAAAAAAAGATTATTCAAGAATTGTAGTTGTATTGCCATATATTTTGTGCTCTTTATGTATTAAAAAATTAAATTTATTTTCAATATTTAAAAAAAACTTTTGAATTAAAATTTGAAATAGTTATAATAACTTTTAATTCATAGTATATTAATTGATAACTTATTTAGCATAATAATAATAATAATAATAATATGTGTTTTGAATAATCATGATATGCTGATAAATTAAATATTTCTTTTTGATGATGATATGCATAAAATATAAAAATTAATATATCTTTTTAAAAATTCTTCCAAAAAATTGACAAATTGGAATGATTGAATACGTTTTATTTCATTTTACTTCACAACATGTAATTGATCTACTAAATATATTGATATTTTTTGATAATCATTAGTAATATAATATCATAATTTTTTTATAAATATTTTTTATAAAATAAAAAATATAATTATTAATTAAAATTTTAATTGAACAATAAAATAATTTTGATAAACTACATTTCATTGATTTTGATAAAAAAATTCAAAAAATATTGAAAATTTATTTTAAAAATATGATATATGATATTTTTATCATTATATATATATAATTAATGACATATATTTAACGTTATTGATTATTTATAAAAACTGAGGAGGTCAGAAAAAAGATACTTTTGGATTTGATAAAGTCAAAGATTGATGCAATTTTTTTTATAAAAAATATAATAATACTTAGATATACTTTATTTAATTAAAATTATTTATGTACCTTCAATAAAAATTGACATTGTGTGAAATTAATTTGTAAATTTTACACATGATCTTTAATCATGGACATGTTTCATCTATAGACTAAGCAACATAATCATTTTGATGTATTCGGTTGTGTGATTCATTTTTACTATTACAAGAGCTATGGTGGTTGCTACCAGTGAAATTTGTGTGAGCTTCGCAAATGCATCAGTTGCTCTCATCTTATCATTATATTATTATTATTATTATATATGATACAATATCCATCTTATGTATCGAGTAGGAATAGTTGAATCGATCATTTTTTGTGAAATGAAAAAAGTCATTTAATACACAAGGTGCATACAAAAAAGTAAATTATAGTACTCCAGATTTGTTCCAAGGTATCAAAGTGATTAAATTTGAAGTTAGTGATTGGTTTAGGCTTCTTCATGTACTCTAGATACCAAAGTCCAAAAAAAATAGCTGATGGATCTCACATAGATAACAAAAGCAAGTCACCCTTAACTTTTACTTCTTATGTCTTTGACTTTTGGCACACTTGGACACACACTTGGACTTCTGATTCTTTTCTCAAACGATCTTGCGAAGTGATATACTCCAAAGATTTTATCTTCAATGACTTTCACAACTTGGTCCAACTCATTTGAAGTCACTTCAGGTAACTTTTCATCATACATTATTACCTTCTTCTTGTTCAATACTTGGTAAACTTCGGATTGACTTGTTGCTTGCATTGTCTAAGCCCACTTTCACATCCAAGTGACCTTTGAGTCGACTTGTTGTTTGCATTGTCTAAATCCATTATCACATCCAATAGACCAGACTTTATCTAATAATATCTTTTCTCCTTTGCCAATCCATCTTTATATACATATGAATCATGATCAAAGACATATGCACCATATACTTCTCAATTGCCAAAACATTCATGGTGAATATTGCTTCCTAATCCTCAATTTTTCACTCCTCACTTCTTTGCATAGCTCCGGGCAGATGTAATCTCACTTCCAAAGCATGATTCCTCCTCGCAGGTTCTTTAGCCTTAACTCACATCGGCTGGTGTTCACTCTAACAACGGCATTGATGTTCTAAAAAATCTCGACTATTGTTTCTTGACGACGTATGCTTGATCATTTCTTGACCTCATGACCTCTTCTGAAACTTCTAGGGTTTTTTTCCTCATAACACTAATCTTTCCTTCCCATCTCATCGTGACGTCTTCTGAAACTTCTATGTCTTCTTCCTCATAACACTGATCTCTCCTTCCCGACTCAAGCTGGGCAATCCTCACAAGCCTCTCAATGTCAATTGCGCCATTGTGTATTGTCAACTTTGGTTTCAAGCTCATGATCCCCTCTATCACTCTTATCGTTTGTATGCAATTGACTAAGTTTTTATTCACCCTTAGCAAAGCTCTTTTTCGCTGATAAGGTCACCTCCTTTTGCTCTTGCGCTTCTTGCCCAAACTTCCAAATGACCTTCAACTCTATATGTGCAAGCCACCTTCTTCGTTTTCCTCCCTTAAAACTCCATATTGACAGTTTTTACTAATTTGCCTATTTTTAATATCACAAATATCATTTAAAACATCACACAAACAAAAAAAAGACTTCTTAAGACTTACAATTAATAATTTTAGGGACTACTTGATTAAATCTGTTTATTATAATAACAAATTGTCAAAAAAATCCTAGCTATTTGTTGGATGCTTGAATCAACAACCAAATGATATATGATCAAAAATATCATAACCTTAGATCAATGTTTATATTTTGGACAACATTGACAGTTATGTCACAATAATGAGAATGTGTATGATATGATATTTTAATCATATTAAGTTTTTTTATTATAATAAAATATTTTTAATCAATTAGAAAATTTTTGGGATGTTGCAGATTATACCATAATCCTCTTGATTAAATATAGTTATAAGAGTATGCAGTCCAAGGTATATGTGTAGATTGTTATTTTAACTCTAAGAACAAAACACATGATGTAAATATCATGGTTGAATAATCAAATCTTATGATTAAAGCCCATAATGAATTATAAATTCTACAAATTCTTATTTATGCACACAACAAAAAATTATACATGCTCTTGTTTTTTATCACAACAATATAAAATATGTAATGATTACAACTTATCATAAATAATGTGAATATCAACACACAATATCAACCTATTTTAATTTAAAATTATAGTATTAGTGATTTCTAATCATGATATAAAATTATTATTTAGTTTTATTATATTTAATTTTTTTGAAAAATAAGTTATTTTTTTGAAATATAATAAATAATAATATTTTAAAATTAAAAAATGTATTTAAAAATTATTTTTTGATTTATTTTTAAATCAAATTAAATTTTTTTAATTTAAAATTTACATATTTAAATCTTAAAAAAATTTTAAATATACATTAAAAAAATTAATTTTAAAAGATATAAATTCATGTCACAAATAATAACTTTTGTGTCACACAATATAAAAATATAATATGATAAAAAATCACTAATTAAGTGACACTAGATAGGCAATGACGGTGATAAGTTGATAATATTTCTAATTATACATAAAACTCATTGGTGACATCATTATAGTGTGACATATTAGTTTTGAGATGATGTCACAACTTCTGATTGATGCTATTATAAAATCATGACAAAAATAATTCGTTATTGTGTCACGACGTGACTACTATGTAAGATTATGATATGTGTCAATTTCAAAGTTATTTGTCACGAAAATGATGTTTTGGATTAAGATAATTGATAGTTCATTGTAAGAGCATACAATTGAGTTGACTTTATAAGATGAAAATATTAATAAGACTCAAAATGATATTATTTTAGACTTTATCAATTCCTAAGAGTAGGAAGGGTGCAAAGGAAAAGGAGATTTAAGACATTGATTTTCTTAATAATGAACTTTATATTATCAAAGTGGAGCCAACGTGATACATGGATAGATAAAGCATATCATGATACTCAAGATGTATCAATGCCTAATCCATTATGATCAACCTTAGGTATCTTCATTGCAACAATTTTCAGCCATGATGAATATATGTAACCAATCTTGGTTAACCATAGTTAGTTTAGCCAAATCGTAGATTTGGAATTAAATCATTAAACAAAAAAATAATGATGAACATGATCCAAAAAATGAATGGAAAACTTTGGCTTGCATGAATACATGATGAGATGGCTACCATACATTGGTGGAATAGATAAGATGCTAGATGTTATTTAGGAATTGATTAGTATAAGATAATGAAGCATGCAGACTTACACATATTAGACATGTGACATAGATTAGATTTTGGACTCTTTCTAGTCTCATAGTATATAAAGAAAAAAAAGGCCTTGAGAACACATCTCATCTTTGAAAACCATTACATAATCATTAATTTCAATGTTACAATGATATCAGAGCATGTTTATTATTACTATGAGTGTGGATCACATCTGTTGGAAGAGTAATCTTTGGTGATACTATAATTTGAAAAAAGAGTGTTTGTTTGAGATTTGCGGTGGCCATTGAGATGCAAGTAGTGAAAGGTGATTATTATCTATGTAGATTATGGATGAAAAAATAAAATAAAATAAAGAATTTTTTTAAAATTTTTTTTTAGATCAAACTATTATATATTGAGAGAACAAGATTGATTCATTATTTAGTTTATCATTTTGGTACCAATTTCATGGACTAAGTGATAAAATCTTGAGATCCAATTGTCTTACCTATAGACAATAGTCCGCTAACAATGTTATTTATGGACTATTACCTAATGATATTATTTGAGATCTAACAATCTATTTTTTTTATTTAGAGATGGATTTTAATAGACACCATCGATGAGATCCAACACTCAGTGTGAACATCTATTATGTGTATCATCTTAAAATTATGTTTCGGAGCTTAATTGTCATAAACTTTGAAGAGTAATATTACCAAGAGATAATAACATAACCTATTCCTTTTTTTTGCCAATCTTGATGAAGTATAGAGTGTTCATCTTAACCCTATAATGAGAAAAAATATGAACAGATACAAATCATGAAGTACATTTTGTGAGAAATGATCAAGGAGTTGAGAGATTTGAGAGCCACATTTGAACAAAACCAAACTCGAGTGCAAGAGAACGCTGAAGAATTGACATCAATCAAAGCAAGATGAATGAAAAATGAGAGAAGCATATATGGAGATAGAGACATTATTATCAATAATAGAGAATGAAAAAAAAAATGAGAGCTCAAGCTCTTGAGGCCCAAACGGCACAACGAACAAGAGAGTTAGATCTTCATACATCCATGATCATGATGATGATAAAAGCTTATAAGATGGAACCTTATTGAGTAAGGCGACCCATGAGAGTCTTGGAGGGTTGGATTGAGAATATGGAGTACCATATAGTTTTGTTCAATATCAAAAATCACATTGTACATCTTTTCATTCATACTTTGTTGTTGGAGAAATTTTCTACTTGGTTTCAACTGTGGATGATGGAGCTTAATAGTTGGAGCGCAATGAAACTAGATTTTCTTCAGAATTTTCAAGTAGTTGATCTCATATTCACTACAAGGATGAGGTTGTGAAAATTGAAGTAATAGAGAAGTGTGGATGAGTACATTGAGAAATTTTGAGATCTTCAAATTCAATACAAGGTATGAGTGGAATTGAAGCTCTTGATCTATTCAAAAGAGGATTGAAGAAAAAGATTCAACGAGAGGTGATTTGTGACAATCAAAACAACTTGTAGGAGGTTATTGAATGTGCACAATGTCTATCTTAGTGATGGAGAGATATCCATTGCCACAAATCAGTACTATAGACCAATGCATATGGTGTTGGGCAATATAAGAAAGAAATAAGATTTCATTCCAAGATGAGTGAATGCTCATGGATGAGATCATTGTAACACAAATATGTTGTTGTTGGGGTCTCATCTAGAAGCAAATTCAAGAGGAGATAGCTTGGAAGCGAGATGAGAAATGAGACAATGATATTAGTTGATTAAGATGATTTTTTGTAATTTTTGAAACTTTTTATTATCTTTTAAGTCATATTGTATTTAAATTCATATTTTTAAACTTTTTAATGTAAAAATTATAAAATATTTGAATGAAAATTTTGATACATCTTAAATTTTTTTTATAACATATACAAAAAATCCAAGTTTAATTCTTATCACATGAGAATTCTTTTTGAAGTATGAGAATTTAATTTATTGTGTGTAAAGTAATTGGCACGTGTATATAGGTGAGATGTATAGTTTCAAAATCTGCATCAATTGCAGAATATGTTGAATCTAATTCATCGTAGATTGTTTGAATGAAAATTAAAATAAATAATATCAAAAGAATAAAATTAATAATTGAATATTGGTCTACAATTTTAGAGTCTTTACGTTTTAATATTATTTTCAGACTTTATATTTGTATTAAAAAATTATTTTTATATATTTATAATCATATAATTGATGAAATATTTTGCAAACTTAATATTTTTTTATTTAGGTCTTAAAAAAATGACATAATTTTTCACTCTAAATCTGTTTATTCCAATTATGTACATGCATTTTGGACCAACTAGGTGTTGGAATAGTTCATTAACAAAATAATTTATTTTTTATATATGAATATGAGAAAAAAAATTGTAGCATCAATCATCATCAGCCTAAGGTCTTTGACCTCAGCCTCATTATTCTAATGAACACATAAGTCTTCAAAGAAGATTCCAAGACTCCAAGAAGAATTCAAATTGACAAAATATTTGTATTTTTTAAGTTTGGTACTAGTGAAGCATTATTTTTTTCAAAGATTTTTCTACAAACTAATTGTCAATATTTGACCGACTTGGTAATTCTTCAAGTTTTGCACCAAAGTTTCACAATTTGATAAGCACTTTAACCTCAAAACAACACTCCAAGACTGCAAAAATAATTTAAACTGACAAAATATTATATTTTTAATTCATTAACAACTGACATATTTTTTTAAATCTTCTTTCTCCTATTATGTTGAGCTGAAAAATCAGATATCTGATCATGGGATTATTGACAAGAATGTTATGACCAAGTTTAATTGCTGATTAGTGCTACTAGCACTAATCATCTCGTTTATTGCACTGAACAAGTTCAATGTAATGAAATTTTTAAGGATAGAATAAAGTTCTAAAATGTGATGAATATGGTGACCGTTAATATTAAACAAAAATATACTACATGACAAGCATAAATACAGATCTATGCACTCCACCTGACTTACAAGGTTCAAATTTTTTTCGAGAATGAGTTCAATATGATACAGTTGATATGATACATCATTTGAAGATGATACAGTTGGAGCTAGTCGAGTTGGGAAGAGTTCAAGGGTCCCAACCTTTAACCCTATTTAGGAGTTCTTTGCACAGATGAGGAGAGACTACCAAGGGGTGAGAACTAACAAACTACGAGGCTTGCACAAGTTTCAACGGAAGATTGGAGAGAGTCTTCAAATGATGTACACTCGAATGCGTTGGTTGATCAATGTTATCAATGGGGTGACAGAGGCACAAGCTGTCCAATATTGATATGGGATATTGGAAAGGGAGTTGAGATGTAGAGTGAGAGATGCTACCTTACTACAGGAGATATCATCTACGTTGGCCATTGTGTTTTGTCTTGCTGAACGTATTGAACTCAACATGCAAGAAGAGAGGGTGGTGATTGTTGGATTCATCAAGGATTCACCAACTTCATCGACTTCTTCACGTTACTAGTCTACAACACAAACCCGGAGTGGTTATGATAGACATGTGGGACAGTCTCAACCATCTGCATCGAGACCATTGCCATCCTTTTGAGGTCAGCAATCAGTTGTTGGGATTGGCTACTGTTTTGCAGTCATGCATAGAAGTACTATGATCTCTGGGCTGACTCTCTTTCAAGTTTACCTCTGATGGCTTTTTGGAAGCTCATCATGAATCTAAAAGGACTTGTTCCCATCCTATGATCATGACCCTAATGCACACTCTTACAAACTCTCAAATTCCAAACTCCATGATGCAAATTCTCACAAAGAGTAAAATATTACTCAATAGGAAAGGATACTTTGATGATCAAAGTCTTCATTGAATCTAGGCTCCAACCCGAACACCACTTCTCCAAAAACCAAGCTTCCCAAAACAAGGTATCTCCAAAACAAAGATCACAAAACTAAGTTCTCCCAAAACTAACTTTAGAGGTGCTTTTCAACCTCTCTATTTCTATTTCTTAGAATCTTACCCTAGTAACTATAAGTAACCACCATGTAACTTTCTCTTACCAAGTTTAATCGAGATATACATCACAAATCCCAATGAAAAGGGTATATGGCAACATGTCATTGGTCCACTTGGATCTTCTCGAAGCCCAACTATGCTCCAATTGACTTTAGAGTATCAAGTCAATCTTGTCCATAGATTTAAGAATCTTCACCAAGTCAAATCAATTAAAACTACTTCAAGTCAAGGAAAGTCAAGATACCTATGTGATGAAATCTGTTCCTTGATTTCTACTTAACAATAAAATAGTTGTTATCATCTACCATACCAAGAGCTAATCTATATTTCCTCCAACTTAACCATAACTAGCTAAACATAGTCATGACTAAGATAGACTTGGTAACAATTTAGATATATTCATATTTCATCCTATATGTACAACCATGTGTCTTACATTTACCCCCAAACCAAGATTTCACTTTGTCCTCGGAGTGAAAGAATCTGATCGTTGATGAAACAGTTTCCACTTGTCGTGATTCACTCGGTCAAAATATCCTCCTTCCAACTCCTTCAAATCGTAAATACAGTTTCTCCACACTTTGTGAACTATGAAAAGACCAAAGTATTTTGGAAGAAATTTCTTTTTTGCTTTTTTATATCTAATGGAGTAGTAAAGTATTACCCAATCATCTTCTTTGAAAGCCTTCATCTTCTTCGTCCCAAATCGATTATCACGATACTTCTTTTGCAATTGTTGAGCCGCTCCACACATACACTGGTCACAACTCGAGCCTCCTCCAACTCCAACAGTTGTTGACGTCTTGATTTGATAGCTTCTGCTTCATTTTTCCTCTTTAACTTCCGTTCGATAGTTAAGAAGGTCATCAAATAAAATTGAATTGAAAGTTTTGACTCGACATAATATACCATAAAGAAAGATGAGTATCATGTTGATGTCTTCCAAGTCATCCGATACTCCCACAAGATAGCATGTAGCCTCTTGTCTCGATTTTGCTTGCTACTGTCCATGTTTGCATCCTTGGCCAACATCATGCAAAGTGTATAGTTGGTTCGCTCAACCAACCCATTAGCATTGGGTTTGTAGGAAGTAGTCACTCGTGCCTTGATGGAGAAATGATCTAACATGGCTTGTACAATGCTTCCAACAAACTCACCACCTCTATTTGATACAATTTCTAGATGACATCCAAATCTAGTTATTTTCATCTCATAGAGAAATCTACCCACTTCTTCTTCACTAGTAGATTTTAGAGATCTAGCTTCTACCCACTTGGTTAGATAATTTGTAACTACCACAATGAACTTATTATCAAGAGGAGTAAGATTCAAGGGTACTACAAAATCTATTCCCCATTTTTCAAAAGGACTTAAAATAGGAACTGATGTCAAAGGAGAAATTTTCATGGATTTTTTAACAAAAGCTTGAAACATATCACAACTCTTGCAAAATTCCACACAATCTTTGAAAATGCCCTTCCAATGATAGCATGCATCTAGGATCTTAAATGCAATTACCTTTCTTGCAAAGTGTCCTCCACATACCAAGCCTTCGCGAAACTCCTCCATGAGTTGAATTGACTCCAATCTTCAAACATGCATATGAGTAATCCATCTGCTCCTTGATGAAACAACACGTCCTCTATGATGTTATAAGGTTCATATCTCTTCACCAATGCATTCCTCTCCCGTGAATGCATGCCTTGGAAAAACTCTCCTTCCGAGATGAAATCCCATATCTCCTTGTATTCCGTTGGTACCTTCGTTATGGTGTCCATCATTAGTAAATCCTCATCTGGAAATGTATCATCCACCGGTTGATCTCCTTCCTCATTGTATGGTTGAAATATCAAATTAGCATTGGCATGCTTCTTATTGGGTCGATCCTCAATGATGTAATCAAACTCCGCTAGTAACAACTTCCATCTGGTTATTCTACCCTGATTGACTATCATCTAACTGACTTAGAGTGCATTTTATAGCAATGTTTGATGCATCCATGTAGAGAATGAAAGGTTTACCCCAATTTGGTTTGGCTAAAAAAGGAGCCGTTACCAACATCTTCTTAAGAAGTTCAAAAGTCACCGTCGCCTCTCCATCCTTGAGGATTAAATCATAATCCGTCCTCTTTTTCATGTAAGCCGTCAAGGCATAAGCTTTGTTGGAGACGAAAAAGATGAACCTTCGATAGGCTCCCATCATACCAAAGAACTGCCTCAACTTGGTCAACGTCATCGGTAAAGGTAAGTAGACAATGCGTTTGACCTTTTTCCGATTCATTGCTATACCATCCTTGGAGATGATGTGCCCTAATAACAGCCTTCTTCACATTCAAAAATGCATTTTTCTTGATTGAGTGAGGCCTTGGCTTTGTCCAAACGTTGTATAATTTTGACCAAATGATCAAAATGATCCTACTTCTTCCCATACACACAAAAATCATCTATGAAATCTCGCACAAACTTCCCAATAAAAGGTTCAAACACTTTGTTTATGAACCTCTGAAAAGTTGCTTGAGCATTACATAGACCAAAGGGCATTACGGTAAAGTCAAAAGTTTCCCATGGCATGGTAAAAGTGGTTTTGAGCTGATCTTCAGGGGCAATTTGAATTTGGTTATAACTACTAAAATCATCTGTAATAGCACGAGTATGCATTACCAAGTCTGAATTCGTATAGATTGATTCGTTTCCAAGGGAATGAGGGATCAAACCACACTAGCAAAGAAGAGAAACATGCATTTAGACATCTTTCCAACTTTGGACTGCAGAGTCCGAAGAGTTACTCACAAAGAAGGCAATCGATTCAACTCAATTCCTTCACATTCTCATCACAATATCAATTTCACAGACAACAACAAGTTGATTTTAATGATTGCTTTACTTTGGAATGGCGATCTCTCTCATTACAAGTTTGCGTCTCGGCGAAATACCCTACAGAGTACTTCTGATAGCTATAAAAAGGCTCAGCTCGTGGACGAATATCCGGATAACTTCACGGATATACGAATCAGTCAACACAATGTCAGCCTGCATAGACCAGCTCCTCGAGTGTTCGTTCTACCCTGACTACAATTTGCAGCCCAACAAATTGGACACTTGCAAAGATGAAAAGCTCCCACCACTTTATTTCCTATGACTATTTATAATGAATGTTCTAACTGCTGCTCCTACACGGATCGCTCTCTTCTAAGTCTTCTACTCTGATCTAAGCCGCTCGATTGCACCTCCGCTGCTTGCGTGAATGCGTCGATTCCTAACTGCATTTCTTGTACATCTGCCGCGATCTCTTGTCGATGAAGAGCCATCGCTTCCTTGAAATCGCGACCCAACACTTTATATATCTCCTTCCTCATGTCCTTTGAGTCGCCGGGATTCTCCATCGCTGCCACCAACTGCTTTAACCACTGCATTTCAACTCGATCACACCGTGTGAACAGATGCTGCGCACATCTGTTAGCGAGGTTCTCTAACTTTGCAGGCGCCTCCATATCCACCTGAATTAGTCTTTGCTTCAGGTCCTGCACCGTCTCCCGAAGTTGGGCATTCTCCTTCTCTACAAAGTGAATCTTCGCACCCGGAATACGACAAATCTCTTCCAAAGGGTCAACCTTTGGTTGATAGCAAGTGGGTGTACAAGTTGAAGGATAATCCAGTGGATGAAGAGAAGAGGATCTTCAAAGCCAGGTCGGTGGCTAAGGACTTCACACAAGACAAAGGTGTGGACTACAACGAAGTATTCTCACCTGTAGCAAAGTATGCTACAATTCGTCTGGTATATGCACTTGCTGCAATATTTGGTCTAGTTATGGATCAGATGGATGTTGTCACGGCTTTTCTATATGAATGTTTGAAGGAAGAAATCTACATGAGACAACCTAGTGACTATGAAAAGAAAGGTCAGGAAAAGTTAGTTAGTAGATTGCTCAAATCTCTATATCGATTGAAGAAAGCTCATAAGCAATGGAATGCAAGATTTGATGAGTTCATGAAAGCACAAGAATTTTCACAGAGTGTGTTTGATCCATGTGTTTACATGAAGAAGGTGAATAATGAGATCTTTAGCCTCATTATTCTAGTACTCTATGTGGATGACATGCTCATTTTGGCAAAGGAACAATCCGATTCGATAGATGCAAGAGGCAACTGAAATCTGCATTCAAGATGAAGGATTTGGGTAAGTCCAAGAGGATATTAGGTATGGATGTTCACAGAGATTTGAAGAAGAGGAAGCTATGGTTAAGTCAGGGTAAATACATTCAGCGTGTGCTTGACAGGTTTAACATGACAGACTCTAAAGGAGTGTGGACTCCTTTGGCGGCACATTTTAAGCTCTCAACAGCTCAATATCCAATTGATGCAACTGAGAGAGAAAAGATGTCGTCAATTCCCTATGACAAGGCAGTGGGCAGCCTCATGTATTTGATGGTGTGCACTAAGCCTGATATTGCTCTAGCTATGGGCAAGGTGAGCAAGTACATGTCAAATCCAGGGAAGGTGCATTGGGAAGTTGTGAAGTGGATTCTCAGGTACCTCAAGAATACTAAGGATTTTGGTTTTTTGTTTGATGGTTTATTGGACAATGCCGAATCCTTGTTGGGTTACGTTGATGCTGACTATGGACAAGATCTGGACAAGAGGAAGTCTACAACTGGGTATGTGTTTACACTTGGAGGTGGATGCGTAAGTTGGAGATCTACTTTACAGAAGTGCATAGCTCAATCAACTATGGAAGCCGAATATGTAGCAAAAGCGGAAGCAGCAAAGGAGGCTATCTGGTTGAATAGACTTATCACTAATATGGGATTAAAACAAGATGTTCTAAATCTCCATTGTGATAGTCAGAGTGCCTTACATCTTGCAGCAAATCAAGTGATGGATAACAGGGTGAAGCACATCGACATTAGATATCACTTTATTAGAGATGCAGTTTTTGATAGGAAGGTTGAGCTAGTCAAGATTGACGGTAAACTCAACCCAGCTGATTCTTTGACCAAAGTTATTTCTTTAGAGAGTTTTAGGAGGCACTATGCTACTATGCAGGTTTTGCACAAGGAGCACTAGTAGAGTTATGCTAGCAATTGTTTGATTCTTGTATATGCTTTACTCCTTCCTAGTTAGACTACGGCTTAGTTCTAGTTAATCCTTGTTTACAGGAGGGTCTATGCATTGGGTCTCCTTCTAGGACTTCCCGCAGAGTATGTATATGGTGACAAGAGTTAGACACCCCAAGACATGAGTCAATGGGGAGATTGATAGGAGTTAACTCAGGTTTTGAGTAACTCTCGTTAGTTTGACTATATTTAGTTAGAGTAGGGCAAGGGCTGGTACTTCTATATAAGAGGGCTGGAAGAAGCTCTCTGCAACACAAATTACGGTTATTTAGTAAAGTGACTCTGTGTGTTCCATGGATGTAGCCTCAGTGAGGTGAACCACAAATTTCTTGTGTCGGCTCTTGATGGCATGTGTGTTTCTCCGTGTATTGTTGTTTCGGACTTGCACCACCGAGGTTCTTCAACCTTAGCAACTCCACCGGAGTACAATCCGCCATCAAGATAAGCGGTCAAATTCTCCCCATTGTCGCACTTCTTCCTGCTGGAACTCCCACGGTTCGACGCTTCGACATTGCAGCTATCTTCTCTTGCTGCGGCCGCTTTGCAAGTTCTTGGCATTGACCTTCTCTCAATAATTTTTCAATCCGCCGCCCAAACACACGCTTAAATTTCCTCGTAATTCACTCGTGTGAACTCCCTAATGGTATTCATGTCTAACCAACATATATTCGGACAAATACCCTCATGAGAACCCAAATATAATACTTTATTCACAAAAACCAAAAAAAATCCTACTTATCCTCAGAACTATGGTCCTACATATGTCCGCCCTTAAATGTGAGCACCCCCGCGAACAACTTCAATCATAATATCTCTTCACTCTCAAGCCATTCACTCGGATAGTAAATATTGCTCCCTCTAAATCCAACAACTGTAATGAACCGTTGTCAAACACTTCTTTGACCACATAGGGCCCCATGCACTAGAGATGCAACTTCCCCGAGAACTTCATGTACCGGCTTGTCGCCAGCTACCACCGAAGTGGTGGGAAGTCCCATGTCAGACTGCTCTTTTTGTTTAGCATGAATCCGTTTTGTCAACTTCTCAGAGTCTTCGCGGTCTTCTTCTAGCTATGGAAGCATCAGCAACCTATGCAGCTGGCTCTCCTCTTCTCCCAACCGATCCTCTACTAGAATACGGTACGAAGGCTCCTCAAATTCTACTGGCGTGATGGATGCATACCATACGTTAAGTAAAACGACGTTTGTTTAGTCGTGATCTTCTTTGCCGTCCAAAATGCCCACAATGCCGCTGGCTCCTTGGTGTCCCAATCATAGATATGACTGACCGTCACCTTATTCATAATCTTACACAACAACCCATTAGATTTCTCAGTCAGACTATTCGCCTTTGGATTGTAAGGTGTGCTTTTACGATGCTTAATTTGGAAATACATGGTGAGTTTCTTGATTAAGTTATTCAAGAAATGAGTTCCCCTATCGCTAACAAGCTCCAAGGGATACCCATATCGACAAATGACTTGGCTAAAGAAGAACTCCGTCACTGTCTTCGCATCATCTCTTCGGGTCGCCACTACTTCAACCATCTTCGTAGCATAGTCCGTCGCTACCAGAATATATCGCTTCCTGGTTCCTCAACAAGCTGGCAAAATCGGCCCCATGAAATCTATCCTCCACTTCTCAAAAGATGCTAGTGGCAGAATAGGTTTCAACGGCCATCGAGTGGTTGGTGTCGGTCTCCCCGTCCGTTAGCATGCATCGTACTTCTGGATAAACTAGTGCACATCCTTGTACATGATCGGCCACCAGTACCCCGCTGCGAGAATCTTCTTCACCGTATTTTGTAGAGTGTAATGGCCTTAGTCACTTCTTCGTGCATGGCTCTAATCACTCTTTGGACTTCGTACGGCTCCAAACATCTCCGAAGTACCTCGGGCGTCCCCATTTTGAACAATATCGCTTTCTCTAGCTGATACGAAGTAGCCTTATGGACGAATACTGTCCTCTGCTCAGGTGTTAGGCCCTTTGGCATCTCTAAGGAATGCAAGTAATGATACAACTCGCAGTATTGAGTCTCCTTGTACTCTACGAGTTGGAACAATTGTTCATCAGGAAAATCGTCATCTATAGTGTTGCTTGGGATATGGGTCTCCAACCTAAACAGGAAATCCGCATTTGTATGATGAATACCATTCTTTGTCTGTACATTGAATACGAATTCCTGCAATAACAACATCCATCGTGCAATTCATCTTGACAAATCCGCTTTCTTGACCAAATACTTAAGCGGGTAATGGTCCACATGGAATACCAATTTGTATCCCATAAGATAGTGCATGAACTTCCTAACAGCATACACCATACCAAGAGCTTCCTTCTCGGTGGTGGAATAATTGCGCTCAGCTACTATGAGCATGCAACTTGCAAAATAAATGGGGTGATCCTTCCCTTGCGCATCACGTTGTCCTAAAACTACTCCTATAGCTATGGAGGACATATCTACATCTACATGGAAAGGCTTCTCCCAATCCGGTGGAACTAATGTTGGCGCATGCACCAATTCTTGCTTCATGCTTTCAAATGTCTGTTAATGAAGCGTCGACCACTCATACTCTGTCTCCTTCTTCAACAAAGCGTCAACGGTGCTGCAATAGTCGCATAAGTCTTGACATACCGTCGGTAGTATCCTGTGTGTCCTAAGAACACCCGAAGTTCCCGTATGTTGCGCTGTGATTCTAGTGCTGCGATGACACTGACCTTGTCCATGTCTACCTTAATACCACGCGCCAAAACTTGGTGTCATAGTAGAATACCCTCCACCATCATGAAGTAGCACTTCTCCGGATGCAAAGCCAATTGGGTTTCCCTACACTTCTGGAAAGTCTGCTCCAAGTGATGCAAATGCTCTGCTCAAGACCCGAATACACAGAAGTCATCTATGAAGATCTCCAGGAACTTCCTCATATAATCCTGAAAGATGTGCGTCATTATCCTCTGAAAGGTAGTAGAGGCATTACACAATCTGAATGGCATTTTGTGATAGGCATAAGTGTCCCAAGCCGTGGTGAAGGTGGTCTTGTCCTATACGTATCGATACCTGGTTATACCCGGAGAACCCATCTAAGAAGTTGTAGCATTCATGACCGGCTACATGATCCAAAATTGCATCGATAAATGGCAAAGGATGATGATTTTTCTTGGTAGCCGCATTCAACTTCCTAAAGTCTTTACATACTCTTATCTTTCTTGAGTTCTTTTTAGGTACAATGACAATTGGGGCAACCCATTCACTGCTCAACACGGGGTAAATAATGCCTGCTTGCAGGTATTTATCAATTTCCTCTTTTACCAACAAGGAGTACTTCGGATTTAACTAGTATTGTCTCTGCCTTACTGGTGCTACCCCCTCTATGAGGTCTATCCGGTGCTCGCCCAATTGACGGGATATGCCTTTCATATCCGCAATCTTCCAAGCGAAGACGTCTTCATAGGCCGTGAGGACTTGAAGCAACCGTGTCAAGGTGGAGTCTCCCAAGGACTTGCTTACTCAAAGAATACAGTTAGGCTTAATACTAATCTCCTTATACGCATTAGGTTCCACCACTCCGTCAGTGTAGCTGGTTCCACTCTGGCCCACACTGATCTGTAATTGCTATTGCTCCTCCTCGGGCAGATCTTCATCCACCTTGTAGCACTCTAAGTCTCTGACGTCCATTAGGGCAGTGGGTTCGGATTCGTCTTCAGAGTCCGACCCGCTAAGGTCAGTGACTCCCGAGTCTGAGGACGTCTCCCCTTGGTACTTTGGGTTGTCCTAGGAAATAGTGACCTTCCGATCACTAGTATCACTGGGATCGAAGAACGTGAGGTTCCGCTTATGCCAATTGGTGGTGATCTTAGCTCCATACAGCCAGGGTCTCCCCAACATGACCTTGTATCCGCTCTCTTCCTGCGGCTTGAGTACAATGTATGTAAGAAGGAACAATGCTCCTCATACTCGGGTAAGAACTCCCCGAAGAATCCCCACCGGCCTTGTCCTTGATTGGTCGGCCAATCTCAGTATTCGTGGAGTGGACTCGTACTGTAAGACCCATGGTTGTACATATAGGATAAAATGTAAGTATATCTAAATTGTGCCTAAGTTTATCTTAGTCATGACTATGTTTAGCTAGTTATGTTTAAGTTGGAGGAAAATATAGAGTAACTTTTGGTGTGGTAGATGAGAACTACTATTTTTTTGTTTAGTAGGAATCAAGGAACAGATTCTATCACATGGGTATCTTGACTCTCCTTGACTTGGACTAGTTTTCATTGGTTGGACTTGATGAAGACCCTTAAATCTAGGGGCGAGATTGACTTGGTACACTAGAAGTCAATTAGGGAGTAGTTGGGCTTCTAGAAGATCCAAGTGGACCAATTGCATATTGCCATGTACCTTTTTCATTGGGGTTTGTGATCTCTACCTCGTTTAAACTTGGTAAGAGAAAATTACATGATGATTACTTATTGTTAGTCGGGTAAGATTCTAAGTAGTATAAATAGAGAGGTTGAGAAGCACCTCTCAAGTAGTTTTCAATGGAAGTTAGTTTTGGGAGAAGATAATGTGGTGATCTTAGTTTTGGGGACCTTGGTTCTGTAAGACCCAGGGTTGTACATATAGGATAAAATGTAAGTATACCTAAATTGTGCCTAAGTTTATCTTAGTCATGACTATGTTTAGTTAGTTATGGTTAAGTTGGAGGAAAATATAGAGTAACTTTTGGTGTGGTAGATGAGAACTACTATTTTTTTGTTTAGTAGGAATCAAGGAATAGATTCCATCACATGGGTATCTTGACTTTCCTTGACTTGGACTAGTTTTCATTGGTTGGACTTGATGAAGACCCTTAAATCTAGGGGCGAGATTGACTTGGTACACTAGAAGTCAATTAGGGAGTAGTTGGGCTTCTAGAAGATTCAAGTGGACCAATTGCATGTTGCCATGTACACTTTTCATTGGGGTTTGTGATCTCTACCTCGTTTAAACTTGGTAAGAGGAAGTTACATGGTGATTACTTGTAGTTACTAGGGTAAGATTCTAAGTAGTATATATAGAGAGGTTGAGAAGCACCTCTCAAGTAGTTTTTCAATGGAAGTTAGTTTTGGGAGAAGATAGTGTGGTGATCTTAGTTTTGGGGAGCTTGGTTCTTGGAGATGTCATGTTCGGAGTGGAACCTTGATTCAATGAAGACTTTGATTACCAAAGTATCCCTTTCCTTTTGAGTGATATCTTACTCTTGGTGATAATGTGCATAATAGAGCTTGGACTTTGAGAGTTTGTGTAAGAGTGAGCAATAGGATCATGGGCAAAGGGTGGGACTAAGTCCTTCTAGATTCATGATGAGCTTCCAAAAAGCCATCAGAGGTAAACCTGAGTGAGAGTCAGCCCGGAGGTCACAGTTCTTGGAGAAGTCATGTTTGGAGTGGAGACTTGATTCAATGAAGACTTTGATTATCCAAAGTATCCCTTCCTTTTGAGTGATATCTTACTCCTGGTGAGAATGTGCATAATGGAGCTTGGACTTTGAGAGTTTGTGTAAGAGTGTGCATTAGGGTCATGGTCATAGGGTGGGACTAAGTCCTTCTAGATTTATGATGAGCTTCTAAAAAGCCATCGGAGGTAAACCTTAGTGAGAGTCAGCCCGGAGGTCACAAACCAGACTAGCACTGTTCAGCAATTGACAGAGAATATGGACAAGTTGTCCAAACAGAAAGCCGAATTGTAGCAGAAGGTTCAAGAGGCGAAGATGGCCTATGCATAGATCTGTTAATATCCCAAGCTCATCGAGTTGATATAGGTCGATCCGTGCCTGATGACTACAGGCCGCAGATCTAGGGTTGTTACGTACCGATGGTACAGATATGTTTAGGGCAAACCTGAGATTAGGGTTTCCCTATACTCACCCTATATATACAAGGGAAGGCGAAGCGTTTCCCATCTCATTCTTGTACACTCTCTCTTGTCCTTTTGGTGTGCTCTCCTCTTCTTGGAGTGATTCCTGAAGAGTCGGTTTCTCAACATGGTATCAGAGCATGGTGCGAGCATTAGTTTTGTAGATTAGACATAGAGGAGTGCTAGAGATCAATGAGGAGTGTGCCTCGGAATTGGAGGCTGTCCCGCTGAAGCGATTAGATTGTTGGGGAACCGTTTCGTGTTTTCTCAGAATCTTCAATCGCGTTTTTGGAGGTCAAGATGATCATTTTCGACCTATTTTTGATTGCCCAACTCCCTTAAGGAAGTTGTCTTGCGCAGAATGGTCGAATTTGGTAGCCATGAAGTTTTTGTGCGATTTGGAGTTGTTGGTGATAGTTATCGCCTTTCCAAAATCTTTGAGGAGCTGTTTGGAGGCCTAAACAAAGTTTTTTAGAGGTTTGAGGGTTTCTACCGAAGCCAAGGCGCAGTTCGAACCTGAACTTCCCTCGCCTCTGTTAGAGCTCATGCCACGAAAAATTTCAGCTCAATCCGAGCTTTCTTCGTCATTTTCGCTTACGTACTGTGCAGGCGCAGAATCGCGAACACATTCGTTCTTCGTCTGCGGGTCAAGACAAGCTTATTTTGCCAGTTTCTGGAGTTTTGCATGTTTCTTGATCAAGGTGCAGAGGGGATATTTTTCCGCCATAGTCACGGAGGTGTTCTTTTTGTTCGTTTTGTGTCTATGCAGGTACTTGCCGTGTTGGGATCGTGATTTCCGCTCGTGACCACAACCATGGCAGAATCCGTGAGCATGATCACTGGAGAGAAACTCAACAAGAACAATTTCCAAATATGGAAATTTCGAAAGAAGACCTTCCTTCAAGGCCATGGGCTAGGGGAGCTTGTGACCGGGGAGGAGAAAGCACCAATCGTGGTTGCTAGTGATCTTCGCAGTGAGCAGACATTGTGTGAGTGGAGAAATCAATCGTATCAAGCCATCCACTACATTGCACTCACGATTTTAGGCTCGATGATTGGTCACATTCAAGACTGTGACACACCCAAGGAAGCTTGGGACGCGTTGTCACATATGTTCCATTTGGGAACAGAAGCTCGGAAGCTACAATTGCTACAGCAATTCAATACGGTCAAGAAGGACTCGATGTGTGCCAGTGACTATGTCAATCACATCAAGCAACTGGCAGATTAGTTAGCATCTGTCAATGTTCAACTTGATCCGACCGTGATTATCGGTGCGATATTGCAAGGACTGCCTGCCGAGTCCAAGCAGTTCATTACGTCAATTTTGACCTGAGAACCTCTTCCAAAGTTCGACGAACTGGTCCCAATGATGTTGGGAGAAGAAGTGCAAATTCTGGGAAGTGCTAGTGCTTCGTCCAGCCCGCAAGAAGGTGTGTTTTTTGCAGGTTCTGGAGGTCGAGGCAGAGGGGCCGGATATGGTGGTGGTAGAGGTCGTGCAAAGAACAAGGCACCGAACCAGCCAGGTGCGCCACCGGCCGGAAAAGGCAAAGTTAACACTGCAACTTGTCACAAGAATGGCCACTATGCCAAAGATTATTACAAACGTCGGAACGATCTGGCGCGGGCCGGGCCAACAGGCCATGTAGCCGCCAAGAACGACTACTCATTGTGACACACCAGAGTTATGATGCTTTCGCACCTGATACAGATTGGATGATTGATTCCGGAGCTACCAGCCACATGACGCCGCATCAAGAATGGTTTGTGTCGCTCGACACTGTGGAGACTCCTCAGTTCATGGTGACTGGAGATGATACGAAGCACGAGATCAAGCATAAGGGTAAAATTCCGCTTGATATTCCAAGATCTAATCTTTCTGGAATCGGAAACGTTTCACATGTTCCTACTCTGACTCAAAATCTGTTATCAATAGGACAGATGGTTTGGATATCCGGTTGCCACTTAAATCCAAAGGATTTTCAAGGGTGCGGTTGGCATTATTCAAACCGTCTGCGCCCCAAGAATCCTTATAAGCAAAGTTTCCAAGTGCGTTTCAACAAAGATGGATGCTTTGTTGAAGACTCCATAGGTACTGTCGTAGCTCGAGGTAGCATGAGTGATAGACTGTTCAAGCTAGATGCTACAGTTAATGTCAGTAAACAGCCAACTCCTGTCATTACAGAAAGTGGCTTTGTAGTATCTAACATAGATATTTGGCACAAGCGAATTGGGCATATGAACTTTCAGAAACTAAAGACTCTTCCAAGTTCAGATCTAGTCACAGGTTTGCCCAACTTCACTTTTGCTGAGCCCACTGCAGTGTGTCCCGCTTGTCAATTCGGCAAGCAAGCTAGACAACCCTTTAAGGGATCAGGTAGGAGAGCGACCAAGCTTCTAGAGCTGGTGCACACAGATGTATGGACTTCTTCTCAACCAAGTTTATCTAGTTTTGAGTACTTCGTGTCCTTCATTGATGATTTCTCTTGCTACACATGGGTTTATTTTCTTAAGAGCAAGAGCTCTTCAGATGTGTTGTCAGCTTTCCAGAATTTTCCACACCTTTGTGGAGAAACAGTATGGACAATCTATCCTTTTTCTACGTTCGGATGGAGGAGGCGAGTTTCTATCTGGAGAATTCATTGCTTACCTACGTAAGCATGGCATACAGCGCCAGAAGACTTGCAGTTATACTCCATAACAGAATGGCATTGCGGAGAGGAAGAATCGTCACATAGCAGAAGCTTCTCGCGCTATGTTGAACGAGAAGAACCTACCTAGACCGTTCTGGACAGAAGTTGTTTCCGTTGCGATGTACTTGATGAATCAAACTCCGACTGCAGCAGTTTGCAACAAGATCCCGATGGAGGTATTCTCAGGCCACAAGCCTGATTACTCATTTCTGAAAGTTTTCGGTTGCATCTGTTATGAACACATTCCGGATGAGAAGCGCAAGAAGCTAGATCCGAAAGCTGAGAAGTGTATTTTCCTTGCATATGCCTTAGATACGAAAGGATATAGATGCTATAATCCTTCCTCTATGCAATTCTATATCAGTAGAGATGTTGTATTTGAAGAGTTGCAATCTTGGTATGCACCTACGATTGTTTCAGTGCGATTTCAGCATGAAGAGCTCTTCCTGCTGAAACTACACCAAGGAGTCCGTCCACTGTACCTTTACAGAGTGGAGTTTCTGGAGTCACATAGTCTAGAGCTGAGTCTACTGTACCTAGAGCTGCTACGGATGAAGTTCATCGAGCACCATCCAGACCGACTCCTAGTCTTGAGGATCATGTTATTTTGCAACATATGATGTCCTCACCACGGATTACCGATATTCATCCGTTGGATGAAGCGTCCCAGAACGACGTTGCTTGTACCTCAGATCCGAAGCAAGAGGAGACAAACAGTACATCTTATACTGCTCTACGTAAATCTGAGAGAGTTCGGCATCCGGTTCAGAGATTTATGCATGGAAGTTTCCTTTCTGATCATCATGCATACATGACTCACGTTCTTGCTGAGCCACAACCGAGTACGCTTGAGGAGGCGATGCACAAAAATGAGTGGATTGAACCATGGAGACAGAACACTTCATCACCAACAAACATGGGAGTTGATGGACTTACCTCAAGGGAAGAAAGCGATTGGTTGCAGATGGGTCTTCAAGGTCAAGCACAACTTTTATTCCAAAAACAAAAAAAAACAGGCTCCAAACCTCTAAGGAGGGTCCTACATGGATGGTTAACACCACTAGAAAGAAAGAGATATCAGCTGAATGTTGCAGATGCCTTAGGTGAGCTAGAGGAGAATGAAGGTAGTAGTGGTTCGACCCAAAGTCTAGGACCCAATGGAGGAGAGAGCTTGCAGTCGCCTGCAGAGGAGAACAAGGAGGAGCTGCCTTAGAAGGAGTTAGATAAAGTGATGCGGGATATTGAGGAGACCGTATTTGGATGGGACGACTCAGTAGGGACCACATGAAAGAGAAGTCTCAGTGTGGAAGAAGTACATGAACCCATCAGCAGGAAGAGGAAGTTGAAGGAGATTATTCATCCAATAAGTCTTGTATCAAATGCGTTGCGGCCTGAGGTAAAAGCGTCGAAGGTAAATGGAGAAAAACCAATTTCTTCGGTGTTACAGTTAGCGCAGAAACAAGAGAATGTAATAGTTCTAGTTCTAATGGAACTGAACCAGATGGGGATCAATTACATCCAAGGATGAAATCCGCAAGAAGACAATTACATGGACCTGATTCAGGTAATGAACCACACAGTTCAAGGATGGAAGTTCCATACGCAGACAATCAAATAGTTGACAGAATCTGTGGAGCGGCTAGAGAAACAAAAATAGGTCTGCTTCGATGTTGTGGCTTCCTTCCTTGGAGAAACTTTTAAAATCTTATCAAATAAAGAAGCTCCAACTATATCATATGTGATCAAAATAGAAGATGAACTTGCCCCATTGAACATTGTTTCAAAAGTAATATGATTGTACTTAGGAGATCAATACTTGTAATGACACAGTAATCTGAATATGAGCAGAACGGTAGTCTTATGATTCGTTCCCAAGGGAATAAGGGATCCGAATAAGCTTTCAAGGAAGTGAATGTGAATTTAGATGTCTTTAGGAACTCTTGATCTCATAGTCCGAAGAGTGTGATGGTAGAATTGTCACAATTTCTATTCCAACATTCCCATCCAAATAAAGACACACGCACACAAGTGACACCAATGCACAATCGTTCCTTGAATCAATACAATCACCGTTTACTGAATGATGGGGATCTCTTCATTACAAGCTGGAGTCGAGGCTTTGCTCTTAGCAAAGTACTTCTGGGCAATTCTACACAATGCTTGCTCTTGGGCGAACGTCTGGGTATCTTTACAGGCGTCAGACACCAATCGAGGCCAACAACATGATAATCACACCAGCTTCCTGAAGCTCATTCTATCTTGACTACAATTGTGGCTCAATCAATTGAACACTTGCAATGAAAAAAAATCCCACCACTTTATTCCTATGACTATTTATAATGAATTTTCTAACTTCTACTTCCAACCTCTACCTACACGGATCGCTCTCTCCTAAGTCTTCTCTGCCTATCTAAGCCGCTCGATCGCACCTCCACTTTTTGTGTGAAGGCGTCGATTCCTAACTGCATCTCTTAGACATCGGCTGCGATCTCCTGTTGATGAAGAGCCATGGCTTCACGGAAATCTCGACCCAAGACTTTGTACATTTCCTTCCTTCGATCCTTCAAATCTCCCGGATTCTCCATTGCGGCCACCAACTGCTCCAATTATTACGTCTCTACTCTATCACACCGAGTGAACAGATGTTGCGCACACTTGTTGGCAAGGGTCTCCAACCTCGCAGACGTCTCCATGTCCATCTGATTTAATCGTCTCTTCAGATCATGCACTGTTTCCCAAAGATGGGAGTTCTCCTTCTCCACAAAGTGGATTTCTGCTTTGTCTGCCACGAATATGGAAAATCTCTTCGTACGTCTTCTTTGCCTCCTCAACCTTCTGCTCCAATTCGACTTTCTGTTTGGACAACTTGTCCACATTCTTTGTCAATTCCCGAACAGTGACAATCTAGTCCTATTTCCCCAAAGCGAGCCGATTCATCAACTGGACCAAACATTCATGTCATCTTGCACAAATTCTTAAGTTATGGGAACTAAAATTTTCTGTAGTTGATGGTAACTACGAATATAAAATATTTTCCAATATTTTTCTGACCATGGTTCCCACAAAGTTGATTAGTCTAGATTAAGTTCGGGTTAAGTGTAGATTATCTAGCAATAATTTGAACACAATAACTTTAATTTGCCCATGGTGAGTAACACCATCTTCAAATGAATCAGAATGCCATAAAAAAAATTATTATTATTATTTTCATTCACCATCAAATTTTGAAATTTTGTAGAAAATTTTGAATAAAGTGTTGTAGATATCACTTTTCAGTTTTCTTGATCTTGTTTACATGGGGATTCCACCTCATCCATCAAAACAAGTGTTTTTCAGAAATTTGCACTTGCAAAAAAATCAAAAAAATCATATTTCTTATCAATTTCTACAATATGACAAAATAGTCTCTCATGTATCATTTTTTTCATCCACGTAAAAAATAGGAGGTCGGTCACATTATCCATATAGTTCATCACTCTATTAATTAGAGAATTTGAGTTCTTTAAAAACATCCAAAATTCAAATTTATCACAAAGATTTCAGACAATTTGAGGATGAAGAGGAAATTATATGAGTAACCAACATTCCATACATCTTAAATATATGTAATTTCAAAGTAATTTTTTTATATATGATTGGATATATTTTTTAAAATTTGGTTTAAAATTTGATGATATGTATGATGTGGCCAATGGTAGGGTACAAAAATCCTTAGGAGTGAATCATGTTGTTGTACATTTTTTCGTGATGATATTTTTACTCTTACTTATAGTATTTTTCTTATAGCATTTGGTGGGATTTATGTTTGACATGTGTTGCTTTAACTAAATTATTTCACATGTCTTCTACAACTTTACTGGAACTTTGATGGAACTTTAGACTATCTTTGGGGTAACACATATTAGAATTTGAACTAGATTAATTTCTATATTTTTTATTTTTCATGTAAAATTAAGGTATTTTGTAGACTTCAAGTCATAAACCCATATTTTCTCATATATTACAAAAATAATTGTTTTCAAAGGAATGAACTAAGCTTTTTTTTACAAGGTTAATATGTATTTTTTTATAATTGTGATAAGTTAGATATTTGGTGTTATTTTATTAATTGATGGATAATTTCATAAAAATACTTTACACACATGAAATGTGACTAGAACTAAATTTCTTCATTCTCAGATGAGATGGATCATGTGTGTTATTTATTACAATTTTATTTCAAAAACTGTATTTTTTAAAATCTATGTTAAATGTAATCATTTGTTATGTCATGCATGTTGAATAAAAATTCTTTTTTGAGATGCATTCAAAACCAAATTTCACAATAGTACAATGTTACTTGTTTCTTTAGGTAGTTAAGATTATCAGGTGTTTTACATAGAGTTTTATTTAATTATTATTTTTTTCATATAAGGATTAAAATTAAATTTACAATAATTAAATATTTAAATTATGAATTATTTTATAAATTTTGTGAAATTTTAAATTTTTTAATGCTTATATTTTGATGAATGTTCATTTAAAAATATTTTAAAGTACTTGTTTATTAAAACTGATCATTTATAAATTCTGAATTTGAACAACATGTCAAAGTTTGCACATATTTAGATTTAAAATAAATAAATTATATCAAATAAATATACATATATAAAAATATTTTAAAATTTGTAAATAGTTTTGGGCTTAAATAAGACTTAATAATTAATTATTGGACAGGTGATGATGAATAATATCACCTTGTTATTCACATTTTAGCTTGTATTCATTGTGCATGCAACATCATATTTAATTATTTTTTAAAAGATTATATTTAATGATATAATTTTATAATAAAATAAAAATTAACAGAAGTTAAATAATTTATTTAGAAAAGAAGTGTAAAAAATATTTTTTATTTTTTTTTTTTTATTTTTTATTATTAATATATATAAAATTTAAAGTTTTTGACATAAATATATATATGTGAATTATTATCTTATATGACATAAATAAAACATGCAATTAAAATTTTTTATATTTGATTTACGATGAAGTCAAAAGATCTTGTATTAAAAAATTTGAAATTTTTAATCATAATCGTATTTCATGTAGATAAAATTTTTCAAAATACTATTAGAAGTTTATGTATATAAAAGAATCAGATTTTAATGTAACGAGATTTTTTAAAATCTTCTTAAATTTTAACAATTTTAAATTTTTATTTTTTATTTTCTATCTCATTTAATTTTTAATTTTTAATTTTTTTAATTAAATGAATATTAAAAAAAATTCATGTCAAAAAAATAATAAACCATAAAATTCCAAGAAAATTAAATTTTTTTCATTAATCTCAAATCTCATACCAATAAAAATTTTATAAAATAAATTTATTTTTATTAGCCATAAAAATAATAAAATTTTTTAATATCCTCAATTTTTTAATTCTTAATTCAGTTCTTAATTCTTCAAAATTTCAAAAAAATATTCATGATACAAAAAGAATAGTCAAAAATCTTACAGAGATGAACATATGACCACAATACTTATGAAATCTCATAACATTTATTCTCATCAACCTTTTAAACCCTGTCAATAAAATTAGCAATATAATTTCTTGAAATTGCATGTTTTTATACATATTCCACGCAACATACATTCTTAATATTATATTATCATTTGAATCAATTTTTTATGAACTCTAAACCCTTAATTTTGTTATACATGTTAATATACAAGACTTAGATTCAGTATTTATTTCTAATTCTATACGTAAGACTTACTTTAGCCAGCATTGATGTGATCTGTGTAACGAATAAAAAGAAAAATTGTCAATGTTTTTCAACAAAAGATATCTACTATCTGTTAGGGCTTTCTATACCTTAACTCTCGAACCAATTAGGGATAAGCGGCCCTAAGGGCTTCAAATATTTCAAGGACCTGCTGATCTACAAGCCTTGTGCGTTATTTTATTTCGTATAGGCTTGTGCATCCAAATGACAAAAGACCCGCAGTGCAGTCATTGTTCCACCAAGAAAAAAAATGTGACAAAACAGGAAAAATTTGACAAGTCACTGGAAATGACATTCGTTTTTCCTTTGAAAAAAAAGGAATTATTTTTTTTCTCTAAATGATTTTTAATTCATTAAATTTTTTTTCTAAATTTTGAAATATCAAGTGAAATTATTAATTTTTTAAATGATCAAGAAGATCTAAGGTCTAATCTTATTCTTGAATACAACAAAATAGAAAAAAAATAGTTTGAGAACGAAAACATAAATTAAAAAATGATTTCTTTAAATATATCAGAATTTTTATATTTTTATACAATTTTATATAATCAAGACCTTAAAAGGTTTAATCAAATCAATATAATTATCCAAAAAAGTTTTTTGATCATATCATAAAATCATCAATCATAAATTTTGATTCATAATATTTATTAAAGATAAATTTTGTATCCAAAATAATATAAACATATATGTTTCATAGATATATTTTTTGTAAATCAACAATTTTTTAGCTTAAAATCAACAGATTTTAATTAAAAAAGTTAAAAATTAAAATTAAAATCTTTTTTTTCGTTTTAAAAATATATAATTATGTTCATGAACATTTTAAAAATTATTTTTAAATGTGTAGACCTACAGAAATCCCTATGTAGACCAAGAATTTTAACTTGATCTTAAATCTTAGGATGAAAATTCATGTATAATAAAGATGATAACAAAATAAAAAAATTTGGATGATTTTAAATACATTATCAAAAAAGATATTAAAAAATAGCAACTTTTATTATGATTTTTTTAAATGATTAAATTTACTTTATTTTTATTTTCAAAAAATTATATTATGATTGAAAAATATTCCTAAATTTAATATTATAATAAATTTTTTTTTACATTAGTAGACATAATTTCATTTGATTTCAAATAAAATTCATACCAAATCATTATTAAGTGATGTATAATTTTTAAACATATCAAACATTATAATTGTTAGAAATATTTGATTGAGAAGCTAACACAATAAATATATAAAATTTGTAGATAGTAAATATCAATTTGCGAATTATTTTTGCAAGTTATGTTTCTGCATTGAATGTCAGGGTTTTGGATGACACACGTCCACAACCCTCACATTCAATGCAAATGCATGATTTGTTGGAATCGAAAAAGAAATGAGACTGTGTTGACTTCAGACAAGAAAATGACCCAAACTTAACGGATTCGAAAATTATTTAAAATTTATTTAATAGAAAAAATTAAATACAAGAAAAATTTTAGTCAATTTTACATACTCCTAAGAAATGACAATTTAACAAATTTAGCCAAAAGATAAAAATAATAACTTTTAAACTTTTTGAGGATTAACAAAATAAATAATGTTAAAATCTATTGCTATATATACTATTTTTGCTGTAGACACATAGATCTATTGCTGTATATACTAAATATTAATCTCATCTTGAGTGATATGCGACATAATCAGGTAATGGGATCATATGTTGCAAGTTGGGATAAATCCTTTCAGATTTTAAATTTTTATCAAAGTGATCCGCATTGAATTTACATGTCTCTTTTTTTTTCTCTTGTGTATGTGTTGATTCAATTTGTAACAAGATGTAGATTTAAAATATTTTTTTATTTAACAATGAAATTTTAAATGATATACTTATAAATACATATAAAATGAAAAATTATACAATATTTTTATTTTTTGAATAATTTCCATAAAATTTTAATCTAATTGAAGCATATGTGTATAACCACCATTTAATCAAACTAGAGGAATGATTTTTTATCTCTTGTATTTGCATTTTTATTTTTATTTTAAATGAAATAATTTTTAATTTTTAATTATTATAAATATGTAATTAGATAGATTTAATCTTTTTTAATTATTGCATCATATATATGCATCATATCTTTGTTTAATTTGAAATAAAATTGATATTTTTTGCACACATTATTTTAATAAAAAGGTTATGTTTTCAAGATTAAGTGATCTATGCACATATATTTAATTTTTATAGATAAATAAAAACAAAAAATCCAAAGTACAAAAATACCTTGAAATTTAAAATTTAGTCATCAATCAATTTCATTATCCCAATTTAGGCATATCATTGATCTACTTATCTTCTAAGTATGAATTTTTCAATACTCAATAAGTTTGTGATTGGTATAATTTAGATTCATCTTTTTTTTAAAATTTAGTCATAAAGGTGGATTCTTTTGTGGGTGAATCTTTCCACGAGGATGTAATAATGCATTGTAAGATTGAGCGGAATGTGTTGGTAAGCAGACTAGTTAAGATGTTATTGAGTCTAAGATAGATGTATAAAATCATATTGAAGAGCATTTTAATGGAGACTCGCTAGTTTCATACAAAGGTAATCTAGAAGAATTTATATATGGATACGTTTTGAAGATTACAATATCAAGAACCAAGTTTGAAGTGACTATATCAAGTAAGGTCAGGAACTGGGATACAAACCGAGGAGACACGTATCTGCTATATGAATTGTTTGAGATTCTACATTATTCATATATTACATGGTTTAAAGGTTACCATCTTTTCCATTATGTTCAGTTAAATCAAATGGCCACTATCTTGCTCTGGATGACTATGGACATAACGCGGTGGAATTAAGGAGTTTCAACATGTGGAAATAAATCCTTCAAAGTATCAAGTAATATAGCAAAGACCCTATCAAGTCTTACAGGGATATAACCAAAGGGGGTAAGATGGGGCTAGCACGGGGCTTCAACATGTGGAAAGTAGCTGCCGAGAGTGTGATATACTGTAACCTACAATGGATGAGCGCGATATCAAACGCTGCCTTTGCTATTAGATGTGCTGTATTGGCCGGTGCGCATGACTTTGTCAAATAATCTGTTTATTGCGTTTGTGATGTTTATCGCTCACATTCTACTCATTCGAAACGAACATCAAATCCCATGGATGGTATTTGAAATTGTTCCCTTGCTTGCACTTATCTTGACTCTACGATCTTTAACCCCTTTAACATTTATATTTCAAGGTATCATCACAGATAACGTACGGCAGGTAAGCTAAAATTTCATCATACACAACTTTGAACTTTATTTGAAGATTGGTGACGTTGGAAACCAGATAGTGTGAAGAAAAACGAAATTTTACGCTGTTCGAAAATTGGAGACTGTCTAGAGATTCGTAGTCATTGCATGTATTGAATCTTACCGGCTCTCTAAGGGAGGAAAGGAATGGATTCAAAATTCAAATGTTCATATGGGATCAAATTTTCGAGGTAAAGTTTATACCCGTTCTTGTCTGATGTGGCAAATGCACGTGCAAATTGGGAAACCTCCTCTGTATACGTTATCATTGAGTCAAGCGATCTAATGTTTATAGGGGTTATACGAGCTGTTCATCATGTTTCCACAAGTTTATGGTGATAATTTGAATCCAAGGAGCACCATAATTACCTTGCCCAGTTTCTTTGAATCCTGTCACTGCTTCTCGCGCTCGAGTCATCGATCAACTTCCATTGTAGCAGCGGAAGTTGATCAGCAAGACGTGCTTGTACTCTTCGGATTCTTGCTCTTCCTAACCTTAAGACGCGGTGATCGGTCTATAGACGAGCGGAACTCCAATATCTGATAGGATGCTTGGAAAGCTCAAGTCTGTTGGTCACATGCGCACCACAGCTCTTGGTTTTACACAAGAGCATCCGGTGCCTCAAAATCGTGTATTTCCACGTTGCCCATCGCTACCCATCGCTACATCGGCGAGCATTATTACTTAGTCATCGTAAACGCCGATAGTTTCCTATAAAGATTCAGGACGGCTTTGACAAACTTCATTAAGTTAACGAAATTTGGCATTTGAAACATACCATTAAGAGGAAAAGAACATGATAATGCTATATTTCAATACCCAGATTTCGTTATTAAGTAATTCCAAACTCCATAGCACAATTGTGATATATATTTATTTATTTATTTATATTTATTATTTTTTCTCGTGGGTCAATAACAAGATGATTGATTCGGGAGAAAACATTAACATTGTTTTGTGATAGTTTTTTCTCTTCTGCTGGGATGCTTTTTCTCGAGCATCTATTTCCAGAAGCTTAGATCTTTGGTGGCCCTGAATAAAACACATAGTACACAGCGGGCAAAGTCATGTGAGTCTAGAACCAGTTATGCCTCCATGTAACTAGCACTCGTGATCATTTTGATCCGGACAGCAATAAGTAATGTACAACCGTGGGCTTCTTAATATCATGTTTTTGAAACTGGATCACAGCGGCGCTACGTTACCATGATCGAGTGTAAAGTAACTATCCAATCTCCATAACAGAAAACCGTGGATCCGATAGCTGAAAACACCCGATGATGAGAAATGCACAAAGTGACTCGTTTGTAACGAGTTTGATTATTCCTCTTGAATCAGTAATTACTAACATGAAATCTGTTGATCTGGACACTGCTATAGTCTCGCGTCCATGGTACACAAAGTCGTTTGAAGCCACACTAAACTTTCACCATACAATGTCATGGCATCCCCTAGTTAAAACTATAGATTTACCGAGATCCACGTGTTTGGCGAAAATGGCGTAGAGAATGAGTTGGAGCAGACAAAAATCACCCCCGAAGCGTTTGGTATCTGTAAATTATTCATGATCATTAAAAACAACGTAGGCAATTAGCTAAGCAAGCATGACACTTTGTATCCATATTGGAATATCATAATGTAACGCTTGTTTTTACTGATACTGATAATGTGCATGGCGTCTTCTAAATTGTACCATGAGGTTGCAAATGCTGTCTCTTTTTCAAATGCTACTGGAAACGCTTCTAAGGCAGCTTAGAGAAGCAACATGTCATAAGTAATTTCATACCGTGATATATAAGTTGAGGGGATGTTGGATTAAGCCGTAAACCATCCACATGATCCCGTTCACCAGTATGAAGATAGACATAGGTAGAGGCATTTACTCCACTGACCTCGTCACGACGACTAATCGCTGCGTCACGTAATTCATACATTTACAACATTCTATAAATGAGATTCGTTCCACATTATGGAATTAGAGAAAGGACTGAACGCCATAGCCATCTGGACTTCTTTTGGCTGATTATTGTTCTTACCATTGCTAAAAGAGGAGAAACGTGCATACACACTCCAGCAATTGCACACAAAACACCAGTAATAGTTTCTCTTGTGTGCATATGGTCATCATGGACACCGTAGATGTTAGCAATGGTCACTGCTACTAATATCGCAACAGCCGCACTCATCAAGCCCGCAACGATTATCTGCAGGTCACCGAACGAATAACCTCAAAATGCATGTGATAAATGGTTGCTACCGACAAGGAAACCAGATTGAAAGTTATGCACTATAGCTTCCGACAAAGCAGCTCACTCGTTTTCTTCTGCTGGCGTAGTTGAAGTATACACATAAATAAAGTATCTCGAGGAAAACCCTGATTACATTGATGATTATAATGAGTACTGCCTTATGCACCATTGGTGATCCATATATCAACCAAAGAGCACAACTGAAAAAAGTAGCTATGTACGGGTATGCAGTATATTCTCTGCTTGATTTCGTTTTGTATATTGTCCAGGAATGGGCCGCGGCAGATGTCTCCAATTTTACCTGATTATGGACATTTCGAAGAGATTGCATTCTTACTCTGGAAAGTATTGCCTCCATACAGAGTGAAGTACGAACAGACAAATACCACTCGAGCAAGGAAGTTGATGACAATAATGCCGCAGAAAATGCTGCAGAGATAGCAGAGGACACTATGCAGGGAGTGGCTCGTGAAGGCTCTAGTAGAGATCAAGGGCACCATCTCCAGGTAGTGTAAAATGTGGATACAGAAGAGAGGGTTTTGCAGACTGAGTTGAGTGCCGACAACAAATGATGTTACAAAATTGTGTTTAAGAGAGAACACAGCTGCTCGTGCTTCGTTTGTGGGCTCAAATGTGGGCAACGTCGATGTGTCAGGACAAGGGCAGCGGCATTGTACTCGAGGCTGTCACGGACTCCGCGAGTCAGGCAGCACAAACGATGCGGAGTAATTTGATGAAAGCTGGAAACTTTGTCGCGGGAAGCGGTGCTAACGTCACGGAAGATTCTCAAAGTTCCGAAAGCACAGGGACGTTGGAACGACAGGATGATCCTGCTGGGACGGTGAAATTAGAAGGGGATATGGGGGCAGAAGATCAAACAGAAGTGGACAGGGATAGTAACAACGCTGCGGAAAATGCCGCAGAGATGGAAAGAGAAACTTTAACTGGACTCGCCAACGCCAGACCAAAGGAGCGAGGAGAAGATACCACGGCCCAGGCTGAAGAATTCGGCCATGATTTTGGGGATCAAGCCAGGCACTTCCAGGTATGGTGATGAATGATTTCTTATTTACCGTTATTGACATTGATGTCGATGGAAACGAAAAGGCAGTGTCAGCATCTCTCTATCAATGATGATATGTTTTTATTTTAGGACTCAGGACCGCTTTGATGCACCGTTTCTTTTACTTCGTATAAGGTCCCTCGATATAGCTAGTGTTGATACAACTAGCGTGTGAGTTGGAAATAAAGAATTATGTTTTCTCTGGTTCCAACTCACACATTAGCTATACCAACGTCATAGCGACAAGCCGATTGGAGAATTTCTAAGTTGGTAACACAACCGCCGCCCACGTTCAAATTTAAAGTCAGCGAAGACGACTCAAAAGCTAATGACCTGTCTTCGCTAATTTCGGCTGGATCTCGAGAGAGATCTCGTACTAGAACTACTACCGCTTCCAATTTCTATGACAATTGCAACACCCACAGGGTTATAATACAGATTGGTCCATTACTCAAAATACAAAGATAATCTTCCTTGGACCACACTCAAATCTGCAGAAGCCGAACCCATAATCTTGTGTGTGTTCTTATGGATCGAGGTCACTGGGTAATCAAACTGATATGCCCATTACTTATATTAACAACGAAAGTTTTGCCTAGCCACACTGATACTGAACCCATAATCTTGTGTGTATTAAATTGATCGTAGTGACTGGGTTATCATACACAAGTGCATTGAGAGACATTAGCTGGTTGAACTAGATTCAATATTATTTTCAAAATCTAATCAATGAATGTCATATCAACAAATGAAACTCTATTGTAATCTAATTTATTATAATTTCTGAGTAAAATTTGATAATATATTTTTTATTGTAAATTACATCTCTATCACTGGTACCCTATCTTTGTTTATCTCAAATTATTTTCCCAGTATTTAATCAGGAGTTCAAAAATGTTAATTTCAATAGTTTACTTTTTTTACTGATCCTTAGAGTACTTGTTCGGAGATGTCCTACTAGACACATCTTGCAGATACCAAAATGCAAATATGAACTTATGAACCTGTTTCACCCTGAATTTAAAAATTACTCATTTCCATTATACTATAAAAATGTAGATTGGCATTTGCTTGCATGTCCCGTGAAATCCTAGCAGTCCAAGTGAATACCATGCCAAACGTAGTCAGATACACACTGGGTGATTTAATTTATTTATAAAACTCACCATAATACTGTCATTACTAGGCATTGGTTCTTCAAACTACAGCTATAAAACATATTTAAAAAAAGTAGCAGTGCAAGGGGTTTCATAATGTTCGAGATAACTAACTAGGTATTCAAAGGGGGTCTCGTTAATTTCTATTTTTTCTTTAGTGGTTGATTAATGCTTTAGGGTTAATAAGTGGTCCAACCAGGTTCATTTTTAATTAACTAAAAATATTAAATTATTTTAAAAGGTATATTATTCAGAAATAAAATAGTATGATATGATGGATACTGGGGAGGATTGACCTCAACGGTAGCAATTGTCAATCTGAAACAAACTGCATGGCATTGTGAGCAATTTGCTTTTATGTTATTTATTCTAAAAAGTCTAACAGCCTCATGGATGGAATAATTGAGTACTTCTCATGGTGTACCTTTTGAATATTTTAACCCTTGGAGAGTCATTTTTAGCAGCTGGAAAGAGCTAACCACTATTCTTTTATTCCATGAGGGAATAAAAGAATTATGATTCCAAAAAATAATATATATATACAAAGCGACCGTTACCAAAAAGTATGAAAAAAGTAAAGACAAAGCTAACTTTCTCGTGATATTTAACATATCTTCTATGACTTAAAGTATTACTTCAATTGCTTTCCAAGAATTCCCCCAAGAAAGTATAATAACAAAAGGGATGGGAAGATCCCATCAAATCTTACAAGGATAGAACCAAACCGGTAACATGGGGCTAGGCTCCAATAGTATCACACTGGAAAATATGTCATACAGCACCTAAGATATCTAAACTATCCAAGTCAAAAGGTCTACAAACAACATGAGCATCCGAAGAAGCATTACCTAACGTGATTGCTCTCCTATGGATTGCACCAGCTAGTGCTCTCTGTAGAGCAATGGAAACACGTTGCCTAAAATAGGCTATACAGTAAGCTAAAGAGAATGATACCCCATGTCGCCTAGTATGGTAGGCTCTCGCACATTCCCTCGTGAACATGTCGAAATCAGTGTCCATAGCTCCATATAACTCCAAAGCTAGAGGAACAAAGAGGTGACCTCTCTGCATATCTCTATACTTGGAGACCTTGGCTGCTGCCGCTCCACTCGCCGCCCATCCTGGAGGATGGGTGATACCCCCTCTGAAACTGTATCTCTAGTAGATCTGTAACCACCACATCAGCCACAGTGACATGGACCTTTGTGTTCATCTTCTAGGTTACATATAGCTATTTAAATAATAATTATTGAAATAGGAACACACATCATTGGCTATTCTTACTTGATAATTTGATAGCTCTCCTTGAACGTGAAATTTATATGCTTCTTTCAAAATAGTACGAGATTGTGTTTTGTTAGATACGTTTATACATTGCAGGAATTTAGGTGGATAGTAAACGTTTCTCATCATATTGATCGTGGAGTAGCTAGTTACTGGTTACAATTAGTAATAGTTAATAGTCACTTCATATTATTTTTTTAAGTCTGAAGATTTACGGCACATTGAGCTTGTTCAACGATTATTTTCAGTAGTGCAAGAGAGACCATCTACAGGTGGCTGCGGCTGATTCTGAGGTGAGTGGATAAATGTCAAAGAGGATAAAGGGTAAAGCGGTGTGTCACCGGCCAGTTGATCCTAATTTTACAAATTTAAAGAGAAGAAAAACCAACAGGCGGTTACGGATAAACGGATACGGGGAGAGATTTTAACATTATACACAAATATAGATGAACTAATCACATGCGTAAGCGTATGACGTCACACTATATCAAACTACGGGATATTGCAACCACCTTCTTATGAATTGACATAGACAGTCAACAGATTGACATTTGTAAGAAAACTGGTTGTTCACAGTCTCTCCGTGTCTTGTTTCAGCAACAAAGGACAATAGCCTCGGCAGTTTATATATGTCAACTGCTAATATATCTGCTAATTGACCCGTCGATGAGCTACTTTCTCGGGTTTGCTTCTGGAGCATTGCGTCTTTCAGTGCGCTATTCTCATTTGCTGGTTTTGTACTTTTTTACTTAATAGCGTGCTAAATTCGATGTTTGGTCAGATGAATGGAGAGACTGCTATATAGTAGATTATTTGATTGCGAGATGCTTTCGCAATGAAGATGACGAGAGATAGTTCACTTGAGTAAAATTCTCAATATGAGCTTTAACCTTCACAGCCACACAATAACCAAGAGCAGTTTCAAAGATGCATCCAAGGGATCGTATTTTGTATGAGACTTCATATTCATTTAGTATCAACGTATACAATGCATTCATTCAATATGAGAGTATGAGTCGAGTATTTTGAATGAGTTCCTTTATTGTCAACCACTGAACATTTTCTTCGGAATTTGCCAGTATGATCTCTTTGCAGATGAGGCATTAAAGGGATCGAAATTGCAAAAGCCTTTCCTACAAAGTATCACTAGCAGTCTGACATTTTTCTCTCCACTCGTCTTCACTCTGCTCCTGACAAAGAAGAAACGCACTGCAAAGTTTACCGAAGCAAAACTACTCTCAACCTGTCACTTGACTGTCACGGATTCATGCCAATTGAATCCTTATTAGCTGACACGGGATGTGAGAATCGAAGAAGCGGGATGAAACCGAGATGATATCTTACCAGCCTTCACAAAACGAGACGGGCTGTACACCTGTACCTGGAAACCGATGTTCCAGCTAGTGCTAAACTTCTGCATGGTTGCCAAAGTGAGCTGTACCCACGGATATCACATTTGGAGGCACTCCCTTCGAATTCTCATCATTTTCCCTGGGGGTTCTTTTCGTATTTCCACAGAAGCATGCGTACAGAGTGAGTTGGCCAACAGCGAAAAATACTCCGAGGGCATTTGGGATCTGCACGAAAATGCATGAAGAAGATGAGGAAAACGAAGGACTTGAGAACGTAGGGCATGAGCATCAAGCTGAAATTCGGAATGGTTGAAGTTGATTCACTCGTACCGTGATGTACAAGTCGTGGCCTATCAAAGCGTAAGTGGTCCATATTATACCGTTGAGAAGATTAAACACTGACAGAGGTAAGGGCATGAACTCGGTTGATTTGGTTGATATGACAGTTTTCTGGAAACACAGCGCGCAATACAGCAGGCGACTCAGTTCGAAGTAATTGACGTAATTAAATCTTGAGGCAAAGATCCAGAAATGTTTTGTTCAGTTCTTACGTACCATGATTGTCAACGGGGACACGTACATAGACGTTCCAATAATCACACACAGAATACCAACGACGGTTTGTCTTTTATGGTGGTGATGGATACCCAGCATGTTAATGAGCACCACCACAAGGAAGAAAAGAAGAACAGACGCCATCATGAGCAGTGCATTCCTCTGCAGGTCACGGAACCAGTATGTCAGGACGCATGCTTCATGTCAAATATACTTAGTCTTAACTACCTTGGGAACGAAGCAAATAATCATAACGACCGCCTCTGTTGGAACACAGAATCCTACCCTCGTTCGTCTATCCTTCGAATAAACCAAGTATGTAAAGAGATAGACAAATTCGATGAAGGCGCCAGCACCGTTGATAGTAACAACAAGGACTCCCCACTTAACAAAAGGAGATCCATACAACAACCAGAGAAAACAATTGAGCAGAGTCGCGACGTAGGGGACTGCAGAGTACTCCTCCGTGGAACGTAGCTTAAAAATCCTCACAAACGTGGGTCTGCAAAGAGTTCAATAAAAACATGGGCTTTAAAATAAGATGAAAATTGCCTCTTCCTCTTCCGGGTCCAAAGCTTCCAAAATTCCGAATTCAGAATATGCTTGACTTGCATGCACGTGTAATAAAATCTCACTTACACAGGAGACAAGAACAAACAGATCGAAGTTATGTTTCCAATGACTCCCACGACGAACTGGGCAGTCGACATCTTCGCACTCTGACTGAACGACGAATGAAAAAGGATTCAGGACCGTGAAGCAAAGGAATCAGAGGGACGTGAAGCGAAACACTTCAGACTCTCAGAAACCAACTGAGTGTAGTACACCATAAATGATCCTTCCCTATTATATATACTGTCGATCCAGATCCGGGACTTTCTCGATCGCTGCCAGACTACCTGATGGAGAAAGCGGTCCAATAGCGCAGCACCCAATAAATGGGAGCCCAGTGGGTCAAAGAAAACGATTTGCCAAATTCCGAGGCCTGTTTCAGGTTTTCTGACAGCGTCATCCAAAAATGGCTTCATTAATGGCCTAATACCCTTCAAGTACCGCTGCGAGCAGCTGCATGCCGGTCCAAAACGGAAGCGGCCACTTTCTTGCATGAAATTGCGGGACCACTTTGACAAAATTGAGCGAAATGCCCCCAAATCACCGCCTCCTCTTGAACCTAGCACTCTTCTGTCACCATCTCTGCCCTCCCCACAAATCTACCGTTTATAAAGTCTCCATCACATCAATTCGTTTCAAACTCTCTTAGCGCCAAGACTCGCCAGCCAAACAGACTCCGCCTCTGATCACCCCGTAAACGCTGGAAAACGGCACTCGGTCCTGTTAACATCCCACAGGGGTCACAGACAGAGAATCCAGCCGGTTTGCGCCTTCACCCTTTCCCACTCATCGAAGAGAGCAAGCCGCCACGTCAGCGTCGGATCTCCCGACGCCGGTAGCTTTGGCAGACATTTTGAACCGTTTCGCAAAGAGGGTTAGGATGAGGGCTATGGCCGCTTCTGGGCCGTGGATTAGGGGGGAGCTGATCCTTATCCGATGCGGCCACGACAATTGTGGAGCCGATTAATTCTCATGAGCTAGAAATGTCATGTTCGTGGGCAGGTTGAAGATCAACGGTCGGTGGTGGTTTTGGATTTTGGCAATCATACTGAATATGGCACGTCAGTCACACGATTCGCTTCGTTAACTTTGTGTGTGTTTGTGTGCGTGTTACTTCAGTGTGTTCGATGTTTTTCCCCGTATCACTTATCGAGAGGGTCAAATCGACGTCGATTCTTTGTACTATAACATGACCGTGTCATGTCAGCATTGAATTTCTTCTTGAGGCTGCCTCCAAGGAGTCCAAGGTGTTCTAGTGCTGCTGGTGTTCATTTCCTTGGCCTGTCATGAGATTTGTTCCTAAGGCTTTGCTGTCCCTTCTCGATGGCAAGCGACATATTCGACCCTTCCTTCTCTCCTGCGTAAGTCAGAGTATGATTATGAGTTTTGTAACGGAAATCAAGTACTGAAGAAACTTATCACCTTCAATTCATTCTAGTCAAATTTGACCGTTGAATTGACAGATACTACCGCAGTGACACAGTATGTTTATGTACTGGCTTCTGAATGTTTCTCTCAAGGAATTTTGATTTGATTAATATCGCATAGGAGGGCGAAACAGGGTTTCAAAAACACAGCTTGTATATTCCTGTAGTGCTGTGATAAACGTACTACTGAAGCTGGTGATTCTGTAAAGTCTAAATAGATCAAAACACACGCTAAATATATACATCTGTACTGAAAAATAAAAAAATTGAAATTTCTACAACATGATCAAAATGCTATTGACTAACTTCAATTTTCGGACTTGCTTGGTTTTCATTATTGTGTTTATAGGATTCCTCCTCTATCTTGGAAATACAAGATGTCCTCAAACAAATCCAGGCAAAAATTGAGGAGATGCATAAGAAGAAACATCTCCCAAACAATCAACAGATGCAGCTATCCAGCCTCTCTCCCCCATTCCACCCCCACAAGAGATCCAGCTGACATCAAACATTCCGCAAGTGCACTACCAGCAGAAGAAAATGTCACACTGAGTGCAAACCAGGTCAAGGAGCGAGTGGAAGACATAGTATGCCTCACCTGTTCGTGAGAAGCATGAAGCCAATCAATCCACGACGAAGTGTTGTTGACTTTCCATCACTTCCTAAACATGCCAAGTATGCTTCTTGTAAGTAAGATGATTGCCATTTTGTACACAATGCACAATTGGCTCATAGTTTGCACATGTTTGTTGTATGACAGATAATTCTTCAAGCAATGAAGCAACATCATCTTATTTTCTCCTTGAAGAGTATTGACCTAAGAAATTTCTTGTGTTAGACCTTTTTGATATATAAGTAACTGCTTACAAATCACCTGATAAATAATTTTTTATCTAAGCAGTTGCTTATATATCAAGAAGGTCTAACAGTTTGATATAAGCAAGTGCTATCAACATGGCATGGAAAGTTGAGTGATAATATTTTTCTTAACACTCTTTGGATTTTCACCTATAAGTTTTTATTAGCACATCATGTTCGAATATATTTGGAGAACAATTCACTCAAGTGATCTATTGATACAATTAAAAAAAATTTTCAAAAAAATTAATTGATTATATTTTTATTTACAATTTTCAAAGGTCAAAAGGCATCAAATTGGTTCAGAGTGATTTTTATATACCTTTACAAGCAGAATTGTGATGACATAACATGGGAACAGAAATGTAAGATTTAATATTTTGGTTAAAGATTTATCATCCAATGCAGTATTTTTGCTTGCTTATGCCTTGGATTTTGAGTAGATTGTAAAGAACATCAAGTATTGTCAGAAAAAAAAGCAAATAAGACTTATAAATTTATGTTAAAGATTTAAAAACTACACAATTTTGATTAAAAATCTTTTTCTTTGGAAAAGAAAAATGTTCTATACTCATGATTCATTTGGAGAAAAATTTACATGCACAAATTGTAAATGTGAGAATTGTGATGTCTAGTAAAATTTAATTGTTAAAATTTGCGCCCAAAATATTTAATTATTATTTAATTAAATAATTTAGTTTTATTTTTTATTTTTTATTTTTTATTATATTTATGATTTATTTTTTTCACTTATTATTTTATTTTGATTTCAACCTATTGTTTGTTTATGTGATGTGCCAATACTTTTTCTTAGTATTAATTGAATGTAAACTATTAGCAAGCATACTTTAAACAAATGTGAAAAACATTTTAGAAAAAATATTTGTGTAATGGATACATCTTGTGTAAAGTATTTGTAATATTGGTATGTAGTTGTTGGACTCTTTAATTGAGTATTGTGGAATATTTGGATCCAAATTTAGACCAGATAACAAATAAACAATATTATTTTGATGAAAAAATGGACAGAATTAGATGAAACATCCGGAAAGAAGCTCAGAAGCTCACGATGGCTCACGAGCTTTAGACTAAAAAAAGAAAAAATATATATAAAACCTTGCGAGGGCTTGTAAGCTTTAGATCTAGTATCTAAAATTCGCGAACTCCTCAAATTTTCATGCCCTAACTAGACCTTTTTCTACTTCATTCCTTAAAATCCCATTCTTATTTAGGAGCTTATCTTGGCAAATTTTAACTGTGGATACTGCTAGATTAAGGGAGTGTCTTGTAAAACTGAAAAGGACACATGGGTTGCTGTGAAATCGTAGTGAGCACATGTTCAAAAAGAGCTGATAAGTGGATTTTTTTTGCACATGGTGGAAGGAGAAAGTTTGCAAAACTGAAGAAGGAAAAATTGATAATGAGGAACTAAAAGTGACTTCTTTTTTTTATAAGTAGCTCTCATGAGGGAAAAAAAAATAAAAATGGATAACATTTGCCCAAAAAAATTCAATTTTTTTCTTCTTTTGGAGATGACTAGATTCTCTCCTTCATTCTGATCAACCATTATCAGCATCTCAGATTGACATGTCGTTGATGAAATCTTTTGATAATTTCCATAGATGAGAAGCAATCATCTTGAATATATCGAAAGAACCCTAAGTCTAAATCAAGTCATGATTGATCTTTTTCTTAAAATCTAATGAGTAAATTAGAATTGAAGTTTGATGCTCAATATTTCAAAAAAGATATTGAATGAAATATTCATGCTGCTCTCACTGGTAATCTTTGTTCTCAAATCACTTATTTTATTAATCCTGTTATTCAAATTTTATGAATGTAAATTTAATATAACCACTAACAATGAGATAACCATGTTTTATTTTTGCATGAATGGGATCCTTTTAACATCATGGCCATCACCTGAACCAATTTATTCTCAAACAAATGTGCATACTCCATCAAATGGTACATCCTTAGCATTAATAATTACAAATGTAATGTTTGTTATCAAAATTGCAATTATCTACATTAAATATTGCATAACTTCACTAAATGTCATTAGTTCAAGACTTGTCTCAGATCCTTACATAGAAGGTTTCGTGTAGTCCTTTGATCTAAGAGCTACTCATGTCAAATAAGAAGCCCGTCTCCAAGCAGATTGATAGTGTAACCATATGCCAAAGCTTTGTTCCGAATATTTACTAATAGCATGTTGAAAATTATAGAAACAATCACGAAATCCAAGTAAATATTTTCAAGATTTCCAAAGATTTCACAAACATAAATTCAAAATATTATGAAAATAACACTAATTTGTAAATTAGTCATTTGCTAACGCATGTTCATGAAGTCAATACTTATGAGGTTGTGAGGTTTCAGAAGTTCCAGGCTCAAGATATGAACTTTCGATGGCCTGTAAGGTCTGAACTCTTTTTTAATGTTCCCATCCCCCTCCCCCGGTTGAGCAAGTTGATGCACCACTCATAACTCACAAGATCTGACTTCCTATTATCTATATTCCTTTCTTTGGAATTAAATAATACTTTTTTAATATTTTTAAATTTATCTTCAAAAAATTATCTTGCATTACTAATTAAGTTTGTTTGTATCAAAAAAAATATTTTTTTAACTTGTCAAACTAGTAGATGGATTTATTTAAGAATAATTTTGAAGTTAATTATATAAAATTTAGTAAGATCGTATTACTGTTAATCAATTTTTTTATTTTTAATATAAAAGTATCTATGAAATTAGATATTAAATTATTAAAAATTTATTTTTTTGGATTTTAAACATCTCAAAATTCATTTTTTAATATCTAAATTCAAATTATATATTAAACAAAAATTTGAAAAATAATCGCATCAAAAAATCTTTTATTATTTTAAAATTATAATATTATTACAAATTAAACTAAGGATTGAAAATTTCACATTTTAGCTCTTGTTAAAAAATTATATTTGTCCTAATATTATTGTACTTATTTTTTTTCAATTTGAGTCCAAAAAAATACAATTTTAAAATAATTTAAAATAATTTTTTAAGCTATTGATTTAATTAAAAATTGGATACAAAAATTTAACTGAGTTCAGTTTTTTATTATATTATTTTTTCAAAAATACTTTTATTTCATATTAATATAATTAATTCTTTTTATAAAATAATTTAAAATATATTTTCTATAATCAAAAAAACTAATAATAAAAAAAAAATTTATTCAGATTTAATTTTGTAATATATATTCCTTGAAGTTCTTAGCACTATGTATTTATTTTACATGTTGGTAATATTTGCTGAAAAAAAATGAAGAGAATTAAAAATCACTTTGACTAACTTGAAACTAGATTTAAAAAATCTCTAGCAATTTTGATCATTGTTGTGGTCATTGTGATATTTTTTTGTATGAACTTGGCTTGTATAATCAATAAATACACACCAGAATCTGCACAAATACATTGCAACTCCTTGTTCTCATTGTATTATATATCCTAATCTCATGGACAATTGTTTGTTAAACAATTTGCATATGATTTAACTTCGGTTGCATTCGCAAAATGATGTTTTGGATGTCACAACTCAATTTCTACATAGTTGAAAAATACAATGTCAAAACTTCTGGTGATTGATAACTATTAAAACTTTGGCAATCCACAAACAATCTTTCATTAACAAATCATCATTAGTTAAGATGATCAACATACTTTGATCATGAACATAAGGAACAAACCTATCTTTCTTTTGCTCTTGCTGATTATCAACAAATACTTAAACTATATCTCGTGTCTTTTATAAGTTCCTGAGGAAGACAACCCTCTCCATCATTATTTCATGTATTGTTTGATTTGAATCCACTACCATGGATTGTACAAGGTCAAATATTTGATATCTCTCATCACTATCAAAGTATGACCTTTATCTGCCACCATTCTAGAATAGAGCCACATCACCTTCTCAATGTTTGATATAAAATTATCAATATAATGAAACTCCTAATAAGAATTACAAGCCATCAAGCTCAAATGTAATTGTTTTTGAGCTAGGTTGACTTTACACGTGTAGTGGTTATTCATAGAAATTTCATAGGACCAGTAGGAAAATTACAGCATGGCAGAATTCTCATCCACTCTTATCCATAAATCAATCATAAGGTGAAAAAAAAAACAAATTAATGTAACTCTAGCAGTCTCTCCTATGTAACCTTTAGTAACCGCCTTAGCAACTGCTCCCCAACCGGAATCAAAATCCGCAATAGAAGCTAACTAAGGCACTTCATTGTGTTAACACAAAGTCAATCTGAAACCTGTCATCACCAAAAGCACTCACCCAGTCTATATGTCCGCAAGTCATGTCTCATTGAGGAGGAACATGGATAATCTGATTGGTATGCAAATCCAACCTCTCTATCACAACACACATGAGTACTAACATTCTACACAACAAAATATCAACACAACAAAACATGATGCACAAATAGGAAGCCAAGATGGAGGCATATCAATCATATGAAATATAAATGTTAATACTCCATCTCAAAAATATCCATCAAAGGGATGAAACCAACCTAACACTACTCACATAGCCTTATGAGGTCATTTAAAACACTAAGATTCAATTTCAAAGGCCTTTTACTATCCAACTCTATAAACAGACGTTGAAAATCCAAAATTAACCTTAGTGCATTAGATAAAGATTTAAAAAATATTAACGTAGGTCATAGCATTATACTAGTACTTTTTAATTGTCTATCTAATGCAATTTTTGTTCACCCGCGAACATCATTTGTAATTTTTATGGGATTTTAAAAAACTTTGACTTTAATTTCAGACCCATAACATCAAAATTTTGTAATTTTGACACTATTAACATTGTGCATGACGTTTTTATTTTCAAACAAACTATTTTATATATTTTATAACCTCACCAAATTTTATATCAAATAGACATTATGATAATCATATATCCTTCCACTCCTATTTTAGACCAGAAAACTTTGAAACACCAAATCTTTGGATTTCGAGCATTTTTTTTTTGAAATTTTTTTTTGGTTGATCTTGATTCTAAGCACCAAAGTAACTATAAGCATTGATCCATTTTTAGTAGCGCTTTCACATTTCAAATCTCAATTCGGATTTTAAATATTAAAATAGAAAATTCAAATATTCAAATATTCAAAATCCAATTTGAGTTTTCGAAATAATCTTTTCTACTCTCAAAACGTCAACAAGGACACTCCTCTTATAAACATAACATAAAAGAGAATTTACAATCGAGTCTATCAAGCATACGCTGAATGTACTTAACCTGACTAAATCATAGCTTCCTCTTCTTCAAATTTCTCTTGCTTGATATACTACCATGTTATCTCTTATGAAGAATGAAAACAAAAGTGACAAATTATGATCTTTTATTTTATTTTTTAAAATTGTTAGCCTATGATTTGTAATCTACTTCATGTCAAGGAACAAAAAATGTCATGACCTTAATGATGTTAGCATCAATTACATCACTGTAGACATATTACTTCCCTTCAAGGTTAAATAAACTTGAGAGAATAATTCATGAATGTCTTTATGTGCATGCAAAATCATCAAAAATCACACTTTTATACATTTAAATACCCCTCTACAAACAATTTTATTCGAGAATAGAATCACCATCCGATCCTTGTTATCTTTTCTAATGTTGTCCGACTACAACTAAAGATTTTCAAAAAATTATGTGAACTCTTTAGACTCTTCAAAAATCTTATCCTCCTGATTAACACACCATGGTACCATAGAAGTCCTTTGATGTTGTGTTATTACACTCTAAAAATGTTATCCTAAAAACATCCTTATCCAAAAAATCACTAATTAAAAAATTTTATGATGTGATCTCCGGCCTTGAAACTTTCAGTCTTTGAGTTTGTCTTCAGTGATTTTTTTCCAAAATTCTCAATCACTTGGTAAGAGACATGATGATGGAGTTAGATCTTCATGCTTGCATAAGCAATAGCAATTGAAAAATTTTCAAGAAAAAAATCATTCTTGACTATAATTTAAGTAATTTCAAGAGCTTCAACACCAACTTCTTCAAATATGAGGAATCCACAACAAGGCTCACATCACCATGGTGTTGGTTGACATCAAGGAAGAGACTATGTTGTTAGTGTTCTTCAATAACATACTCTCTTTGTTGACATGGAGGAGCATGTCAACAAACTCAAAAAAAAATTAAAGTTAAAATAGGCTCCAAGAAAAATATTTTCCATGATTGTCTGTCCAAATCCAAAAGAATTTTTTTATCAAATACTTTTAAACATATATTGCTAAAGATTTTGGATAAAAAATTGAATGTGAGTTGGAGCATATTTGTTTTTTTTTTTTTTGAAAATTCCACAATTTTCTATACCAAATTACATATGAAAATAAGTATGACATCAATTCATAACTCTTAAGAAAATCTTACGATAAGAGATTCGGATATACATGATAGTTGTGCAATCCAATCGCCCTGATTGTTTGGATGCTTTTGGATATATAATGATGATTTTTTTTAAGTCTTCAATCCTATTAAAGTGAGATTGAAAAGCTTTTATTTTATTTTTGTCAAATCATCAATTCAAACTAGTTTGAACAAAATGAGATTAATTGCGCTGTTTGCTTAATATGTATGTTAGAGCAAAGATGTAGCTATGTCAACAATGTCCGAAGCAACTATCCCAATATCAACAAATGTTGTACTTGCAGTCAACCAGTATTTTGATCTCGTGGAGTATTTGAAAATCCAAAAGATAAATATTTGTTTGGATCAAATGATATTGAGTTCCTTTATTTTTATTTTAGCATATGTTTTATTATCAAGAAGAGAGGTTTCTTTAGCTACTAAAGTTATACCAATCATTCTAGTTAAGTATCCAATTGTTTATGAAATATCACTTTGATAATTATCTTAAAGAAGCTAGATGTTGATGAAAGAGATGACTAAGGTATCGGTTGAAGCTCAAATATATATAAGATTGTGTTGGCTGAAATAGTATGTAGTTTTGTTTGATTTTTTTTTTGTACTTACTTTTGTGTATTTAATCTACATAATGTTATAAAAAAATGATAAATTATTTGAAATGACTTAACATTTGAAAATGAAAAAAAAGAACATATATGTATATTGTGAGTTTGAACTATTATGTAGGATTCATTTAAAATCTAAAAAAATTTGGTGTCAAGGATAGACCAAGAAAAGTTGTCAAGTCCAATGAACGAGAAGCAATTTGCATAGTCACAAAATTTGGAAGAATTCAAGGTGTAGATAGTGTAGACACATATGCCCTATCAATAATGGAAAGTACATAACCTTCATAGTTAGTCAGAGAGCAAGTGCACAATATTGTGAGCCTTATCAATTCTTGTTAATTATTATCTCTAAAGGAGCATTGTTGGTTTTACTACTGCCAATAAAAAATAAGCATTCACTAGGTATCCATTTTACTTCTCATCTGATTCTTATATTAATAAATTGATTGACTAGTGACTAATGAGATGCAATATTTATTACATGAATGCTTTTTTTCAATTCATAAAATGACATCAAGTCATTTTTTTCATTGAAATAGATCAACCGAGAAAATTTCTTGTTTTAGATGTTTTGATAAGTAAGAAATTTCTTGTTTTAGATGTTTCATATGGTGGTTTACAAATCACCATATCAAAAATTTATCCATTAGACTAAGGTGTAGGAGAACATATGATTAGGCTAAAATCTCAAGTGAAAAATTTTGTAGCTAAATATATTAGAATTTGGCAATATCAGTGCTTTGATATTGCCAAATGATTAAAATTACATAAAGAGCAACTCAAACCACTTTATCATCATGTCTCTGCTTGAAAATTTGTATGGTTTGAAAATAATTATAAAAATAATGGTTTTTGCTTTAGTGAATTTTAAATCAAACAAAATAACTTCAAGGTAATTTATTTCAAAAACTTGTTTAAATTTTTTGTAATTTTTTTTCACTATACTCAAGAGATCAGTGTATTATTTATACAAGAGCACTTTTCTTGGAAATAAATCCATATTTTCTATTATTGTGTACACCAACAAGCATGAAAAGCTTAGTTAAAAAAATTCTATCAACTGTCTTTGGTTTAATCTTGATAATATTTCATTTGCAGCTCATCTTAAAATATATATTACAAAATAACAAATTCAAGTGATTTATTCATTCTAAATAAAAGAATAGACTTACAAGTAGTGCTTTTTATTTATAAGTTGCCAAGGTCAAAAAAATACCCATTTGGCCTAGATCTTGTTTTGTATCCCTTAACAACCTAAATTATGATGAGTTAACACGAGAACAAAAATATAGCATTCACACTTATGGATGGGTTAAAGATATATCTTCAGGTGAAATATTTTTGCTTGCTTATGTTCTTTAATTTTGAGGATGTTGAGAAGTACACCAAAATAGCATCATCTGAATAAGCATAAAAGTCATATAAGTTTGTGATAAAGATTTAACAACATTACAAATTGACCAAAAGTATTTTTCTTTAGTTAGTAAATATTTGAGTGATATGGTTCATAAATCTTATGGGAACAAACATACATGCATAAAATCTAAATGCAAAGATTGAGTACTTTTAAAATAATTGTTGATCCGAAAGACATGAAATACACTAAGAAGTCATATTCAATCAAGAAACGAGACAAGAAATACTTGGTTCACCTCATTGAGGCTACATCCACGGAACACACAGAGTCACTTTACTAAATAACCCTAATTTGTGTTACAGAGAGCTTCTGCCAGCCCTCTTATATAGGAGTACCAGCCCTTGCCCTAGTCTAACTAAATATAGTCAAACTAACCAAAGTTACTCAAGACCTGAGTTAACTCCTAACAATCTCCCCCTTGAGTCATGTCTTGGGGTGTCTAACTCTTGTCACCATATACATACTCTGCGGGAAGTCCTAGAAGGAAACCTAAAGAATAGGCCCTCGTGTAAACAAGGATTAACTAGAACTAAGCCGTAGCCTAACTAGGAAGGAGTAAAGCATATACAAGAATCAAACAATTGCTAGCGTAACTCTACTAGTGTTCCTTGTGCAAAACCTACATAGTAGCACAATGTCTCCTGAAACTCTCTAAAGGAATAACTTTGGTCAAAGAATCAGCTGGATTGAGTTTACCGTCAATCTTGACTAGCTCAACCTTCCTATCAGAAACTGTATTTCTGATAAAGTGATATTTGATGTCGATGTGCTTCACCCTGCTATCCATCACTTGATTTGCTGCAAGATGTAAGGCACTCTGACTATCACAATGGAGATTTACAACATCCTGTTTCAATCCCATCTCAGTGATAAGTCTATTCAACCAAATAGCCTCCTTTGCTGCTTCCGCTGCTGCTACATATTCGGCTTCCGTAGTTGACTGAGCTATGCACTTCTGCAAGGTAGATCTCCAACTAACGCATCCACCTCCAAGTGTAAACACGGACCCAGTTGTAGACTTCCTCTTGTCCAGATCTTGCTCATAGTCAGCATCAACGTAACCCAACAAGGATTTGGCATTGTCCAATAAACCATCAATGACCAATATCAGGTCTAGTGCACACCATCAAATACATGAGGCTGCCCACTGCCTTGTCATAGGGAATTGACATCATCTTTCCTTTCTTAGTTACATCAATTGGACATTGAGCTGCTGAGAGCTTAAAATGTGCCGCCAAAGGAGTCCACACTCCTTTAGAGTCTGCCATGTTAAACTTGTCAAGCACACGCTGAATGTACTTACCCTGACTTAACCATAGCTTCCTTTTCTTCAAATCCCTATGAACATCCATACCTAATATCCTCTTGGACTCACCCAAATCCTTCATCTTGAATGCAGATTTCAGTTGCCTCTTGCATCTGTCAACGTCGGATTGTTCCTTTGCCAAAATGAGCATGTCATCCACATAGAGTACCAGAATAATGAGGCTAAAGATCTCATTATTCACCTTCTTCATGTAAACACATGGATCAAACACACTCCGTGAAAATCCTTGTGCTTTCATGAACTCATCAAACCTTGTATTCCATTGCATATATGAGCTTGCTTCAATCCATATAGAGATTTGAGCAATCTACAAACTAACTTCTCCTGACCTTTCTTCTCATAGCCACTAGGTTGTCTCATGTAGATTTCTTCCTCCAAAGATCCATATAGAAAAGTCATGACAACATCCATTTGATCCATAACTAGACCAAATATCGCAACAAGTGCACATACCAGACGAATTGTAGCATACTTTGCCACAAGAGAGAAGACTTCGTTGTAGTCCACACCTTTCTCTTGTGTGAAGCCCTTAGCCACCAACCTGGCTTTGCAAATCCTCTTCTCTTCATCCGCTGGATTATCCTTCAACTTGTACACCCACTTGCTATCAACCAAAGGTTGACCCTTTGGAAGCTCCACCAGTTCCCAAGTCTTGTTCTCAATAAGCGATTGCATCTCACGCTCCATAGCAATGTCTCACTCAAGCTTATTGATAGAGGCTTGAGCTTCTCTATATGAACAAGGTTCTTTTTCTTCCAAGATCAAGGCATTGCCATCATCATTTTGAGCTTCAATATCATGATCCTCAAGAATAGATGAATCAGCCCATTATCAAGGGGGCTAACTATCTTTGAAATCAAAATCTCACAATAGCATTGAAGACCATCATACCATAAGAAGCATGGAATGTAAGAAAAGCTGATCTTACAATGTAGATGGTGTTTGGTTGTTCAACCTATGCTCATATCCCAAAGGAGCAAGCTTGGATTGAAAAACCTAAGTGAATTGGATATGAAAAAGGTTTGAACGAGTACATGCTTTACAACCCAAGGACTATCATACGATGTGTTTTAGGGATGTTTTTTTTGATGAGGAGAGTACTTAGAGAAACAGAGATGAGAAAATCATCACACAATGAGTAGTTATTACGTCTATTTCTAAAATATGTTGTTATCACTAACAAGTGCTAGTGATAATTGAGATGGAGCATCATCACACAATGATATTCATGAGATAGATTTGTTTGGAGCGATTAGCTTAGGTTTGGCTATTATGATCTAGCATACAAAAGCATCAATACTTGTATGGGGAGCGAGATGATGGCACAGTGATGCGACGATACCTAGATTTTCTACCATTGTCGGTGGTTCAAGGGTATCAACATGCCTTGTCGTGAGATATTTTGTTGCTAGGTGGCTAAGACCTTGCTCGGCATGGCACCATACATTTGGTTATTGTTGGATGGTCATGTCATGGACACACATGGGCTAGTAATGGTCATGGGCTATAGGAATCACATTCTTGAATGTTTTGGGAGATGTTACATGTGTTACAATCTCTCCACTCACAACAAACCTATTCATCAACATACATTTTTGATGAATGTTCCCTTGTTGGATGATCCACATGCACAAATGATGACAAGTGCACATCAGGTGCGGTCATGGATTGGACCAGAGATATTGCTAGATGTAGCAAGAGTAGGATCTCATGCACATTGTTCACTTCTATGGTCGACAAATCTTCTTCCAATGGAGTTTTTATTTCGAGCATATGACAGAGTGTTGAGGCCATCACATCTCACAGTTAAGAGAATTTTGGATGTGGGTAGACACTCCCATGCAATGGTCTATGCTAATGAGTCACCCATAGGGAGTACCTTGACTTGTATGGGATTTTTGCTTGTAGTGGTTGGTCGAACTCAACGCTGAAGAGAGAGAGCGAGCTATGGGATTTTGTATTGATATTACAACAATGACTACATTTTCGGAGTCATCATGATGTCATGTGTTGGGTCAGGCTATGGATCTTAATTGTTTGACATGGATTGTAAGCCTTGGATTGGCTGAGCAAAGATGCATGTGGTCAATATGTGTGACTACAAGACCATTGGTAAGCTCTTTGCCTACCAAGACAGTGGAGGCAAAAGCTAGGGGCAAGAAGTGACCAAGATCACATCCTTGGTCTTATGGGGATGTAAGATAAGGAGGAGTAAAGTACTCTTCAAGTATGGTTGGAGTTTTTGTGTGGAGCAAGAAGTGGTTATCATTACAAACCTTTATGATACAACTGAAGAAGTTACAGCTAACTAATTCTAAAGGTGGAGAGGAAATGAGACCCCAAGTAGACTTGGAAGAAGAGGTAGATGGACTATCTAGTGCTTATTTGGAGGCTTTTCCAATGAATGTTTATATTAGAAGAATACGAAAGCATGGTACAACTGATAATGTTATGTTAAGAACTCATGATTCTTTCTAAGAAAATGAAAGTGATCCTAGAAGATCTAGTATAAAAACATTCAAAGTTCATAGGTTGCGGATTGCTACAAGTATAGCTAATATATATCTATAAAATGATATTGTTATGAAGGAATCTATCTTCACTTATGTAGCCGAAGAACCTTCATCATATGTTGAAGTAGCAAAAAGATCAAATTGAAAGAAGTGGGAGAAATCCATACTTGAAGAGAAAGAATTTCTACATAAAAATGACACACATGGGAATTTGAAGATCTTCTATCACGAAGAAATACCATTGGATTTAGATGGGTCTTCGAGGTGAAGAGATGAGTTATTGGTGAGATTTTGAAGTCAAGTCAAGATTAGTCGTCAGAGTACAATCAATAATCTAATGTTGATTACCATGCAACCTTTGCTCCAATGGCAAGGTATGATTCTATTCGAATGTTGTTAGCTCTAACAGTTGAGAATAACTTGGAGGTAGAGCAACTAGATGTGATGACAACCTTCTTGAATGGAGACTTGGAGTAAAAAAACTACATTGATGTACCATATGGCTACTACACCTCAAATGGGAAAGTTTGTTTGCTTAAGAAAGCTTTGTATGGGCTGAAGTAATACTCTAGAAGTTGATACAATAAGCTTGATGCTTCTTTGAGGGTAGAAGATTTCGAGAGATCACATTCATAGTTGAATGTGTATAACAAGAATGTGGATACTTGTGGTTGATGGGGAATGGAGGAAGAGTTACAGAAAGTGTAATCTCTTATTTTTGCTTTATTTTCGAAATGTCAATACTTGGTTTCCAAAAATGACCTGAAATTTCTACTACGCATCCACATTGACAAAAATTGAAAGGAATGATGGATTTGGCTAAGCCAAACCAAATACATTGAGAGGATTTTACATTCACAAAACTTGTTTCTACTCCCTTGGAATATAGCTAAAAGTTGAAAAAGGAGATCAATAAAAGTAACAAGAAACCATTGAAGATTTGCAATTCCTATATGAGAGGGTAATTGTGTTTGTACCATACAAAAACATAGTTCACCCAATAATACCTCTAACTAGATACACTAATCGTTCAACTTCCACACATTGGAGATGTCAACTTCCACACATTGGAGATGTCTGGAGAGAATATTAAGGTATTTGAAATACACTCAAGGTATTTAATGGAATACATGAAGATTCTAAACCTACTTTCAAAGATTTTTTCTCATTCTAGTTCGGTGATAATTTACACAACAATAAATCCACTAGAAGTTATTTTTCTATTTGAGTGATGAGCTCGTTAGCTAAACAAACAAAAATAAATGACATTGTTCAAACCAAAATCATGAATTCTTCGTTTGAGTGAACTTGATTTTGTTCAACAAGCTCAAACTATATTGATGTGTGATAACATTGGACCTCTTGTACACAAAAAAAAACCATGTTCATATCATTTGCTCTATATCTATAGATAGAAAATTTGTTGAGGGAATGAAAGAGTAAAAAAGAACTAGACTACTTTATTGTCAAACAATGCACATGGGTTATTGATGTGCTAACCCGTACACTCAAAAGAGAAAAATAGAAAGTGTGTGACGGAGACGGTCTGTTTTTCACTCCTCATTTAAGTGTTATGAATAAATTTCATACGATAATTTATTTCAGGGTTACTTTTGGGGAAGATGAGAAATTCAACCATTTTTTACTCAAATTAGTGTGTCCATGCTCCAACCTGAGACCGTAAGCTACACATATTATTACTTAATTATAAAAAAAATCAATTCAGACATTACATCTTGCATTCATCATTTCCTCATGTTCTGATCATAGCTATTATCTACTAGATTAGTGAGATGTGGAGATATGTCAAAATCTAGCTAAATTCGAGTTTGAATTGGTTCAAGGTGGGAAATGCTTATAGAGTTCTCGCCTCAAGAGTACTCCTCAAAATCTGCTTTAGGGTTAAATTGAGTGTGAGCAAGCTATGGCAAGGTCGCGACAGTCAACATGATCTTTTGTGGTCATATGGAAGTACACTGAATTTCAAAAAAAAGTATATCCCTCTTGATTTCGATGACATAAACTGACACAATCTACCTTAATCTCTGAGTATTACAATCTGCACAACTAACTTACACAATGGAATGATGAATCCAACACTGCAATTCCAGTCTCACACACGAGGGTGGTAACATTGCGGACTGAGAACTGTACAACAAAATGTACTCCACAGAAGTTTGCAGATTATCTGCAGGCCCACGAAATTGATAGAACACAATTCAACGAACAAAACAAGCTAGTGAACACGACGCCCATATATGTCTTCAACTCTGATCGCAAAAGAGGGAAAAACCCCCACCTGGAGCTTGTTAAAGGCCACGGTCCAAACACTAATTGGAGACGGAAAGTGCATATCCTGAAACACGAATCACCATGCTTGTGGACAAATATCATAACACTTGGATCATACCAAAAACAACTGCTATACGGCAAAACCACGAATTCATCAGCGACTAACACGGTGTAGAAGTAGCTGGGTAAGAGACGGTCTTTAAAACTCAATGGCTGTAGCTACGTGTGTTGTTGCAGGCAGAGCAACAGTATTTACCTTCTATGATAATCTTCAGAAAGTCCTGTCGGCAAGTGGGAATCTCTCTTCCAGTATCTCGAAAAGTTTCCATCTCAGACCTTAAAATGAAAGATACTCTGAATCCAGCAATGCAAGCAGCAGTGCCTTGACTCGAAGCTGAAAGTATTTCCCTTCACTGTGAACTTCAGATTAAACTCCCTATCACATCCGATCCTCCCCTGATCTTAAAGAAAGACTAACCCACGTGCTCGAAGGCTCGTCATATAAACACCCCTAACAAAACTGCCCTGCCAACAGAAGAATCTCACACCAAGATAACTACTGGCTTCATGCCATCGGCAGGATAGCCTCTCATCCTCTAGACCCGGAAGTTAAGCGGGTCCACTCCATGAAAGACTACCATCGGAAGACCTGTTGACAAAGTCCTTTCATCACTTTGTCAATACATACGTCTCATAAATTCATAGCTGCATCACCTTGCACTGATTATTTCCCCATAATGCATGGATTTCGATGTCTTCACTCAGTATCAGAAGTATCACTTTCCACCTCGTCACCATAAGCAGCTAGCATACTTGAAAGACTTTCACTTAGTTCTTGTACCTCTTCCCTTGCAAAACCCCAGTCCTGCATTAATGAAGGCCCTGTTGTTGAACGAGCAAGAGCTAACTGCTGCATGTCCATTGACCTCCGTTTGATGTAGGGAAGTACAGCTCTACTCGTGCTTACCCTTGCAGCGACAGGTGCAGAAATTACATCAATACCACCCCTGCCTTGCTTACTAATCACATTGGGCCGCGGTAATATATTTCCATACTTTCCAATGTGAGATGCAAAAATACACGGAAAAGGTAAGGGGACTGCAAGCGGGCACTGAGACACTGCAAGATGGCTGAGCCTCAAGCTCTGCCTTGAGTTTGTGCGAGCTCTAACAGATATTTCGCTGGCATTGGCAACACTTTCCTGTACGTGGGCGATTGTGGCTGGTACTCCGGATCCTGAAATTCCATCGCAAATCCTCTTTCAAGAACGAGTCAATCCTCAATCGTGTACAATTGAAAGACAGAATTTCCAAACTGGAAACTATTCTGAGGGAACAGGGCTAACATACAAGCCAAAACAATACATGCGTCTGCAACAACGTTAAAGTCTCACTTGCCTGGTAACTGTGTACCCTGAAGAACCAGCATCTCTGCAACATGACTTCCATTGGTAGCTTTTCCTGTGCTTGGAGTTAACGGTGATAGCTTTTGCACATTATAGACACTTTGACCATGAATGTCTGAAAGGACAGGAAAACTATTATGTACACAATTCTCGAGATTGCGATTCTTTGTGCAGATGTTATTGTTCGTGTAGAAAGCAGACAGAGAAAGACAGTTCAACTTAATTGCTCTGCTTTAATATTCAAACTATTATGTACACAATTCTCGAGATTGCGATTCTTTGTGCAGACGTTATTGCTCGTGTAGAAAGCAGACAGAGAAAGACAGTTCAACTTAATTGCTCTGCTTTGATATTCAAACTTCTGAAAATTATACCCAAATAGCATGATGTGATATACTGAAAAGTATGATCATCAGTATGGGTTTCTCGTTTCACTCAACAAACAGTTGTCGCAGTTTAGGATTAGTTTTCGGAAAAGAGACACCTACCACATAAAGCGGGAGAGGGGAAATTCGCTTCCAACAACGCTACTCGCCTTGCGGACGAGCATGAAACTAGCCGCAAGGAGCTTCCCATATCCACGCTGCCCAAACCAGCTTTTTGTGAGGTAACGGATGGTCCAGAAACTTCCATTCTGTAGGGTAAGGTGATGCAGTTTATAGCAGCCGCATACACTGCGCTTGTATGGAAATCCTTCTCATCTTTAATCACTAGGTGCTCCGCAAATGAACCTGAAAACAGGAAAGGCCTGCTTGTGAACAACAAATTACGAACGGTTGAGAGAGTTCAAGCTGACACCGGGAATCAGCAAGAGATGAGAACAAAATCTGCCTATCTATCCATGAGACTTCCACACAAAATTCAACGCTCCAGACTGAGGACGGACTCAACTAATCAAATTAAGGAGGACAATACTGTTAGGTGGGAATTCACAAATAATGGTTAGTATGATCATCAAAACACAGGTTACACACAGATAGATAAAAAATAAATCTCACTTGTTGCAAGTTGCGAAAGCCCCAGGGGAACGGTAAGTTGAGCAACAGCAGCAAGTCTTGCTAATGAGAGAGAATCATGAAGAGCACGAACAATCTGTCTGTTGGTGCTTTTTGACTCATGAACTCTCTTTGGAGCTCGCACTGTGAACAGGGAAATAGGCGTTCTTCCATATTCATCTACAACATCTTCCAGAAAGTCTGCCGCCACTGCAGAAAATCCACCCGAGTCATCGACGATACATTGAAAGCCCTGGGCAACAAAAAAAAAAAAACGTTGGTAAAGGAGAGGATTTCGGTGAGAAGGCACGGTGAACGAGACAAGATCAAATCACTTATTCACCCGATTACTTCGATGTATCAATGCAAAATTTTACCTGTAACCTAAAAGTTAATGTTACAGTATAAATAAAGCGACAGGAACAATGAATACAGACATGCGGCTGCGTTCTCCTCCAACTTCCTGAAAACAACTAGTAGGACGGACTTGATTTGATTAAAGCCAGGAACTTAACGCTAGATCGCTTACCTGTATAGAGTCACACTCCTCCACAAAGAGTCGCACTTTGTCCCGTATCTCTTCAGCTTGCTCCCGAGAAGAGAAAAGGCCCTGGCCAGAACCGTAGTCTTCGAATGAAGTCACCCCCTGCCACAACCCTGCAATTTCGTACGTGCTCGAGGGGTGGAGATGAGCCTTCAAATAATCGGTTGAAAATTGAACTCCGTCTTCCAGACTTTGAATTACAGCTCGTTCTTGTTCTTTTGCTTCCCGCACATGCGCTTCTTGGGTTGCCAGGTCGTTGGCATCTCGTGAACTGGTCTCAGCACGAATATGCTCAAGGCCCTGAGCTCCTCCTGATAACCACTTTTCTTCCTCGTCCAAGCTTTGTAAAAACTTGTTTTTCTCAAACCGCTCCGCTTTAAATGTCGCTGCAGGTCCATGCCTATGAAGACAACGTGAAATTGTTGGTCTTGAAGAACTCAAGCTGTTTGCCCACAGCACTTATTCACAGGACAAAATAAGCTCACTTCCAACTAGGGTGTCATACTACTTACCAGGTTGTGATAGTTTTAAGTTCAGCGGCAGGAGGACGCTCATACAAGCTTCCAGATGGATTTACGGCACCTGAGCTTCCTGTAACAAGTTAACTACAACAGCAGCAGCAAAAATTAGCCTGAAGTCCGTTCCAGCTCGCCTTCCTTAACCGACTGCAATTCTTCTAACAATTTCCAAGAACGTGTCTTCCACTGATATTCTGCGTGAGATGACGAACCAAAGATAAAAGTAATTCTCAACTTCAAGGGTTTGAATTAACATAATTGGTCCAAGCGATGAATGCAGAGGATGCACACAAAGCATAAAAGTCTAGAAAGCTTACTGCCGGATGTTTGGAAACAGGATTTCATTACCACGTAAGTCAATGGACAATAAGCGTGGAGTGTATGTTGCTATCCGCTGCAGACACAATTCTCAACGAGTGTCAAACATCTTGTCCAAATTTGGCTTTCTTAAACACGTAAAAAAATCAACTGAGGCTTGGACCTAAAAACACAAACAGACTGACTAGGAGCTTTCAGCTCAAATTAGTACTGAAGATTCCTGTTAGCTAGCCGCAATTCCAAGATGCATACCTGCCGCGTTTCACCCTGTCTGTAAAGCACGCCCATATTCAAGCCGTGAGTAGGAATCATTGCATCCTCGCAACCATCTTCACCCAATCCAAGAATTTCATCCTGCAAAAACATGGATCGTAAGAGGTGCTCGTAACCAGACCACAAGATTAAGAATCACCATATCCAGTGCACAAGATTAAGGATCACCATCTATGTACCAAGACTACGTAGTCAGCCAGTCCAAACTCTCACCTGGAAATTCCAAAAGTGAGACCCAACGAAATTCGCGTAACCTCCAATTTGAAGCGTCAGAATTTCCTTCATCCTTTCGAAAGCAATGGATCGCACCGAGTGTAGCTGCTGCAGCCCACAGCAATCTCGATCTCAGTAGCGTCGGCCTCACAACCTAAAACATTGCAATTTCTCCGCTGCTCCACATCTCAGCGACCAACGCCCGTTCCGCTCCTTGACTTCCAGTACATCGTATGAACAAATGGATGAACGATAGGCAGACAGAAAAGGTCACCCCTGGATGTTAGATACTTCGATCTTTTATGTTGTTGAGGTTTATGAAAGAAAATGGCAAAGTATAATAACAAAAGTGGTCTTCCCATCCCTTTTGTTATTGCGCGACATGGATGGACAAAGTATAATAACAAAAGGATAGGACCCATCAAAGCCCACAAGGATGGAACCAAAACCTCTAACAAGGGGCTAGCCCCAATAGTATCACATTGGGAAATATGTCCTACAACACTTAAGATATCTCAACTATCTAGGTCTACAAACAACACAGCATCCAAAGAAGCATCACCTACCGTGATTGCTCTCCTATAGATTTTGAAAGAAAAGAGCGAGTAATATAGCAAAAAGGATGGTAATACCCATCAAGTTGTACCTCATGAAACCCAACTGGGTAAGATGTTGCAAGGCACCAATAGCATCACCATGTGAAATATGTCTTGTTGTATTTTACATATAGTAACTATCTAGATCAACTGGCATACATACTAGTAGAGTAATTAATTACATACATGCTATTTGGAAAGCAATTGATGGTAATCACCTAAAATAGGCTACACAAGAAGATAAAGAAAGTGATAGCCATGTCTCCTAGTAGGGTATGCTCTCGGATACACTCTCATGAAAGTGTTGAAGTCACTTGCCATAGGTCCATATAACTCCAAGGTTAGAGTTAGAGGAACAAAGAGACGACCTGTATGAATACCTCTATACTTGGAGACACTAGCTGCTAGAGCTCCACTTGTGGCCCGTCAAGGAGGATGGGTAATCATCCCCTCCAAAACTATGTCGTGTATGATGACAATGTATGATATGTAACCACAGCGTATGCAAGAGTAACCTAGTCCTCCCAAACCAAGTATAGATATACTTTATCCCGAATAAACTCCAATGACTTCCTCCAAGTGAGATATCCATCCTCTCATGCTATAGCAAACACCACATCCATGGGTAGCTATCATCTATCCTCCTAATGGGCAACAAGTCATATGGACCGACCGCCTTTACATCTAAGGTAGTATCACATTCACAAGTGAGTAATGAAGATGCATATGGGTAAACCAAACCAAGGCCGAACCTCATCGTTATAGAAAAGGTAGCTATTGCAAGTCGGAAAACCATGATGCATGGTTGAGCCAAGATCCACGAGTGTGCATCCTTATCGGAACAAGAGCATAGACAAACCTTAGTAGTATGAGGAATGACAATATTAATTAAGAGAGAGTGTAAAGCATGTTGAAGTTGTCTATCCATCATGGTAGATTGTAGATCTCTACTCCAATAAGTGGGCAAAGAGGAAAAGCACGGGAGCTCGTATCGTGACTCTATGTACAAAGTATCTCTCCTATGTTCTACCTTAATAAAACCTGTATGGGAAATAACATCACAACCACATGTTTAAGTTGTCTATTGATGTCATACATCCCTCTGGAAGCTAGAGATCAAGAGGAATGCCCAAAGGAGATCATGCCCTACACTTTGACACCTTGACTTTCAAACATACAATATGAAGTTCAATAGTCAAGTAGTCAAAGGTCTATATAATATGATATGATGGGATCCATATGACCAGGAAAGAGTGTGTTTTCTTTGGTTTAAGAGGCTTTGGTGAGCTCTATTAATACATGGTTCACCTTTGTATCATCCCTAATGAGGGTAACACACAACCTCACATTGTCAAAAGAGTAGACAAAAGAGCTCTATAATGAAAGATGGCAAAGTAGGGATGTCCCAAATCTTCATCTTCATGTAGAGTACCAATAGTGGATTGTAGAATAGTGACTCTCTAATCTTGGTGAATTTTGGTTAGATGAAAGTTGGATTTCTGCGTTGAAATTCAGCAGAGTTTGAAGTGACGTGGTTGTATTTATTTCATCATTTGAAAAGTTGGCAATGTGGTAATTATCTTTGTATAGATATGAAACTACAAATGATAGAAAACAAAATCATATTGTACATACAGAATATCCAATCCAAAATTGAAACACAACACCAAACATATGGAAAATTCTGGCACGTTAAATTGAGGGTACCGCTTTGCTTGCTTTTACAACTCTGAAAGCATATCAAGTCTCACTAGCCTTCATAATTGTCGTTACACTCTTCTACCTTATGAAGTTGAGTCACCACGGGATAACCTAACGAACCGTTACCAAAACAAGCTTGTTTTGGTAACGGTTTAGGTTTTGAAAAGCAAGAGCGATTGCCGAGATTCTGTCACGTCCACATTACAAGACAAAGTTGTGAAAGAGTATGAAGCAGCTGTTAGAGTTTCGGCGAAACTAAAGTTTTGTTTTTTTCTTCCTTCCCAAATCGAGCGCTCAATTCACCAACTTTAGCAGCTTTTTAGTCCCCTCCACGAACAACATCTTCCATCCCCTCCGCTCAGAGCCTCACTCATTAGAAGTCTCAGAAACAAATCGGAAGACGTTTGGCTTTCTTAAAGACTTGGATCGCCGACGGGAGGGTTTCACATTATTTGACGTGGGAGGAACTGTTTCTCTGCACATTGTCGAATTAGGTTGGATGGAAGAATAGGGTTTCAGACCGCAATAGACTCCGGGGATCAGCGAAAGAAGCAGGGAAGAGGAAGAACCGAAGGGAAGCGGGAGGAGGAAACAGAGCGGGCAAGAGCTGGTACATATTGAAAGTTTCGACGAGAGAAGTCGAGCTCGATTGGGTGATCGATTGATCGGTTGGTTGATTGGAAGTCGTTGTCCGAATCGAATTGAAGAAGATGGATACGAATGCAATTCAAAAGGCAGTGAAGGATTGGCCGACGGCTTTCTTGAAGAAAGCCAAGGTGATCACCCACTGGGGTTTCATTCCCTTGATCATCATAATTGGTATGCGCAGCGAACCCAGGCCGCATATTTCGCAGTTGCTCAGCCCCATGTAAATGACCGGATTTGAAAATGGGCAGGGCTTGAACATCTCGATCACGGAGGTGGTTTCGCCTACTATCGATTTTGTAGTGGAGGAGTGTCACGATCGCCCCATTGCTCGAAACCCCCACGGTTGTTGTTTCTAGCCAAGTAAGTGAGCTGGTTCTTCTGGATTGAAGGCATGGCTGAGTTCCTTGAAGCATCAGAGCTACGTGTTGGAATGATGAACCATTTGGGTATGGAAATGATCAGTACTTGATGATTACGGAGCGAAATTTTTCCTCAGACCGCTGACGACGAGAGGAATCTCGTGTATGAAAGAAATATAGCTGACTCTGTACTTAAATTTTCTGATCACATTGTAGAAGACTTTGAAGTCTAATACACTTCCAACTTAATCTTATGTATCTTACTATCGCCGACTCGCCTAGACTTAAGTTGAATGTATTGGGCCTCGTCAATCCCAGTCTTCATATGCGGTTTCACTCTGCGATCATTGATCTTCTTAGTTGATGTGGCAATTGAGTGGCTTGATTTTGTCTGCATTCGAAACTCATTGATCTTCATAATAATCTCATCAGTGTAAGACGACTCTAGTGATCTGCCGCGGAATTTAGGCATCAGTCTGAACTCCATTGGTTTCCTCCTTTTGAATTGATTCTTATGAAATCTGTTGGCCCATTCGTATGCGAATGTTCATTCACAGGCCTCAAGAAGGGTAGTGGAAACAATGAATCGCAGAATCATGACAAGAATGGAAAGATGATTGCGTCTCGTAGCTTATTAGCTACGTGAGTGGAGGGCTTTTCTTAGTCTCGCGAGAAGAGTGTTACTCCTTGAGAAAAGTTATGAGCATAACTTTTCATGTTTAGGTTGACAAGGTACGTAGTGTCCGTAATTCCGTTTTTCTACTCGTAATTCTCCCTAAAATAAGGAAATGGTTCCAACTTTTGCGTTTCCGCATCTTTCACACCGAAAATATATGCGGCAGGTTCGAAGAATTACTCTGTGGAGGTTCTTAGAAGAGACCTAGAGTTTGTAGATGAGAACGTGATTGCGCTTGTGATTGATACAAGGAGAGCATTCTCTCTACAGTCTTGACCGTTGTTATTTGAGATCTTAGAATGTTGAGACACCTCTCCAACCGTGAACGAAGTCGGTCACGGTTGGACACGCTCCAGTAAGAAAAATGCTGATGACCAGAGTTCTGAATGATGCAAAATCCTATTGGACTGTCGGAGATCATCTTACAGCAACTTCAAAGTTTGCAGGTTGAATTTAGTGATTCGGATGTTTATATATGTTTTTCATGTATCAAGTGGGCTGAGTCGCCAATGGACTTTATATGTAAATATAAAGTTCGTTGGTGTCTCATTGCTCGCTGTAAACCACCCAGGTCTAGCCGATGTAAGAGCAGATCCTGCGAGCAAATCCGTAGCTGTCAAATGCCTATAAATTGAAACAGTCTTGAGCTCGTCAGCAACGAAATGCCAGGGACCTTTCTCCTTCAGGTGGCAGGTGAAGTATCAGTGGTGAGAGAGCATGTATGCTTGCCGAATCGGTGTTCCGATAATTCTCAGGCATCTGGGCTGGTCCGTTACCCTGTTCCCATGAGTACTCATGTCTTAGTACATTGAGTGATTCTTGCAGAGCGTCCAAAGCTTGCGATCGACTAAGGGTGGTTCCAAGAAGCATTGTTGAAAGCTGGTGGACAGACTTTCCCCATCATAACGCCCGTGACCTGCCCTCAGTCGAACCTATGGATTTCCAGCAGTCCTCTCTTTTGTCTGCTGTACGTGCTCGATAAGCATATTTTAATGCAGGACATCATGAGATATGAGAAAAACCATTGTCTCCGTGGCTCTGCTCTTGGCTACAAGATAAATGTTCTGATCATCAAAATTCTTCGAGAGGTAAAGCGGAGACCCCAATTATATCTTTTTAGAAAGAACCACTTTGCCAAAAGTGAACTCTGGTATTGTCACTACTTTTTGCAGGCGTTTGCTGACACATGACCCATCATGATTCTACTTCCTTCAAGGCATTCGATATCTGCGTGCAGCGGTCCTTCTTGTATATGTCAGTTTGGATATGCGCACGGATTATTGCTCTCTATATACATTTTTCTCGTAGCACTGTCTTACTGAAGCCGTCGCTTTGTCTGAGATACTAGGATTCAGAATGAATCTGAACGCGTACTTCATTCCTCCAGGAAGAGTTTTTATAATTGACAATGAAAAGGATACTACTCTGACTACTCTGTAGCTATCAACTCATTAGCCAAAGCATCCTCGGAGTGTGTCTGAACTTATGTCTGTAGTTTTGTCTGCAATTGCGTTACATGGACTTGGCTTCCATTACAACTATCATCTCAGTAGCGCGAGGTCTAAGAGAGGCATCAAACAAGTTATGTGTCAGTTTTGAAATTGCTTTGTACTTATTTCTCGTGGCTTACGTTCGGCCAACGATTGCTGGCTATCTGACCTGTTCACCTAGCTGAACGTTTCACCAAGAACGAGTTCAGAGCGTTCACGGTATTAGTTTATACCGCTGCGTTTGAAGCCTGGCCGTACTTTCAAGTTAGTCCAGGTCCTCACTAGCTGTGAAGACATCCGTACTCGCTAACAACGCGTCGAGCAGGGCTGTTGTGAGCAGAGAAATATGCATTGCATGCAGTCTGAATGGAAGCAAGGATGAGTTTCTGCATGTGGACAGGTAGCACCATTCTGGAGTAGTCGGGAAAAGTTTAGCAATATGCAGGACAGACTACCTGGGTGAACGAGGGCATCTCTCGTGAACTAGAGCAAAAGCCCTGACAACCAAGCGTGTCCCATTATCATTCACAACTGTGTTCATGAAAAACTCTGCATGCTACACTGGACTGTCTCAGTTGGAAACCTGAACCTCTGAACTTCAACTAATGCACTTTTTAATAGAAACTTTGGCCAGGAGCCCGGTGGAGGAACTTGCAGGGGGAAACTCGTTCTGCATACAGATAGATCTACCTTGCATTAGACAGCTAGGTAGATCTATCAAGAAATCTCCTGGTCTCAACGCATGATTCGTGCGTGTCTCGAGTACAGATCTACCCCGGGTGTTAGTAGCACGTTTCGTACCACACGTCTCAGACCCGGAGTGTGCGAGCATTCCCTTTTCTCTTAAATCACCGAATAAAGCCACCCATGAAGAACTGTGCAAAACCAGTTTCCGTAAGCCTGACTCGTCCCAGAAACACATATTACAGAACCTTTTTATAATTAGGAATGACATGTACAGTCTTGGAAGCGTCGTCCATCAGCACATGCGTGAGACAGAACATCATGCCACTAAGTTCAAAATACAGAAAAGTGAAGTAAGAGTTTCTTTCCGGATGAAGGAATGAGAACTGGAAAACATTTTGGTATAACATCTCTGTCGACTCTTGATTCGCGTCAGTAGCTTTGGAATGTCCAGACTGCTCATTCTGATGGTCCAGAGCTGTAGTAGAAGTAGTATTGGTCTTTGTACCGTCATCCGTCAATCTCAATTTTGACAACCACGCCGTGCTCTCTCATAGTTGAGAAACTTTTGAGCGATGATCTTTGCTTCACACAAAAGCCAACGACTTAGACCAATGAAAAAGGTGTCTTTGCAAAGAGTGATGTCGGACAATTTTCGGACATCTCACATTACTGGGAAGATACGACCGAGGGGAGAAGGGGGAGGGGAAAGAGAGATATCGAAAAGGTTGAAACTGGACGTAGTCGAGAGAATAATGTCCAAATGTTACGTCCTGGTCACACTACAACCGTAGAACAAGTGCTTTTAAGGACAAGAACACCATTGGCCAGGTCGATCCATAAGGAGGGAATGAAGAAGCATTTCGTCGATGGTAGCTGCCGTAGGCCTTTGATAGGTTGACTACACAGGGGCACATAGTACCAGGTTTAGGTGAATGAATTATGGTGTCCTGCACGCGTTTCTACTGTCTTGGCAGAGGTGGCCACGGCGTCTGGGACCAGACTCACCGTATTTCTCACAATTCAAGACGAGTGATTGCCCTTGAGGTGGGGCCCCAGATTGTCAGAGGTGTCTCTCTAACGCGACAATTCCACATCCCTGAACTTCAGAAAGTCGAGACTCGCTCTAACGAAGACGTACCGCAAGCAGTGCATGATAGAGTGAGACTGTGCAGCTTGAGTACCCAGATGAATACTACAAAAGATGGCATGAAAACGAAGGACGGGTCTCCATAGCTTCTTCCGCTACTCATCACGGACCCTCTATCCTGTCGTTGAATGTCATGAGTCGGGTCAGTCCAGTACTAGACCACAAAAGTGGGGATACAAGAAAGAAGAAGAGCAGAAAATTTTATGGCAAAGGAGAAAATTTCGTTGAGGAGGAGGAAGTAGAAGGATAAGGTAAAAGGGGTTGGGGTTGTATTGTTCTCTGTATCCACTCGTAGAGACTTTGGGGTGGAGTACAGGTAGAGTTGTTAACTTGGGCGCTGCTGGTTTGACCGAAGCCTGAGCAGTTTACCACACACGTCACAAGGATTTAATGTCAAGGAGACCGTTCCCATAAGAATGGATCGATGTTCAGATCGATCGCGACACCCATCAGGCTTTCCAAAAGGCGTTTCCATTATATCTCTCATCCAATACGGCGCAACTCATTCCACCATAAGTACCGAGGCATGATTGATATGCATAGTTCATGAACGAACGAACGAAGGGACGACGACGGACACTGTTGTATGCTCCACGGATTCGTCCACCGACCATAACCCGTGACCTCGATCTCGGAGGGCCTTGAAAACAATCTCGAGGCCTTGATATGTTCACAACGGAAGACGGGTAAGCATTTATGCACAGGTCAAGCCTGAGGCCCCATGGCAACTCGGAGGGTTAGGAGCGGGCATGGAGCAAATGATCCCTCGGTCGAACTCGAGTGGGCATTAGTTAGCTCCTCTGAGAAACACGTTTTCTTTTCCACCTGGAGAATTGTTCTTGAATCATTCAGCACTGCCTGCTTATGATAGTGCGATGCGGCACATGCACCGGTGACCAGTGTGGCGATAGAGGTGCACACTGTGAGTATGTTCCTCTATCCTCAAGCACGGGCGATGTCGGGCATAAATCCATCATAAACTCAAATGAGGGATCTGCATGCACTGTAATGTACGAGGCACTATGCAAGACGCAGGCACTGGCAGGTCTTGTGATAGTAGTACTCTCGTGGAATGCAAGAGAGATGACAATGCCAGGTAGAGCATGGCAGCGCTGTGCAGGGCAGGTCAGGGCTGCTGCTGCTGCTGCTGCTGGGGTCTGTCGGAGCCGAGCCGAGCCGAGCAGAGCTGGTCTGCCAAGTTTATCAAGAAGCCGCTGTGCTGTGTCGCCAATGCCAAAAGGTCTGCGCACTCTGCTCTCTGGCAGTCAGAATCTTTTGCTGCAGAAGATCTTACTTACTGTGCGAGTCTTTGTGATCATAATGATCACGATCGCCCCGTGCGTGAGCATGACCTGGTCTTCCGTGATTCATTCGTCCATGGTCTCCACTTCCATCCGTTCCCTTCTCCTCACATCCATTTGTGTTGACCCTCCCTCCATCCCTTCCTTTCTTCCTTCGTCCCTCCGCCCCCATCTGCTTCCCCTCCTTTCCTATCCAGTTCATTCCATTCCCTTACCTTCCCTTCCCTATCCAATTTCCAAGACTGTTCTGCTTTCCAGCCACCACAGCTCACTCGATTCCCAAGATTGCTTGAGACACTCTTGGGGATTGGAATTTGCTCTGCAAAGCAGGTCAGTGCACATGGACGTGGTCGAAGCTGATGCTAGAGGTGCGGTTTCCGACATCTTCTACTCTTGGACCTGTGCTCGAGAAGAATCACAAACCTCGGCGACCTGTGAGAATGTGAGCTTTATGCGAGGAGAACAGTCTATTATTTTTCTCTTTTGGCACTAATCAAGTGCTCTGAATTGGCTTTCCAGCAAGCCCAAAAGAATTGGCTTCCCCAGAACAAGTTTTGCATTCTGCAGGAATTAGCGTCTAGTGCAAGTCGTAGTTGGTAACCTCCCCTCCTCGAAGATGTGTATATTTCACCCTCCACTCGACTTCCATCATTGAGATTCGATGCATACGTAGTTCCCAGCTCTCAACCACATTCTTCTGAATATTTTGTCGCAAGTTTCTTCAAACATACAAGCATATTTTGGACAAGCATCAAATGGTTTTTTTACTTTTTTTGGCGGGTAGAAAATTCATCTCTACTTGCCAAAGCATGATTGAAGGTTGTGTATCAGCTCTAGGGGTTCTCTTTTCTCACATTATTCATGTGATTTTTGCTATTTGAAGATTTCGAACGTGTGTTTCTAGATTATGTTTTCGATTCTTCATTCATGCTCGTATATCTTTCTTTGAATGCATGATCGACTAAATCAAGAAGAAACAGGTCTGACGTGAGAAACTATAAACGTACCATAAAGAGAAAGTTTGGGAGGTGACCGGTTTTGCTCAGTGCTCACTTGCAAATTTTGTTTTGTTCAACTGATAAATGCTTTATCCTACCGTTCTTAATGGGAAAAAGAGACAGAAAGCAAAAGAGACGGTATCTACCGTTGTGAATTAATTTATCGATGTTCCAGTGCAACTTTTCCTGTCTTTGTCCTGTTCTTTACGCACAAATCTGGTTCTTCCAGTTCAGCACAATAACATACCAACAGCTCTCCCGATGTGACCTCCAGTCTTTTGCCTCTCGCAGCGAACTTGTTCACACTGCGGACTTTAATTGCAACTTTTCCTCCTTGTCGTTTCTTGTAAAGCCAACGGTGGTTGCTCGTGCAGTTGACCAGATAGGAAGTACTGAACTGGCCTTTGTGGTACAGAACTTCACTTTCGATCTGCATTCTGTAATTGCGATCTGAAAAGAAAGTGCATGGACAAGTTGATTCTACTGCAAGGAAGTGCATGGACAAGTTGTCGACGTTGTTACTAAGCAGTATCAATCATTCGAGATTTATGATTAAAACATGGAGACAGAAATTTAGTCCTCCGAGCAGCATTGCAGGCAGGCACAAAGAATGTACTGTATATCCTAGAAATTCTGCACCTCAGCTACGCTTGTGGAATCCCTATAAGCAAGAGAGAGTGATCGATCCGTCGTTGTGAACTGTATACAGTATTGAGTGACTGGTAGTAAAAGCAACTTGTAAACTTTCTTCTTAATATATTGTAATTCTCCTACGGAAGTTTACTGATAACGTGACAGATTTTGATTGTCTCCATCATTGAGGAGAATTTATGAGTAAGTTTGTCAGGATGGGTTTGAAGCTTGATTGATGGAGGATAAGTTCGTTGAGAGTATCATAAGCATCGTGTAAAGCTAGATCCTCAAGCAGTCGAGCTAAATCTGAGATGCGATACCGGCGAGCAGTCAGTGCAAATGGTGAAGGAAATACGGGACATGAAAATCACAAACTGCACTCACTGCTCTGCAGTTGTACGTGTGTCACTCGGGTAATCAGTGCGTTCGTAGGAGGAGTGGTCATGCAATTTTCAACGTACTGACGGACTGACGGACTGGACTGGAATGCAGCAATCTCAGTAGGGTAAGCCATATGCGCAAGTCCTAGGTAAGCTCATTGATTGCCGGTATATTCAAGTGGTCCACAGACGGCCCAGGCCCCATTGGGCCACCTATCCCATATGAACTACACTACATCCTCCAACTTGTGGCGTTCCAACACTGTGTGCGTGATCGAGAGATAGAGACAGAGCTGGACTGTCCCGTTTCCGAGAACGCAAGTTCCTCACTGGATGTCACTGCATAGCATTAAATTCAGAACATATCTGAATAGAATATAAAGATCTGGGTTCCTTTAGTTGTAACATAAAACAAAGAATTCTTTTTTTTACTGACGTCTCCTGCAGCAGATTGTCCAGGTTCACATAAACATACTCTACAGTCCTTCTGTAGGATCACATAGAGAGACACATACTCACAGAGAGGGATGGATATTCTGAGGGTGTCCTGTTTGCAAATTCAGAGACCACTGCTTGTCACTGTTTTGCACGGTGAATTCAACTCATTTCAATAAGAGAGAGATTCCAGTGCCTTTGATTGGCGAGGGACTTGTGAAGTCAATTTCGCAGGAACTACAAGGGGTCTCATGAACTTACCTCCAGTCTCCTCCCATTTCAATGTCCAGCTAATCATCTTCGAAATACCATCAACTCTTTGACTTCTTCGACTTCCGCATTCACTTCCGCCATCAAGCCCTTACCCGACCCAAAAGTCACCTCTAGCCTGTCAAATAATATTGTCCAGCCTACATTCGCTCCCTCCTCGACCTACAAACACCTCTCCCCTCCCATCCCATCAGGTTCTCTCCCCGCAAAATCAAACCTACAGACGAAGAAGATGTCGAGAAAAGAGAGTAAAAGGAAATCGAGAGAGCCTACAGCATCACGAGGTAGAATCCTCGAGTGCCGAATCTCGCCCCACCCCAGCACAGCCCATCTACTGACTCATTCCCATATTTTAATCCCCGTAGGAGGCAATCAAAGGGGCCCCTTTAGCACGGGAAACGAGAGACAAAAGCCCACGTTACCCCACGACAGGAAGGCATACCTCCGCTCGTATCCAGTAGACTACGTTTCCCTTCGAGAAGGAAGACCAGTACGAGAACTGGACCTCGCTGGACGAAGAGCGAAACATACAGCAGGAGAGAAAAAAAGTTTATACTTCAGTACGTAAATACGCCCCTCCCAGGTACGTACCACTGGATAGTGTCGGGGACCGGGGGCAGCAGCAGCGGCTCATACTCACTGAGAACAAGAAGAAAAACCTCCCATCTGTCCATCCATGCATCCGTCCAGAGCTCACATGGGTCAGTACTGAGATCAACCTTGCTTCGTCAAGGCCGGACGTAGTTAGAATATCTTAAGGTGCAGTATGACATATTTCAGATTGTCATGCTCTTGGGGCTAGGCCCAATCGCATCACCCGTTTTGGTTTTACCCTTGATGGAGTCTTCCCGGCCTTTTTGCTATATTACTCGCTCTTATTTTGATGAAGACTCTTCTACCCAACCTAAACTAAAACACTCCAAACCCCCTTGCTTTTTTGTCAAAACCTCCTAAGAGTTTTCCTTGAAGTCAAGGTAGCGTGAAACAAAATCATCCGACCCAACTAGCACTCCTAGAATACATAAACCGTCTGTCAATGTTATGCATCCCTCTACAAGCTGAAGAGGAGGCTGAATGCCCAAAGGAGACCAAGCCCTACACTTTGACACCTTGACTCTCAAGCCTACAAGATGAAGCTCGGTAGTCAAGTAATCAAAGCCTTGTCTAATGTTGTCTACATTGCCCACAATGTGTGTATCATCCGCTAAGGAGCACACAACCGGACACGGTCAAAGCAATAGAAAACAGAACTCTATAATGAGCCATGGCAAATAGGGATCCTCCCAAAGGATCTCCCTATCGAGTGCCAACGGAAAAGCCATGCTGATAAAATAAAGAAGAATGTGAACCGTAGAAAGATCGTACAAAAGGAATGAGGCTTGATAGGGGTCCACCAGCCTCTCTAAGCTCTCTAAAAAATGGATGCACGTGAGATTCTATTAAAAACGTTCTCAACGTCCACATGCAAGACAACCCAATCCAGATGGATATCTAGAACTGCTCTAATGCCCAACGATCTTTGCCTCCACGCCTCATGGTGTGGCGACTCCAAACTGATGTTGACAAAGATGCTCCTGGAAGTGTGAGCGATGTTGCAAGACAACGGTATGACTGACTAATTGCATTAAGACCTCTCCAATAGCAATCGGTTTGATGCCCCCAGTGTACTTCTCCATCGCGGTAGTTCGAGTAGCACTGAACATGACTAATCGACAACATCTCCCCTCAGAATCGATGCAGCCATCTAGAACAACTCCGTGAAACCGCTAGAATGATCATCCGGCTGAAAGCAATCTCGAAGATGCTCATATACCATCCCTGACAATCCCTCTGAGGATAAACGTGGGGCTGTGCATAGAGAATGGGCGAATAATGATCTATTAAGATATAATGGCTCCTCTAGCTGATACTCCAAGACCTCTAAAGGTATCTCCTCGCCCATGGATGGACATGTACAAAGGATGAAGGGCATGTGCAGCCCTGCTATATTCCCCGGCCTGCCCCAAGATCCTACACCGTCGCAATCGCACCGAATCAGAAGTGTCATGTGATTGAACCCGACTCCTAACATGTGTGGCCCAAACAGACTCCTCCTGCAATGTAGCCCAATCCCCTGCTCTGAATCTCCGAAATCTAGCTACAATCTCCCTATGTCCAGCACGTCCCCCTCCAGTATAACGTAGACACCATTGCGGAAGTAATAAAAATAAAAACCATGCTAACTCATCCATGGGATCGCGAGCCAACCGATCGAGCGGTAAGCAAAAAGTACTTCTAGCCTCGTCATGGAGTGCACGAGGGAGCCTATGGAATAAACGTGGACATTGAAACCTAATCTCAAAAAGCCCTAGAATCGAACTTGCATGGGAAGCTAACCACTCCCACAACCCGATCGGTATACCCAAAATGCACAACGAAGGAGTCAATGTAGTCTACGTGTTCCCTGAAGTGACAAATACCGATGTCGATGTGACCGTCCTCCTCACATGTGCATCCTAATTAGTCCAATCATAATTTTTGTGTCTTTCTCACGTGAGTCTTTACCCCTTGCGAGGTAAATCGACAATGACACACCGAACATAGTGTATTACGCACCATTTTTCCGACCCCATGAGGAAAAGTGAAGCTATAGTTAGCACAAAGAGAACTAGTACTGTCCAAGGTCACTAACCTACTAAGCTGGACATGTGACTCACAACCTCTTGTAATGCTTCTCAGTGTTAAGTGATAAACCACCGTCTATGGCAAGTCACGAGATGAGAGGGGTATGAGTAGCGTTTGTTTGAAAGTGAGGTACCAGGGAGTCTTTATCTGTCGTCCGGGCGCACAACTCCCGAGAAGAAGACAAAGAGAAGGCCATTGACTCGACCTGGACTCGGACTGTGAGTGTGGTAGTGGATGCCACTTATGGAGTTACCGTTGTTTCTAGTAGAAGCATAAGCAAAGCAAAGTAAAGTAAGTCCGGTGCTCTGGTCTGGTCGCTGCTCATTCATTAGTTCGACATGACAACCTGTCGTCCAGCTCTGGCGATCCCCACCCCGCCCAATACCGTCCATCCCAATCCATCCTCTACTCTCGTCGCCCCCGTACGTGAGGACGTACGTGGTAGCCCCATCCCTGCAGCGTTGGCATTTACGGTCTTCACACCTTTATTACTTACTGTACCTACTTTTAATTTACCGTTGTGGTACTCCATCTGAATCCCCTGTACTGCACACAGTGTTACCATGTGCGACCAATGCTCACCTTCCTTACACTGTAACATTCTCATGCATTCCATTAAAGTTACTCGTTCACAAATATTTTTCATATTCTACGTCCTTGTTTCTTTTTACATTATTCTATTCTCGTCCATATTCCACATCCTTGCTTTTTTTCCTTTACTTTTTTTCTTTTCTTGTTCCTGCATGCTTTTCTTTAATTAATTTTATTCTTGTTGATATTCCACATCTGTGTATCACGCTTTCTTTTGAGATTTTTCAAAGGAACATTAGAAATCTTCCAAAAAGGAAATTCTGTTTGAAATGGGGAGGACAAAGTAAATACCCTTTTGAGTATTATGAATTCACATTATATATGACACCTATGTTCCAGATAATTCACGTTTAGTTTTTTGAGAAATATAATACTTGGAGCCTAGTCTGTAACCGATGCGTTCATTTTTCTGTACCTTTACAGTTTTATTCACTTGCATGAAAACTTTAATTGTGGATATGCAGAACCTATGTTGTATTAACCCATATTGAATTGCTGTGAATATTTCATAGTCAACGAGGTTCATTAGTCCAAGAAAATATTCGTATCTTATTGGACATTATTGACAAAGTGACCACGCAAATGCCCACTTTCCTGCTAATTCGGACCGGGAGGGCACCACGACGTCACAGAAAAGCTTCACGCAGAAAAATAAAGTTCTCCAGGCCTGCAGATGCTTTATTTCGTATGTGAGAATCCTTATTTCACCATTTTCTCCCTGGCATGGTTTCACTGTATACCGTATTACCGTATGTTCCATCTTCATTCCTGAACCCTTTGACCCTCAACGAAGTACAGAGCCATGTCACCATTCCAATCAAGTTGGCTTTCTTCTTCTTATCAGATTATAGAGTAGAGCTGTGCTTGACCCTTAGTGATGAGGGTACGATGAAAAGTGCGGAATATGCAATAAATATATGTTGCCCCAAAAGAATAAACATACCATGCAAAAGAGCCGAAGCGAAAGAACTTTATCACACATTTATGAATACCACTCGTGAATGTATATAATTAAACACTCTAAGGTTATGATTATAATTAATAAAAAATATTTGTACAAATCTGTAGAAATTTACACATTTTAATGAAACATGTAGTTTATGATATCAATGTATATAACAAAAGAAAACAATAAAAATCTCAATAATCTATTTATATATATAATTTAAGTTTAATTATTTAAATAAAAAATTATTTCCTTCATTCATTAAAATTTATTTATTAATTAATTTTAAAATACATTTTATTTTGAAATTTTATTATCTTTATATTTATAATATCAGTGAAAAATCATTTAGATATCAAAAAATGTATTTCAACTAAGCTCAAATCATTTCCTCATTGACATCTTGTATTTTTGAAAATATTAAAAGTTAAAGGTTAAGAATATTTTTTAAATAATATTTTTAGCTTCATATATTTGATAATATAATACTAAAAAATAAACTTAACATATATGATCACATTCATTTTGATTTGTTCATATAGAGAAAAAATTAATTTCAATTGTTTAGATTTTCGAAAGCAAAGAATATAATTGATTCTTTTAAGCTTAGCTATATGTAAGGTAAAGAGTAATAAATCAAGATGGTCTTATGAGTAAATTGTAGTGATGAAGCAAGAGCATAGAATAGAAACATGTCTTGTTAAGAATGATCTATAAAAATTATGAGTTGTGGCTCTAACATCAATATTATAAATATGAGTTTATCAATAATATCAATTATATTATAATAACTAAATATTTATAACATAATTTGAGAAAAAATGCAATTCATGGATATAGCGATTTATTTTTTGCATGAAAATTTGCTTGATATTTCATCATTTCAATATGTGACTTATATAAAGATAATGCAATGAATTATTGTCTTGAACAATTTTTCTTGATATATCAAATATCTCAATATTTGTAAAGACCATATAATTATTATTGGTTTAAAAGATATATTTTATGCATAAAATAAAATATTTTTACTATATTTTTTAATCAATATGTGAAGAATATATTTTATCATAATTAAAAATAAAATCATGTAAATAAATATTTAAAATATATTTAATTAAAACATATTTAAATTAATATTATAATTTAATTATTTAAAAATAAATAAATTTCATAAAATTTATGTGAAAAAATTAATCTTGAAAATTTCATGATCATAATATTTGATTTTTTAGTTTTGTGAATAACTTGATGTTCTATAAATTAATTTCCATATTTTTTATTTAAATTATTAAAATTACATTTTTTTATCAATTAATTTTTTTATATTGACATATCAGTCTTTTGTTATCAATATGATCCCAAAAAATATAATTTTATTATATTGATAAATTTTAATTCTAGTTTTTAATTACATATAACATATATTTATATGAAATATAATGATTCAAAGTTATTATCAACATGAAGGTTTAAAGATTAATTACATTTTTTCATGCAACTAATATTAGTCTTTTCACAGAATTACAAGTAAAAAATAATTCACAAAAAAATACAATCATATGTCCAATGTAATTTTTAAAAACTTATTAATATTATGGTTATAAATTTTATTTAATTTTTTTATAATGATAAAATATGAATAATATCATCAGATTATATATATATACATAAAAATATAAAAATATTTATATTAAATTAAATATTTGAAATAAAATTATATATCCAAAAATAGATTTATAATTATATCAAGTACAAAATATTTTTCATAATATTTTTTCTTTTACAATCAAAATTAAATTTTTGTGCATATATATAACAATGATTAGATTTTAATTAAAGAATTAAATCTTTATCTTTTTGAGTTGGGATAGATATTGTGCATAATATTTCAACATTCAGATTGATTGATTTTTAGAAAGAAATATAAATAAAAAATATTATTATCATTTTTTTTTGAATGAATTATATTAAACATGACATCCAACATATGTTTATAAAATGAATGAATATATTGGGATTCTTTCTTTTGTGTAAATTTTGAAAAATCCAATTAAAATGCAAAAAATACTTGTGAGCTACATTTCTATGGTATGACAAATTTGTAGGTTCATTTAGGTTGTGAGAAGAGAATTAGAGCATTGTCTTTGAGGAAACATCGATAGTTAGGCTGGATTTTATTACATGAAAATTTTAGTTCAATTGGTACTTTTTTTTGACATGCGCGAAACATTGAAATAATTTCTCATATTTGTTAATTCATATGTTCTCGCGTGTGTTAACTCTGACATGTCACTTATTCACACATGAGACTTATTTAGTATTTATGAAATATTTTTATCACAAATTAGGTATTTTCTGGGCATGTTAAATTGACTCGGATAAAGTGCTAATATTTCTAAAGGCATGCAATGACTTTGGAGTTGGCCAAATGTCTCCCAATTTAAGAAGCAATATCATGAACATTCAGGGCTTTTCAGATTAAACGCTTGCATGTTTCAATGTTCGGCGGCGGGTCAATGGAATAGCTAGAAGATCAAACCTACCGGGATTTATTTTACCTCATGGGTGATAAACATGAGCTAACATCATGTCTTGAGGTCTTAATATCAAGTTTGCATAGATGATCCGCCCATTTAAAGTTCTATATAAGCTGGCATTCACATGAACTCGCATCTTCCAAGCGCACATCAAAAATAATTTATTTGCTCGTGCCATAAGGCGGATATATTGAACATGGGGAACTCCTTACTCCACTCTTTTTCTAGCTCAATGGTTCTGATCTGAGCCAAACTGTTCGCTGATTGCTTGTTATATATGCTGTGCAGATAACCGTCAACAGAGGCAGCCAATGTAGACTATTATCGTCTCGGAAAACCAAAGATCCCCAGTGCCAGACAACCGAAACGGATGTCACGCCTTATTGGATGCAGGATGGTAATGTTGGAGTACAGCCATTGTGGTTGCATGGAAAATAGTTTCAAATGACTAAATGATTGATGTATCTGGCTGTCATCACACACTACATGAATGTTCAAACTCACAGTGATTGCACTACAGTCCATCGCTTCGTGGATGTGCAAACGAAGTCTGGCACTAGTCATGCACTAAGAACGCCCAAGGTGGCAACCTGAATACTTTAGTGAAATCAAACCGAACAGGAGTATATCATGGTGCATATACACCATGATATACGCGATGTTGGGGGGCTGTCATATATATATATATATATATATATGACAGCCCCCCAACATCGCGTTCTAATCCTCTTGTCTTCCTACAGTGCGTGTTTTGTTTCCTGGAGGTGCAGGTGTAGGTGCAGAACTGCAGGACACCCGAGTCCTGCAGTTCGCAGCAGCAGTGAACCATGCAGAAAGCAAAGTACACACGTAAAGCGTTTGCAATTGAAATCGTTAAACGTACAGTGTCCTTTGGACTCATGTCCAGCTTCGATTTGTTTTTTGATCTGCGTATTGTTGTTGCTTTCCGTTTATCATCCGTTAGGAGAAGAAGAAGAAGATTAAAGACTATGGCACCTCAGGTGTATAGGCTTTTAGTGCACTCTGAGTCAAGTGTCTGCTTCGTTCTCAACATGTTGGATTGTGAGTTTAGCAACCACGGAACCCTTCGTACCACTTACCGACACACATCCTAGCAATACACCAAATGATTTGCGAGCATTGACTTCGATCTATAATATGGTGATGGTCTAGTCTGTTTATTCAGACCAATCTACAATGGCTTGAGGGATATCGAATTGTAGGCTCTAAGAACTAAGCTAGATCATTCCGCAATTTCTTGTAATAATATCCAGACGATTTAAGAGCTTGGTAGATATTGTCAATAAAAGTTAATTTTTATTGACAAGTGAAGTTTCACAATAAACCCCAATAATATAGCAAAAAGGATGGGAAGACCCCATCAAGTCATACAAGGATGAAACCAAGGGGGTAGTTTGGGAATAGGCTTCAATAGCATCATGATGGGAAATATGTTCTACTACATCTAAGATATCCCAACTATCTAGATCAATTGCAGCATATGGAGAAGCATATGATTGCTCTCCTATGGATTGCACTAGCAAGTGATCTTTGTAAAGTAATAGGCTACACAAAATGATAAAAAAAGTGATACCCTATCACATAATATAGTAGACTCTCATGCATTCTCTCACAAATGTGTCGAAGTCAACGTCCATAGCTCCATATAACTCCAAGGCTAGAGAAACAAAGAGGTGAACTCTTTACATATCTTTATACTTGGAGATCTTGGATGTTGTTGCTCGACTTGCCGCCCATCCATGAGTATGGGTAACTTGAGTTCATTGCAATATATACCAATGCTCACTCTATGTGAGATATTCACCATGTCATGAGGTAGCAAACACCACATCCCTAATAACATCATGGGTAACTATTATATACACTTGAAATAAACTATGACTCATATGGACTAAGGTAGTTACACAATCACATGTGAATAATGAAGAGTTGAGAGTGTTAACAAAGATTCTTGGGGTCATAGACATACCCGGGCGGCCCATATGGCAAAGGAGTCTTGCAAAGCTTGTGTTTACTTTTCGAGCATGTCTGCATGTTGATAAGGCAAGGGGTTGTGAACCTAGACCGCCTTGACCATTTAGCACGTAGCCATGGCTGCGCTAACCGTCCTACTTTCTTTGACACGAGGCAAAAAATCGCCTCTCGGAGAGGACATTTACATGTACTGCTGTGGTACCATGCGCGAGGAGTGGCACACAGGAACATGGAAAGGAAGTGAAATCAAAGAAGGGAAGATGATACTGGTTCTAACGTCCGAGGGTAATAAAGGTATACCTTACGTACGTGATGATGTAAGTATGGGAGAGCTCGACGACAGTGGGGTCCATCATACCCCTCATCCTCTCATCACGTATCTTCAACGATTTATGTTCTTTCCAGTTCAGTTCATTTCTCATTTCTTCTATTGGTTGACTAAAATTGAACACGCACCCGACATTCGTCTAGACACGACTTTTGTTCCAACCATCTTTTCGAGCTAATCGTTCGTCAACTCTGAGAATCAGATCGTCCTTGTACCATATTTTGAACTTGCCTATGAAACCCCAGCTCAGTTCCAAACTCCGAGTCTCAAATCCTTTTTTCTGGATTTATCTTACTAGGCTCCGGTGAGTGGCTCGTTTGCATTGACGAAGTACCAAGTGAGCACGTAAGAGGCATTGAAACTGCTTGGAACGACAGCTACGAGAGGGCAATGGGTGGGCAAGTCTCTACTAAACTAAAGTTGTGCTTGTGAGTGAACTTTTTAATGCTTAATAAATCATAAAATGGTCCTGATTGCTGCTGATGAGATTTCGTCTGTATCATGTTTTGCAGTCGAATACTATGATTCTTATCTTGACACCGAGTATGAATAAAAAAACCTTCTATGCCGAGGATATTCTTCAGTATGCATCCACTGTTCATTTACATGCCAAAGTACAAGACATTCAAAGCCCGTGTATTCTCAGCTGTACCCGCCGATATCAAGTACAATATATTATAGACATTTGATGATTACATTTTATCGTTGACCATCGAGTGCAGTATGTAAAATCAAACATTTATGGATCTAAACATAAAATTCACAAGTTTAGAAGCAGTTCCTGAGTTTGAAGTATACCAGTGTTATAATTGAAGATGTATATTTTTGCTCCATAATTTGATCCTTCAAATAGACAAGGGAATATTTAATCATAGGTAGTCAAATGGAGCATGAAAATTACACACTAAGTGAAACAAGATACGCTAAAATAACAAAAGAGATGGAAAGACCCCATCAAACCTTACATGATGGAACCAAAACGGAAACATGGGGCTAGGCCCCAATAGCATCATACTGGGAAATATGTCCTGCAACACCTAAGATATCCGAACTATCTATGTCAAATGGTCTACAAACATGAGCATCCAAAGAAGCATCACCTAACGTGATTGCTCTCCTATGGATTGCACCAACTAGTATTCTCTGTAGAGCAATGGAAACACATTACCTAAAATAGGCTATATAGTAAGCTAAAGAAATTGATACCGCATGCCACCTAGTACGGTAGGCTCTAGCGCGCTCTCTCACGAACATGTCAAAGTTGGTGTCCATAGCTCCATATAACTCCAAAGCTTGAGGAACAAAGAGGTGACCTCTCAACATACCCCTATACTTGGAGACCTTGGCTACTGATGCTCCACTCATCAGCCATCTTGGAGGATGAATGATCACCTCCTCTGAAATTATATAGCGAGTAGTATAGGTAACCACCACATCCGCCACAGTGACCTGGTCCTCCCGAACCAAGTACAAGTCTGTCATATCCCTAATCGACTTCAAGGCATATTAATGTTATCGCATGGATATTGCTTTGCTCTGAGAACGCATGAGCGCATGGCTGTAGAAGAGCCCTCCTCATCCTCGTGTGAGTTAACACTCTCTCTTTCTCCTCCTCAACACTCCACATTCGAGTTCATTGCAATCAGTTAAACTTCAACCAAAAAAGATTATCATATTCAACAATTGGATCAATAACTCTTGTCCAAACTTTAGAGATAATTGTTCTACAACTTTCTTGTCCTCTTGGAAAATTTTCATATGTCTCTCTAGATCTCTAGGAAAAATTGTTGAGTTATACATGGTATCACAAGATAATATACAGATCCGTGTGTACTAAAACTATCACACATCCCCATCATTCACTTCAATTACCCTCAAATTTCATAAGAAGGTCATTTATCATCCAAGCTTCAACTTTGAAAAGTTTTAGTGATGAAACTTTTTGATAGCAAAAGTTATGATCATTGTACTAACTTCGTGACAGTAAGTGCAATCCTGAAACTCTAATTATGTGCACAAACTTCAAGCTATCAATCCGTACTCAAAACTCATCTTATTGAGTTGAAATTTTTATCCAAAACAACCTGAGTAGGAAATATATTTCTGTTGAATCTGATATGTCAAAACCCTTGTAGGATTCTCTAAAACACCCAAAATACACTCAAAGGTCTAAATTACCCTCTCCATCTTTGAATCATCATATCATGGTGTCAACCCCCTCAATTGCACCCATTCTTGAGTCCACGTCGTAGCTCTTCCCGTCACCTCTCCAAATTTGCCTCCAAATCTTCAAATGTCCCACTAGAATGCTTTCCAAACTCATCAAAACCTCAAAGAACTTGACCAAGTGTCCTCATTGGCCCAAACTCCAAGACCAACGAGAATGAAGAGTGTCATTTTGACCTTTAGAGGGGCCAAATTAGCTCCATTTTAACTAAGAGCTTTACAACTATCCTAAAAACACTACTTAGCCATCATATACACAATATGAGTTCCCACTAGTAAAGAGTTAAAATGACAACTCAAAACCGGTTAAGTGTGAACGGAACCGGGGAGTTTATAACTTGAGAATAATAATCCTCACCAAAATTCTTGACAATCAATTCTCTATGGCTTGTTTTTGATATACAATAGTGATGAATTGGAACCCATGTGTTGAAAGCCACCACTACTGGTAAGTTCAGATCCATAGCGTCGAAACTAAATCAAAACGTACACGGTTAGGTCCCAAATCGCACCGTAGGAAACAACTGGAAGAATAATAGGGTCTGGAAAGTTTATCAATTGTTGCATAAAATTATCTCCAAAATGATATACTAATCATCCCCAAAAATGATCATGATGAAGATACCGGATGTTGATCACAAATGGATTAGACATCGGTACATTTGAAGGATCATGTTGTCCTCTATCTATATCCTACGTCGGCTCCACTTCGATTAAATAAGCTCCTTAATCAGCAAAATGATGTTCTAGATCTCTTCCATTCCCTTGCCACCCTGACCGTGTTTTATATCTAATAAGGTCCAAGATAATATCTCTTTGAGCCTCCTCAATATCCAGGCCATACAAAATCGATCCAACCGTGAGATCTTAACAGCCTTACAATGAACCGTCAGTTATCCTAAAGTATTGTCGTCATAACAACAACTATGAAGATGACACATGTTATCATCTTTTCATAGTTGACGTGCCACAACACGATAACACTCTCTCCATGTGAGGTATCCAACTTGTCAAATCATAGCAAACACCACAACCCTAATGGCATCATGGGTAGTTATCCTCTACCCTCCGAATGGGCACCGAGTCATATGAACAATTGCTGCATCTAAAGTAATACCACACTCACATGTGAGAAATGAAGATGTAGATGGATGGATCAAGCCAAGACAAAACCTACTCGATGTAAAGAAAGTAGTTGGTGCGAGTCGAAAAGCCTTGATGCATGGTCAAGCTAAGATCCATGAGCATGCATCCTTGCCAGAGCAAGAGCGTAGACGAGCTCTAGTAGTCCGAGGAATCCGTTGAGAGTGAATGTAGAGCCTCCTGAAACTGTTGGTCCATCAAGATAGACTATAGACCTATAGTCCAATCGGTGGTTAAAGACGGGAGTTCATGTCTTCCCTCCAATGGTAAAATACATCTCGTATGTTGCAATAATACATGTAAGAGAAATGATCCGGTATCCACGTCCCTCATATATATCTCAAGGGTAGACCTATATGTGATCACAAATCTCAAAGATAACAAAGGAATCACTAAGTGAAACGGATAAGTTACTTCCAGTTGAAGCTGCATAGAAGGCAATTAACTAACATGACTATGAGGTGGAAAAGACAGTCTAATCATGCAGTAACGTGTAGTACATCGAAATAGCACATTTCACTTCTCTTACCATAATTACGGATATGATTTAACACAGAAAAAATTGCTCACCCAGAATGAGGATATATACAATAAATCAGAAAAGAGTCCGACAACAAACTTAATATATTCCTGCTGCGAACTTCTGACTAGATAAATACCTACTTAGGCCCTGTTTGCACCTAGGACTCGGGCATGTTTTCATACACTATAATGCGCGTGAAGTTTGATACTCTGCGACCAAATTTTTTAATGGTGTGTATAATTGAATGGTGTTTTGACCTCATGCCATTGCAGGCATGAGCTCAAAAGTTAAGCGAAATTCCGAGTGGTTTTGTGTAATGAGAGAAATGAATAGATGGAACGAAATACAAATACTGGTCCTTAAATCTCTCTAACTTTGAAAATTTTGACACTCTAGCTGCATGTCACATAGTTAGTTTTTCTTTTCTTTTGGAAGTTTTAGTGTGTCAATGATTTCTCACATCACATGTATTTAAATGCAGGTACTCAGATTAATCTTAATCAGCTTGAAAATCATGGCTGATTTGATATAGGTGCAAGCAGGGCATTGATGCTTCTCTCGTGACTAAGCGGAGTGTCCGACTTCGTTATTTGTTTGGTGCACGAGTCGCATTTGAACATCTACTTTTTTTCCTAACTCCCGTGGCCGTGATAAATTACAGTAATATTTGTGATAAAGTAATAACATTTAAACATCAAATTTACTAAAAAAAATTCAATTTAATAATAAAAATGATAAATCATGTAATTTCAATTCCTTTCGAATTAGGGTTAGAGGAGAGTAGCATAGGAGGATGTGAGTAGTTTTTTTTTGTCATTGTGAGTTTATACTTTGCCAAAAATTGAGAGTGAATAGACAATTCTCATAATTTTTCAATTTTGATTCAATTTGTCCCTAACTTCATTATGGATAATTATAATGAGAGATTTTAATGAATATATTATTTTTAGGGATATAAGTGACTTTTTTCAAATTTGACAGATGGGTTAGGTTTTTTTTAAATCAAATATCTTCCTTGTCTTGATTTGGTTCTATTGGAATATAGTTGGAAAATTATGGAGATCAGAATAGAAAATTATAAGTGTTTTTAGATTTTACCATTTTGATAATTAGCATTTTCTCATGTGAGCTAGTGTGCTAGGGTGTTGTGGTTTTGCATGTGGTCGCAGATACATGATGGAATACCATGTGTCACTACGATTTTTTTGTGCTAGCTATGGCTTCACTTCCTCTCATGGGGCCGCCTAGAGCTCTGTTTGTTGTGTCATCTACTCTTCACCTCCCATGGGGTAAAAATCCATGTGGAAAAGATGCACAAAGATTTTGATTGGACCACTTAGAATATGCGCGTGAGTCATGCGATCACATCAACATCTATCACTTTTGGGATCACACAAGCTATGTTGATCGTTCCAAATATACCAATCAGGTCGTGTGAATGGTTAGGATACTAATCAAGTTATATTTTGGGGCTTTTTGAGACTAATTTTCTATGTCCATGTTTATTCTATAGGTTTCATCATGCAGTTCATGACAAGGCTAGATGGGCTTCCCGCTTACCACTCGATCAGTTGGCACATGATTTCATGGATGAGTTAGCATGATTTTGTTTCTCATATTTCCATGATGATGTTTACGTGATATTAGGGAGGGCGTGTTGGACATATGTCGTTATATTTTGTAGATTTTGAGCAAGGGATTGGGCTATATTACGGGAGGAGTCCATATGGAGCACATAGGTTAGGAGTCATGTTGAGCTAGAAGATACTTAAGATTGTTTTGATTGCGAATGAGTAGGATCTTGAGGCAAAGTATAAGGCTAATCATACTGAGGAGACTATTTCTTCTTTGTATCTTTTACATCCATCTAGGGGTGAGGGAGTACCATTAGAGGTCTTGAAATATCATCCAAAAGAGCCATTATTTCTTTATTCACATCCCCACGTTTATCCTCATGGGCTTGTTAGGGATGATATATGAGCATCTTATAGATTTTTTTCAAGCAGATGATACCTCTAATGATTTCACAGAGTTATTTTAATTGGCTACATCAGTTGCAAAAGGGGAGATTTCATTGTCAGTTAATCAGATGCCAAGTTCTAGTCGACTTCTCCAGATGGAAAAATACACATGGGGTATTATACCGATTTCTATTGGAGAGATCTTATTGCAGCTTGTTAGTTTTATCGTAGTCACTTTGCATCTTTCTCATTTCCAACAACATTTTTGTCCATACGTGTTTGGAGTTGCTTCACTAGGAGGTTGTGAGGTGATATCATTGGGTAATATAGTATTCTTAGATATCCATCCGGAGTAAGCTGTCTTACAAATGGATATAGAGAATGCTTTTAATAGTATCTCATATGTATCCATAGTAAGAAAGCTTAAAGAGACTAATGAATCTTTGTCAAACCTCATTCCTTTTGTTTGATATTCCTACGATTCACATTCTTTTTTCTTCTATCAACATGCATTTTCACAAGAGAGAATCAATGTTCTTCAATATAAGAGTTCATTATAGAGTTCTTATATCCACTGTTATGGTCGTGCCAAAATAGCCCTTTTATTCTTTGTCCACAAATTAGACTAGATTATTACAATCCACCTTGATGGATAGACAATTTTAGCAAACTATTCTAGGCAAAATGGTTATCAATTTTTTTAGAATATTGTATAGACTATTTTAGTGATAGTGTATCCATAGGTTACAAAGAGTACTGGTTAGTGTAATCGGTAGTACAACAATCCGCTAGGTGATGATTTTTTGGATGCTCATGTAATAAGCATTAAGTAGGTGCAGATGTAATCAGAAGTAGTTATAGAGGCACCTTCTTTCTTGGCGAACGGGTCAAAGGAGGAGGACTTGACAAGCACGATCATTTCCGTCCATGGTCGGTCCCGAAGCCCAATGCGTGTGGTGAGATCGCTAAGCACAAAGGAACTCCTCTTCAACTGCTTGCAGTGGCGGTCTCTCGACCTCCGTCTTCTTTTCATGGACGAGAAGTGTACCTAAGAGTAGCAAAGTACTTGTGCGCTAGCCATAATCTTTACATCTCAGTGTTCTCCAGGTGGCTCCAAATTATCTCCCTCGGCCAAAGATGAAGACTTGTCCACTTCAATGCTCACGCAGGCAAAGCAGACCAGAGCAAAACAAAGCGTACGTTTGACTCGTTGCTAGCTGACTGTCCGCAAGGCCAGGCTAGCCCCGTAAGAGACCCGGGGAGAAATCCGCAGCATCAGGGGGGTTAAAAATCCCCATCCATCCATTTATCCATCAGACCATCATCCATCCCAGCAACCGGTGTCCAACACTGTCAGGAGCTGGAGAAAAATAGCACCGTCGGCTATTTTAAGGAACTGCCAAACTGGGTAGCCCTTAATTGGCCCGAAGATAGTTCATGCTGCAAAATGGCGGTGCTGACCCCTGCCCCCTTCCATCGAGCCACAAAGTGGCACAGGGAGCCACAACGTCTCGAGAACACTGCCTCGAGAGCGTCCCACACATCTTGCGCGCTGTGATGGCAAGGGTGCAACATCGTGACGAAAGCTGCAATCGACAACTGTAGAGGGCGGGGGAGGGCAACGGTAGCGAGGTAGCGAGTGATCGCGGATGCCAGTGGGCCTGTACTTTCAGCTAGTTAGTGCTACGCTGGTGGGGGAGAGAAAACTCGCCTGCTCGAATCGCTTGCTTGCTCTGCTCTGCTTTGCTTTGCTTGCTGGCTGGAGGGGCTGCATCGCTGCAGCTTCTGATGGTGCCGGGAGCCTGGAGCCTGGAGGAGGAGGTGGTGGTGGTGGTGGCCTGGCTGTCTGGGGAGACGGGGAACGGGGAACGGGGAATTGGAAGGGGCCCAAGGGGGGACCCACAGCAGGGGGCCGGGCAGGGGAGTGCAGGGCTAGAGTGTAGGTGATGAAGACAGGCCCCACTAGACGAGAGAGTAGTATGATCAGCGCAGAACAGCTCGGTCTCGGTGCTGCTACTGCTGTTGCTGCTGCTGCTGCGGGAGCCGGGCTGGGCTGCAGCTGTTGGTGGCATCTACTCGGATTTTCACCTCGGCCGAGCTCAGTTTTGCCATTCGTGTCTGGGGGGTAGGACTAGGAACGAAGCAGGAGCAAGGACGGAAGGAGGAGGAGGGGGGAGAGAGGAAGGAAAGGGAAGGAAACAAGAAGGAGGAAGGATGGATGATCCACTCTTCCTCTGCCGGTGCAAGCGATGGCGAGGCGAGGTCCGGCTTACGTTTTCGGGCTGGCATTGGAGCCAGGAATTGTGCTAGTTTCTGCCAGTTGACGCGCATTGCATTCTGCTCTCTCGTGCTTCCCGTTGCTGCTCGATTCCTCGCGCTCAGTCGGTCGCTCGCTAGCTCCTGTAGTTCCTCTCTCGTATCATCGACTCGACTGCCCCGGCTCTGCGGTCTGCGGTCCGCGGGCCTGTCTGATTCCTGTCTTGAGAGTCAGTTCTCCGTAGACTACCATCAATTCTGGGTCGAGTTTTTCGTAGCTCGTGCTCGATACACTATCACTACTAGCACCTCCCGCTGGACACAAAGTTCTCGACAGTCGAGCTCCGTGCACTGCAGTTGGGAACGGATCTGGTCGCTCGAAGCGTTTCTGTCCTCGCTTCCAATGCCTGTCGAGTCTTGGCGTGTGAAGCTGGTGGAGAGTCACTCTAATGACTGATACGAGGTCAGGCTGCTAATAGCCCTCGACGCGAACTTTCCCCCCCTGAATCTCGGCCAGCCAAGCTGGCTCCGCTCTCCCCAGAAGGCCCACGCACACGTCCAGTTTCGGCAACCTCGTCAATTTTCGCAGGTACCATTGCTTGGCCCTCCTGCGGCCGTCGTCCCTTTCAGATCTTCTGTCCGGCTGACCGCAGGGCCGAAGATTTTGCCGGTCATTGGCGTTGGCATTGGGCCCTGGTGTTCTCTGCGGCAGGACGCCGTTCTTGTATTGTGGGCATAGATCTGCTTGAGTCGAGTGTTCTGGTTGTTCTGTTTGCTTCGAATGGAGTCGAGGCCGATGCTGACCTTCTTGTGCCGCTGACTGCTCCAGGACTCAGAACAGAGTCGTGAGGATGGGAAAGAAAGGAAAGTGGTTTAGCGCGGTGAAGAAGGCATTCCGGTCGCCCTCCAAAGACACAGAGAAGAACGCACCACCACGGGAGTCCGAGAACACCGAACTCGTCAATGGAGATTGCGTAAACTCATTGCCCACTCGCCCTCCTTCCTCCGCCTCTCCGTCTTCCCTGCCTCATGTCGCTCTCTTCCCGGGCCTTCTCTGCTGCTACCCCTTCGTGTCCTTCTCATCGCCCGTCGATGTCTGTCAGCGTCTCTCGTTTTTCTCGCTCGTTCTCTGAAGCTCTCTAAAGTTGTGCATGATCGGTTCGTGTGGCGGCTGGTCGTGGATCAAATTGTGTTTTGGAGTTCAGCACTAGGGAGGCAGGAAAGAGGTTTGCTCGTTCTTATATCTGTTGTTGTTTGCGTGCTCGCTGCGTGTGATTCAGAAGAAGCCACCGAAGGAGAAGCGAAGGTGGAGTTTCGGCAAGCAAAATTCTCAAGTGTACGGCGGAGGTGGAAAGGAATACCAGCCTCTGAACGACAAATTGACACAGCATGAAGAACAGCAAAATCAGCGAGCAATTGCTGTCGCCGCTGCCACTTCCGCAGCAGCAGATGCAGCAGTTGCCGCTGCTCACGCGGCGGCTGCCGTGGTGCGCCTCACTGGTGTTTACGGAGCCCGTCACTACTACTACGGCGACGAATCCAGAGAGGAGTGGGCTGCTATCAGAATTCAAACAGCGTTCCGAGGCTATCTGGTGCGCTTCTTCTTCTTCTTCTTCTTCTTCTTCTTGTTGGGCTCTTTCTTTGAAAAATCAGGCGATGTTGCTTCACTCGGTGTCCACGGAAATGGCTTCCGATACTTGGGCCAAATTACGAGGAAGAGTTGGCGGATTCCCTCGTCAAATGTGGGGTCGATTCATAGATTAGATTACTTTCGTTCCCACCTATGGAGGATTGATTGGGCCACACAATGACAAAGATTTGCGGGTGTTTTGTAGGCTCGACGCGCTCTGCGTGCGCTTCGAGGTCTGGTGAGATTGCAGGCCCTGGTCCGTGGGCATACTGTCAGACGCCAGGCCACCATCACCTTGCGTTGCATGCAAGCGCTCGTCCGAGTCCAAGCCCGAGTCCGAGCGAGGCGAGTGCGCATGTCAGAGGAGGGTCAAGCTGTGCAGCGGCAGATCTGGCAACGGCGCCAGGATCCTGCCAACAACAACAACAACAGCCTTGTGAAACCGAGAAAATCAGTTGTAAGTGCTCGAACACACTCCACATTGTCGTGGAGTCCACCCTGGAAATGACATTCCAGCTCAGTCTCTCTTATTTCTCATTTGCCCAGATCCATAACCCTCTGCCCGATGGTTCTTCTCGGTATGTGCTTGTAGTCGGATTCGATGTATGGCATGAGCGAGGGGAATGGATGGAACGACAGCGTTCGCACCGTAGAAGAGCTCCAGCAGAAGGAGCAGAGTAAACAAGAGGCCGCACTCAAGCGGGAAAGGGCCCTGGCATACGCCTTCTCACATCAGGTTGGGCTTCCATAGCTTCTCCTTCTCTTCTCTCGTTGCAGTGCTGGGACTTTGTTACATTCTAGTATGGACTCTTGCACGGGCGAGCCTTTTGGTGGTTGGTTGCTTTCGACGCTCGAAGCTCACTTTGGACATGGTGTGGTCAGCTATGGAGGGGCAGTCCCAAGGACAGTTCTCAACTCTTCATCGACTGCGAGCCCGACAAGCCTCACTGGGGCTGGAGCTGGCTCGAGAGGTGGATGGCCGCGCGACCGTGGGAGAATCGGGTGAACGACAGCAAGGACCCCCTGGAGGATGCGTCCGGGCACAGCACGGATGCCGAGAGCACGAAGATTGTGGAGATCGACAACGTGAAGCAGAATCTGAGCAAGCAGCGTGGCGGAGGAGGAGGATCGGTACCCATGTCAGGCCCCATCGCAGGCGGCCATCAGCACCACCACACTCAGCGGGACCGTCCTCTCGTGGCCGTGTCGGGCCCTCTGTCCAGCGGAGGAAATCCCCACTACCACCATCACTCGGACCACTCTCATTCGCACTCGCACTCGCATTCCCTCTACTCCAGCGGGAACGGGCACAACTCCTACAACCACAGCCACTACGACATCCCCAGCACGCCCGTGCAGAAGACCATGAACGGGGGAATGCACCCGTTGTCGCCTCTTCCGCCCCCTCTGAACCACAAGAGCATGAGCATGAGCATGTCCATGTCCATGCCCAGCCACCCGGTGCTGCGGTCCGGCAGCCCCCGACGTGCGCCCCGGAGAGACGATGAAGACACGAGCACGGCATCGACCACGAACAGAAGCACGCCGAGCTTGATCTCGACAGGTCAGCGATTCGGAACGAGGTATAGCCTGGCCAGCATGACGGGATCCATTCGAGATGATGAGAGTCTGGCCAGCTCTCCTGCCGTGCCCAACTACATGCAGATCACCCAGTCTGCTCGGGCCAAGGTCAGGTCTCACAGCACGCCCAAGCAGAGGCCTGGAACTCCCGAGAAGGATTTGACGCCTGCCAAGAAGAGGCTGTCGTTTCCGATTTCGGAGAATTCCATCAACCAGTCCGGGCCCGTGTCGAGGACTCAGAAGATGTCGTTCTATTCCGTGAGAAGTCCCAGCTTGAAGGGCATGTCGGGACCGGTGAACATCGAGAGATTTACGATGCCTCCTTCGAGGGACAACTATCTGGGAGATCCTGCTCTGTCTCTAAACGGAAGTGCTGGAGATTCAAGGAAAGCGCCTTTCAGGTAACTTCGATCATCACAACACGTCAACATCATCATCAAATGCCGACCTTCTTCTTCATCATCATCATCAATCAGTCACTGTCCGTCATCATCATCAGCTGAGCCTAGTAACTTCACCAACTCAATTCAACTCAACTCAATTGACTCATCAACTCAACTCAATTGCACACTCGAACCGTTTTTGCCTAACTTCACAAGATTCTGGGAGAAGTAAGCCAATTGGCCGACTCTTGACAGACACAGAGCAGAGCAGAGCAGAGCACTGCACATGGAGAGGACTGCCGTTCCTCTGTATGTTTTTTCTCTAAGTGGCGGGCCGGGCCCCAATTCTTTCCACCTGGGGTTAACTGTCCGGGTGTAAGTATCATCCTGAATCATCATCTGCTTTTGCTGGCGTGTGCCCCTCAGATCCGATCCCGTCTGTGATCACAATCTGTTTCATAGGACTTTTTTTATTCTTCTTTCCAATTAGGTTGTACCAAAGTTGTTGTGTACATTGGAACATCGAGTCGCAGTGGCTTATTTGTAGCAAACAACAAACTTATCGCACACTTAACTGAAGCACATTAGTTGAAGAATAGTAGATTCTACTCTAAACATCTCTGGATCTCTCTACATGTACTCTGACTCGAATTACAAGCGCAATAGAAAGCTCCTGCTACTACTTTTGATTATTATATATATATGATATGAATATATTTTATACATTTATACAATATCACCGTTCCGTTACCGGCGTATGCGTCTTCATGGATGCATGTTCTGCTGTTGTAGTCTTTTGTTTGTGATGTGCAGAAGGAAGTACATGTGCTCGTACTCGCTCACTCACACTCACACTCACCCGCAGAGACTTATACTTCTGCTCACCATCTTTATCTTGGCTGCTGACAGGCTTGAATCACGAGGTCAAAGTAAGGTTTTAAGTTTAGTCACCACTCCATTGTGACATGCGTACACCATGCCATCGCCGATGGAAAGCCAGCCTGAGACCCGACGTCCACAGCGACCAGCATCTGCATCTCACTTGTCTAACCTATCAAATGTTCGAATTAAGTTTCAGAGCCGGTTGTGTATATTCCACTGCAGAAATATCCGTCTTCATAGGGTTTTGACTCCGCCAAATCACCCCGACCAGGCAGATATATTCGTAACCGCACGCAGGAGCACACACTTCACCTGTTGTATTCTTTCCGTCATCTCCTCATTCCTCCCTCCCTGAAAGTCGTTGATCAGTTTTCTCAAAATGCTCGGACCTCCATGTGAGTAGTCAGGTCGCAAAGACTAGTCCAAGTGGCGAAATGTCAACCCGACATGTTATCTGTTCTTAACTGCCAACGCCGACCTTCGGATTATATTGGTGCTCACCAGCCGGAGTGTGTTGTTCTAGAGACGATTTTGCAGTAGAAGGGCGGAGTTGCAGAGGTTGTTGTGTTGCAAGAACTCAAGAGGCTGATCTAGTTAGTCTGTCTTCTGGTACGACGTACGTTTATTTAATGAAACCCCGTCCCCTTCCTTCCCCTGCGCGCAATGTACACGTCGAGACTCCAGAGTGGATCGAAGGTCAACGCTGGGCTTAGTCTTCTTCGTCAGGGACAACCACCATCACGGAACAGTGCAGGACTGCAGACGTATCATAGCAGCACGGCACACTTTCAGGAGAGACGGAATGTGAGGATGGAGCTGCGAAGCTTCGTTCCTGGGACAGTGATGGAATGATTTCCGTCAGACAGACAGCGAACGATCTCCAGCCCACTGAATAGATCTACAGTCCGCATCGGGAGCCAGGTCGGGACACCTCGATGTAACAGCACACTGAGCCAAAAATTTCTGATTATAACCCCTCAATCTACTACAGTGGAGCTTGATGCATCTGACCCAGGGTTTTGACAGCCGTACACGATATCCTACAGGAAGGAGTACAGTGTATGGCCGTTTCTCAACGGCCATGCTCTTTGGTATTGGTCTAGCTAGCAGTATCAGCCATAACTTGGACAGAAGATCAGAGCAGTGCCCGTGACTTATTCGTTGCACGCATACATGTATTCTTCTTCACATCGCCTCGTTAATCCTGTACTTTGAATGAAATAAAACGTACCTCCATCTTCAGTGTCTGTTGCCAGTCAAACTTAGGTCGTCGTGACATTTCAACGAGGGGAAATCGATGTGGCCCTCATGTGGCTCAGAGCCGTGAGGAGGCGACAGAACGTGGCGGAAAGCGGAGATCGTGTGGATATTCATTCCAGGTATCCATACTGCTGTGAAACACGGCTTTCTTCTCCGCGTGAGGACAGTCCTTCTCGACCCCACTTTTTCTGCACAAACCTTTTTCCCACTTGTCGAATCCGTTGAATTGATTGACCTTCAGTCTGAACGAGAGAAAAGTAAAGCACTATTCCTTGGTGGTCATTACTATGTTATCCATCATGGAGAACTTGCAGTGCGCGAATATGTTGAACTACTCACCACTTGGTTCAGATTGAGAACAGTAACTACAACATGGGCCACCTGATCATTCAAGAACGCCTGCCAAATGCCGGAAGTCATTTTCAAACTCGATTTCACAGGAAGGAATGTACTCAAGTGGTGTGTTCTTGGTTATTATTAATAATACAGGGCCTGTGATGGCCATAAAAACTGTACATGAAATTCGATAATGAATCTACACATCAGTAGAAATCATTCTAACTATGATAAATACTGTATACTTCACAACATGGCAAACAGTAGTGATACAGTAAAGGCTTCCTGTCTTTCACGTTTCGATGACAGTTTTATGATAGCCCCTTTCAGAGACCAGATTGTCTAAATAGGAGAGAATCTGCACATCACAGCAAAAGTGGGTCAGAAAGTACTCTCAATGTGGTTTATTTTGTCGGATAGGAAAAGCTCAAATTACTCCAAAAGACTTGAAAAGAGCAAGATCGTACCATGTCACGACGATCCATCATTTTGTTCACCTCCTCCGAAGACAATATGCCTTTGAATTTGCTCTCGATGGTTTGCTTCTCTAGAAACCGTAACCTGAGATAAGTTTTGGAAGACACACAACGAACTGGTCCTGTTTGAAAAGCGTTCTCGTGGTCCATCTTCACTACAGCCTCCTGCTCATATATACCCAAGGCCAACGAAGACAAAGGTTAGCCCTATGTAAATTTGACATGAGCAAGGTGTCAAGAAGCAGAAATCAAGCTGACGCGTGGGACTTACTTTTCTAAAACCTGCCGCATGATCGATTAAAACTGGCCTCATCTTTCCATCAGCCCAATGCTCTCCGAAGAGAAAGTGACCATGGTGTCGATCTGAGTTGTTGAGTAGCACGTCCAGTATCCTCGTATCACTCAACAGCATCGCCACTGACACACCCCAGTTCGTGGCCGGGACTTTTCTCAGCGGCACCGTGTTAGGTACGTAGTATACAAACGCTCCGTCGCTATAATGCTTATAATTAACGTCCACTCCACCCGATCTGTAAGCAACCTGCAACCGCAACCCCGATCAAAGCGTTACCCCAGACCGTTCCGACAATGCGAGCAAATATTACGAAACCAGCGAACTTGAGAAAATCGAAAGCATTAAACGTTCACAATAACACAACATGACAGCATTTCGACTTACCGGAGGTACATAATCCATTCCCAACATCAGATTTAGCTCATAGGCGACTAACTCTATGGCTGCACGATGCCATCCATCAGCATGTCCCTCGATCCCTGGCTTGCACATGGCATCAATCTGCAAAGATTGAAGATTACATTCATGTCCAAGGAGAACGCGCTCAGCTCTCATTCCTCTTGAAATCTAGCCATTATATAGGCTGAAGCCCAAAACCGAAGACTGCACCTAGCATGTGTGTCTGCAACCAGAAGTCCAGCGTTTCCAAAAACAAAACAAAACAAAACAAAACAAAACAAAACAAAACAAAAAACAAGAAGAAAAAAAAGCGTTTCCTTTCCACTCTCACTAATTTTTATGCATAACCAGGCTCTTGCAGTAAGTGCAAACTCTGCTAGAATGAGGCATACCTTCTGTCCTGTTTGTTTGTTCAGCAACTGGACCACAAAACTCTCATGACCGAACTTGCTTGGAGGTTCCATAGGACGAGCCTTCACGATCCTGTCAGAAAACACCAAGCGTTGTCAAGCTCGTAGCCTTCGATAAAAAGTGGGGAGGTGATTTGATCCTGAGGAAAGTATGGAGAAAACAGTCCCTGATTTGACTTGAAGACTGTATTGTAAGCAGGATCCAAAAATTAAAGTAAATAAATTACAATACAAACTCATTTTACTCAGTTTGACAAATTTCCGGATTCAGGAATTTCCTGCAGAAGGTTGAGCTCCACTACATGATAGAAACATTCGATATGCAGGATAAATTAGGAATAAAAGCAAAGAAAACATATGTATTTTGTCAATTTTTTGTTTGTATTAAAAAAACGAAGGCAATAAAATTTACCTGCCAGTGGAGAGAAGCTCTGAAATTGCGTTGTGCTTTCGATGTTGTACAGGATCGGAATCCGTTGCTCTCTGAAATCGAGAAGTTTTCAGCTCTTGAGCTGTCTCAGCCAAAGTTTGGACAGCCAGAGCGACATAGTCATCCTCGTCGAGACTTGTCAACAAGCAGGCGTCACCTGCACAGCTGACTGTGGTTTCCATCATCACTACCGCGGATTTTCTCGAGGGATCAGACTTGATCACGGTTTTTGTACATGACAGAGCTCCTGGGTGCGAGATCACACACTCTAAGGACTCTTGAGCTTCTACGTTCTCTTTGCCCTCAATAGACTCCTCAGATGCCACCTCTTCCTTCTCCTGCAAAACTTCCTCAACTCCAGAGTCCAATTCCGTAAACGAGTACAAGGTACTTTGTTCAAGGTGAGCAGGTTTATCTTCAATAACATCTTGTCGTCTTCGCTGAAACGCATCTTCCAGTGATGTTCTCTCTCTCAACTCCTCCTGAATTCTTGCCTCCAAAATCTTCCTCCTGATCTCGTCACCTCGACGTATCTCTTCAATCTGATGCAATTTCGCCAGCTTCTTCAGCTTTGCGGCCTCAATTTTGGCTTCCTGAGCCTTGACGTTCAATGATCTCGTAGTTTTTGTCAATAATTGCTGAAACTCTTTCATCTGCTCCGAAAGCATCTCATTCTGCCTCTGCATATCGGCAATGTTCACAAGTATCCCTTGCAACTCTGGGTCCAACAAAGTCCCATTTTGATCGTCTAAACCCTCTAAAATTTGGACGGAAAGCTCACTTCCTTCTGTCAAATCCAACTCTTCTGGTCTTGTCACACTCTCGAAGAACGAGCCCTCAGCCGTTGTCATGCTCTCCACAAACGAGGGAGCTCCGTTGGTGAATGTGGTCTCTGAACCGAGAGAAACGGCAGAGGGAGGGAAGAGCGAGGAAGAATGAGCTGAACCGGAATCCTTAGGAGGGGCGGAAGATGGTGAAGAAGGAGCTGAAGGATTACTGAGAGAACATAAAACCCCGACCCTCCTCCGTTGGGTATGGAAAGCCTTGGACACGAATGAATTATGCGACTGAGCAATCCCATTGGCCCCAAACTCAGCGCAGAACGGAGAAAAGCTGGCAACAGAGCTAGACTTCCTAGACTGAATCTTCTTCAACCGGCCTCCGACGACTTGCTTGAGCTGAGTGCTGAAACGTATTGATGCTGAACTGCAACCCGACGACTGTCTGGGCAGAACAATCTGATTCGACGGGGTCAAAACTGCACTGGATGCATACTCTGCACCAGAGATGGGTGACAATGACGACGACTGAGGAGACAAGACCTGTAGGCAAGAATGTACTCGGGTTCCCATTGCCAGAACTGGTGTCAAAAGAGCGCCTGATTCGACTCACGGATTGAATCTGCACAACCACCCCTGAACACTCTCCGCTACTACTGTCACATGCCCATCGTTACTTTGTTTGCGCCTCCTTCGGCCTCCAAGAACTCCACAGATGCTTGTGATCCCTTCACTGTTCCCGACCCACCGTTCCTCAGCTCCCCGGCCAGATAATTGAGCTCTTGCAGCTCCGGTGGTGAACACAGTCGGAATCCTGATGCCGTAGCAGCAGGGGAGGGAAGACAAAAGGCAGGGGAGTGGGAGTGGCACGAGAGGGGAAGGGAGGGAAGGCAGTATGGGAAAACTAGCTAAGAATAGGAGAGGCGGCACCACTAACGACTGCAGCAGCAGCTTTCCGGCCATAGAGATGAGAAGGATGAAGAGCTTTAGGAGGCGAAGGAGAATCTCCACCGTCCTCTTTATATCTGGTAAAAACACCACGTCGTCGCACGTGAAATCTGTTCTTACATCACGAGGTGTCTGAGTCGAGTTCCAGAGCAGATCCCAGGCTCGAGCTGAATCTTTTACCGGATAGAGATCCCTGGACAGCCTCGCGGGGATCGATCCATCCATGCAACTACTCCTGCGTACGTGGAAGGTCCATCGGGGCTTCCCCCACTGAATCCCAGTCGCCTTCAAATTATCGCCTCCCGTTTGCCTTTCCACTTTAACCACTTACTAAGTTACGGCGTCGTCAACTTGAGTCACAGAATCTTCCACGGCCCCGCAGTCACCCAGTCAACCCATGCATCTTCGAGACTTCGACGTTATGTGCATGCTTGAGGTCCCACATTCCTCCGTGTGTGTGATCTCATTTTTTGGAACAGGTGGTGGCAGCAGATTCCATGACCAGACGGGTTTGCATGCCACACTCCCGTTGAATGACTGCACTTCGTTTCCACAGCTACCATTAGACGGAAACCTTCATGACAAGGACAAGTAGAGGTAGTGTCGGTGATGACTTCGATCAGAGATGAGCAAACTGCAGAGACCCTGCGAATGGCCAGCTTGGCGTACTCAACATATCGTGCGGCATCGAGCTTTCGGAACCTTACCTTTACAGAGCCCGAAGGGCCCAAGCAAGTTGTGGTACCAGTAAGGCTACAATGATGAGCCTATTTGTTTTGTCGTCCGAGTTCCTTCAGTTGCTAGATTCCCATTGGGATTTGCAGACTTTTTCATAATTGCCAGTATCCTGATGGGAAGAGGAGGGTGGCGAGTGTATGTTCAATGACACCATCTGAGAAGATAATGATCTTTCCCCACACGAGGGTGAAGAAACGTGTCCATGACAATCCTTCAGATTCAGAACACATGCACTGGATAAGATCGGGTAGACAGGTACAGCCAACCAAGAACTGAAGTCGCGAGGTAAGGGTTCAGTGTCCAAAGGTGGACATCTGATGTACTTTAGTAGCACTCGCTTCTTTGTCCGGACAGGTTCGATAGGCCCACAAGATCGAAAACATGAAATATTTTTTTGCAAACTGATCACGACCCTTCCAGGACGATGGTGATTTTGTTGTAAAAAACAAATCGGAATGGCTTCCAAACAGGCGAAGTCCAGTGCAGCTCAAACAGCTGTGCAATCAAGCACTGCTGGTAACCCAGCTCATTCCCAGTGCTATACGACCAGATTCAACCCAGTGCAAAAAAGAAAAAAAACCACTCATCAAAGATTGCTTTCGTCCGAACCACCTCATTTATTGCTGAATGCCAGCTTACAGTTCAACTCCGCAATTTTCAGAAGAACATTGAGGCCAGCATATACATAATTTTCTAGTGTACAATGACTTTAACAAATGATCTCAACATGCCTCTTGAAGATGATCCTCTGCATACCCTATAACGCCATTTGCGCAATCAGAAGTCATGCATACTGATTAAGAGCTTGATCTGAAAAATATTGCACTACATAAGATCGATTATACCTATGTATGGCGCTCATAAGCAACGTACCACACATCTATTCGAGCAGTTCTACCTCAGTGTATAGATGGGTTCCCAATGAACTTGGCCTTGCAGACTTGAGAAATCACTTCTCATTCACAGGGTCTTCCTTTCCAGCTGCAAGCCAAGACTTGCTTTTAGATACAAGAAGCATGATAGAGCATGCAACAGTACTGCAGTCCCATCACTCAGTCCTACAACCTACAAACCTCACACCTGAAAGCCTAATTTAAGACATACTCACAGCTCCTCAATCACCCAGGAAATAAAAAAACAAAACAATGCAAGTTGGTGACGGCAAGAAGATCAAGTTGGAAGTAAGTCCTATTGTTCCAATCAATCGCATCATCTTCTGGTTTCAGAGAGGAAAGGGTGATACGAAGCCACATGCAACACAAGCGAGCTCTCATCACATCATTGCAAGCTTCTTGGTCTCCATTTAGAAGCAATTCGTGTAGAAGCTGTCCCTAGGGCAAATTATCTTCTGGTCAGTTGCGGTAGTGCTCGATTCCACTGCTAACCGGTCAAGTCGACAAGTTGCATTTATCCGTGGTAATGATTGTTCATCCCTGTACCAAGATTGAGAAAACTCATCTTGGTTCTCATATCGCCAGACACGAATCTATCTACACGCTGTGAACGTTGACATGCACTTCTCTGAGTACAGTCGTGAAAGACACGCGAGGAGCTGCGTCTTACTACCAATACTAATCGCTCTTCCTCGACTCTGCTGTTCAATCTATAAGATATTACGATCAACGATATGTGCATGCATGTCACATCCAGTTACATGCATGTCAAGTCCTTGAGGTTTCTTAAATGAGACTTACTCTGCAATGTGAAACTACTCCAATCAATCAAATGCCACGGTCCACTCTCCAGGTATAAACTTACGTCTGTATCTTCAGTGTCGGAAGACCGTAGCCAACATTCGGAGGAACGGGTTTCAAACAAGCTTCTACGCAGCCTCCAGCTTTTTCGGTCCTAGGAATCAAATTTAAGCTTCTACAAGAAATGATCTTCCATTGCATTCGGAGACTTAGATATTTTTCAAGTGCTCTGTTGAGCAGTAAACTTTCGCAAAAATTTGAAGTAAAAATTGTGACAGAGAGCACCGCAGATGGAGATAGATTACACTCTAGCTCACGACTACCTTCAGCCAGAGATCATCTATGGTGAGTCCCTGTACACCGCATCCTCTTTCAAGCCCAACTTTTGGTACCTTGAAATCCACGGTCATCGATTAAACTGAAGGCCGTAAGGCCGCGCTATGTCCGCACTATTTAGGCTAGATTCAATTGACTGCATAGCTCCTCTCATTCGTAATACAGCTCCAAGGACGAACTTTGGCATGTGTTGGCCATGCCCTCCTTAACAAGCAGCTCTTTACAAAGTCGTAAAAAGTGCAGTTCTTCAATGAAGTGGTGAGGCCCCAGAAATTTGGGGTCATTGTTGATCTTGAAGTTAATCTTGATATTCGCCTAACGCTGATTGTGAATGTAGGACGTATGCATGAGAGACTTATAGCTGACTTCGGCCTTTCATTAAGACCACTGTAGAAACCTTTCGCACTACTAAGTGAGTTACGCTCGAAAGTCCTTACCCGCACCTGCTTTATTCCAGAGGCTGTCATTTTCTTCTGTCAGCTTCGAGTTGACTCCAGCCTCAGCAGCCAAAAGTGGATCAAGTTCCTGATCTTTCATACCCTGCAATTCACCAAATAGCCACTGAGACCTCGGCATTCTGCAGGTCCTACATCTCCATGAGGATGCAAGAGCAAAAATATGAACTAAATATAAAGATAATTGTTACACACTGTTACCTTTAGTATCCGCCTGTCATTGCTCAAAGAGCTAATTGTTGCATAGGCAATGGTTACGTGAAATCGCAAGGAAGCACTTGAGTAGCAGGTAATTATTTCATAGAGAACTCACAGTTCACTGCACAGGTCTCTAATATAGAATGAATTCGGCTCACCTGAGTAGACTGGTTGGCAGTCTCAGCAGGCTTGTGCTGGCTTTCGATAATACAGGCATAAGAATAGGCTGCCATACCAACAACTGCAACGGCAATTCCACATATATTTCGCCAGCTGAATGGGTTCTTCAGCAAAATATATCCGAAAGCAAGAACAAGGCACGTCTTCAAGTGGCCAAGGACTTGGTAAGTCACCGGGGAGGTCTTGCCGATGACGAGGAAAGTGCTGAAGTTGACCGAGACGGAGATGAGACAAGACAACGTGATGAAAAACTGCCAAGGCAATATTGCAAATTTAGAAACTTCCCGAATTTTAACGAATAACAAGTTAACAGAATGTACATGTACATCAGTTGTCCCTAGCCGACTTCGACAGATTTGTGATCAGTTGACAACAGATTCACATCTATCCCAACAGACCATCATGACGCACAGGGTCGCTAGTTAGCAGGCACTGAAAGTATAGTCGAATGCAACTTAAAGAAAGGCTGAGAACAGCTACTTACCAGCACTTTCAAAGTATAATCAAAAGCGAAAACATTTTGCTGAGTGAGAGCACCATCCAGAAAGGGACCAATCAAAAATAGAGTCGATGCCTGGTAGGGACATGACTGATACAGAAGCTGCGTAGACGAAACTTTGAAGCGCTTTTGGATGGTGTTTGTCATCTTGGTGAAAGTTCGGTTAAGTAGAAAACCAACTTTCAGGAACTTTCCCTTTGAACCCGAGGCGATGCCGAAGACTTGCACTATGCACTAGCTCCAATATAAACGCCGAGAAAAACTGCTTCACAATGGTATAAAATTTAACTATTACAAGCGCAGCACAAGTAACACTTACTAAACTTCTTTCAGAAACACACTGAACTTCTTTCAAAAACAGCCAGGCTGTAAAGGATACGATTTGTGCTACGCACGTTGTCACAATGGCCAATAAAGAGAGAACGGAGCCCAGAACGTTAAGCTGAAGGTCCGTAACCGTAGCGATGCCAACCCCAAGCAGCAGTAGCATGAGAGACATTTGAACACTCCGACTGGCAAGAGAAACAATAGAAAAAATTAGCGATTCGATGTAACGGAATCTCAGCATAATATGAAAGTTTTCAAAAGTAAAAACATATCCAGAAGACGAGAGAATCATGTACGCATCCTCACAAAGGGACAAAGCCCATGCGATATAAGATTGGTAAGACGGTACAAGCAGGGACTTAGGACCCTAACTAACCGCTTATATCTATATTTCGATCAGCCAATTTATGGACCAGCAAAGAAAAAGAGGCTGAACCCAGCAAAAAAGTTCCAAGATGTGCAAAACTCACTTCAAGTGAACAAAGTAAAGAATACAGCTTATTGAGATGGAATACGGGCGAAAAGTCACATGAGGCTGAGAAAAGCAAAGCGAAAGCCAAATAAAAAAAGGAAGGAAAAAGTTTAGGGCAAAAGACAAAGATAAAAGCCGAAAGAAGACTTCAAGTTCAGTGTATTGGTCAAGTTGGCTGGAAGACCGATTGTCCAGGTGAATGTAAGAACCCTTATCGAGCTCTAGGCGAGAATCCTGATATGTAAGACACATTTTAATATATCTACGAATATTTCAAGAAAGATACCAGAACCTGAAGAATAACGAAGAGAAAAGAGTATTCAAATACACATCAATTTCAAATGAATGTTCAGAAGTACAAACTAACTAAGAGTATTAAACAAGAGATAAATGCAATTCACACTGTATCAGTAGCAACGAACACTCAAGAAAAGTAAACTCTTCTAACAACAAATCAACTCGAACAGAACACTGAAAAAAAATAAACAAAAAGGGCAAAGGCCAACACGGCGAAAAGAATGTGGAAATCAATTTCCTCAAGTTTTATCAAATCATCATGTAACTTTTGTATGCCTTTGTGAGGCTAACGTCGATCGATAGGTTTTTTGTTTCACTAATGAAAAGGAGAAAGATACTACACCATTGATGGTAAAAACACTTCCCACTTGCAACTTTAGAAAGACCATAGTTTCTCACAAAAGAAAAAGCAAAAATCACTCTGTTATTTTTGTTTAAATTGCTACATACAAATCCGCAAAGTGTGGATTAGCGTTATAGCAGTCTGGAGACAAACCTAAATCGCTTCCGGAGGAAGACAGTTTCCAGCAGAACTGTGCAGGGGATGATGGCGAGCTTTGTCATCTGTATAGGCACCAGCAATTAAAAATTCATGCTTGCCTTTGAGAAGTAAAAACCGTCAATAAACATCATATTCATTTCTTCCCATAAATGTCAATTACAGTTTTTTGGGCAAAATTGAATATTACACAAAGAGTAGCCACAATAAGTCTACCTGATAGAATCCGACAGAGTTGAAGCCTAAGCTCAAGTTCAGCAGACCGATGGATATCCCGTTCAGGATTCCAAATCCCATGACTGTGCGAGAGTCAAAGGGCTTATGTTCAAAGAGACTAAGCCATTGCGCGACATGCAAAGAGCAAAACGTCACTAGAAGATGCCAGCTCGTCAAAGTTGTTGCTGTTCAACCACAACAAAGCCGACATTAGATCCAAATTCACCGCAGCTTAAGACAAAGGTACAAAAATGGCTAGTATTAAATCTTGCTAGAAGGCACACCATGATAAGAATGAAATCGAGAGCTGGTCTTAAAGGGGAGAACAGTATCCATCACAAAACACATATATAATGAACCAAGTGGGGGGCAAGTATTCTTGCTAAAACCGCGAGGGGAGAAAGTTGGAGTCTTTGGTATCTCACTTTAACAGGAACCCCGATGACAACATGTGAGTAACCATGTGACTTTCAGTAAAGATTATCATTATCTATTAGACGACGCAATAATTAGCTAGTTGTCGAGTGCATCGAGGGTTCACCCTGATGAATTTTACTCAAAGGCCGGCACTGAAAACCGGATGAGAAAATTCTCGTCAGTGTCACGGAACTGGGAGCGTTTAGACGCAACACGTGCTTGCCATAACAAGCACCCAAAGACTTCCAACAGTTCAAAACACGAGAGGAGAACTTGCTTCTACAAACAAGATATGAGGGGCAAACTAGGGCAGGGCTACATGGCTACACTCCATCGCTAATTGCTAAAGAGTATTGAGACATCTAATGGCCTGTTACAAATTCAAGCCTCACTCGCTGATTCCAAAACAGATGGCATTTTTACTATAATGCAGTAAATCGACCATGGGCAGTACTTACCGAAGCAGAACCCCAAAGTGCTGATGAGGGCCTTGTTGCAGATCACAATTGCCACAGACGAGATCACGGACAGACTCAAGGCCCCTAACGTTCCCAAATGAATACCCGTAGACTCCGTCATTTTTTCTGCCCAGAGAGCTGATTGTGAGGAAGGGAGTGGCAGAAGGCAAACGTACAAATATGAGATTGTGAAGGAACAAAAATTAGAGTTCCTGGTGATTCGTGACAGTGATGGACAATTTTTGTTCAGTTCGTGCACCAAGTGGAAAAGCTCTCTGGTCCAAAGTGCACCAATTACTCGATCCTCCTCGAGGATCTGATCTGAAAGAATAGATCCATAGTACTCGTCCAAGTATTGCAAAACTACCCCACAACCCACAGTTGAGATTTCAGCCACACCGCGACAAGGGAGGAAGTAGTTATCGATGTTAAAGATCAAAGCTTAGAATTCCCTCCCCGGTGCGTGCCCCGAACAATGCAGGCAGGAGAACAGTCGCAACACCAAAATAATGGAGAACGATAGACGAAACTCCGCGAGGCAATGCCCTGCTGCTCGCCGGCTGAAAATTCAGCTGTGGTAGACAGATCTATCTACCTGCCACAACGAGCAATCGTAACCAAGATTGAACGAATGAGGTGGATCAATTCTCACCCCCGACCTGCAAGGTAAAAATAGCTGCAGGACAAGCGCACGCAAAATACGCATGCACTGCAGAAGGTAGGAAAATGCTACCATACGCGGACAAGCCACACTCTCGCACACAGACACCGACTCTCTCTCTCTCTCTCTCTCACTCCCTCCCTCCCTCTCACTCTCCGAGGGAATGCCGGACGGAAGCTGCGGTGTGCGCAACAGTACGAGCACACAGGTTTTCTCTTCAATGCGATCCCTCACTTTCACTCGCCTGGTCACGGATCGCGGCAAGACCGGAGGAAAGGCTCTTGGCAATAGACGTATATTACTTCTACGCTGTCGTGATTTGCTCGTTCGGCCGGGACCCGAGATCGAACTCGTCTCTCCCTTCCTCTACACCTGCTGCTGCTGTAGGGAACGGAGCCAGGCCTCGCGCAGAGGGCAGCAGAGCAGCTTGGCGTGGCTTGGCTTTGCTTTGCTTCGCTTGCCTGCTTGCTACGCCTTGCCTCGCCGCAATCCCCTAGTCCAGGCCTACAACAAATCCAGAGGAATGCCCAGTTCACAGCAAATTGGGCCTCTTTCTATGATCCTCCACCTCCTCTCTCCCGCACTCGCTGTCGCTCTCGTCTCTCGGAGCGCCCCGATGCCTCACTCGCTGCCTCCTTCCACCAATCTGCTCCGTTGGGCTCCCCGGCGCACCGTGGCTTCCGGAACAGGGTCTGAAGTCCGAAGATTCACTGGCCCAGTTTCTCTGTCCCGCTCCTTAAAGAAACCCGTACCCGGTCGGGCCGGGGCTGGGGTGGTGGCGTGATGTGCTGCGCCTCCGACTATGACTGCACTCCACAGCGCTGCACTCAAAACAATGACGATTTCGGCCCCGCCCCGCTCTCTATTATAAAGCACTTCCACGGTCCACCCCCTCCCTTCGGTCCCGACCGACCTGATCGCGGTACAGCAGCGGTACAATCGTAACAGAAGTCTGGCAGGCAGGCGGGGGCAGGCCAGGCCAGAGGATCAGCAGAGCAGGGGGTTTGAGGGTTTGAGACTTGGAGTCCTCTCTCCTCGCTCGCTCTTGCTCTCAAGAAGAGGAGGTATTGCCGGTCAGCAGCACCGGGGGGCCACAGAAGAGGAGGTGGAACGGAAGGGGAAGCGCATCGGCAAACAAGAAAGCAAGAAAAGAACAGGAGCCGCTAGCCATGATGGAGTGCGGATGCCATGCGATCATTCAATCAGAGAGCAGGATCGCAAAAGTAGCCCGCACTGCTGTTGCTGCCTGCCATCCCTCCTCCTCCTGCACCAGAGTACTCGCCCCTCCACTGCGCCACCCGCTCGCCCCTCCATTCCTTCCTTCCCCAGTCGCCCTTCCAATACTCTTTTTGTGACTACTCCACGACACAAGGACGATTGCGACCTCTCCTACCCCAACCGCAACCATCACCCCCATCCCCACCTCTTCACTTCCCACTCACCAAATCCGCCTTCACTCTATTATTATACACTAATCTTGGTACCTACTGCAGTCCAGTCCAGTCCAGTCTACGCTAGTCTACTGTAGTCTATGTGACTCTATGCAACTCCCGCAGTCGCTCGTTCTTGTCGTTCTTCAGTCTTCCTATGTTTCTTGTCTATAACGCTCGATGGCTGGGTGGGTCGACGGGAGGTCACGGCGTTCGCTCCCGACCGTCCGACGCTTCCTTTCACGTTTTGATCGCACGCCTTCCATGCCACGGAGCAGAGCATCGTACGTGCGGAGGTGTTCCGAACTCATTGAGGTCTTGTATTCTCGGTATATCCAGTTCGGTGCGCGAGATCGGGTGGTGATGGACCAGCGCCATCCTTTATGACTGGAACGTTTGATCTGGATATTGTATTTTAAGTTCCGGTCTTGAATTGGTTCTTCGACTTGGGGTGGACTAGGATCTCTGAGACTCTGATGGCTCTGAACTTTGGACTTTACGCATGAAGTACGTACGTGGTGTCTTCGAGGTACGGTTTTATCCGGTTCTCTGAAGTTTGTGCTTGGAACCTTGGACTTCAGAAACCAATTTATTTTCCATGTCGGCAGTCGGACTTGGCAGCTGAGGATGCATGCCTGTGGACTTAAACCTTCTACTTCCATGAAATTGTGAAAATTCCCACTTCTTATGATTAATCATTGAGGGATTATGCATTTCGACTACAACTTAGTCTTAGAAACTGATGATTTATATCTCCGACCACAAAATTTCTACACCGTCGAAAGTTCTTGATATACTTCCGATTGCGTGTACACATAACGCGGGTTGTCATTACACTTGGACATGGATTCATTCCCTTATGTAAATACGCATGTTAAACTTTAATACGTACATTTTTCCCGCTCGTCCGGAAAGAATACTTGGACTACGAAACCGAGGGTTCATTTCTTCCGAAATCCAACGTAGTTACATAGTTCAAGGTGTCGTCTGGATTTGGTCCTTGGACTTTGGATTCGATGCTTTAAAATATTCCTCTTGACTTTGCATGAAAGCAAAGAATGTGCCATGTGCAGCTTTGACCTTTTAACCCTCCGTGAGGGAGAATGAATTAGTGTTCCAAACACACTCTGCATCCCTACTTCTCGGTGACAGTATCCCATGACAGCAGTTTGAATCTTTCGAGCTTTGAAGAACTCATCATAGTTAGTTTGCATTCTCTTCATCTGCTTCAGTTCGAAAATGTTACAAGATGACCTTGTGATTGGCGCGGTAGTCAGAAGGGAAAGAGCAGGAAAGGAAAAAAGCCTTTACTGCATTGTATCCTCAAATTATCCCAATCTATGTCATGACATTTTGTACTAAAAGGTTATTCTTCTGTCATAACTTTTAGCTTTACAAAGACGAAGCTAGTCGTCGATCTAGATTCAGTCGAAAGAAAAATTATTCTTGAGCTCGTTTGCTCCTACTTTCTTCCTTAAAGCATAAAGCTGATGAACAGACAAAAATTCCCTGGACAGAAATCATCAATGGCATATCACAATGCAGCAATTGGGAGAAAGTCGTATGCACCAAAATGTGGGGAAAGAAAGCACAAGACATCACATTTTTCTAACCTAACCATGTCACCATGAAGAGAAACACCACTACGTGTCCTTGCAAACTTTCGTAAGCTTCGTAAGGATGAGTTCCCAGTGATGCGTGAATGGGCGAAAGAACGAGCGTCCACGAAGCCTAGAGGGACAAAAGACTAACTGTAAAAGGACAAGAAAGAAACAAGAAGGCACAGAAGTAGATGGGAGGTGAGCACTGGTGTTATGACATTTCTGTTGAGATGAGACAAGCACAAAAAATGGAGCCGCGGGATTCTTTACATTGTTGCATGGCTTGTGATTGATATCGCCGTGCTTGGGAACAGGTGCAATGCTCAAGTCATGCTGTGAGGGACTACTGTATGTGGGTTTTTCGTATCTTGGGATCTTTCCCCTCCCAATACTCCGCAAAGCCACCCGAACAAGAGAATCCTGCCAATATCAAGGAACAACTTGCGCATGCAAAAGATCTCGCGGTATCTGTCTGCAGTACAGAATTATAAAAGGGCCAGCCCTCAATGCTGGAATTTCTGCCAACCCCTAATTCCTTGTTCGTGTGTGTGCAACTTTTCATCAAAATTCCTCAAGAAATGACATTTCTACGTAACGTCACTGGAAAACCCCAATTGTGATTCTTTTCAATGGCTTGCAAAGATATACTTCCTCTTCCCCGGTCAGGACAACGATGCCTCCTCTTCCCCCCTCAAGTAAACAACGGCTTCCCGTCACTCGCTGCACTTGCAACCGGCTGGAACCGGGAATGTCACTAAATTTTATGTTAGTACCAAGCGTAAGTAACGTAGAGTGACGACGAAGATTGGAGTTGTGGCTTCGTGTTCCCATTTACAAGCCAAAGGTTCATAAGAAACAAACACTCACGTTCCACTACATGATAGCATCATGTAATGGAAAGATCCATGACAATGCGATACTAACGTTCAGCTGAAAAGGAGAGTAATTATACCATGGATTCATATTCTATGGCCTCATAATCTGGATCTTGTATATATCATCAGAGAGGTGAATATCATCAATGTGGATAATCATAGTATATATGAGTTTCTCTTGCCTCCTCTTTCCATTTAATCGACTATGGGTATTTAATCAACTTTCCTTGTGCAATCTTACTATCTATCCTGGTAGTTGGTATCATCCAAACCAAAAATATTGCTGGAAGAAAATAAAATTGTTTGGCTATCTTCCGACTCGACCTTCTAAAAAAGAGCCATATGAGGAAAAGTACGGAAATTTTATGGCATTACTTTTTTTCGATGATTAAAGAGAGATCATGATATGAAAGAAAACTGATTTAGTTCAACTGTTGAATTACTCCTTTTGCAAAATGATCTCCTAGGGAACGTTCTGACAGTTCCCCTTTCTATATGTATCTCAATGGATTAGTTGCATTGCAAGTTACTTGGTTGTAGTTGCAATCCATAACCCTGTTGGTTGAAGTCATCGGTCGAGATTGCAATTTCATGGGCTTCCCACATTGTTAATCACAGTGTCCGTTAATCTCACATTTAATAAAAATTCCTACATTCTAGCGTGAAATAAGAATGATCTAGCCAGATATAAAAATTAAACAAAAGTGATGAGTAATAAAACAAAGGACTTTCACAACTTATTGATCGAACAAACACAGTTTAAGGAACAAGGGGACTAGAGAACTGGCAATATGTTAGCACTCAGAAAATAACGCAGGCTTATGAACTTGGCATTGTTCTCTTGTTGTGAAGGGACGTAATGCTCACCCGGGGGTGAATGAAAACCTCTGCTGACGAGAATTTAAGATGAGAAAGAACTGCTGTGGATATGCGGAAAAGTCGATGTCACTTAGTATAATAAGGAATATATCCGCACGGTGAAGTTTAAACACCAAAAGCCACCTCCGTGTTACATGAAGAGAGCAAATAATAGAAAGTCTTGAAGGAGGGGAAGTAAACAGGGGAACATGGAAAGCCGGAAGAGTGGTCAAATGTGGAAGAATACAAGGCCAAGATTCTCCAAAGACTCTTTTGGTTTCTTGCAAATTTATTTTCACCATTCATGCCTACGAGCTTTGAATTGTGCTCTACTGCAACCTTCTTTATTCCAGCAGTTTCGTAGCAGATAAAAAGTCGTCACGGACTCTACAGGGCCAGGCTATTCAATAGCACATATCTTTCTTGAATCGAAGAATCTTCCTATTCTCGTCTTCCACTCGACGACTCATCTGAACCTCTCCCAATCTGTTTCATCAACTGCGGTCCCAGTTTGAATTTAGGGTGATATATTCGTTCAACGCAAACGTCAGCGCCTTATACGTTGTGAAACAAATGCTTGTAGGTAATGGGGAAGTTTTGGTGGTATGACAAAGCAAAGGCAAATTCACAGTAAATACTTCTTCAAGACACAACCCGAAGACTTTACTACGAGATGAGAGAAGCCTACTGTACCTGGAGATGCAGCACTCTGTGTCCTGTAAAGAGTCTGGATTTCAACTCATGACGTTCTGTAACTTCGGTTCCGCAGCCTCCTGTGTCGAGGAATCTTTCCACTCTTCCTTTTTTTTTCGATACCGTATGCGTGCCTGGAGGCCTGGAGAGTACGGTCGAAAGACTGGAACATGATGCTTTTATCATTTCTTGGAAGCTATACTCGACCTATATTTTACTTCATCCAGCGTTTGGGGAAGGAGGTGGAAAGGGGCGTGATGTTGGAGAACTCGCTTCTGCACACCTTACAAGCGTCAGCAATTTTCGTACTTGCGCACGAAGAGAAATAGTTTCAACAAACTTACTCAACTGAAAATTCAAGGGGTTTTAATATTTCCAAAACATTTTCTCAGCCCAAGACTCATTTCTGTACAGTCAACAATCCAAATGATCACAAAGAAACGTCACAAGGTTGTGGTTTGGACTCAACGGTCGGTCAAGCTAACCATGTTGTATAGCTTTTCACCGTGTACTGTAGTCTGTGTGAAAAATATTACATAGAGAAGATTCTGAACTCTATTTGTATCAATTATATAATATTTTGACAAACTGAAGCATGGATTAATGGCTACCATTTTGAACTTAAAGAAAGAAAAGGCATGACTGGGAGAGTTCAGCAGAACATAATCTAATCAAGAGGGATTGACTATATTTGATTGAAGGAGAAAAAGATGGGACTATTAGTTCTGTCATTGAGTCAAGGAAATCAGTCAACAGTGTAACACGAGGAGAGTGATGATGAATATGGGAAAAGGAAGGTGGGTGTCAACTTTATTGGGAAGCACAATTCCACTTCTCAAAGGGATTCACGGCGAACAAATTCTTAATTGAGCCCAAATAGAGGATGGAAGATGCGGAACAGCTGTGGGCCAAAAGGCTCTCAAAATTCTTATTCCCTGTAAACAACAACCCACCATTTTGAGCCATAGGCAGCCCTTTTGTCCTAAGGCTAAAGTGGTTGCTCCAGATCAGATTGCTTTCAGGAATGTCCTTTGTGTGAATATCAGTAGCTAGTATAAGCCTCGGTGGGGATAGAAGTTCATTAGACTGATTAATCCCTGCTAACAGCAATGGGTTTACATCTTACCACCAGAGTGCTTCTCTTGAGCATTTTGTAGCTCCGAGCTACCCCCAAGTTGGAAATTATCATTGGTCGTTATTCTGATGGAAGGAGAAACCTTCTTCATCTCCACAAATCTTTTAAAGCACACAATTTGGCTGCATTGTGAATGTGAGATTTTTTCCTTGATGGAGCTGGAGGACCCAGTCGGTGTTTCTTGACATGATATTCGTGTCCAGTCTTTACTGATGAGCTGACAGCCACTTTCCGTTTGCAACAAAAAGCAGAAGCTGCAACGAAAGTGACATTCATAATTTTGACCTTTGATAACGGCTGTTGATCTTATCCCCTTACTTCTCTCGTACTTAAATGGATTTATTGATGACATTTGTTGTAACTCTTTCGATGCATTTGAATCAAACTCTTCCCCATTCTCCTCCACGAGAGTGCCGTCTTGTCTTGGGATAAGCAGTTCCGGTGAGGAGATGGAACTGGGAACAGAATGTGGATGTTGTCGGTGTCATCATCCCACGAGATGTTGACGAACCTGCTCAAGGTGAATGAAGAGAATGATCCCTTTTCGAGAAAACCCCTCACCTCATCTCACCTTTGGGACAAGAGAAGTGAAGAGAAAAGCGGGGATCGAGACATTTCCTATCTCAGGCCCGGCTTAAATCTCCTCAAATTGTTTCTTCATCGAGGTGCTCGGGTATAACTTGGTTCGGTCTCTTGATAATGTGGCAATAAGAACTTTGTACTCTCTATTTCTGATAAACTCTCTCTCTCTCTCTCTCTCTCTCTAACCATGATCAGTTTCGTTAGTCAGATGAACTGAATATGATGATGGGAAAGTCTCTCTCACCAGTGTGTTTTCTATGAGATTATTGACTGGAACTCAAGCTAAACTGGCAACTCCTAGAGCCCTAGAAGAACGCCAAAGTCAAATCTAGCAAGGCTAGAGCAGGAGCTGGATCTCCGTCCTCACTTGAACACTAAGGTGGTGGTAAGGCCGATCGGATCTAGTGGACTGGACATTTTTCATGCTGCCTCGAGGTTTCGTTTGACGTGGGTCTTCTCGTCTTGTCCACTCCACTGTTTCACTTTTGGCAGCACAGCACAGCTGAGCATGTGGTCCGTGAACCTTTTTACAGCGAGAACATCATCTTCCCTTTTATTAGCCTTGGGAATTCTTTGACAACAGGAGGTTTTTCTGCACATCTGTTTAGGCCCTCTGTGTGCCCAACCGTCCGACGGTGGTTGGCAGCAGACGGGAACGTTGGGAGGCGGAGGAGAAGAAGTTTGTCGTGTCTGGACTCTCGAGCTTCCAAGAGGACGTTGAAGTGAACCCCTTCCCCACTCCCGTGATCGCTCGTTTGTTGCTTTCTTTTCACCTTCAATTATCACCCACGACAAATTTGCTCACTCATCGTATGAGCTTCGTTGTAGCAAGCTGTCCATGACCTGCACAAAGGGGATTCCGTCAGGGAGTGTGGTGAATCCGAACACGATCCTTTTGGTGAATATCCCATGCTAGGCCATGGCAAGAAAGAATTGACCGTGCAGGTCAAGGAGATGAGAAAGCCCCCACCCGTGGCGTCCAAGGCGAGGAGAAAAGAAAGAAACTTACAAGGGCGAGCAAGAACACAGAGGGAACAAGCTCTCAGCCTACCCCGCCATAGTTTAGGAAATTAAGAGCAAAGGCACCCCGCCGATGTGTGTCATTGTGCAGAAGTTGCAGAGCATTATACGATATTCTTAATCGGAGGACAGGCACAATCAGAATATGGACCAACCCCTTTCGTGCTGTTGCTGCACGTTCGCGCTAACAAGCCCACGATATCCATCGAGAATAAGTCATAAAGGACCAACAACTCACGTTCGATCGATCCAGTTATACCATCTGCCGCGGTTACTGGAGGCGCTCACTGGACTGCGTTGCACTATCTCCTCACTGTTGGTTCGGGATTTCGGCTCGGCGAACCATAGTCGATGAGGCTGCACTGTGTTAGACATTCGTGTCTTTCATATCCCCCGAACTGTTGCCGAATCTTTTGTTATTTACGTATACTGTATGTGCAGTGTACATACTGCATATTTCAGTGTCATGGTCTACATATTATGAAAAGAAAAGGAAAGAAAATCTCACGTTGCTCAAAAGAACCTCAAACACGGAGCTGGAATTAAGCATTCAGGTTTGAAAAAATCCTATTGTAGATCCCTCATATGTGACGCGTACATCGCCCGACCAGACCAACAACAGTAATATCAATTATCATATTATTCATGACAAATGCTGATACATGCAAACTATCGTGAATAGATGCAAAGGAGTGAAACCTATTAATATAAAAAAGGATGGGAAGACCCCATCAAGTTGTAGAGGGTTGGTTTCATCCCTTTGGGACTAGAAACCAACAGGTAGGATGTGGCTAGCCCCAATAGCATCACCTAACGTGATTGCTCTCCTATTAATTACATTAGCGAATGCTATTTGTAGAGTAATGGATACATGCTACCTAAAATATATTACAAAATATACTAAAGAAAGTTATACCCCATGTCGCCTAGTATGGTAGGCTCTCCCACACTCTCATGAACATGTCAATGTTGACGTTCATAGCTCCATATAACTCAAAGGCTAGGGGAACAAAGAGGTAAACTTTATGCATACCTTGGCTGTTGCCACTCCAGTCAACGTCCATCCAAGAGGATGGGTGATCATCCCCTGTGAAATTGTGTCACATGTAGTATAGGTAACCTAGTACTCCCCAACCAAGTATAGGTATGCCCTAATTCGAGTCCACTGATTGCAAGGTATACCATGTGAAGTATCCATCCTCTCGTGCCATAGCAAACACCACATCCTTAATGGCATCATGGGTAGCTATCATATGCCCCTAATGGACAACTTGTCATATGGACCCCTGCTACATCTAAAGCAATACCACACTCACACGTGAGTAATGAAGATACAAATATGTGGACCAAATCAAGGAGGAACTTCATCGACATAGAACAAGTAGTTGGTGCGAGTCAAAAAGTCCTAATGGATGGTTGAGCCAAGATTCACGAGTATGCACACTTGCCAGAGTATAAACGAGCACTAGTAGTATGAGAAATGGATGGATACACTAAGAGAGAGTGTAGGGTATCCTAAAATTGTTGCTCCATCAATATAGACTATAGGCTTATAGTCCAATCGGTGGGCAAAGAGAAAAAGGATGAGAGCTCCTATCTTATCTTTGGGGAGAAAACATCTCGTATGCCGTTGTCGCATGGACATTGCTTCGCTCTAAGAATGCATAAGCATTTGGCTGTAGAAGAACCCTTCTGACCCTCGTGTGAGTTGATACTCTCTCTTTCTCCTCCTCACCACTCCACATTCAGATTCATTGCAATCGGTAAAATTCCAGGGAAAGAAGATTATATTATTCAAAAATTGGACTAATAACTCTTGCCCAAACTTCACAAATAATTGCTTTATAACCTTCTTGTTGTGTCAAAAAATTTCTTATGTTTCTCTTTTCCAGATCTCTTAGAACAACTGTCAAGTTATACATTATATCACAAGGTGATATGCAGATCACTGTGTACTAAAACCATCACATATCCCAATTCTACACTCCAATTGCTCTCAAATTTCATAAATAGGTCCCTTATTATCCAAGATTCAACTCTAGAAAGTTTTATTGATGAAACTTTTTTGATAGCAAAAGTTGTAATTGATGTACTAACTTCGTGATAATCAGTGCAACTGTGACTGTATGCACCACCTTCAAACTATCACTCTATTCAAAACTCATCCAATTGAGCTGAAATTTTAATCCAAACACAAACTTGAGTTGAAATTATATCTCTATTAAATCAGATCTGTCAAAACCCTCATATGATTCTCAAAATTAACCCAAACTCTTTCCATGGTCCCAATTTCATTCTCCAACTTCAAATCATCACAATAGAGTGACAATCTACTCAAATGCACCCATTCTTGAGTCCACCTTATAGCTCCTATCGTTAGCTCTTCAACCCTTGTACCCAAATCTTCGAATGTCCCCCTAAAAGACTTCCAAAAAACCTCAAAACCTCAAAGAACTTGACCAAGTGCCTTCATTGGTCCAAACTCCAAGACCAATGAGAATGAAGAGTGTCATGTTGACCTCTAGTATGGCCAAATTAGCTCCATATTAACTTAAAGCTTTATAACTATCCTAAACACATGACTTAGCCATCATATATATAATATGAGCTGCTACTAATAAAGAGTCAAAATAACAACTCGAAATCGGCTAAGTATGAACAAAATTACAAACAGATCCAAGGAGTTTATAACTTGAGAATAATACCCCTCGTCAAAATTCCTAACAATCAACTCGCTATGGTTTACTTTCGATAAACAATAGTGATGGATCGAAATCCATGTGTTGAAAGCCACCACTACTTGCAAGTTCATATCCATAACGCTCAACTAAATCAAAACGTATACTGTTAGATCCCAAATCATGCCGTATGAAACAATTGGAAGAATAATCGGGTCTGGAGAGTTTATCACTTGTTGCATAAATTTATCATCAAAGTGAAATACTAACCACGTCCGAAAGTGATCACGATGAAGACATCGGATGTTGATCATTAATGGATTGGGCATTGGTACATCTAAAGGATCATGTTGTACTATATCCATGTCTTACGTCGGCTCCACTTTGATCAGATATGCTCCTTAGTCATCAAAGTGATGTTCTAGATCTCTCCCTTCCCCTTTCCACCCTGACCATGCTTTATATTTGATAAGGTACAAGATAATATCTTTTGGAGCCTGATCAACATCCTACAAAATCGATCCAATCGTGGACTCTTAACAATGAGACTTACAATGAGCCGTCGGTCATCCTGACCTAAAGTATCGTCGTCATAACAACAGCTCTAAAAATGATACATATCATCATCTTCTCATAGTAGTCACGTCACAACACGACACCGTAATATTACTTGTAATGGAAATGATCCCCATCCATGTTCCTCGCATACATCCTTGAGAGGAGGATAGCAAAGGTGTTGAGAATATCCAACTAGCCAAAAATACTATAGATATAGTCTTTTCCATCGATAATAAATCTATCCATCCACACAAAGTGGCAAAGATGTGTGTCTTTGTGCTAAATCTTATGTCACACACTAGAAGATCTATGGTATGATGATGTCACCACATATGCCCATGATCCTCCTATCAAAGGTTGTCAAGCGTGATAGGAATACAAGTAAATGAGTAACGATGCAAAGTAGGTAGGTGGGTCGACGAACTATACTAGAGGAGAGTATACCAAATGCCACATGCGGATCCCCTAGTATATGAAGGTCATATACATGCAGTTCATCCTCAACAAAGTGCAATGTCTAGGTAGCGTAAGTCCTAAGACCTTACTAGCACTCCAAGAATATATTAATGATGTGTAGATGTCATACATCCCTCTAGAAGCTGGAAATGAGGAGGAATACCCAAAGGATAGCATAGACTACACTTTCACACCTTGACTCTTAAGCATACAAGATGAAACTTGGTTTGCCTAATGTGGTTTATATGACCCACAATGTGTGTATCATCCGCTAAGGAGAAGAACACACAACCTGGCACAGCTAAAGTAGTAGACAGAAGAGCTCTATAAAGAGCCATGGCAAATAGGAGTCCTCCCAAAGTATCTCCTTGTTGAGTACCAATTATTGTAGAATAGTTACTCCCTCCTATGAAAAACCATGTTGATAAAAGAGAGAAGAAGATGAATTGTAGAAGGATCATACAAAAAGAATGAGGTACGACAAAGGTCCACTAGCAACTCTGAGCTCTTAAAATATGCATGCATGTGAGACATTATTACAAGCATTATAAACATCCACTTACAAGACAATCCAATCCATATGGATATCTAGGAGTGCTCTAATGTCCAACTAGACCGCCTCACAACCTCTTGGTGTGGTGACTCCAAAATGGTGTAGATAAAGGTGATGTTGGAAGTGGGAGCGATGTTGAAGAACCACAATATGACTAACAAGGCAAAATAAGATCTCCCCAATAGCAATTTGTATGATGTCCCAAGTATCCCTCTCCATCATAAGAAGTTGATTAGCGCCTATCACTTTGCTAACTAACAACGGAATCTCCCCTCTTGCAATTGATGTAGCCATCTGAAACGACTATGTGAAACCATTAGAGCGATCATTTGTATGACAAAAATCTCTAAGATGCTCATAAACCATCCATAGCAAGCCCCTTAAGGATAGATGTGGGGCTCTGCATAGAGAATGGGCAAAAAGAGATCTATCAAAACATAATGGCTCATTTGGCTAATATTTCAAGATCTTTAATGATAATCCCTCTCCCATGGATGGATATAAAAATCATAAAGAGGAAATAATCTCCTCCTTAACTAGCCATAAACAAATGATGAAAGGCTTGTGCGCCTTTGTTATACTCCCTATCTTGCCCCAAGATCCTACACCGTCGCAATCAAGCCAAATCTAAAGTATCTCGTGGTTGAACCTAACTCCTAACCTATGCAACCTGTACAAACTTCTCCTACAATGTATCCAATCCCCTACTCAAAATCTAACGGCCATCTCCCTATGTCCAGCAAGCTCCCCTAGTATAATGTAGACATCATCGTGGAAGTAAGAAAAAACAAAAACCATGCTAACTCATCCATGAAATCATGTGTCAACCGATCGAACAGTAAGCAAAAAAGATGTCTAACCACACCATGGAGCGCACGAGAGACCGTATGCAATAAGCATGGACATATGAATCTAGTCTCAAAAAGTCCCAAAATAGAACCTAACTTGGATCTTAACTACTCCTACGACCCAATCATTATATCCATAATGATCAACGAAGGGATCGACATAACTTATGTGATCCCCGAAGTGACAAATTTTGATAAGATCACCCATCTCACATGGGCATCCCAAGTGATCCAATCATAACCTTTGTGTATCTTTCCCACATGGATCTTTACCCCTTGCAAGGTAAAAAATTGATGACACATTAGACATGGTGTATCACGCACCCCTCTAGGTAAACCCATGAGGAGAAGTGAAGCCATAGCTAACATAAAGAGAATGATAATGGCACAAGGCACTCCATCAAGTATCTCCTCCCATTTGCAAAACCACAATCCTCTAACACTCCATCTCACATGAGAAACTGCTTACTATCAAAACTCTAAATTCTAAAAATACTCATAACTATTTATTCCAATCTTCATAATTTGTCAACAAGGTACAATAACAAAAGGATGGGAAGACCCCATCAAATCGTACAAGGATGGAACCAAACCGGTAACATGGGGCTAGGCCTCAATAGTATCACACTGGGAAATATGTCCTACATCACCTAAGAGGTCTATAAACAACAAGAGCATCCGAAAAAGCATCACCTAACATGATTGCTCTCCTATGGAGTGCACCAGCTAGTGCTCTCTGTAGAGCAATGGAAACACGTTGCCTAAAATAGGCTATACAGTAAGTTAAAGAGAGTGATACCCCATGTCCCCTAGTATGGTAGGCTCTCGCACACTCCCTCACGAACATGTGGAAATCGGTGTCCATTGTTCCATATAACTCCAAAGCTAGAGGAACAAAGAGATGACCTCTCTGCATGCCTCTATACTTGGAGACCTTGGTTGATGCCGCTCCACTCGCCACCCATCCTGGAGGATGGGTGATCACCCCCTTTGAAACTGTGTCTCTAATAGAATCAGTAACCACCGCATCAACCACAATGACCTGGTCCTCCCGAACCAAGTATAAATTTGCCCTAACCCTAGTCGACTGCAAGGCATACCAACGCTCTCTCCATGTGAGGTATCCACCCTCTCGCGCCATAGCAAACACCACATCCCTAATGGCATCATGGATAGCTATCCTCTGCACTCCGAATGTACAACGAGTCATATGAACACCTGCTGCATCTAAAATGATACCACACTCACATGTGAATAATGAAAATGTAAATGGATGGACCAAGCCAAGATGGAACCTCATCGCTGTGAAAAAAGTAACTGGTGCGAGTCGGAAAACCCTGATGTATGGTCGACCCAAGATCCACAAGCCTGCACTCTTGCCCAAGCAAAAGCGTAGACGAACTCTAGTAATACGAAGAATGGCCAAATCCACTAAGAGTGAATATAAAATCTCGATGATCTCGTTCACTTTAGATGGATAACTTAGTTACGGACTAGGCTCCACGACATTTTCACTTCCATATATATTTATATTTATATTCATTTAATTATTTAATCATTTATACTTAGCCCACATTATGAGCAAGGAAAAGTGATGCACTTGGGCCAGTCATGCTCATTGCCGATTCTCGACAGAAGTAGAGGTAGCATTTAGAGAACAATATACAAAATGCTGGAACCAATAGTGTATTCGTTATTCATATCAGAGCAGGAACCCAGGGAGTGGGAGTTGCTTAGCCGCCAACGTTTAGGTGCCGCTACCCAGTTTGTCTGCCACCCTTATCGTGCCGTCGGCTCTCCACTGGGTTTGAAATGAACTACTCCTGCTTTGACCTTCAATCCGCGGAGAAATCCCTGATTAGTCTTTTCCGCCTTGTTACTATTTTCACGAACAGCGGATTGTCAAGATTAGGAAATGAGTCGCGTCACCAAAATCTGTCTGCATCCGCCGCGTGACCTCAAAAGCCGACAGCTTTCAGTGCGCAGATCCGTAGCTGAAATGAGAGCTATGTTTTCAAGTTATGCCTTTTTGTAGCATAAGGCTTCGCGGGGCCGATTGCAAGGGAAAGTAGCTTTCAAATCCACTGTTCCAAAGTGAAACCTATGAATACATAGGCAAGCAGCTTTCCGCTTCGTGCGCGCCGTCAACGACACACGGTGTCCCTGAAGGATGTACTTCACGGACGTCGTAGGTCCCTTCGCACGACGTACTTCGACGGAGATGCAGTAGGTCAAGTGCCCGGCGTGCAGATGAAACTCCAAAGCAGTCTGATCTCTACTGACACTTCGCCACTTAAACGTAGACAGGCAGTGTGATTGATGATGAAACTTTCCTGTGTCGTGCAGACTGGACGCAGACTTTTTTGTACATCCTCTAGCCGTTTTATATATTTGGTCTACAAGAAGGAAACTAAGTAGCGCCAATGATTTGGCTTGCTGAAGGAGAAAAACTACTGGCGATGTTTTCCCTGGCCTGACTGATCATCACCTTTCCTCCAAAAGTAATGAATCTCTTGAAAAACTGTATTGATCAAAGAAGCCCCTTCGGAGAGCAATCAGTTTCCAAAACGTTTAACAAAGAAGCTCACCACCAGCATAACTGTTGTTTGTATCCAAAAAAACAGTTTTGGGGGGACCTTGGGCCCCCCAGGGCTACTGCCATCCCAGCCGATGGGATGCTCCTACTTAACCATGCCCTCCAGGTAACAGAAGTCTCTTTCTGATTGACCAGACCGGTTGAATATCAAAGAGATGAACAGAACCTAACAAAAGAGAAGAGCAGAAACTTCTTAAGAGAATGAAAAAAGTTAGGTCATGGAAACTGCAACATGATATTTACGAGAAATGGTGCCTTGTCACCCAGAAGATCAAATCAAAACTCTCATTACACATAACTTTCAACGTGACTGAAGGTTTATTATGAAATGAACAGGTAAAAATTAAATTCAAAGCACGTTACTTGAACATCTGAGCCAGGCCTAACAAATGAACAGCTTCGTGGAATGACCCTTCGAACCCCAACTCTTACAAGTTTATCAAAAGATAGACTAAAAGTTTACTGCAGAAAATTCGCGTAAAAAACTACACTTCGATACACCCGGGATGGAGTGAATAACAAAACAGAACCTTCGAAGTGGTAGGGTGGAACCCCAGCTACCGTACATCATGAAAGCTTTCCTCCACTTTGACGAAGTCCCTTGCAAAAACCTGCAGGACATTACAGCCCGCTGTCCGAACCCTTCGCCACGGTTTTTTCAGAGAAAGTCCACTCCTTCCCCTATAAAAAGCCAATTTCATGGAGTAGAACTGATCATCTTGTTGATAGGGTTGGGCTGCAAATGCTGCTGATCTAAGTTGGTTCGTGATAGCATATGCTGGCTTATAATAATGTAAGAGCCACAAATGCTCACACTGACCACTTTCTAGGAACTACCCAATCTATTTGCCTTTCATGCAATTGGAATCAAATCCGCACTTTCTAAAGAACCAATGAGGTGTTGATGATGACTTTCTTTTGATTCACGAAGAGTAGTGTAGGATATGAACCAGTATTTGCGCGAATTCAGCACACGGCTCTGCTTCGCTTTACTACGTATGCGTGAATAAAATTATCAGGTTCCGCTGATCAAGTAAGACTGATGGGAAACCAGTTTGCAAGCTTAGAAACGCCAAGCAGAGATTTCAAAATACCTTGCATAAAAACTCGTGTAGAATGACCAGATCATTCGCACATTCGAAACTTCACACCGTATGCGAAACCCGGCCACCTGAATTCCACTCGACGCATTTGCGTGACAGGTACCATGGACTCATTAAGTGTTTTCTGTTGATAGAGACAGGTTGTGAAAGGATATCCACCGTTAAAAGAACAACTCCCAGGTTCTTTAAGTGATCACCTGACAAGGCGACGTCTCACACGGTCCATAGTCCTGTGAGGTACCATATAAGGCAAGACTTAATTACACTTCTTTTACATAAAAACGCACCGAACGTTCTTGTTAGCACTTTTCAGTACAATATTTGACAAAGTAAAGAATCAAGGATTACGGTGCTTCATCCAGAGAGCCACCTGCTGGAGATTCTGGAGTCCGTTTGAGCTACACTCAAAATGATGGAAACCTGGTCTTGTTCGACTTCCAGTTCTGTACGACAACAATTACAACCTCCGTCAAATATATTAAGTGCCACCTAAACTTACACTTAGCACCGTATGTCGCCTAGTCAGCTTACAGGTCTAGTTTTGATTTCCAAAAGATCTCTTCCCAAAAATATGCTCCATATCACAAGTTCTACGACTAGCATACCTGATTCTTGAAACGGGCGCTTTACTCCACTCCTAAGGTAACTCCTCACCGGAGCAATAAAGCTCTGGCCACTTAACCTGGACATCTCTTCAAGGGCACAACCTATCAGAGTGTAGCCAACTCCAGCTGCTTCATCCCCTATACGTGTAACATCTTTAAGCGCCTTGGCTTCTTCTGGAGATACAGCTTCGTGTCGACAGTTATTTTGTGATTCAATCGTCCTCTCCAGGCTTTCCTCATTCAAGGAATCAAGTGTCTGATTGTAAGACCATACCTGTATCTGCTTGCTCAAGGCTGCCTCCATTTCGTCATCTAATTTGTTATCAAATGTCGGAACAACACCTTGTACCTCCCTTGCATCTTGCAATGAAGATGTCCCACCCTCTGGTGATCTTTGTTGCATTTGGCCGTTCTCCACAGAGATTTTGTCATAATCCACCTTCCTGCTACAGTTAACCACGCTGAACTCTTTTTCACTTTCAGATGCAGAAAAAACGACCTCTCCAGAAAACTCTCTCAAGTTGTAGGTAATCTGCTGTAGATGACTGCTCAACCTTAAGACTGCTTCAAGCTCCACTTGCATACTCTCCCTGAGATCTTTCTTCTCATTCAAACCACTAGATTTGGTATTCACGGCGATCTTCTGCCTCATCATACCTTTCAGCTTTCCCGCAGCACTCATAACATTCTGTGGAACAGGTCGAATCTCACTGTTGAGAAGACAGTCAAGAAAAATTCTAATGATCTTATTCCGTAGCGTGTTAGTTTTTATTTTACTAGAACCATCGAGTCTACCATCTATTTCCTCGTAAATAAGCAGCAAATTCTCATGCTTCACATAACTTATATCCGAAAGTGCAGACAGTAACTTGTGATGAAGAGATTGTTTTTCCATAGAGACAGGACCAAGAAAGTCGATAAGTTTTCCATCATTTCCAAAGGCGTATCTAGCTGAAAGGCTCATAACTATAAGACACTGCCGTAGGGGTTCGGGCAATTCATCCTCGTTCTCTAATCCTTCAAGATATCGATGAGCTGTTTTCCATATCCTAGATGTTAGACGATCCTTATTCGCACCCATTTTAAGCTGACCAACTTCTCCTGGTGCTCTTCCTTTGATCGTAGCGAGCATGACGTGGAGGCCACTAAGAGGAAGCTGGTCTAGTTGCAAAAGCGCAGAGTGAGCAGCTTCTACTGGACAGGACGCCTCCAACTCAATTCTTCTGGACTCCACTTTTTTGTATGAGCCTGGATACCTCATAATAGTCACTACATCTTGCATACGATCTGTCTGCGTTTGTTGAGGAGAAACATGATTGAAAATCTTACTGACTCTGTCCACCAAATGTGCTCGATTCCTGGTATCGCCGTTCTTCCCGGAGACAATGGAGTATATAGCCAGCAATGCCTTCCTCTCAACTTTTTCAAGAAGACCAGGGATGGCTTCAATAACTCCCTGGTCTGACAGTCTCCATAAGGCATCTACAATTTCATGTTGACCATCATGTACAAGCTGATCCACTTCACCAGTATGACGGAGCTGGTTCACACACCTTCGTACATAAGTTTGAAGGAAATGGAAAGACTGCCTACACACAAATCAAACCAAAATCTGAAAAAAGGAAAACATAGGAGATAGTTCGGAAAAGTTGTTAGCTACAACATGGTGTGGAACTTCAGAGCAAAGGACAAAGATGAGAAGTAAAGGAGATCCAATACTTGCATATGTATCTAAGGTAACTTGCAAGGACTTTACGAGCTACGCTAGTAAAGAGGAACAAGCCATCCGGAGAGGGAAAGAGAGACACAACACTCTTATCAACAGTTTACCCAGCATTTATAAAGTAGACAGCAGATTTAATCTCGACTGATGTCATTCAGTGTATCGTCTTCCATAGGGAACGCATAAAGTATCAAAACAGATTCAGTAGCTTGCCAAGAACTTACAGCCCAACATATTAACAGAGGCCAACAAGGAAAGAGAAACATTACATCATCATCGTCATCGCGAAGGAGGACCTCCGGTATATACCTGAAATAAAATGAAAGGTCACGAATTTAGACAAACCATCTCCAGGTGATTGGTCAATTAGTTCGTGTTCAAACGCCCCTTTCTCCAACCCACAGTTACCATATGATCTCCATCAAATAGTAGCAAGTGGTTCATAGCTTGCAAACATTACATCGCAGTCGAGATGATCTCGAATAGGAGACTATGCTTACAGCATACACCATACCTCTCGGCATTTGAAGAGGAAACTGCGTCTTCAGTGCAGGGGGCTTCAGGCCATCGCTTCAGCAAACCCCTGAGGCCCACAAGCGCATAGTTTCATAATCAAGATCCAAACATGAATGTCAGAAAAAGGCCTCGAAAAAAAACACTACCAGCGTGAAATTTTCAGCTGAGATTTACCTTCTTTGCTTCTCCTCTTCGACATACTCCTCAGATAAGCATCGAAGCAATCCCTCGGCATTTAGCCTTTCCCTGTCCCAATCGCTTTATATATGCAAAATCACAATAAAATATGCAACTCTGCAAATTAATTGTCATTAAAAAAAACGACTCATTTCCTGGAAATTTCAACGTTACCAAAAGGGGGATTGCGTGATAGAAACCTAGAAGACAATTTGGCGATTTTCCCTGCACACTCGACCCTAAATATGCATATGCGTCGCATGATGAATCATGCACTACTAGTATCATCCCCACATTCGACTCAATTCAACTTTCATGTACAACTAAGAAGAAGGAAAGACGAACTGAACAAATATGCAATGTTCCACTATCACTGTCATTTTACCAAAAAAACACTCAAAAGAAAAGATTAAAACGATGCAGACATATCACAACGTAGCAAATTCACTAACAAAGACTTAAGGGTTCCGATGATCCACACAAACATAGCTAAGGGAAGATACATGTTCCCTCTCATGAGACATGAATCTTTACCTTCCGGCGCATGTCCTCAAAAGATTTTCTGTCTTCTCGCAAGTCTGTACAGGTTTGCCCGATTCGTTCATTTCTCCTCCGCAAGCAGGAGAAATGCCAAAGAAATGCAGAGTCCTCTAATCCTTCCAGAGTAAGTATACTGAGTATGTTTTGCCTGACACTAATTTTCCCAAACCTCCTGCTGTGAATTGAAGCAGCAGGAGGTTTGCTGCTTCAATTCACAACGCCGAACTAAAAGTTGATGAAACAGGCATGCTCGTCGCACCATTGAGCGTGTGAAGCCACAAACCCACAAGTCCTCTTTGGACAACTTCCAAGTTTCCGACGTAAGAGCTCAAGAGTCGACTCACTTGGCATTCACTTTCTGTATGGGGCCCGTATTCACATTACGCAGCCGCACGTTTTAATTTTTTGTGTTTCTTCCCTTGATAGTTCTGCCAAACTAACTAGGAAGGATTCAAAGCCGACCAGCATCCTGTGAGATTATTCTCTCTCTTCAGAGATGAATGTATATCTGCGAGCGCATTTCCTTGTCTTCTCGTAAATCCGAACGAACTTGCCCGGTACGTTTTTTGTCCATCAAATTTCGCTGTACCTCCTACACCAGGAATATCAGAAATATATGCACAGCCCTCCAACTCTTCTAGGGTACTGATCCTCAATCTCAACGTTTTGATTTCCCCAGCCCCTTAGTTCATCAATTAACCACCTGAAAAAGCAGAGTTGATTAACAGATTCTGCTCGATGGACGATTGAGGGTCTGGTACCCAAGATCCCCAAATCCTCTTGGAACAACTTGAAAATAGGAAATCGAGAGCCGCTTTGCTTCCAGCTCGCTAATTTCCCAACTCATTCTCTCACACCTTTCGGAAATTGGGGAGAACACCTGAAAAACCTCTGAAAAATCGTCACTCAGCCCATGCGCATGTTCTACTCCAGCTGAACAAGCCTCGTTCAAAAATTGGAAATCCATTCCCAGAACCAGGAGAAGAGTTCAAGTGAACCCCTTCCATCTAAAAATTGAAATTACGCGCGGTGTGCCACAATGATGGCAGTACCTCCCTTCCGCCGTGGCGTGCACCAGCGCCGCGAGTGGTAGCCGCATTTTCAAATTACCTATCTCACAGGAGCGACAGAACGGTTTGCCCATAGAGCACAGACCGGGTCGTTCTGCTAATGCACGTGGACTTCCAGCGAGTCCTACCTGGCATACTCGCGTCACGTGGAAATAGCGCACGAATTACTTGGCAGTCCTTTTCATGATTCATCGCCTTGCGATATCCTTTTTGCTATATTCCTTACTATACTTCGTTGTCTCCTTGCGATATAATCACAGATTTACTCTCTCATACCCCCAAGTGAACGCAACTTACTCCCTCGTACCCTGAGTTTGAGAATTCACTCTCTCGTACGCCTCCCGGGTGCCAGGTGGCATCGACCTGAACTGCTCACTGAACAGAGGAACGCTCTTCAGTACAGGAGTGGAGAGAAGAACAAGCCAAACCGAGTTGAAGTGCGCGGTCTGGGACAAACTGAGAGGAAATTAAACTTTACTTGTGAACATATATGATGGATACCCCAGCGGAGATAGTAACTTGATAGGGAATCACCCATACCACTAACTGAACCAGTCCAGTTAATTACGATGGGTACACGGGAGCTAAGATAAGGGTTCTTTTGGGGTAAGAGTGTCACAAACTTAAATTACACTGCAACCTCCAGGTTGCTGTAACGGAATACCGACCCCGGGTTAAATAAATAAATGCACAGATGTCACCTAAAGGTGGCGGACTGACCCCTTTGGAGCCAGCTTCGGCTGAAGCTGGTCCCCAATTATTTCAAACCGCCTCGAGAGACAACCGGGCAAGGGAGTGAACGGAAGAGAAAGAGAGAAAGAGGGGCAAAATCCAAGACTGTAATTATCAATGGTCTCCTCAAAATAGGGGTATATGTCAACCTTTCCTTGAACTCAACAAAAGCTCTCTCTTGTTATCTTCCCAACACCACTCTTGATCTAGTTTTGTCAGCTTTGTGCTAAATTGGCAAAAGTGCTAAATCCTTGCACATATCGACGATAAAAGTTTACAAGACCAAGGAAGTCTCGCACCCTACTCACATCTTAGGGTTGTGGAATACGCAAGATTGCCTCCACCTTGGTTTGTTGAACTTCCAATCCTCATGGGTATATGATATGACCCAAGTACTCTATCTCCACCTGAAAGAACTTACACTTTCCAAGATGCAACTTGAGGCCATGAGCAATCAATCTCTCAAATACCTCCTGCAAATGTCTCTCATGTTCCATCACTATAACACTATATACTAGAATATCATTGATGTAGTCTCGGGGACAATCAAGTCCGCCTAGGATCCTATCCATCACTCTTTAGAACTGAATAGGTGCATTCTTCAACCCAAATGGTAAGAACTTCCATTGATGCAGCACATTCTTGCCATGCGAATCAATTGCCCAAAAGGCTATGTTGGCCTTATCCTCATCTCGAATCCGTAACTAATGATATCATACTCGTAAATCCAATATATTGAAAACTTTTGTATGTCCAATCGTCATCACTCGTGCACTCGGATCACCCAACAAAGGAAAATTCTCCAAATATATGCCGGTGAATAGGTTTGTTGTGACTAGAGACAACGTACCACATATAACATCTCCCAAAATATGCAAGGATGTGAATCATGTAGCTCATGACCATTATTAGCCAATGTGTGTCCCTAACATGATCATCCAGCAATAATCAAATGTAAGTTGTCATGTCGAGCAAGGTCTTGCATCCCCAACAATAAAATATTTGATGGCAAGGCTTGTTGATATCCTTGAACCATCAAGAATAGTACAAGATTTGGGTATTGTCATACCAACTATGCCACATGGCGTAATGAAACACGCCTCACAATCCCAACTTGCTCCACATACAAGTATCGATGTACTCGTATGTCAAACTGCAAAACAACAATCACACCTGTGCTAATCCCTCCAAACAAATCAAGTACACATATATCTTCCTCTAGATATTACCAAGCAATAGACGTTGCATCTAAAGGTGACAACATAGTGGGAATAACTTCCTTCGTCTCCTCCATCTTCATATGGTATGACCCAATTACTCTACTTGCTCTTGAAAGAACTTGCAACTTGAGACCATGAGCAATAAGTCGCTCAAATACCTCTTGCAAATGTATCTTATGCTCCCTCACTATAACACTATACACTAGAATATCATCGATGTAAGCACGGATATAATCAAGTCTAGCTAGGATCCTATCCATCACTCTTTGGAACTCAGCAGGTGCATTCTTCAACCCAAATGGTAAGAACTTCCAATGAAACAACACATTCTTGTCATGCAAACCAATTGTCCAAAAGGCTGTCTTGATCTTATCCTCATCTCGAATCCGCAATTGATGATGTACTACTCGTAAATCCAATATACTGAAAATTTTTGCATGTCCAATCACATTAAAAATCTCCTCATGTGTATGCATAGCATATTGATCAAATTTTGTATGTCAATTGATAGATCGATAGTCATCACACATACGTCTCTCTGAATAATTGCCATGTATATCCTTATTGACTAACATCACCAAAGCAAATGCATACTCTTCATATGATATCTTCACTAATCCAGCATCAAGAATATCTTGACACCTACTTTGGATCAAATCTCTCTCCATATCGATGTATCGATAGGGACGACGGAAAACTGCTGCATCCATTGTCAAGTCAATCTGTATATCATGTCCCTTCAAACAGCCTAAATCCTTCATACTAAAGGCAAAACAGTTTCTAAAACTCTTCAGAAACCTCCACACCCTACGTCTTTCTTCTCCTATCACTTTGGGACCAATCTAGTTGTCAAAAGATAACCTCCACTATCTCAGTGTGAATAACTCAAGCAGCTCTAGCTGTAACCTCTTGAGTTGTATCATAAAGGTTTGTAGGAGTAACCACTGCTTGATCCACGCAAAAAATTCCAACCATAGTCGAAGAAGACTCTACCTCTCCCTCTCTAACATCCCCATAACCTCCAACTTTTGCCTCTACAGTCTCGGTATGCAAAGAGCTTACCAATGGTCTTGTAATCACACATATGGACCGCATGCGTCTTTGCTTAGCCAATCCGAGGCTCACAATCCATGTCAAACACTTCAGTTCCATAGCCTAACCCAACACCTAACGTTGTAATGCCTCTAACAATGTAGGTACTACTGTAGTACCATCACAAAATCCCATAACTCTCTCCCTCCCTCTCTCTCTCTCTCTCTCTCTCTCTCTTCAGAATTGGATTCCACCAGCCCCTGCAAGCGAGAATCCCAAGTCCATGTCCTCCCTCTCTGTAGGCATGGAAAGCTAGGTAACTCAACAACATGGATAATACAGCTCTTGGCTGACCCACAAGGTTCACCATTACCATGGGTGAGCTGTCAACATAGACCACTGCATGGGAATGTCTACTGCCATTCAAAATACTCTTCACTGAAAGATGTGAAGGCCTCATCACTCCATCATATGCTCGTAATAAAACCTCCCTTGGAAGAAGATTTGTCCACCATAGACGAGGATGATGTGCACGAGATCCTACTCTCGCTGCATCTAGCAAAACTGTAAGTCCAATCCATGACCGCACCTAATGTGCATTTGTCATCACCCTTGCACATGGATCACCCAACAAGGGAACATTCCTCTTGCGTTCCTAGTAACAAAATATCTGACGGCAAAACCTGCTGATATCCTTGAACCGTCAACTACGGTAGAAGATCTGGGTATCTCTGCACCAACTATGCCACATGGTGTAATAAAATATGTCTTGCAATCTCATCTCACTCCACATACAAGTATCGATGTACTCGTATGCCAGACTGCAAAACAGCAGCCAAACATGTGCTAATCCCTCCAAAGAGATCCAACACACATATTCCCTCCCTTGGATACTGCCAAGCAATAGGTGTTATATCTAAAGCTAACAACATAGTGGAAGTGGGAATAACTGCCTTCATCTCCTCCCTCTCTAGAGCAAAAGACTCACTTCAAGCCTGATGTATGAAAGAATATGCCATTTGTCGTAGCTGCATACATGAAATACCTAGTGATCCATCCAACATGGATGACACTACTTCACTAAGATTTGGCATGATAGCCACATCCTCTAGACAATGACTATCATGTGCATCCATGTTGCCCTCCAACAAATCACCAGTCCAAGTAACACAAGTACTGAAGGCTGCAACATAGGCCAAACCTCCACTTGGTAAAGGCCTAGAACCGGTAATGAATCGTACACGTAATCAACTCACTTGGCCCTCACAAGATTGCCAACATGGCCGATAAGAGACCATCTCCTCCCAATAATCAATGCTAAATCCCATCGGATATAACATTGCCGCACCCACCAATACATCATAGGACTGTGCAAGTGTAACCACAACATGTGCTCGTGTTGTAGAGCTATTAGTGACATGATCTAGTTGCACTTGCACAGTCAACTCCATCCGTGTGATGTACGGTATCACTAGAACCTCCAAGAGATATCTGAATCTAAAATGAACATCTCTTCACATCGGTCTTTTGTAAACCAAGACCAAGAAGCAATGCATCCTTATCCAACATAAGAGGTTGTGCACGAGAATCTAACAACACGCGTTGAGGTCGATAAACTTTTCCTGAAGATACGACCAAACAAAAGACACCACTCATGTTATCCAACATCACCTAACTTGGTGACATCTTCGTATGATCGTATGTCGGCCTCGCTGGTAACTTCATCATTCGAGCGGCAGCAGCTTGCCAAGTTCCACTAGTAGCTATCATAATCCTAAGATCAACACTACTAGTGTTATCATTACTAGAAGCAATCAACACATCCTCTTTATTTTTGCAAAGTGTGGCTGCCAATCGTAGTACATGGGATGATGACACCCCCAGCGCCAATAAATCCTTGGCTGAGAAAACATGAGAATGAACAAGAGTCTTTGCCGTCCCCAACATTGCCCTGGATGCTACCTCGGACGATGTTGATGGCTGATCCCTACATGCTCCATCTCCAAGTACATCCACAGGCTTGCACCCTCATCTCTCTAGTAGGTCGTCTAGGAGCCATGAATGAGGTATTCAATGCCTCAAACAATGTGAATGACTTAGGAAGTCTAACTTGTCGGCTAGCCTCCCCTCTTTGTGGATCCGACTCCATGGACGCTCCTCTAAACTCAGTAGTATGTGTTGCATTATGAGTCACAGCAACTGCACATGGTTGTGTTGTTGCACACATGTATTCTACAACATTTCCATCATATGATGTAGAGGGACCAGCTCCAGAATCTGATCTTTGATGGGCTATAGCCATACTTGCTATTTTCTGCTCCAACTGCTCCAGTTGAGACGCCATGTTCATCTCATGACTAGCCACATGGGCAAACGCTTGAGTAGGGACTAGTCCTCTACCACCACCCCTACCACCTTGAGCTCCTCGTCCTCTTCTAGGGATTGCCATGGCAACTCTCGTTGAGCGTAATTCTGGATGGAGATCAAAATATCGATCCATCATGTGACCATGTTTGTGACAATGTTCACATGATTTTGGTCCGACAGGATCCATTCTTCGACCTTGAATGCAATCCTTCTTGTGATGAGGTTCACTACATGTCCAACACACCATCCCAATAACTGATTGTTGATTTGAAAAGGATGGCAATGGTCTGGATGTTGCACATTCATCACTCTGTCAGGATAGTCGAGACTATCCCTCATGTCTACCATAACCACTCTAGGTTTGTGTTGTAGACTGGTAACAAGAATGAGTTGACAAAGTTTGTGAATCCTTGTTGAACCCAGCAATCACCACCCTCTCTTCTTGCATGTTGACCTCAATACGTTCAGCAAGACAAAATACAATGGTCAACGTAGGTGATGTCTCCTATAGTAAGGTAGCATCTCTCACTCTACGTCTCAACTCCATGTCCAATATCCCATACCAATATTGAACAGCTCGTGTCTTTGTCACCCCATGGGTAACACTGATCAATCGATGCATTCGAATATACGCCTCTCGAAGACTCTCCTAGTCTTCTGTTGAATCTCCTGCAAGCCTTGTAGCTTGTCAGTTCTCACATCTTGATAGTCTCTCCTCAACTGTGCGAAGAACTCCAAAATAGGGTTCAAGGTTGGGACCTTTGAACTCTTTCCAACTCGATTAGCTCCAACCGTATCATCAGTGTCAGGTATAGAGGATGAACTCATACCACTGTACCCAAAGTAATAGAATTGTAGTTTGGAGACCAGTATTGTCTCCAAAACTGAATCTCCTCAAAGTGTTCACGCCAGAACTCATGATAATCATCCAAATGCTTGAATAATCCCTTTCAAATCATAAACAGACTAAACAACGTAGAGTTGAGCATCCCCTATAAATCACATCATGAGTCAAACTCATGTATGAAGTCATCCAACTCAATAGTGCCAACTGTACTCGAATATTGTCTGGGATCCTTGGTGGCCCCATAGATATCATACATGTCCCACAACAAAGGTGTGGATACACACTCAAAGATATCACCAAGCTTAGCTCCGTCACTCTAAAACCAAATGCTAACCCTAGCAGTCTCTCCTCCGGAAACTCCAAAGAACTTCATTGTGACACCAATGTATCACCTCCACAACCATACAAAAACAAGTATCCAACTAGAACCAGAAATTACAACATAAGGTAAACTAGGCACCACAAGGTGCAAACAAAAGGGCAACCTGAAACTTACCATCATCACAAGCACTCACTTAGTCTACATGTCCGCAAGTTTTGTCTCACTGGGGAGAAACATGGATAGTCTGACTGGTCCGCAAATCTAGCCACACTATTGAAAGCACACAGGAGCACTAACACTCGAAACAACAAAGCACCAACACAAACAAATATGGTGCACAAACATGAAGCATAGATGGAGGTCTATCAATCACAAGACACATAAATAATAAAACTTCATCTCAAAAACATCCATCAAAGGGATCAAACCAACCCAACCCGGACTAACATAGCCTTAGAAGGGCATTTAAAAATAAAAAAACTTCTATTTTGGAGATCTTCTGCTCTCCAGATTGATAATTTGACACAAGTAATCAAGTTGTGTAAGATGTTGCATGCAACTAATATTTTTCAATTTGCTACCTAAATGAATTATTATTTTTTGCAAATGCACACCGTTTGAAACTTTTGCAGGACCGTAAGAATCTTTAACTTTAATTTCAGACCCCTAAACGTCAAAATTTTGCAATTCTGACATTGTTAGCCTCATGTCCAACATCATTATTCTTGCGCTACAAACTTCCCATCTTCTATCACCCTATCAAATTTCAGATCAAACAGACACTATATGATAATTTGATAGTTTGATGCTCTTGTTTTCAACCCAAAAACTTTGAAACACCAAATCTTGTACTTCGAGCATTTTTGTCCAAAATATTTTTCAGCCAATCTCGATTTATAGCCCCCAAGATAACTATGAGCATCAATCCACTTCGTAAATTTTCAACAGTGCTTCCATCCTCGAAAACTCTCGATTCGGATTTACACATTAAAACAGAAAATACAAAAATTCTGAATTGATCACATCAACTTCAAATCAACTCTACTTCTATAACACCATCACAACATTCACTCCATCAATGCCATGCACACTCAATAGCCAACAGATCGAAGCTACCATCGATCCAAACTCGTCAAAACACCATCAGCGCTCCAAGAACTCACGGTTTTCACCACTGAATCCAATTTCAGTTTTCAAAGTAATCTTTTCTACTCTCAAAATGTCCACAAGGACACTCCGCTCATAACCATAGCATTAAAGAGAGATTACAGTCGAGCCAAATCCACTTTGTGCTTCAAAGACTCCAGGTTCCCGCACTAGCTACTACCCACTATAGCCACACTTTCAAAAGCTCAAATTCGAAAACTACCCTCCAAGGAGCCTAATTCAAACTCTACACATTGAGCCCTAGGACTCTGAATGGCGCTATTGCAAACAACACTAACTATAAAATCGGCTCTAACTGTTGTATCTACTCCTGTACGCGCATCTACCTAACTAGAGATGCCGCTACATAAGTCGTAACATTGTCAACACTACGGCTTATTAAGTAAACCTTTCTCCTTTCAATGCGATTAATTACATGACGACGTTTGACATGAGGTATGAACAACAGGCAAATTACTGTCGATCGGTAATCTTTGGATGTAATGCATATCCTCTCACACCCAAGGAAAGTAGATCTAAGCTAGATTTTACTTTCAAGAAATGTGTTTTGCTTGGAGATAAGAGTGGTGTGAAGGGTTACAGGTTGTGGGATCCCCTCACCTGTAAGTTGATTGTCAGTAGAGATATTTCGTTCAATGAATCCATATCATCGAACGAGGGGGAGAAAGCTCCGGCTCCTCATACTGAAAAGGTAAAATCTCCTCTTAATATTGTTGAAGGGGAGATTAATCATGATGGGTTTCATGATGAGGCACAAGGAGTTGCTCCCACATATGAGCAAGTTCCTCAATTTGAGGAAATACAAGAGCATGATGAGACTAGCGAACCTTAACACATGCCAGCACAGGAAAATCAAACATAGTCATCAAGTACACACAACAAGCAAATAGAGTCATACTTAGCAACTAGGGAATAGACCTCATTGTAATCCACACCTTTTTCTTGTGTGAATCCCTTGACCACCAACTTGGCCTTGTAGATCTTCTTCATTCCGTCACTGGGGCTATCCTTTAGTTTGTAGATCCACTTACTGTCCACCAGTTGACCCTTTGGAAGCTTGACTAACTCCCAAATCTTATTGTTTGGTATTATTTTAGATCAAATGGATGTTGTCACTACTTTCCTCTATGGCAACTTGGATGAGGTGATCTTCATGAGACAACCTATGGGCTTTGTGAAGAAAAGTTAAGAGGATATGGTTTGCAGGTTGCTAAAATCCTTGTATGGATTGAAGCAAGTCCATAGACAGTGGAACAAATGATTTGACAATTTCATGAGGGCACAAGAATTTAAACGGATTATGTTTGATCCTTGTGTATACATGAAAAAGGTGAGTAATGAAGTCTTTGGCTTCATTATTCTGGTACTCTATGTGGATGACATGCTCATTGCAGCTAGGGACAAATCTAATGTTGATAAGCTCAAAGCTTTCTTGAATTCTGAGTTTAGAATGGAAGATCTTGATACATCAAGTAGGATTTTGAGGATGGAGATCTAGAGGGATTTGGAGGATGGGAAGATATGGTTAACTCAACGGAAGTATGCTAGGAAGGTACTTGCGAGATTTAACATGGAGAATTGCAAGACAATGAGCACTCCTTTAGCTCCTCACTTCAACCTCTCATCAGCCCTCTGTCCAACAAATGTCGTGGAGAAAGGTTTAATATCCAAGGTCCCCTACGACAAGGCAAGTGAGAAGTCTCATATTTTTGATGATTTGCACTAGGCCTGACATTGTTCTATCTATGGGCAAGACTAGCAGATACATGTCAAATCCAAGGAAGATACATTGGGAGGGTGTGAGGTGGATTCTCAGATATCTCAAGGGTACGTTGGATTTTGGTCTTGTGTTCGATGCAAAATCGTACAATGCAAAATCATTAATTGGTTATGTAGATGCTGACTATAGACAAGATCTAGATGGGAGGAAATCTACAACTAGATATGTGTTCACACTTGGAGGTGGATGCATAAGTTGAGGATCTACATTGCAAAAGTGCATAGCTTAGTCTAATACAAAAGCTGAGTATATAGCGGAAGCAACGAAGGAAGCAATTTGGTTGGATAGGCTTGTCACAGAGATGGGATTGACACATGACATTGTGAATCTTCATTGTGACATTAAGAATGCTTTACATCTAACTGTAACTCAGGTGATGGATAGTAGAGTGAAGCACATTGACATCATGTACCATTTTCTCATACAGCTTGTGTCTTACAAAATGATTGAGCTAGTCAAGATTGATGGTAAATTCAATCTTGCTGATGTATTTACCAAAGTGATTCATTTTGAGAGTTTTTCTAGACATTGTGCCAAATTACAGGTGTTGCATATGGGCACAAGTAGAGTGGACTAGCGATTATGTTATCTTTGTATATGATTTTACTCTATCATGTTTAGGCTACGACTTAGTTCTAGTTAACTCTAGTTTACAAAGGGACCTATGTTAGGTTTCCTTCTAGGACTTCCTGCAAAGTAATCATATAGTCAATAGAGATTGAGGACCCCAAGATCAGAGTCAAGGGGGAGATTGTTGGGTTTCCTTTTAAGTCTTGGTAAACTCTAGTTAGATTGCTACTCTAGTTAGATGCTGACTAGGGTTAGTTGGCACTACTATATAAGAGGGTTTGTGGAAGCTCTATGTGACACACTAGAGCTAATTCTTACATAGCAATTTGAGAGAACAAAAGAGAGAGGTTAAGATCAGTAAAACTCTTTGTGTGTTTCAGTAGTGAACGTAACCTCAAGGAAATGAACCACATATATCTTGTGTCGACTATTTTGGTGCATGTGTGACTCATTGTTTGACGTTTCCTACCAAAACCTAAATATGACATCTTTGCATTTATTTATTTTATTATTATTGCATTATTGCATCTCTTTGGATCCAATTTGGTAATGAATGATCTTGGAATCATTGTATTTGTTAAAGGTTAATGGCTTGTGGAGCGCTGTTGAGGACTGACAAGTGAATGTTCACGATCTTCTGGCAAATTGGAGGTATTTCTTCATTGAGACACTTTGTGGTGAGATTTCGGAAGGGAGTGCGAAAGGGGTAGTCTGTTTGAGGTATGGCAGGTATGTGGACGAGGAGGGTAATTACAACGAGGGAGTAAAATCTTTGCAATATAACCTGTATAAATTGTCAAAAGCCAGGAGGCCTGAAATCTCCATCGCTACCTGATACGGCATATCCACACTTGAGGTGCCGGATGTTCCACAGACCGTACATACTGTACATACCGCAGGACGACCGGACGGTCGAGGACAGTGAAGTTTTATGAAGAGAAAAGACATGTTACATATTAACGTGCGGCTGCCGTATGTACCGTAATGTGTATACGAGCCGCAGACAGGACGTGAATGTCAAGTAAGTCGACTCGCGAGCTCAAACGTCGGAAACTTCGAAGGTGTTCGCAGGGGAGTTGTGGAATTGTGGTTTCACACGATCAATTGTGCGACGAGCATGCTCGTGTCACCAGCTTTGCATTCCGCGTTGTGAATTGAAGCAGGAGGAGGTTTGGGGAAATCGGTGTCGGACGGAACGGATCGAGTATAGTTACCCCGGAAGGAGTGGAGGTCTCTGCATTTCTTGGGTGTATCTCCGGCTGTCCGAGGAGGAGCGAGCATAGATGGACGCGGGGAGGTGGGTCAAGATGGGTGTTGGATCGGAGGCGGATTTGGGTGTTGAGTCGTCTGTGAAAAGGGCCGTTGATCGCAGCAGAAGAGACAGAAATGATGGTTGCTATTATACAACACTGTTCAACTCGGTTTGCTCTTTGGACACAAACGAATCGGGCAAACCCGTGCAGATTTGTGAGAAGACAGAAAAGCTTCTCAGGAGATGCGCTGGAAGGTACAGATTCATGTCTCATGAAATTCATCTTCTCTTATGTTATTGTGGATCATCGGTCCCTTTAGTCCTTGCTTGTGAAGTTGAGACGTTTTGATATTTCTGCATTTCTGTTCTGTTGTGTATTTTTGATAAAATGACAATGAATGTGGAAATGTGCACGTTTGTTCAGTTTTTCTTTCCTTCTTCTGAGTTGTAAATGCGACTTGAATTGAGTGGAATGTGGGGATGATACTAGTAGTGCAGGTTTCATCAGGCGAGCCATGTGTATATTTAGGGTATAGCGTGTAGGTTTCTATCACGCAAACACCGACTTTCGGTGACGCTCCGAGTGAAGATTATCCCAAGTGGACTGTTGGTATTAGGAAATCCATCTGCGACTTCGAATTTAACTTGCGTTGTTAAATATAAGCCACATAAGCTTTGTGCTCTGGGAATACCATGCTTTTGCTAGAAAGCAATTTTTTACTGACTGATAGGCATAATGTTTGGGCAGTAAATGTAGCCCTTATATGAGGTCTAGGCACAAACAAATTTATTCATTATTCGCTGGGAGGATATTACATCTCTTGACATCTATGTATCGCAAATGTAGGTAGCAACGACTTTTGTTCTGATTTCGTTCGTTTTTCCTTCTTCCCTTTATCTCAAACAGACCGCAGGAAGTTGTGGAGTCAAGAACAGAGAAGACAATTGAAGACGTTTCTACTAATTCCTCTTCATACTTAACAGACAACCATGTCGGGCCAAACCGTCGATTCCAACAGCCTCCTATTCAAATTCCGGAGGAGTATAGGGAAGAATGGCCTCGTCGAGGAATGGAGAATTCTATCATTCATGAGCTGTTTGAAAGGAAAAGCGAATCACTTGCCAGAGGTTTTGAAGAGCTGGTGGAAGCTGCAGAGGATATGGTGCAAGAAGTTTTTGGACCTTTCGGTTTGGCCGACGAAGCTCTGCCTAGACAACCTTCGGAACCCAGGGAGGAACGTCCATCAGGCTGGTTGTGGGAAACATTGCTTGGGCGAGGTCAAAACGAAAGGCCCAAACACAATGAAACAAACTCTCAGCAATCACAACCCCAGAAACCAGCAGATTACTCCGGTTTGGTTAGGAATATTCAAGAAGTTTGATCAGGTATAGCTCTAGACGATATACTCTTCACTGTGCAATTCTGTTTGCGGAGTTCGAAAAGGAGGTTGATGTGTAGACCCTTCCTCACAGACCTACATTATTGTCATGAGGTGATCATGTAAATGTATCATCCAAGGACCGACGCTCTGATCCCTTCTTCTGTACAAAATACGGGAATTGAGCAGTTACATAATGAGCAGTTCATCATTCCAAAGTGGATTCTCTACTTCATAGAAATCTAGAACATTATTTTATCAAGCTGGTTTCTTCTCTTGGACATTTAGTTAGATGGAATCAACTGTACGTTCTCAGATTTTTCGCATACTCTACAAGCACAAAATTCTTGTGGTGTTCTAAAGTAAAGACCTGCACTTAAATACAGAAGTATCTTGCAAACGTTTGCTACTGTTGCGCTGGCTTTTAAGCTTCAAATGTTTTGGGGGTGTCACATGCTCTGACGTCTGCATCGTAGTTATCAATAAGCTCGATGTCTGGTTTTATTTTAAGCAGTTGGTACATACTGCTGTGCTGCCTCCGTTCTACAGTCATTGAGGTTTGATCTGTACCAGAAACATTACCTGTCTGATCGTTGGGACAGGACATTGTTAGCTGATTTTCAGCCTCTGTTCCAAAGACCTGATATTTTATATGGGTGAACGACAAGTTTGGAAGGAAGGATCATCAACCACCAGCGCTGCCTTAACCTTCTCCAAAACATAATTTTATTCATCGGAGAGGTATCCAAAGGAGAGGTTGGCCAACAACTCATATGTGCAATTTGAAGACGGGAGCATTGTCTTACGGAGAATGTGAAATGGGCTTGGGCCATAACCAGGTTTGCGGATGCCAACCTGTCCATGTGTCGTGCAGATGTGAGTGAGATGTGGTGCATGTTTTCAGAAGAAGGAAGCGTTACTTAATTATAACACCAGGACTTATCAATAGGCCTCATGCGGTCAAAGAAGAACGCACCGCATGCCCGCAGTTCGATCTAAGCCTGCGTGTGTATGCCGCAACCAACGTGCTTGCCAATTTGGTCGCAAAACACTACGCTTTTTCTTTAACATGTACCACAGAGAATCCATGGTTTACTATTTGTTTTCTAAATAGTCTAGATAAGACAAGTGACAGTGCATTAATCTTGAATCTGCTGGATTTAATCGTACAGAAGACTCTGCGGATGCAACCGATCCCAACTGAAGAATTCAATAAAGAACCTTTGTCCTTTCTCGTGAAGCCTGCAACCGTCCAGTACTGCTGAAGCTGTGGTCCCTGGTCAATATCGTTCACAACTCGAATCGAGTTTTCATGCAACATTGACTCAAACCTTTACCTACAGACTTTGCAGAGGACGCCGGCCATGTTGGAGGGCCGAGACCCATACTGTGAATATAACGTTTGCTGCTGACCGTCTCAAGGACGTCACGCTGACAGACATTCACAGCACGTTGAAATGCACAGAATCCTGTATAAGACTCGGTCCACAAACACAATTTGAATCTAGACGCAAGTGAATTGCAAGACCTTGGACCCACATCACGTGAAGGAGAATCGATCAATTCTTGAAGCGGTGCAGAACCCCGGGCTGACAAATTAAAATTTTTCTTTTTCCCGTCAAAGAGGCAAGAACCTAGAGAAATGAGGAGAACTCAACATGGATGATGTGAACATTTGGACCCTAGAGGAACCGACAAAGTTACCTGCGGAGTGCAAAATTTGAAAAATGCTCCTTCCAACAATTTGTTCGTGAACTAATAAGCTAATGATGACTGTCAAAGAGAAGAACGAGGAGCCTTCAAGTGAATAAACTCCATCCACAATCTTCCTAAATAAACTACAGTACAGATCTTTCTAAGTATGTTTATGATCCCACAGAGTGGGGAAGAAACTCAAGCAATGTGCTTGTGATCTACTACTATACAAGTGATAAGTACTTCGGTGGCTTTGAATTTATTTATCAAATTATACATCGGATTCCTCCCATGCAGTTGTCGAGTCTTCTTCTGCATGTATCGTCAGGTTCTCTTTCTTCTGCGGTTTAGTCTGCACAATACATAGACAGAAATATCCATATCAATACTCGTGCTATTCGTGGTCATGCAAAATGGATCCACAACAAACACATCATAGGGTGATGGTGCTCCAAGGCCCCTCCAACGTCACCGGGCCATGTGCTAAGAAGTGTACCTTCAAAATCTGCAGTGATACAAAGAGATAAAAAGTGTCTCAGAGATGGTTCCTCTAGCGTAGTGCACACCGAAATTACGAACACAGGTGCAAGAGAAGAGCATCGTCAGAATTGAAGATGAAGACTCACTTGTAAATTACTGCAAACGCTCAAAACTTCTTCAAGCGGAGCCCAATCGCCGAACGAGCGTTCGATGAATTGATATGCAACACCTGTCTTTCCTGGTCCCACGATGTACAGCCCTCCTTTGATGTTGCCTTCCCCAGTCGTATTGTAATCAAAACCAGTCGCAGTTGCTCTTCTCCAGTTCCGTCGAGCGTGTGAATTGAAGAAAAACCCAGTGCACAAGTTATCTGTCAGCAGGTGCCCTCCTCCCAGAGCCTTGAAGAAATCCCTGTTCCGATCCACCAGCACCATACCTCCCCAATAACGAGGCCAAAATGCTTTCACCTGAAGGCAGAGAGAACGGCTTAGTACCACCGACATTCCAAAGGCTCAAGATCATGAAGAATGATCAAAACTGAAACAAACGAACAATAAACAAATTTATTTATTTATTTTCATGTATAAATAAATTTTCATCGGTCAAAGAAATTCGAGCGGAACTCAGTTACTAACCTCAAAGTCGATCTGCTCGTTTAGAACGGCGACGAGCTGTATGCCCAGGGAGTCAAAGATCGATTTCCGCGCATACAGTCTATGAGCCTCGGCACGACACATAACACAACTGTGAAAAAGAAACAAGTCACACTGCACGTGTCAGTACCACTCTCCAAATCGTTCAGTGAATTCGACGGTCTGTTCACCGTCCGAACTCTACGTTCTGCAGCTGAGCACTGATGCACACATCGTCATGGATGCCACCGAGAGATAAATCATCTCATTTTGCGAGTGGATCCCACGTATGGAATGCTGCAAGATACGACTTGAAGCTAGTAAGTGACCAGGACAATCCAGGAGTGGCTTTACGCATAGCTAAACGTAAAAACCCGATCGCTAAAAGAGATAGAGCTGGAAAGGCGAGACGAGGTCACTGCAGTGGAAGTGCCATCCGGTCATCTGAAGGGCCGTTGACGAACCACAAACAAACAGCCAGCGTGCTTTGGGAACCACCAGCATATTCAAGATGGAAAGGCTGACAGAATCTACGTTGCCTTCGTCATCAAGATTTAGGAAAAGAATGTGACAGTTGGCAAGCAGCAACAGATCATCTTCACGTCAGCCGTGCAGGAAATGCCAAGGGCAAAAATAGCCGAAAAATCTCATACCCGGGCCGACGGACGCAGAGCAGGAGCACGGTCTTTTGAGCCCATAATTCGGAAGCTTTCATCGGAGGTGGCAACTTGAGCTCGCCATCGACCCACGGAGAAATCCCCGCCTTGTGCTCGGGGACCAGTTTCTGAACGTAGATTTTCTCGAGAATGGACAAAGGGGTGACATCGTTCGTTACGCGCTTGGGCTGAACGAGGCCACAGAGTCTCGGGGGAGTGTCGGCGTTGGCCACGATTCCCTTGATGGGCACGGCCTTGTCGCCGCCGTCGTCCGTTTTGTGGCCGTCTGAATCGAACTGTCGGAAGTTCGAGGAATCGTGAGAAAGGCGCCGTCGGTGACCGGACACGGTTCCGCCGCCCGCCAGAGTTCCCGAGTGGACTTCGCCGGACTCCGATAACCGACTCACGAAGCTGCTAACGTCGCTGTCCGCGTCCCCCGGCCGCCTTCTGGCCGGAAGTGTGAGATCCGACGGCAAGATCACTCCGCAGGCGGTACTCCGATCGACGAACCTCGCCACATGCCCCCTCCGCATCCCGTACTGCGACACCAGATCAGTCGGCGTCGTGCTCAGCAACTCCGGCAGCCGCTTCCCCGATGCCTCCAGCTGATCCGCGTACTGCATCAAATTCCTATCGTGTAAATACGTTCGCATTTCGAGCGCATCCTGCATTCCACCACCGACATTCACATCAAACTGATATTTGAATTTCTTCCATATCGCTGGAATTTCAACTTTCAGCATAAGGAGTCGTTCTTATGTCTCGCCGTCGCTCGCAATATCTCTCCCTGTCTATCATTTATCTATGGGATGTGCGTACCCGCTGAGCGTCGGTGAGTTTGAGAGTTTCCATGTCTGAGGCGCTCATCATCTTGATCGTGGGGACATCGTCCCATCCGTCTGCAGTGAGGGTGTCGAGTATGTCCTTCAGAGCTCCATTGCCTGCAAATTCCTCCACGGAATAGGATGACATCTTGGTTGCGGATGTCAACGACTACTGTGTAGTGGTAGTTGTCACGACAATTTCACTGAGCTCGTTTCAGAACAAAATTGAGACAGCAACAGGCCGAGACAACCTGCACTTATCGAGAAAGAAATATACAGATCCACAACTCGGCCCGCACGTCTATTCGGACCTGTCGTTGATTGACGAGCTACGCTTTGGATTTACGCCACACCGAGTGGAATTTAGCGACCAAGGAGGAGAGAGAGAGAGAGAGATATTCAGAAACAGTCTGTCCCAAAAAAAAATACAGAGAGAGAGAGAGAGAAGCAGTCTGTCGCAAAAAAAAAATACACGCAAAATATTCAAACTCTTGCCTGAAGCAATCTCAAATCTACAGATCTGTCTAAGGTTCTAAGAGTCACTTGCCACACAAAATGGCCCGAGCTTTGTATTAAACCCCAAACACAGCTATCGAGAAGCTCAGCTGCAGCTTGAGGTTCAATGCAGAGGAGGACCGGGCCCGAACGTCGGTCGAACTTGCACACTTATAAGACAGTGAGGGGAACTTCTAATAGATCTCGCTCATCTTCTGATTGTCCTCGTCATAGAGATCCCCCGGATTTTGGCCCTTTTCTCATCCGGGCAGCAGATCTCTCCGACTTTCAGCGCATAAAACAAAGCTCCAGCTCCAGCTCCAGCTCCATCCTTGTCCCGTCCACAGGTACTCGCCGGTCGCAACAAAAGCGCGTGCGCATGACCTCTTCCTCGCTCTCCTTTGTTCCTCCCTCCTTCCTGGTCGTCCTTCCTTTCCGTTGCTTGTCTGGCAATCCTCATCTGAAATATCGGTCGGGACAGGCCAGGCCATGTCCCAAGAGGAGATCACAATTGGGCGGAATGCTCCTATTTTCCATGCGCCCATTCGTCGGCATTGAACTGTGACTACAGCTCCTCCCTTCTTCCCTGCCTCCCCGGACATCGTTTACTGCTGTCAGTTATATATATTCGTGATCCTCAAGCCCAAAGCGCCCCACATGGCTTGTCCACATCTCCAAGAGAACGACCTTCTGTGGACGGTGTTTGTCCTTGCGTGCGGGTGGGACTCCTTCCATCATTTGCATAGAGCTGTAGATCGATTGTTACCTCGAGGAGAAGCAAGCCAGAGCTTTGAGTGGTCGCTCGCCCGCTTTCTAGCTTCTATCTCGTTGCTTCAGCAACGCCGTGAAGCGAAGTGAGGTATCATGGCCTACGGAGATTCATTTAGACAGGTCCAGCAGGCACAGTGGCCCACGACCAGGTGTCGGATACGTGGATGCAGGTCTACTAGTGTACCCCGATAATCTTCGGGAACGTCTAGAATTTTGGTCAAAGACCTGGGAACTCTCGTTCCGTTCTGTTCCTTATTGCTTGCCATGCTCGCAAGTGGAAGGGCGTAGCAGCTTGAGTTCAAATGTTCTCAGATCCCCGGAAGCTTCTTCCACTCAATTGCTCCCGTAATGAGCTCTCTCCTTGACGAGTGTTATAAAATGGGAGTTGAGTTATACTACATCGTTATGCTCATGCTTGGAGCTTGGGGATGATGGAAGTTACTCGGCCCTTGAATGTACATTGATCATTGTCGACGAGATTCTAACAAGAAGATAAAGTGCAAAGCTTAGAATTTCATCATAAGATTATGAGTATCAGTAAAAATTATTGGCATACCACTCCAGTTCTAAATTTTAGACAAATGAACACTTGGTGAATTTCCATGTTCATAACTTCCACCCATCTAGATCTTATTACTCACTTTTGAATATGGTTTTACTTTAGATGTGGCAAGGGTACATATAACTTGTTGCCGAATCGGTTGGTAGAGTATAGCTATTCATTATGCCATTATTGATGGATAGTAGAGTATAGTTAACCATTATTGACGCGAGATTTGCTATCGCATGAGATATCTCACGTGGTATCCACCATGGTGTTATGACTTGGACTCAACTCCGATTGCATCATACCTATACTTGGTTTAGGATGAACATCTTATTATCGCGAACTTGTGATTACATATCCTACACAATTTGGGCTGGGATGATATCAGATCCTCGAGTGTAGTGGATGATGTCCAATGCTCAGCGATGGGCTACGAATGGAGTGTAAGAGTTTATCTTACTAGGAGACATGGTGCATAACTGTTTTAGGATATTATGTGGTCTATTTTAGTCCATTGTTATATATAGAGCGCGGCTTGCCCAATCCATAGGATAGCAATCCCTATACGCGATATTTTAGTATTCTTATGTAATATGAATGAGGTTTAACATTGTGATGCTATTGGGTCCTGTCTCCACCTACCCGTTTGGTTTCATCCATACTTTTTGCTAAATTACTCGGTTTCCACTTTACGGGAACTTCATGTGGAATAACTGCGTTCAATGCAAAGGGCGTACTTTGAATTGAGCATTATTTTGGCTTTCCAGGCTCTAATTTCCAGGTGGTCATACACTTCAGTACAGGTCATCATTCCCTCTCGGCCTAGCGCAAATGAAGTACAGCACTCTTACTTTGATGTAAGTGCGGATCACTTGCAAAACCTAACCCCCGCCCCCAAAAGTGCACGTGATTTTTTAGGCGATCTCTGTTGATGTTCATAGTTTCGGATAGATTGATTTTTTTTCATAGTTTCATTTTTTCGGCGCACTTGAATATCAGCTGAGATTCCAGTGAGAAAACCGTACAATGTCCTCAATGCTGACCTCATTACATCCAACTGTGTCTTAGATTGATCAACTTGAGAAGAAGAATTCAATATTCAGAATATTATATAAAGTATGTATGTATTGGATACAAAATCTATCTTCATCTGGATATCCCAGATGTAGGTAGAGGTAAGAGGCCCATTTGTAACACATTTGACCCATCCGCAGACGTGTATTCACTTGGTTTGACGTGTATTGATACTGTCATCCTCCATAACATTCGACATGTTCAAAGTGTGGCCCACTGCACCTTACTGTATTGAGGTGGAAATGTTGAAGTTCACAGACCTCTATGCAAGCACCACGATTGAACATGAAGTAGCATAAAGGTGCTTGAGAAGAAGTAATGATAAACAATACAAACAAGATGTAAATGCACTACAGAAGATAAAGAATTTAGTAAATCGTGTGATCAATGAGAGAGAATATTGTAGTTATTAATGTGAAAAATATATTGAAAGATCTATGGAGCTTAAAGAAATCTTTCCATTTTTTACCACAAATAGTCAACCCTTGATAACTACAATATTCCATACAAGATGTGAGGTTGTGTTCTTTATTATCGAGTAATCTGGTGTATGGCTTTCGTGCTAGTCATGTCCATGGACATGACTAGCACACTGCATATCCAAAAGCTTCTGTCATGTCTCGTATCTGAAGACGTATGCAGGTCTTCCTCGCCCTCAGATAACGACTTTCTTGTCGGTGATGTCTATTTCTCCGTCTTTGAAATGCTCCTGTCCATGCAGGAATCACACTGACATGGCTTTCATTTGTAAAGGTCTGTTTTTCACATTTCACTATATGATTCCGGCGTCGAGAGGAGATACATGGCAAAAGGTCTTCTTCTTTTATATACATACTTCTGAATGGAGCAATTAGCGTTTGTAGTCCAACGGTTAGGATAATTGCCTTCCAAGCAATAGACCCGGGTTCGACTCCCGGCAGACGCACTCTCCGTAGGGTGATGAGTAAACCGGCCTCTGAAGAATGCAATGAATTTTTGCTCATCTGGTGATTTCTTGAATCTTGTATTCTGTCTGCACTGATCTGTTTCTTTGGAGCACGTTGTACTCCGATTATTCACACATTTATTACTTATATGTTATCCTAATCCTCCTTGGCATCAGGATTATCAACAAACTTTTGTTTCCCTCTTGCTAAAATCGGGACGAAAATTACTAAACACAGTAAAGTTTTATCAGTGGTCTGGCAATTGAACACTATCAGAAGAAAGCCACATTTTATCATGGTGTGGTCAGTCTGGTACGCTTCAGAACTCACAAAACAGAAACAAGATAGCAAAATAATGTTATCTACTTCAGACTTTATCTCCATGGTGTCGTGTTCTTCGATCACAAAGTCTAATTTCGGAAACGGCTTCGGCTAATTTGAAATTGATCTTATGTAGCCCTTTGACACGTTATGACCATTTAACTACATTCCATTGAGATACACTTGCATATCTGGATAGCCAATTATGTGTGCATCGTTCGTGAAGAATTTGGCTTTAAGAGAAGTAATTTGTGTAACGACTTGTGTGCGCACTTCGTTTCTTTCTCCATCAGCAGAGTGCAGACTTTCTGCTTGTATTAAATTTTCATCGGATTCCCGTGGGGGTGGGAGGTCTGAGACTCAGTGTTCGAGCTCACTGGCCCCTATGTGGTGGGATATATGATGGTGAGTCAAATGGACCAGAGTGAAAGGCATCTTGACATGCAGAATGGAAAGGAGAAACCCTGTCGGAAACAGGCTCGGGAATACAGCCCCATGGCTAGATTTCATCATTGCGAGCCCTCCTTTTCGTGGAAGGATAGTTTATTGGTTCAGTTTTTCTCAGTCCACTACTCCTTTTGCATTGTGCACCTTCATCAATGAATCATAAGCCAAGTGCGGACCCTAGAAGCACTGAGGACAATCGAACCTTGACGGAAGACGAGATGTCCTGTACATGAATCGGAGTATCGCTGCTTGTGAAAAAAATTAAAGGCATATTAGAGACAGTTTCCGAGCTTAGAGGTACTGCCAGTCGTGGCTAAACAGGGCGGCACCTGCAGTGTGAGACCAGAACGTGACCCTGAAGGCCGATGCTGCTGAGAATGGCGCACAGTCGCAGAGTCGGCACCCGGAGGAGAGGGGGCCTCGTAGTTGGACACCAAGTGCGAGGTTTTCCGGCTGCGGATTCTGAAAGTGTGGGGGCGGCACGTCCACGCTGCGAGCGGAATGGTGAGCGCTGGACGATGAGATCGGTGTAGAGAGGAGGAGATCGTTTGGGGATTCCGGAGGACCTACATTGTGATCGAAAGACAGGGAGCGGGAGGAATTGTGAGAGCTCGTCGAGATGATGGAGATGATGGGGATTACGGCGGCACGCTTCTTGAAGTCGATGGACGAGCATGGGTTTCGCCCGGATCTGCCCTCGTCGAGCTCGTGGGCATTGTTGGCGGGTTATTTTGTGGGTTTGGCTGTGCTGGGGGTCGTTCTTCCGGGTCCGAAAGTTCAAGGGGTGGTTTTGGCGGATAAATCTCGAATCACTTACAAGTGCAATGGGTTCGCTGTGCTCGTGGTACTTTTGGCAATACTGGCTGGTGGCGCCAGCACCGGGTACTTTTCTCCTTCGATTATCGCGGATCGGGGCGGAGAATTATTCGTCGCCGCACTCATCATGTGCACCGTGTTCTCGATTTACCTGCAGGTCGTGGGTTCTCTGTCCCGGAGCAAGAGCACTTCGTTGGTGTCTCATTCGACCGGCAACGTTGTACGCGATTGGTGGTTCGGAGTGCAGCTCAATCCTAGCATTTTGGGGCTCGACCTAAAGTTTTTCTGGATACGAGCAGGCATGATGGGATGGCTGCTCATCAACTTGTCCATTGGAGCGAAAAGCTATCTCGAGCATGGATCCCTTCCGGTGTCTATGGTGCTCTTCCAGGTTTTCTGTCTGATTTACGTGCTGGATTATTTCTGGTTCGAGGAGTATATGACCTCGACATGGGACATAATTGCTGAATATTTCGGATTTATGCTTGTCATGGGGGATGTGGTTTGGATCCCTTTCACCTTCAGTATCCAAGCCTGGTGGCTTATGACGAATCGTGCAGAGCTGACCAAAGTCGCCGCCTTCATGGATGTGGTTATATTCCTCATTGGGTACACAGTTTTCCGTGGCTCAAACAAGCAGAAACACATTTTCAAGAAGGATCCCAAAGCTTTGATTTGGGGCCAGCCTCCGAAAGTCGTTGGAGGGAAACTGCTGGTTTCTGGGTATTGGGGAATTGCCAGGCATTGCAATTATCTCGGAGATCTTCTCGTGGCATTCAGTTTCAGTTTACCTTGTGGTTTCAGTTCTCCGGTCCCTTACTTCTATCCGACTTATCTGCTTATTTTGCTTCTTTGGCGAGAGAGAAGAGACGAAGCGAAATGTAGACAGAAGTATAAGGAGTTATGGGTTGAATACTGCAGAACGGTGCCGTGGAGAATTATTCCCGGTTTGTACTAGTATTTTGTAGGTCTCTTACTTTTGCGGATAACGAATGTCCAATTTGTGGATTTGATTATGCTCAAATGTGTAGCAGACTCGCTCTGTGTAGGTGGACTTATGTTACCAGTTTTCTCTTTTCTCCATGGGCCCTGTACCACTGGTCTCGGATTTGCTGTTGGAAAAGCTACAGGCTGATGGACAAGACAGATCAACAGACTGGACACATACTTTGTCTCTACTTCTACCCGGAAACTCAAGCAGAGATGGATGTACACACACTGTATAGTTTCTTGCGTCCAAGTCGGGTACGAGTAAATGAATCAGTCATCTACTTTACTTCACTGCATGCACCATCACTCAAGATTTTGCCGGTCAAACCAAGAAAACAGCTTTCAACAGCTAGAGGTAGAGGATCTTTTGAGTTTCGTGTGACATTTTTCTTCTCAGGTCTTTTTGATAGAGGAGATATGTCTAATTCTTAGGAGCATCCTTTAGATCCTTTGTGACTCTGGCTTTGATGTTTAAACCATGATGCGAACTGAGAGAGTCAGTGACCGCCAGTCTACACACCGTAGGTGACCGCCACCAGAGAAAGCAGATTCCATGCTTCCAGTTAAAGCACAAATATTCATGCTTTCGGTCTCATGCATACACGCAAGCTAGAATGGATGATAGTTAGGGAAAGATGTGCCGACAACGATTAACCAACGACGAGGTCAGCAAACTCCTCTCTTTTACCCACCATGCTGATATATTTGGGGTCATGAGATCTCGTAGACGAGACGACACAATTCAGCCAGACAACTACCATTTATCAATTAATAGACGCTGGCTGAATTGGTACAAAGGTCGGCAACACTCGAGCAGTCTCCAACTTGAGTACCTTATGAATGTTTTCTAGACTTCAATGCTGAACGAGAAGTTTTAGACATATCACGAGACCTCCAGGTGCCAGTTCTGCAGACGTCTGTAAGACCTCCCTCTGTCGTCATCTGAGAACTTGTTTCGTCTCTGCCCGTGTCCTTTAGCACGCACCTCAGGTCCGTAGAAGGTATAAGATTTCCTAAGGAATGTTTACGCCTTCGACAGCAACTTTTTCATTGCGAGTGTCATTGACTATTTTTGTGCTTTTCGTTCTAAACGACAACCCAATCTACGATTGTGGCCTTTTTATCACTTGTGCCTATTAACAGGTTATACAAATCGGTCCTGTCTGCTTTCATCATGAAGATATGGTTCGATAGAAATTAACTTTGATGTAGATTTTCAATGTGTTTGTTCTCTTCCACGACAAGTTCTTCTTGACTCTCCAAGGTTCTCGTCAACTCCTCATTACTAGTGAGAGTATTTCGCGGGTTCACATAATTTGTGAAGCTTCTTGGGGTTTGGACAAAAAGTATTACTAATGAGACAAGAAGCCCCGCTGGGGCCTCATGCACATATAAGTGTTGGTCGAAAAACACACACGGGTCGGTACGACGTTTCAACTCGTGCCACCATTATTATCGGCATGTGTAAGAGCTTGCGTCAAGCTCAAGAGTCTGAGGGACCCTTTCATCTTGTAGTTTCGTTCCAGACCACCCACTCTGAGATTCACTTTGAAGCATCAAATCAAACGAAAGACAAATGCGGGCACAGTGGAAATTTCATATTCAGTATGTTTGAACCGTCCCATGGTCCTTATTCGATACACCGACTCTTCATCATTCAAGCAAAAATTCATAATAGTGGTTGCGTATCAATTCCGTTCTACATGCTGAGTTACCTCGTGATTTACGCGCACAGAATATACAGACAGGATCAAACTTCCGAGGGAAAAATACAAATAAAAAGATCCTAATTAAGACTGTACCAGTCAAAAATTATGTTGTTACAAGCTACAATCTTCCGCAAAAAACCTTCTCGACATGATCGTGGTTTAGTTTGCAGATATCAGGTATTCACCTGTAGCGTCTGTATTGTGGAGTCCACATGCGCTTCTCAGAAATTTCAAGCAGATTTGCGGGCTTTGGCAGGTTAGTTGCAACCCCTGCAAACCAAAACAAGCCAATCTACATTTCAGTTTCTAACGCGTTCAAGCTTTGGAAAGAGAACAAACGAACTATGACCACTTTGAAGACGGATATGATCTGATTTTTTTAAGAATGCTACAGGTTAACGTTTCAAGTATCACGTAATTCAGAGGTCATAACTACACTGGAGAAGGCCGATGCAGTTTGTTTACTGCGCCAATTAGAGTCCCACCATGGCGTTCTAAACAAATAAACATCAGTGTTATGGAACACGTACCATGTTCGTATGCCTTGGAAGCAACAGCTTTGGCAATTTGTGCGGAGACAGCTCGAACCTTCCGAAGTGGTGGATACACAAGTCCTTTCATTCTATCCTCATCTGTCACCTCTCCCGCCAACGTTTCAGCTGCGAAAGCGAAGTCAACAACTTTTAGTGCAGGGCAGAATCAAGTCTTCGAGATAAACAGGCACCCACTTGGATTACACTGAAAATGGTTAGAGAAACATCCTTATTCTCCATCCTTTCCCGCAACACCAACCGCAACCCCATCCCCAACGACCCCCCTTTTTCCCAATGAATCTCCTTCCCTGCATTAACGCGTGAAACTTGATGGTTAGCAAATTACCTGCAGCCAGGAACATCTCGTCCCTGATTCGTGTGGTACCAGCAACAAGGCAGCCAAGTCCAAAGCCTGGGAAAATATATGCATTATTGCCCTGAACATTACGCGATTATGTGACGTGCTTGTGAGCTGACCATGGATGTAGAAAAGGAGGAAATACAAGCAGATGAACAGATACCCTTCACAGAGCCCTTCCTAATGGCTTTAATAACTATTCAAAAACACAGGTGACGCTATGAAGGGACTATCTCTGATGTCTTGTGCAGCGATAAATACAGGACATTCGGATGAATTTTTTCTGAGCCATAAAGTGCTGGCTTTTAAATTAGTTTGTGGAACTGTGAAACTAAAATCTCCGTCTTTAAGATAAAAACTTATTCGAAAGATTCCTGAAATGATTACCTGGCCTGGGTAGTGCCATTGTCCATTGACTTCAACGGGGGCAAATGGACTGCCACTGGCGAAAACGCATGCTCCCTGATAGTAAGCACAGGTTTTAGACCAAAGATTTGAAGTGGCTCATTTAATCAACTAACAAGAATCTGTGAGGTATGATCGGTCGAACAAGATCGTCACCTTTGTCCATGTGTATGCTTGCTCGGCTGTGCACTCTGAATTTGCAGTTGGATTAGAAAGTGGGAATATGATTGGTCGCTGCATGACACATACCACATGCAGAAGTTCAGACCACATTTCGAATTCAAAGGTTAAGTGAATAAGATCATATTGTTTCCACATGCTACAGATGTATGGCAGGTCACAACTACAAACCCAGCTATGAGAGTTTAATGATGAATTCATCATGTATTTTTGAGTTGTGACCGTCTGAAATTACTACAATCAACTTGATACGAGAAACTCTAAGGACTGCACTCCTGTTGATATGCAAATTTCCGGCAATGATCTGTACGGAATTCCAAAGAGCGACATTTCTTATCAGTGGTTGGAAACACCATAAGTATGATTACCTGGCTATACTCGGTCATTGCTTCGCAGATCTCCTTTGTAAAAGATTGAGCCTTCCCGGAGACCCCAATAAGAGCTGTTGGACGGATTGCCTATAAAATCCATGGATTATATTTGAGCTTCGCCTCGCCTCGTTCCTTTCTGAACATAATATTATGATATGCAAATGATTTGACCATAATAACTGAATTTCGAGTCTAATAACATGTTCACATACCTTCACGCATTCTAGTAGAGTAGAATGTGCTGGATAATCTTTCACGAACGGAATCTTGTGACTTTGTAAGCTGTCCATTCGCGATTTGACGACAAGTCCCTGAAGTCATTCATAATAATTACGGGGTCAGTCTTCGTCGGATTCGTCGCATAGTAATTCCTTGTTCAGAGGACGGTACCAGGAGATGAATTTGATCCCACTGGTCACATTAAGTTTTCCTCCAACAACAACAAAAAAACGAGACAACAAAAAACACATTTGCAAGTTGATCTAGCCCATTCTTCAGTTCAGGTGCAAGCACTTCACACAATTCTCACCTTAGAATCTACCATCCATATCCTTTCTCGTGCTTCAGGTATTGTAATATTTGCCTGACAAAGAGTCAAATGAGCATTCAAAGATAACTGAACATGCTAAGGGACATCGTAATTCACAATTCCGGAAAAATTATTACGATGGCGTAGAAGCAGCAGAAGGACAAAACAAAATTTCAGAGGTTATCTCTAAGGTCTCTCCCTTCATCTTCATTCCTCATACATAGAGAAGGGAATCTAGATCACCTCTCTTCGAGGAAAGTTACTTACCTCTTTACTGATGTATAACGCCACCATTTCAGCTATTCCTGTACCAGCCTTTCACAGACAAACTTGTTTTACTCTTGTCTGTATGCCAATCTCAAAGTCATGTTTGTAAGCACAGCGAGCAAAAATTCTCTCGTTGGGCAAATCGAGACAACGGCTTCGATGAAGTCTCTGATCAAAGCTTACCTCTCCTGCTCCATTAAACATAAACGTATGGTCTGAGAGTTGTCCTCCGGTCAGAGGGAGAGCAGCAATCATGCCTGCTAGAGCTACAGCTGCGGTTCCCTGCATAGAAAAAGTAGACAACTTTTAAGGCCATTGAAAGCCCAAAACTTGTGAGATAGTTCAGTCAATCAGTGAGAAACCTTTTTATTTACTCCAAATATATTAAAAGAACCTATTCTTGCTCACCTGTATGTCGTCATTGAAAACAAGATGGCTGCCACGGTATTGGAATAGAAGTCGAAATGCGTTATGGTTTGCGAAATCTTCAAACTGGAGAGAAACGAACATTCGAGTACACAAGTTAGCAGCTCTATAACGTCTGCGTCGACAGGATCTCACAGGCCAAGAATCTTCCATGAAACGATACAGTTGATGGGGTCTCAACTGGCGATTGTAACCAGGGAAGGCTACAAATTGTATAAAAAACTTTCCAGTTTTGAAGAAATTTAAGTACCATCTGAAGACAATTATAGCTTCCTAAACGTCCATTTGGCCTAGGAATCTTCGTGGGCTATAAATCTCATTCATTCAGATAAGTGAATTGGATTGGAAATTTTCCAACTTGATACCTGAATTAAAACTCTGCTACCATAGCGCGCTTTGCAGGCTTCCATGAACTCATCAACCAATTCGTCATACTCCTGTGACTCACAAACTCATAAATGTCAAATTAAAAGTCGAAATCTTTCTTACTCCATGTGCACCCAGTCAGGTACCTTAATTTAAATAATTAATTATTTAAATAAGGCTGAAAACCTTAAATTTCAAATTTTACAGATACAAGAATAACATGACAAAAAAAGGCCGTTATTATAATGGACTGACCTCTCCAACAACTCGATTTTGTCGAAGCCCAGGATAGAAAGGGTGTTCGAGTAGAGATTTGTTGTTGGTTCCAACGTCAAGTGTTACTGGCAAGCACTAAAACAACCGACCAGTTCTGTCATCCATCTAGTTGAAGAAAGACTTACACTGAAAGTTACATTTGTGACATCAAAAGTATAGCAAGCTTCAAACTGCAAATTCGAGGCTTAATTGACAATTACTGCCTTGGGCCTGAAATCAAACAGAATTAGCAACTCACAAACATACTATTGCTTCAACTTAAATAATGGTAGATATGCCTCATGCTTGAGCATTCATCACAGTAACAATAAAAACACAACGTCTCTGAGACCTACCTCTGATGGATGCAATCCTCCAATCGCTGTATACAGAGTCAATTTGCCGACTGGGATACCCATGCCCTACACAAAAGAGACAAGGTCATTTGTAACATCAAAGCCTTTAGGGTATATTGGCTTTACCCTGCATCTTCAAATATCTGCTACTATAACAGCTGTTTGGAAGGCATGTTTTCAGATTGTGATACGTTACAGCATAGAGAACTGAACTTGAAAACTCCTTCGCGTGCTCAAAGACTGGAAAATATTCTCCGAGTAAGGTTCTAGCACATAAGAGACAAGGAGGTTGACAGGCTTATCCAGTGTAAAAATAAGACTGTTCACTGACCTGCACTCCCAGGTCGCCGAGTCCAAGAATTCGCTCACCGTCAGTGACAACAATCACCCGAACTCTTCTTTCAGGCCAATTTTTCAGAAGTTCCATGACTCTGCCCCTGTCGCGAATGCTGATAAAGAGCCCCCGAGGTCTGCGGAATAAGAGCCCGTATTGCTGACAAACCAGACCTACAGTTGGAGTGTAAACGATAGGAAGAAGCTCTTCAATATTGTCCATGAGAACTCGGAAAAAGAGCCTCTCATTTCGCTCCTGTGAAAGCAGGAAAAACTCCTCAGAACTTGAGAACAAAGGTGCAAGTTCGGATCAGGTTCCAGGCCTAGACAACCTATGTTTCTGAAGTACTTCGCGTTCAGGTTCTCAGACAAAGATACCTAGGCACTGAAGGACACACCAATCTGGAAGTTGATCAAGTACAGTCTGTAGGAAGTAATGCAAACAAGACGTGCCACGGAAAAAGAAGACGTGTTTCTCTTGGTGAACAATCATCTAGCTCAATGCATAAGGACAACCTCTGCTGTATTGAATGCAGCAAACTTGTTATCCACAAAAAGAAACCTGAAGAGCCATGAGGTGATTGTATTTCATGAGATCGGAGGTATACTCGCGCAGATTAGACATCACACGAAGGACCTGCACATCGGAGCGAAGATGTTGAGATCAAAAGCTAAGAGACAAATTCCCTCGCTCTAAGAATGTGTAAATATTGAGACTTATCATGTTTGCCTGAGGACAACATAATAGCTGAATATCAGAATCAAATTCCAGAGGTGGAACTACTTGCACCTGATTAAGAGATTTATAATGAACCTGTACGCTATGAACTTAACAACTACGTATTTACTCATTCTCTCAAGCATAGCAAGATGTACCTGCATATCCTGATTCATGTAAGCTGGTGGGAGAAGTCCGTGAAGATAATGTCTATCACGTTCTGTTTTGGAAAAAGCCATTCCTTTATTGTACTTCGGGTTGCGTAGCAGCTCAATACCACTGCATTCACCAAGAAACGGAATTCAGCTAGACAAAAGCAGATGGTCACAGATGAACCACAAAGAGCTGAACAAAGATGACATAGTCGTGTTTCGAAGAGAAGTTCAATATCCACTTTCAACTTGAGACATTCGTAATCTGCACGTTGCCGTGTCCTGGAAATAGTAACAATCGCTACAAGAGCTGATCGATGAAAATAACTTTCTCACCTTTGGACAGTTCGCACCCAAGGGGTGGCCGGCCTCTCCACATTGTCATCCGACTTTTCCCAAGCATCATCATGATAGACTTTCTTATTGACCGCACTATCAAGTAAACTGGTGCACAGAGCAGAAGCGCCGGTACATCCTTTCCTCGCAACTTCCAAAGTCGTTCTCACATTTTGGAAAATCTGAGTTGGTCGACTCCGGACTAGCGGCATTTTGACTGACCAACAATATCAATCATCATCACTAAATGCAGTACGAAGTGCACCATTTCACCTGACCCTCCATCGATACATCATCGCAATCAAACCACTGGCAGACTAGAACAATATACCGAAACTCTCATCCTCCCTAAATTTCCAACTCTAAGGTTTCGCGTTCCGAAGGAGCTAGAAAACTGAGAGTCCATCATACTCAAATTAAAACACAAAAAGTAGAAGTTCGAGTCCACAATCTGCAAATAAAGAGATAAGATTGTACGCACATGGAGAAGACAGTCAGCGTAGGACTCCGCTGTGGTCCTCGGTGGACTTCACGATTGATTTCAGAACTGAAGCTAAGTACTCATCCACCACATCGCTATATGCTTTCCGACATTGGGTGATCGAAATTCGCAGCAGGGAACACGCAGACAGGATAATTGCTGCTTTTCTACTAAAACGCCTCGAGATGAGAAAGCGTACGACCTGGAGTGGACAGTATTGAAGACGTAGAGAATCCGGCTCCGATACACGAAGAAGGGAGAAACTGCGGTTTCTTTAATAATTGCAGCAAATACTATGCGAACGTCGTATGATACCGACTACATGAATATTGACCACAGAACTGAGTTAAATGATTCTCGTCAGCAAGGACTGCCACGGTAAATTCAAAGCTAACAGAAATAGCTCACTGTCTCCAACTTCACCACATTTAAGGGAACGGAGAGCCGGAAGAGTTCACGGCAGAATCACCAGATCGTTTTGTGCTGGCGAGACTGGTTGGCAGGAAGCCGAGACCGACTGCGGGGAAGAGGAAACGATGCATTTTGCCATTGTTTAGACGGGAAGTCTAGAGTAGAGAATGGCTGGCTAGGCCACCGAAAGTCATGGTTGGTGGAGGATAATGCCTTTGAAACTCACTTTCCGGAGTCTAGTCACTGGATATTACATTCATCTCAGACTGTCTGAATTTCGAATGTACGAGAGTGCCCTTCCGCATCGTCTGAACGTTGAGCCAAACCGGAACGAAGGGAACGCTCTGCGCCGCCTCCGATCGCGATCAAACTCGAAGAACCTGAAGGTAATCGCCCTCAGATCACGAACCAACGGTCCTAGTCAAAACTTATGCGTTCAACGTTTCCGTCAGCGCGTGGGTTGGGCAATATGAAAACACCATCGCTCCGAGACTGTTCCGTCCACGTCGCCGTAAACCATTTCTAGTCCGACGACGAGCGCTTCCATCCGTTCTTCCCTCCATCCATTTTCTCCTCATGACACGATGTATTGGCTTCAAATACTTGAAAGCTGTTAGTACACATTCAGTTTCAGGCTTGTTCGCGTCAACAGATGTCAAGGTTGCGCACACCGCTTCCTATCAAAGCATGCTAGTTGTGCCTCGTACGTCCCCCATCTTTTAATTGGGATTCTTGTCTCGTTTCGTTGACAACTATGTTGTCCAGCTCTTGAATCTAGTTAACTTGTTCCACAAACTAATGGTTTCGGACCTGAAGTGCGTGGAACAGTTTCGCCCCGTAGACTACGGCACCCACATATAAGCATTACTTGTATTCAACAAGAACTTCATGCATTGCGCATTTGTACGGTATACAGCTACCGTAGCAGAATTCTAAGGTGGAAAGAAAGAGGACACTTGATTCTCACGAGATCCACTTGTCATCAATATTCAAATATTCGATGAGAGGGTCAGTGTTCACAACCCTTTCCTTCAAGGGTGGACTCTCTCATTGGTGACAACCTACAGTGCTGTCAATCCGTTGACCTTGAGATTAATCTAACATAAAACAGACCATTTTCATCGACAAGATGTAACAAATTCGTGAGCTAATGACCAAAATGACTCGGATTGACAGACCTGCGTGACCTCCCAGTTTATTGACAGTTCTAAGGGGCCACCAGAACGCAGCGTACCGGTTACGCTGGTCCATGAGACTAATTCTCCACCGACTGTTCGCAAGCTTCTCTTGAAAAATCTGCTGTAGTGCTTTCATAAACCCAAACGGAAGGCATTGATTCATGCAACGAGCTCTTTGAGTTAGATTCAAGCCGATAGCATCGCTCACTCCAGGAGCGAACCACTAAGTATCAGTTGAGATCCGTACTGAAAGATCACAACAAATTTAGATTGTCGACAAGAGAGACTGCCATGCATATTCAGCGATTGCTCTTAAGCGAACTCCTCGTAGCTTTCACTCAATGTCAATCTCTTGTAAGTTCCCTCGAAACGACGTGTAGCTACTTGAAAACAGTACGATCCTACATTCACGAGACAACAGAATGAACCCTTTCCCCGTCACGAGATTCGCACCGAGCATGATATACCAGTATATATATTTGACCGTTAGTAATGGGATTGCGTGCTGATCGAGCAAACGACCAGGTCCTTCTGACTGCTCTGAGAATCCACGCAACGGGTATAGCGTGAGTGGATGGATGAAGCCAATGTCAAGGAACCGGAACCGCAGATGAGTAACAAAAGCCTCACAAGCCTGAAGGCAAATGATGCACATCGGGTGCCAGAAGTTAACCTTCTCAAAACAAGTCCCTTCGTACTGTGTTCTGCTGAGCAGGTTCTTTGGACTAGTCCCTTGATGAGCCACAATCAGATTATAATAGACTGTTGAGAAACCCATAAACTACTCACTCACTATCGGCTTCCTCGTCATCATCCTTGAACATTGCTGCCATTCGCATGGCTAACTGTGCAGCCATCTCCCTCCTATGGTGATCTGATACGGTGCGCATGTTCTCGCGCATGGACGCCATCTCGTGCATGAGTTGATCAATTTCATCAAAGTCATTTTCTACATGTGTATTAACCCCAAGATTGATACCAGCCTCTTCCCTTTTGACTCCATTTTCATCCTCAGTGTTCACCACCACGGACCCATTCAGTTGTGGCTCCGCTTCCGACTGAGCCACTTGAACAGGTTGGGGCTCATCCACGTTCTGATCGTCATTTGTCACTAAAACCGTAGGCAATGAGTCACCAGGGTGAGCGTCTGCATCGTCCTTCGAAACGACGGTCTCTTCATTACTCTCCAATACAGGCATATCTTGCGCTGAGGGAGCTTGTGTCCACTGATCCTCCCATCCAGATCCATCCCAGGGCTCAGCTGAACCATTTGACAGAAGCTCATACTCAATGTAATAATCAGAGTCGTCGTCACTTGTCGAACCTTCAGATGCAAAAGCCCAGACGAGGTTAAGCAACGCTCCACAAGTATCATACTTCCGAGTGTAACTAGTAAAAATGCGCAGAGTCTGTTACTAGACTCCAAACTTAAGAAATTTGTGCACACACCTTGTTCAGGCTGGGAAGTAGTAGACTTCTCCTGTCTTTGATTGCTATCTTTCATGACCAAGCCTGGCCACATATGGGCAGAGAGAGCTCCATAAATTCTGGTAACACCCTGAAGATCACCATCAACTGACATACCTGTCAAAAGTACCGATGACATCACCTGGTTAACTTTGATCGTGCTCATTCCGTCAATTGTTTCAATCTATTTACAAGGCAAGTGTTTAACTTGTTATGCAGTGAATGCAAGCTCGTCCTGCTACCCCTTCCTCTACGCAATGACGTTCTAATTCACCACAGATCGAAACAACCCTCAGATCATATGCAGAACGAATGCGAAAAGTTTCTGATCTCAAAACACAAGATCCTAACGATTCCCGACTTAAAAGAGATACTCACATTTGTCAAAAACCTCATTTATAGCACAAGTTTCAATGTACTCAACTCCCCGCTCACTGCACCACTCTATCCGTGAGCGCCTTGCGTCTTCTGCAGAAGAAGAACTTTCCTCCCCCAGCAGACTGCTGCCCTCTGACCGATGGATACCGAAGTCCCAAAACTCTGGGTGCGGCTCGCTCGATGATTCGCCTCCCTTCTGAACCTTCCGGCGATATTCGGCATGAGCAAAGTGCTCAGAGACATGATCAGCTTTATTGCCAACACACAACAGTATTTCGAAATTCTCAAGCGCAACTCCTGTTGCCCATTCCTGCAACTCCTTGAAGGAAGCATCCTACAAATTCATAAACTCTCCGGATTAAAAACCTCGCTTCCAAGTGCAATCCAGATTGCGCAAATCTATATCGTTTGAGATCTCGACCCAAGGCGGGAATACTAAAACCCTTTTGTCACAAAGCTCAGCTAATTCCCTGTCCTATAAGCTGAGCTAGTTACAACCAATCAGTTAATACTAGTCGGGTGCCCCGAAGAGCAGAAACAGGCTGAACAGCTAGAAACACAGTTTTTTACTCCTCTGCATCCATTCGTGGTAATAGCCTATCTCGTCAAAGGAAGGATAGATGGCCTACGTTGCTCAAGTCGAAGACCATGACCAGAGCGTCGCTGCGCCCATACTGGACTTGAATAAAATCTGAATCCTCCGAAGAGCTTTCAAGCCGGGCCATCCAGATACACACATCTGCTGTGTAGTACTTGGTATCAATTGTCCACCTGCAGCCATCGAGTTGGAAATCGCCACAAACTATTCAGCTAAGCATCTGCAGACATAATCGAGGATTCCTAAACACAAAGCAGAATTTGAGCCCGGTTATACATAGCCTTCTTATCATACAACGGAACTGAGGCCAAAGTCTCTCATAGAGAAGTGTAATGCATCAAAACTGTTATCGTGATTACCCATGGCAAGATGGTCCAGACTCCGATGTAGCAGGAACAGATGTTTCCTTCGAAATGAGCCCTGCAGCATGAACCCATATAACTTCATCGAGCTGCCCCTCTCTTGAATGTAACTATATAATCACCACCGGGAAACAACAGCGGTTGTCTAGGCAGCTGTGCTGGACTTGCAAAAGAAGCAGTTTCTTCCGACGCTCAGAAAACCTAGAAAATATGCAATCCCTAAACCCAAAAATCGCTGCTGTACCCAAAACAAATCCACCAGGCCTAACGTCAACCACATCCGCTAGAGCAGGAAGAAGAGGTCAGGAAAGGAAATGCGGCACACACGATTAAGAAGAGAACGTTTGCCGACAGCCGGAGGACCCACCAACAGAATACTAGGCCTCGTTGTTAACACTCTCAAATCCCCAACGTCCGACTCGTCAATCGGCTTCAGTTCCTGGGTAGAAGTAATTGCTATCTCCATCCCCATGTCTGATTCAATCTCTGGCCCTGCCACACACTTCCACCCAACCTACCAAAGTTCGAAACCTTCCTTCTCTACCATCAGTGACACTCACTCGCCCATCGATCTGGCCTCTCCACCTGTCACATAAAATAGCTCCAGGCACGAGACAAGCTTCCGGGAAAAGGAAGCCTACATCCTCAAAAACCTCATCTCTTAAAAGTATGCGTAAATTCAATCGGCGATCGATAAACCCTCCATATTCAGCTTGCACGAAAAACCTGCCGGTTTGTAAACTCCACAACTGCTCAAAAGGTAGAACAAGCACTATAGGCACGTGAGGGACGACTCCCGCTCCTTGTTCCCCGGCATCGGTGATTGATATCAGTGACAGCACCACAACCCCTCAAATTGCTTTGTGTGAGAAACCAGTACCTGCCTTCAGTACGGTACAAACATGAAAGAAGGTGAAACTACAACACGGTGCTCGATCGGGCGTTAGAGACGCACGCCCGTTTTTACGGCTGACCTTGTGTATTTGTGAACAGGGAACCAAATCGAGGCCTAATCCTCTTCAACTTCTCTAGCCTGCCACCGTGCCATGCCACCACTAGCACCACCACCTCCAGGTGCAACTCATGCCCCAGGCGTTCTCACAAATTCATGTCAAACCTTCTGCGACTGAGTTTTCCTTTCTCCATAGCCACTATGACGGGAATATGATAGTCACAAGATTTTCTTGCTCGTATGTACTGGACTGCACTGCTCAAAGTTGCAACTTTCTCGGCTGCTACGAACCTGTTCTTTCTTTCTTTCTCTTTACCTTTCTTTTGGCCAACGCTTAACAAACGATTTTAACATGGAGTCCCATTATGAAGGCCACTAATTGTCGGACGTGGCCTAGCCCCATGTACGACTTGATGCCCCATTTCATCTTTGTACGACTTGATGGGGTCTGCCTGTGTCCTTACTTTTAAAATTATCGGAAGAGCTTGTCGTGGGGAATATGCCTTTGCATCACCTCACGTTAGCCATTCAGACCCTCATATAGCACATGAGAAGATAACTTTGTGCGTGTGGAGGACATTTTGCACATGCGTTCCCCCAAACTTAGTTGCAAAACTAAATTCTCGCAGTTTGGATGGTAGGTCGCTCGCCCGCATCTCTTGTAATCCATGTGAGATGGAATAGAAAATATTAATCAACTGTCAAACAATTAAAACTTACACCAGGAGTGTCAGATAATATGATGATATGCGATTCAGCTGAAGATCTACCTTCACATCCAAAGTTCCAAAGTTGATTTGATTGTACAACTTGACTTGTAAGTTATGAGATTCTATACACCTGTCTTTGGCACTTTACTAGAAGCATCTTGCGTACTGAATCTGTATAACAAGTGAAATATGAGCTAAGAGCTATGAGCTTATGTACACATATCTTGAAAAATTTATGTATAGCTCCAAGTGGTTGCTTTTGAGAGCTATACAATTCTTAATGTATGTTCAAAAAGGTACAATTTTGTTATTGTTAATGATGAGGTTTTCTCTTGGTCTCCTCATCGAGTCCTCATTACTCACATGTGAGTGTGGATGGTATCATTTTAGATGCAGTAGTTGTTTATATAACTCTTTATCTATTCGGATTCGTGAGGATAGCTACCCATGATGACATTATGGATGTTGTGTTTGTTATAATATACACCTTACATGGACCGAGCATTGGTATGCCATGCAATCGACTAGGGTTAACGCATAACTATACTTGGTTTGGTTTGGGAGTATTAGGTTAATGTGGCAAACGTGGTGGTTACTGATCTTACTCGTGCTACAATATCATAGGGGCTGATCACCCATCCTCTATGATGGACGGCGAGGAGAGCAGCATCAGCCAAGGTCTCCAAGTATAGGGGTATGCAGAGAGGTCAATTCTTTATTCCTTTAGCTTTGGAGTTATATGGAGCTATGGACACCACCTTCGACATGTTCGTGAGGGAGTGCGCTAGAGCCTACATACTAGACGACAAGGGATATCACTCTCTTTAACTTATCATATAGACTATTTTTGGTAATGTGTTTCCATTGCTCTACATATAGCACTATCTAATGCAATCCATATGAGAGCAATCATGTTAGGTGATTCTTCTTCATATGATTTTGTTGTTTGTAGACGATTAAACCTAGATAGTTCGGATATCTTAGATGCAGTAGGGCATATTTCCCAATGTGATGCTATTGGGACCTAGCCCCATGTTGCCCGTTTGGTTTCATCCTTGTACGACTTGATGGGGTCTTCCCATCCTTTTTGTTATTTTACCGTGTATGGTTTGAGAAAAGAAATATGGTTGTTTTATTATTTTTTCTGAAAAGCAATAAAATTGTAATAACTATGTTTGCAAAAGTTCCCAACCATAATCTCTTTAGAGTACTTTTGACAAAAGTTAAAATTTTAGTTAAATTTTAGTTGTCCGTAATTTGGGTTTGCATCAAAAAATACAACCATACATATGTCCTCAAGAGATAAGTTATATTCAGAAATATAGCCAAAGAGGATGGGGAGATCCCATCAAGCCCCACAAGGATGAAACCAAAGGAGTCAGATGGGGCTAGATCCCAATAGCATCACAATGGAAAATATGTCTTACTGCACCTAAGATATCCCAACTATTTAGGCCAAACTATCTATATATTACTATATAGCATTTAAAGAAGCATCATCAACGTGATTGCTCTCCTATGGATTGCATCAGCTAGTGTACTATGTAGAAAAATGGATACATGTCGCCTAAAAAAGGTTATATAATAAGCTAAAGAAAGTGATATTCATGTCGCCTAGTATGGTATGCTCTCACGCATTCTCTCATGAATATGTCGAGGTTGGTGTCCATAGCTCCATATGACTCCAAAGCTAGGAGGAAAAAAGAGTTTAACTCTTTGCATACCACCATACTTGGAGACCTTGGCTGATACAGCTCCACTCGCTGTCTAGGAGGATGGGTAATCATCCCCTCCAAAATATTATCACAACGTCTGCAAAAGTAACATGGTCCTCTCGAACCAAGTATAAGTCTGTCCTCACTCAAGTCGACTGCAAGTCATACCAACGTTTCCTCCATGTGAGGTTTCCACCCTTTCGTGCCATAGCAAACACCACATCACTAATGGCATCATGGATAGCTATCCTCTGTCCTCCGAATGGGTAATTAGTTATATGGATACGTGATGCATTTAAAGTAGTATCACACTCACATGTGAATAATGAAGTTGCATATAGGTGGATTAAGACAAGGTGGAACCTCATCATTATGGAAATTGTAATATGTATCGGTCAAAAAGTCCTTATGCATGGTCGAGCCAAGATCCACAAACATGCATCCTTGCCGGAGCAAGAGCATAAACAAACCCTATTAGTATGAGGAATGATGGATCCACTAAGAGAAAGTATAAAACTTTTTGAAATTGTTGGTCATCAAGCTAGGCTATGGGACTGTAATCCAATTGGTGGACACATAGAAAAAAGATGCGAGCTCATATCGTACCTTTGGAATAAAGCATCTTTCGTATATTGTAATAGTATCTATAAAGGAAATGATCCCATCAAATGTCTCTTGCATACATCCCAAGGATGAGCCTATCTATAATCATAAATCGAAAAGATAACAAAAGTGCCGAGCGTACCCAACTAGTCAAAAACATTATAGTTGTCGTCTCCTCAATTGATAACAAGCCTATCCCTCCACACAAAATCAGAAAAGATGTATGTCTCCTTGTCAAATCTCCTATCACACATTTGTGTGATAGGAGATGGCATTTAATATACTCTTCTTTAGTATTGCTCATCGATTCATCTTCATACTTCACACGATTTTTCCTTCACTTGTATGCATATCACGTTTGACATCCTTTGATAGGAGGATTATGAATGTATTTGGTGACATTATTGGACAATGAATTTTCAATGAAATAAAAAATAGTTACGTTGACATATATGTCATATTTAAATTATATTAAGGAATTCTTGTATATTTCAAAATAAGGATGTTCTAAAAAAAGGTTGTTCTTTTGGTTATGTACACATTTCTTTATAAATATTTTATATTACTCTATACTACTTGTATATTCTGTAAAAAAATCCAAAGATTTTACTTTTTTGGACTAGTTTTATGATTGTATTTTTAAATGCAATAAAGAAGCTTTTGATGCAAACACATGTTTTGGATTGCATACATCAAATTTAAGAAGGATTTTAACTATGATATATTTTTATAGAATAGAAGTTTATAGGGTTTGTTGCAATCAAAGTTATTGGTTTTGATTATTTCATGTAATATTAGTTTTTTTTTTCAACTACAAGCAATAAAATTGAGCGAAAAATAATGAAATTGCAAAAATTTCAGTATTTTTTCATATGATAATGAGGGATGGTCACATCCCTCATAACCATATGAGACTAGAATTTTTTTTAATTGGACATGTTAAAAAAGTGATGTATGATGGTCAAGCTTTTATTGACACTTTCATACCTTTGAACCTTTAGATATTTCATTATCTCCATAGTCATCTAGAAATGTTTAATCAATCAGCAACTCTGATGACAACATATCGATATTGCAAGATAGACACATCTATACTTATCTTGATGACCAAATTTAGAATATCGTCCATCATCACCTATAAAATTTGAATCAAATGGTTGCTCAAACAACATGTAGAAAATGCAAGATATACACATCTATATCTATTTTGACAATTTATTATTGTCAGAGGATATCACCCAACTTAGAGTGTTCTCAAATTTGTGTTATACTTTCGAAGTCTTATTCAGATCTACCATTAGATTTAATAGGACCACCGTATTAAATATAAGATAATGGATGTATCATATCCATACATGTTAGTTTTCAAGTACATCTCATGACGATGGTTTTATTTTTCATTTGTTTGTCACCTTATGGACTCCACTTTCTCTTAGGGTCATATACCTCTTTTGTATATTGTGCAATCTTGCATCTCATATATATTTCATCTCACTTTTATATACACTTTTTGGCCTCACGTTATTTGTCCATATCAGGGTATTACATAAACACTAGTCCAGGATTGCCATGTATAGTTGAGATCTGATGAATGTTGGGACAGAATATGAGTTCTCCCATTGGATATACAACGGAAAACATATTTTAACTATTTTAAGGTTCACTTCACTGCCAGGTATTGTGGATGCACTCACCAAACCTACTCGTAGTCTTGCTGCTCCTAGATTCCCCTGGTTTCATAAAGAGTATACCGCAGCAAGGCCCCTGTATAGAACCCAGTTGTGTAAGAACAAAAGTCTTTACAATCACCCTTTGGCAGCTTTCTGAGGCTGAAGACCTAACGTGACCCACAAAACACATGGAAGCTTACAGTGGTGCAATCTCCTTACTCTCCAAAAACCCCAGTAGAGACTCCACCATATTGCACCCAAGGAGTGAGGAAAAGCCTGCGGCAGAAATCAAAAAATAATGGGTTCACAGGTACATAGTGCGCGAGTTGGCAAAAAGGAAACGAAAGAAAAGCTAACAATTTGGGGACCTTTGATCAAGAACATGATAGGTATGGAAAAGTCCAAATTATTGATATTTGGGGAGAGGGTCTAGTTGTAAAGAGTAGTTGTGCTGAAAAGCATTCGACGACGAATGGGAGAGGAATGCTGCGATTTTGAGGAGCCCATAGGTCAAATTTCCAATCACAACAGCTAACATGTGTAGCTTTGTTATTGTAGTTTAAAGTGAAAAAATTGGCATGGAAACACATGGAAAATTGTTGTGACGAGTTGTCTTTCTCTAACGACCATGGGACTTGGTCTTTCTACCTTGAAAGACGAGCTTTCTCTGCACTACATTCCTTGAATCTCTGTCATTTCCTCTAAGAAAGGGTATCGCAAGATGTACAAACCGCGGAGATCGTGTCACCATTATTTTGACCGGGTAAACCAGAACAGATCATTGTGTTTCACCATGAGACGTGCTAATTGCAATCTCGTACTGCGGACAAATCTCCCTGGGTATTGAGAAGTTAAAGGTACCCACTTCGATATGTTTTGTGGCATATTCCATACTTTCTGTGAAGTAATATCGTTGAATGAGAGGAGATATTCCCGCTCTTTTTCCTCTGAATGTTGTTTTTTAATCCCAGGTCTGTTATTTTCATTCTATGTGGATAAATGAACCTCAGACAAACATCAAGAGAAATACTTCTTCTCACATTTCGGAAGCATGAATCTCAAGGATTTCACCTTTACACTCATTGAGGTACGTTTCCCGCGAAGAAAGTGATCCAATACTCGCAAAGTGGTAAGATGGGCTATGTGTCCCGAGTACTGGAAGAGATCCAATACAATTACAAGACTACGTATTGTAATTCATGTGATTTGGCAGAATCTCTTGTAAGGCACAACTTTTTTCCTCAAATATAGTTGCAGCAAGATAATTCGAAAATTTAATACGAATGAAAACTATGGTTTTTCGATGGTTCAGTGTAGGCAAAGATTTATTCAATCACATTCTTCTCTTGATGCCACCCACCCAAGAAACTTGCATTGCAGACCAGTAACTTGGCGAGAAGATTGTCACTTGATACCGAGAACACAAAATGGGAATTTTGCTGTGTTACAATGACATATTCAGATTTTGATCATATGGAATTGGATACTCTAATTTCTAGGAGAACAGTTTTGACACGCAAATTCCATTTCGATTTGAATAAGCCATTTTATGAAACTCACTTCATATCATTGTATTCATTCTAGTCCAATTTGTATGTGCAAATGTACAAAGGTCTTCTTATGGTAAATTCTACTGAAGGTAGGAAGTAAAATAATAAAAATGATGGGAAGATCCCGTCAAATCGGACATGGATGAAAATGGTTAACATGAGACTAGGTTCCAATAGCATATAAAATATATATTTGGAAAATGAACAGAGTAAAATAACAAAAGTGCCGGGAAGACCCCATGGTGGTACAGTCTTACATGGATGAAACCAAATATATACTAATGTACATCATATATTCTAACTATCTTAATCGAAATGGTTTATGTTAAACCAATCAAGTAAATTTACGTGGCGACGATATTTTAGTGGTGTGGTTTCGATATACAGAATACAACCCCTTCGTGTTCTCGCAACACTATCATATTTTTTGCGTAATTGTTCAGGATCCTACCGGTCGTATCGTTATTTACGTACTGGTGTAATTAAGTCTTGTCGATGTGAAGGCGCGCTTTTAAGGTCGAGGACCGTCCTCGGGTAGGTTTCCCTTGGCCAATATCGGTGCCAGACGGTACCTGTGACCTGTCGTCCCGACATGAGAGCTTTACCCTCCTGGCCGTCGGACGAGAGTTCCATCTCTATGGCCATATGGGACTGATTCTACGGGTACCGGGCTGGTAACCTGGGCTGGGCTGCTCATGGGCATTGGGAGGACGCGAACATATGGTGCAAGTCTATGTTCACTGATAGGCGACCTTTTAGAAGAGGTAAGTCTTTTCCGACTTACCCGCAACAGCAGGTGAAGTTTCTGGACGCGGTCTCGATTCCGAGGAAGCGTGGGAAAGGGCACACTGCCCGTCGGAACATAATCACGATGTGAATCTGGAAAGGGCCGAGTCTTCTGCCATGCATGTGACGTGACCGAACAATCAAGACAAGGCCGTTCATGGAGCCATCCATGAACGCTGTGTCCGAGCCATCCAGCACAGTCCGTAATCTATTGCGGTCAGACTACGATCCGAGTACGTTATCACGCTCAGTACCCTTCATGGTGGTACAATTATGGCCGCGACGCCGTCGGAGTGACTTGAGGAAGTCTTCGGAAAGACTACGATGCACTTTGTCATCTGTTCTACATCTCTTGGTATTTACTGTCATATCCGTACCAACCTATCTTCTGTACACATCAACATCTGAGTATGATTGGGCTAAAAGTCTACTTTCTTTCCACATGTGGATATCTGAACAAATTACATTGTTCAGAAATCCACATGCCTGGACTGAACAGTTGTGATTCTCTCTTTCATAAAAGGCACACAAATAATGTATGTGAATCATTGTTCAGTAACATCACTAAGAGAACAGCAAATTCGCACCAGTTTGTTTTCAAATGACCTACAATTTTTACAAGATGATTATTATGATATTATACAAGAGCGTTCAAGGAAATAGACAGCAGCCAACATTTTAACAGCAACAAGTATGATGATTTTCATGGGTTTTATATGTCTTGTTGAACCTTTTTGACTAACCTGCTGGACACCAATCAAGACCTTGTTAAGGCAGAGGGGAGGAGTTATCCCAAGGAGACAGTTGAGACAATCCCTAGAATGTAAAATATCGGTTGTAGAATATAAGTGCCCGAGACCAACAAAAAAAGGTAAAAAACTAAAAGAACATATAATTCCCATAGCTTGTGAACAAACCTGGCCACTACATAGATCCAACTACATTTTTATTTGGTGCATTAAGGCATAAATCAAAAGTTACAATTAGTGCATTTTAGCATAACCTGCTCACAATTATTAGATTGTTTTTTTAAAGTTAAATGAATCTCAAATATTTGGAGTGAGTAATAAAGCAAAAAAGATGGGAAGACCCCATCAAGTTGTATGGGGATGAAACCAAAAGCATAGGATGGGTCTAGGCCCCAATAGCATCACAATGTTAAATATGTTCTAATGCAATTAATATATCCGAACTATCTAGATCAAATGATCTACATACTAAGAGAGCATATGAAGAAGCATCACCTAACGTGATTACAATCTATATTGATTGCTCTTCTATTGATTGCACTATGTCTAAAACATGCTACACAATATGATAAAGAAAGCGATAGCCCATGTCTCCTAGTATGATAGGCTCTCGTGCATGTTATCACTAACAGGTCGAAGTAAGCTTTCATAGCTCCATATAACTCCAATGCTAGAGGAAGAAAAAGATGACCTCTCACATGCCCATATACTTTAAAACTTTGATTATTACCGCTTCACTCGATGTCCATTCATGAAGACGGGTAATCATCCCCCTCTAAATTTGTGTCATGTGTAGGATCTGTAATCACAAGATCTGTGACCACAACATCCGTAACAGTAACCTGATCGTCCATAATGAAGTATATGTATGCCCTAACCCGAATTGATTACAAGGTATACCAACGCTCCCTTTACGTGAGGTATGTATCCTCTTGTGCCATAGCAAACACCATATCCCTAATGGCACCATGGGTAGTTATCCTTTGTCCTCCAAATGAATAATGAGTCATATGGACATCTGTTTCATCAAATGCGAGTAATGAAGATGTAGATGGATGGACCAAACCAATGTATATGTATAGAAAGTAGTTGATGCGAGTCATAAAGTCTTGATGCATGGTCGAGCCAAGATCCACGAGCATGCATGATTGTTTGAGCAAGAGCGTAGATGAGCCCTAGTTTTACGAGGATTGGTCAAATCCATAGAGAAATCATAGTAGTATAAAGAATGGCCGGATCCACTAAGAGAGTATAGAGCCTAAATTATTGGTTCATGAGAATAGATTGCATGCTTCTAGTCCAATCGGTGGGTAAAGAGGAAAAATATTGGTATTTTTGTCGTGCATCTTGGGACAAAGCATCTCTCTTATGTTGTTATAGTGCATGTAGAGGAAAGGACCCTCCCCCTCCGTTGGCCTTCATGTCCTTTGCATACATCTCAAGGATGGATCTATTTGCAATCACAAACAAAAAAGGATATCAAAGGTGTTGAAAATACCCAAGTATCAAAAAATGGTACAAGTGTCATATGTTCCATCAATAATAAGCCTACCTCTTCACATGAAATTGGAAAAGATGTATATTTCTATGTCAAATCTCATATCACACACTAAAAGATTTATGGATTAATGATGTCACAAAAAACGTCCATGATCCTTCTATCAAAGGGTGTCAAGCGTGATGAGAATGCATGTTAAGGAGAAAAATGGATGACAAGCAATACTAGAAGAAAGTATATCAAACGCCATCTATGGATAAGTAGAGTAAGTTCATCTACATGTAATATATTTTTGGTAAGAATTATGTCTTAGTAGTGTGAGAGGAAGTCCGTAGACCCTGCTCGAACTCCAAGAATATGTTAGATTTCTATCTGTGTCATACATCACTTTGGAAGTTGGAGATCGCAAGGAAGGTCCAGAGGATAACATGTGCTATATTTTGACACCTTGACTCTCAAGCCTTCAAGATGAAGCTCGATAATCAAGTAGTCAAAGAGATATCTAATATGATCTACATGGCTCATAATGTATCTATCATATGCTAAGGAGTGGAACACACAACCTGACATAGTCAAAGTAATAGACAAAAGAGCTATATAATGAGCCATGGTAAATAGGATCCTTCCAAAGGATCCCTCTGGAGAGTACCAACGGTAGATTGTAGAACAATGACTACCTAATGTGAAAAGCCATGCTAATATAAGAGTAAAGAAGTTGAACCGTGGAAGTATCATATAAAAGGAATGAGGCTTGCCAAAGATCCACAACCTTTCTAAGCTCTCTAAAGTATTCTCAACGTCCACATGCAAGACAATCCAATCTGGATGGATATCTAAGTGTGCAACGATACCGTCTAACAACCTCATGATGTGGTGATTCCAAATTGGTGTGGACAAAGATGATGCTACAAGTGGGAATGATGTTGAAAGACAATGTATGACTCACAAGGAATAATAAGACCTCCCCAATCAAAATCAGTCTTATGCCCTTCATGTACTTTTCCATCATTAAAAATTGACTAACACATAGCATTTGACTAATTGACAAAGGAATTTCCCCTCTCACAACTTATGCAACCACATGAAACAACATGAAACCATTAGAGAGATCAACTTCCTAAGACAATGTCTAAGATGGTCATAAACCATTCATGATAATCCTATGAGGATAGTGTGAGAGAATGGGCATAAAAGTGAATATGTCAAGATATAATAGATCCTTAGGTTGAAACTTCAAGACCTCTAATGATACTCCCTCACCCATGGGTGGATGCAAAAGGCATTAAGAGAAATTAGTCTCCTTATTATGACTAGACATAGTAAGTGGATACAAGGGTCATGCAACTTTGCTATACTCTCCAAGCTACCCCAAGATACTACACCATGCAACTTAGAAGAATGTGAAATATCTTGTGGCTGAATTTGACTTCTTACTTGTGTAGCCCAATCCCCTACTCCAAATCTCTAAAATCTAGTGGACATCTCCCTATGTCCAAAATAATCTCTAGACATCATTGTGGAAGTAAGAGAAACAAAATTCATGGTAACTCATCCATGGGATCACATGCCTAACCATCGAGTGATAAGTGAAAAGCCCGTCTAGTTTTGTCATGGAGTGCGTGAGAGATCTCATAAAATAAGCATGGACATGGAAATGTAGTTTCAAAAAGTCACAAAATAGATCTGATTGTGATGATAATCATTCCCACAACCTAATTGATATACCACAAATGATCAACAATGGAAAAATAAAAAATTATGTCTAGTCTTGTCATGGAGCACATGAGGAAATATATGGAACAAGCGTGTACAGGAAAAAATAGTTTCAACAAGTCACAAAATGGATTTGATTGTGATGTTAATCATTTCCACAAACTATTTACAAAAAAATCAATGTATCATGTATGATCCCCAAAAGGACAAATCTTAATGTGGTCCTCCAATTCTTGAGCGCATCCGAAGTGATACAATCATCACCTCATATGAGTAAATGTTAACTTTTAAAACCCTACAATATGAAAACACTTATAAATTTTTATTTTGATATCTATAATTTTTGAACTAGTTTTCAATAGAACAAAATCAGGAAGATGAAGAGATTGAAATAAAAAGAATCCAATCCATTCGTCAAATTTGAGAAAAATTACTCGGAACCCTAAAAACAAACAAATTATTAATTATTTTTTTATAAAATTTTTCATAATTTTGAATTTGATTTCAAATAAAATCGAAATTAAAAAAAAAATCATCTTATTACTTTCAACTTTCGAAAAAATTTTAACTTATAATGATTGAAAATTTACTCAAATACTCTCAAGCTATTTTTTTCCAATCCGTTCCAAATGCTAGAAGGATTACAAATCTATAATAAGTTTAAATGAATGAGAATAACAAAAATATTATCAATCTGATCTTGTATATATACAATAAAAACTACAATCATCAGGTTTTGCAAGGAAATGTTTTTCAAATACAATACTTGGTTCAAAAGTATTCATGCATAATTGAGAAAAGATCTCAAAACTAGATCTCATGAATCCGTTCAAGAGAGATTTTCTAAAATCAAAATAACAAAATTCAAAATCCAAACTTTGTATTGTTTCAAGATGAAGATGAAGTATGTTGCATCATGAAATATAGATACAACAATCTCAATGATATATTTGTGATAGTCATTTCATGGATTGATTTCAACATTTCTCATCTAGTAATATAATTATTAAAAATAAAAATTATATATGTCATTATAAAATTTAATAAATTTTTATATTATTAAAAATAAATAATGGAATAATCAAAATCTTTTGTAATATGGTAACAGCGTATTTTTAATATCAAATTTATAATTTATCACACCAACAAAAATCAATTTGATGTGAAAAGATAATAGCAAGATATTTTGTCTTAAATAAATGTGATTCTTCATGTTTTTCAATTCGAAAAACTAGATACATTATTCAGTAGCTAGCTTCTTGATGATGTAATCCAAACATGGGCATGACAACATGAATTGTGCTCATTGTTTTCTCATGTATCCAACCTTCTACACCTTTTCTTGTTGATCAATCTCTTTGTTTACCTTCAACCCTAATATATGGATGCAACTTCTTCCCACCTATCCAACTATGAAAGTTGTGTTTATTGCTAAAAAAAATAATGCTATATGATCACCATTGTACTTTGATAATATAAACACACAATAATTTTAAATACAATGATCCAAGCATTAAATACCATAACTTGTCAAGATTCTACTAATAAAATATTCAGTTTTTGAATGCATCAATCATGCAAGTTACACTTGTTTGGCTTAGGTTAAAAACATACTTAAATAAAAAAAAAGTATGAGAAGACTCCATCAAGTCGCACATAAATAAAACCAAATCGACAACATGAAACTAGGATCCAATAGCATCACATAGAGAAATCTATCATACTACACCTTAGATATTTGAACTATCTATGTCAAACAGTCTACAAATAACAAAAGCATCCGAAGATTCATCACCTAATGTGATTGATCTCATATGGATTGCACAAGCTAGTGCTCTCTATAGAGCAATGGAAATATGTTGCATAAAATAGGCTATACAATAAGCTAAAGAAAGTGATAATCCTTGATGCATAGTATGGTAGGCTCTCGAAATAACAAACACCGCATCCCTAATGACATCATGGGTAACTATACTCTGCTCTCTCAATAAGCAATGAGTAATATGAACACATGCTGCATCTAAAGTGATACTACACTCACATGTGAGTAATGAAGATGTAGATGAATGGACCGAGCCAATATGGAACTTCATTAGTTTACATAAAATACCTCATCATGTCAAGGGATTGTCTAACATTTCAAGTCTTACACAAATCTTCTCGATAGATTTTTGTCCCTATGTAATCATATGTGTGTGAACCTGTTAGAAGCTAATGATTAGATTTAATTGGAATCATTAGAAAATGATTATAGAATTTCATTAATTTTATTATTTCAAGATATATCTCAACCCTAAATTAAATAACTTTCTTGGAGCCAATGTAGAAAGATGAAATCCTTGTAACATACTGTAGTGGTTCAATTTTAATGTGAATTTTTGAAAAATAATTTTGATATATGATGGAGATTATGTTAATTGCAAGTTACTCATGATGGAGATTACAAGTTATTGCAAGCAATGAAAATTTAATTGAAAATTTCACATGTTATAAGATCTATTAATGGATTTTAATGTTGAACTTGTAAATAACCATATAGAATGTGTATATTGAGTTCAGTTTTTCTTCAAGTATTCAAATATTGAACTAAAGATATATCATCAATGTCATTGAATATATTGTGCAAGGATAATGATTTGATATCTTACTTATAAAATTGTTATTAATACATACCAATCAACATGTGATCAATGAATTTGTAAATTTAATGAAAATAGGTTTTACACCGGTTTGCTAACCAGTCATAGCCAAACATGAAGCAAAAGAATAAATCATGCATTATCATGAATTTCATTGATCATAAAATACTCAATGACATTCTTTTCACACATAGATTTGTACACTTAACTGGAACGTAATATTTTGAATTGACTTACTCCCGGATTTTGTTTGCTATTCATTTGTACTTTGAGTATTGTTTGTGGCTAATTAGCTACGCTTGATGTGACATGAGTTTCTTGTAAAATCAGAATTAATCTGTCTTCCCAACTTGAATTTTTGTATAAGAATTTTGTCACATTCAAGTTAGTTTTAATCAGAAATTTTAAGACATACCACTTCTTGAGTCAAGATTGATGCATCATGCTTTTATAATGTATATGTTATACGAAAATCAAACGCAGTCTGTATATTTGAAATTAATTCTCTCCGATTCAGTTTGTTTGTAGCACTTGAAAGAGAAAAAAATTAATTACGTTGAATGAATTGCATTCAAAATATATGTGAAGGTCTTCCAATGTTGGTTTTCACGTTTATCTACTTTATTTTTGATATTCATACAGCATATATGAATCTCATAGATATTATCATACTAAGTTACCTGTATGCGATAAATTTTAATGTGTAGGAGTTACAGAATATGAAACATATATGATATCTCACTTTCTTTGGTGAACTTTGCACTTAAAAGTAGTCGCGTGAAGAAAAATATGTGAATTTCCTCTTTGCATACAAAATATAAATGGGATTACTTTTTTAGTGTTGACTGCGGTAGTTTATAAATTTTTTTTATTGTGATTTCGTGTGTACATCTTCACTGAAGTACCAAACTCTCTAATATTAGTCCATGTAGAGACCTTGCAACAAACTTTGTGCTAACCATTAAAGTCGAAAATAACTCTAAGCTGACGAACGATAAGACCGGAGAGTAGGAAAAAGAAATTCCAGCCCAAATATCCGGGAGACATTAAAAAGAGAAGGGCTAAACCTTCTAAACTATTTGAACTGACAGAAACTGATGTTAGCGGTGGATGCCTTTGAAATCGACATATCACTATCTAGATCCGATTATACTCGGTTTGGGACACAACAGCTGTCAGAGCTTTTGTGGATTGAAAGCTTCTGCATCCATCGAATACGTAGCTAATACTGTATGCAGATAATATGGATTAGCTTGACAGGGACAGTCTGATCTATTCTTAGATTCACCACTTTGTTATCTATATATTCCCGATTACCAATCGTTCCTCCGAATGAGTTACCCCATATACTCACGTTTCTTCACTCGCTTCTGCGACAGAGCCAAGCGGAGTCGCCAAGCTGACAGCGATTGAGTTTGTATCGGTTACAGTAGCCGACAGAATAGGATCCGCTTGCAGAAGCCGGCCCGAGGGCCCGCTAACATCAAGTTTTCAGCTTAGTACAGCCCCCGAGTCCCCTAGCCCAGAGAAGGGCGTAGGAGACCAGAATCGACGTCGCGATCGATAGAGTTCAGAAATCCTCGATTAGAGAGCATCAATGGCCGACCAAGACGATCGCTCAGGGACGTCGCAGTAAGCTTCAGGGACTACGACGGTGCCGGGTGTAATATGCATAATCGGGTCAGGCTCGGCTGCGACTTGAGATGGCGGTGGAAATCTTGACGTAGGGCTCGCGGCTGCTTTGATATTTGGAAAAGGAGAGCTAGAAAACTTTTTACGTTGGCGGTCGGAAAGAGACGTTGACGGGAACAATCCCTACTTTTGGGCACTGGCCCAGTTTGAATCTGCGGCCCGTAATTTTGGCTGACAAATAGCGATGGCTCCTTGAGTCGGTCAGTCCTATGTTTGACCCATGTTGGGGTCCCTTGGTGTCATAAAATGCAGGTCTGGGGTGGAAGGAACATGGAAGTATCATGAATCCCCACACTCCACCACTCCTGCCATTCGTGAGGAGGCCCCACTCTCTAACTGTTACTATTGAGCCGCTCAGCGGCGCCAACATGCCCCCTACCCGTACCTCTAAATCTACTTTGGGTGGGTGACCGCAATCGTATTACAGAGAGCTGCTAATTACAATATTCCTTCAGTTTGACGACCATACGATGACGCAAGGGAAAGTTATAATCGTGGCGATTTACAGAGCGAGTACGGAACACATCTGACTTGAAAAGAAAATACGAACATTCGCTATCCAAAGTCGAGGCTCGAGGTTGAGGTCTACCAACCGAGGATCGAACGCGCCAAATCAGATATCCTACTGACAGTCTAACCCCGAGGCGGAAGTACGACCCGACTAGGTTGTCTGCCGTACCAGGTAAACCAGTAAATGTAACCACTCGGTAAAGCTAAGCTGCGTACGTTGTCGCCAGCAAAAGCGCAAGCAAGTCAACAAATACGACAATGTGAGAAGGCGCCTATGTTTCCTTGTGTATTTGAATCGGGATCTCCATGAATCAATCATTTGGAAAAGTTCTTCATGTTTGGGCTAGGGACGTTCAAGTTTGCACTAGTCATGACGCATATGCCAAGATTGTACCCTGTGTTTTGTGTGGGATGAGAAATTTCACTTGTTTCGATCCTTCTAAAGGTGGCTATGCTGACCCTCGACTTCGACAAGGTGCTGCTCGCGCTTTGGAGAGTTTGACCCTTTTTAAAAGAAGAGGAAAGGTGAACGACATGCTCATGCCGTCACCAAGTTGTCGACTTTCACATGAGAATGTTAAGCTGGAAATCAGATGCTGCGAACGTGTAGATAGTTCCACACAACCGACTACTTTACGACTAACAGCTCACAACAGTAGCTACATCTCCAAGGTCTCGTCCAAAAAGTTTTGTTTCTTGCTTCAGTTGCAGTTCGTTATGCTCTCTCGCTCTCCTGCTCGCTGCATGACGATGGGGTAGAAGACTTTGTTTTGTCAAGGAGACAGAGCTTTATGCGAAATTCCTTGCGCTAGGAGATAATGATGGGAACGTGCCCATGGTAATCGATAAAGCAGAAGTGATAATTGTCACCACTCATATCTTACTATTTACTCAATCCTAATCCTCAAGAAGCTTGTACGACGAAGCAGCCGTATGACAAGTTGACAACGTAGGGGGTGGCGTTCGGAGAGAAACTCGTCTTCCTCATCACGTATCATGGAGGAAGTGGGAAATGTGATCACAGATGAAGATACGTTGACTGGAGCCTGCTGAGCAAGGGCTTAGGGTCCTTGGTGAAGTCCTTTGGTGAAAGTGGAGTGGACTCCGCAAACAAAGAAGCTCCGGTTGGATGATCCCTGGGCATGACAAAACAGCAGAGCATAGCTGAGCAAAGCAGAACAGAACACAGATGAAGGGCCGTGTGACCCCTTGTAGGGAACGACATTCTCACGAAGTGGCAAGACCTCCAGGCCAGCGGCCACCTCCGGTAGAGTGTCACCTCATCAGCCGGGAAATGGGCCCGGGGTAAGCGGGCGGGACCGACCATGCTGGACATGCTCTATGCGCCGGGCCCCACCGCGTATGGATGCCTGCCTAATGTATTGGACGTACGGTATGGTTATGACAGCGGACCGTTGAGCCTGACCTGACCTAAGCTGACCCGCCCGACCCGACCTGACCAGAACAGGCAGACATGGCATAACCTTATATGCCATGCCATACCATGACTCGCCTCCCTCCCTATTCTTGCCTTCCTTCGCTGGATGCCTATGCCCCGGGCGATGGCTCGGAGGGAATGGGAATCATGGGATGGCATGGCATGACATACCGAGGAGCGCTACGGTAGGCTAGGAATGCCTAGGTTGGGATGTTGTGTTTGCTTGCTTTGCTTCTCCGCGGCAACGCAAGGCAAGTGTTGAAGCGAGAGGACGAAGAGGAGAGCGTTCGTGCTTTCGCTTCCCCAACACAGGAGAGAGGAAGGAAGGGAGGAAGGAGGTCCCGGTCCTTCAGAAGGAGGCGGGGGCGAGAGCGCGACTCAGAGAGAGAGAGAGAGAGAGAGAAGGTGAGAGCGGGACATAGAGAGCTTGGCGCCTCGTGCACTTGGATGCACTCGTCGAGCGAAGAAACGGAAGCACTACTACTGCGTGGAGTATTTGTTGGTGAGCGGGAGGGAGCGAGAGAGAGAGGGAGAGCGAGCGAGGAGGGCAATCAGGAAGGGGGACGAGGGAGATCCAGTATTGTAAGATCTGTGGTTGGTCGGGGCGGAGATCTGCGAAGAGCGAGTTTGAGTAGAGAATGGTGGTCGTGATCTGTTTCATTTCGTCTTCTTTTTCGCGGCGCTGGAAGGGAGGAAGAGGTGCAGTTGCTCATAGTTTTGGGTTTTAGTTTATGAATGTTTGATGAAGGAAGAAAGACGGGGAAGGGGCGAAGATCAGGAAGAGGCTGCCGCCGGAAGGGGAGCGAGACGATTGTCGCCGTATATGTTGAGAGAGGAGGCGGATCTGGTGAAGTTATAGGTGGTGATCTGTGCGCGGGTCTTGAAGGTTGTACGATGAGGCAGGTGACGGGGTGGCATTGTAAGACATTGTGTTAAAGGATGCCAAGGCAGGGTGCGAGTCGGTTGACTTTCAGATTGATGACTGAGTACCTGTTCTTTCACTCGTCAGAACGAGTAGGGTCCGAGTAAGCTCTTGTAGTCGCGAGAATATTGGATGTTGAGGTCTCAGCTCATGTGCCTTTCCCATCAGATGTCCAGGTTTCCCAATCGGACCGATTTCATCGCGATAGACGAGTTCATAAGCTTAGACAATGACGAGAAATTGGGGCGCAACTGATGGAAGATCGCCTGTCGAGAGGAATGGGATTGCCAGATTATCACATCACTAGCTGGGCGGAGTCGATGACCTGTAGATGAGTTACACCCGATGAACAGTCGACAGTAGAGTGCACTTCCCTCCCTTGATTGCGAATCTTATTTTTGGGAAATGTGGCTACCGGAGTGGATCAGGGCCAAACATCAACGCCGTTTGTTTTTCTTTGCGCAAGACAAGTGGTCAGTAGCGGCTCGCGAATGTAGCTTTTAGGCCTGTTTGAGTATAAATTTTGGTTAACTAAACAGACTCCCTCTGGCTGTTATTGATTTCTGATTTCAACATCTAGATAGACCTACTTTTGCTATCGCCAGCATCATACCCCGTGATTGAGCCAGCCTAGTGTTGCTTTCTTGGCTGAGAGCGGAAACTGGAACAGAAACTCGACATCTTTCATTGATTGATGATAACGGAGAATTAGACACTCGGTCAGGCCAGTTTTGATTGAGGATGGCTCCGACTCTTCCTCGAAGCACTTTGGAGGAGATGTTGGAGTCGATCAAGAAGACGGATGACAAACAGAGAGATATGCCACCCGCACTGCCACAGAGACCGACTTCCAGAGCCCGACTGCCATCGTCGATTCGTGGGAGGAAGTCTGCTAGCTCTTCATCGGACAAATCGAGACAATCCGTTGATAATCATTCGAAAAACTCACGACCTTGTAAGCCTGGGTCCAACTCTGAATCCCCCGGTACCTCAGTGGGCGGGAGCCCGCCCAAGAGCGAACGCAGTGTTGATAGCGGCCGTATAGGGAACGGTACTAAACCTGCATCGCCGAAAAGCAGGTCTGCTTCTTCTTCAAACTCTCCATCTGGTAGTGTTAACGTAGGGCGATCGAGTAAAGACAAGGACGAAGCTGAAGTGAATAGTAATGGACATAAGATCAACAACGATCATACAGTTAGGAACTCAACTTCCGGAGGGAGATTGTCGGAGAACGGTGGTAGTACTCCTCCCACGGCGTCCTCGAGCAATGCAGCTGCTGCCAGTTCAAGGAAGTGGAAGGACGAGTCATTGGCCGGCTTGAAAAAGGTATCCACAGTGGCAACATTTGTATCGTATGGTAGCGGCATTACGCCACAACTTTGGTTGAGAGCGGAAATATTAGATGCGGGCCAATCCATCGTATGCTCTCCAAATTCTGCGAAGTTCGGAAGAATCCCAGTGTTACGTCACTCTGCTGTGCGTGCACTGATTTCATATCTGTCTTGGATTCTGGACGGGAAACTTCCAAACTAGAAATATGGCCAACTTTTTCGCGTGAAGGTTTCATGGATTGCACATTTCTTTCACCACCTTGCTGTATGCACTTGTGTTTTTAACTGCGAAGCCTGTTTCGTGGATCGCGAATTTTAACTGCTGTGTTGACTGATCTGCTGTTAGAAGGCTCGGGTTGACTCTTGCAGAACCAGTCTTGCAGGAGCACTTATGATTTTACTCTCACCATAGATTTGAGCCCGATCTTTGGGGAATACTCTCAGTATCCAAGACCTCATGCTGATTCTGTGATGTGTTACCCGTTCGTGCAGAATTCACGTGTCTGGTGCCTAACTCCTGAGAAGATCTGGACCCTCGGCCTCATCCACTCCACCAAAGACACAGAATCTGTCGTTCGAACTCTAGACGGCCAAGTACGGTCTTCTATTCTTCGCTTTGCTATTTTTGTTCCCGAGTCCCAACATTTTACTTGTGAGTTGTGTACATGAAATTAATGTATTGGTTGTGGGTTACAGCTACTGAAAGCAGCGACTCCAACTATCCTTCCCGCAAATCCAGACATCCTCGAAGGAGTAGACGACCTTGTACAGCTTAGTTACTTGAACGAGCCTGCTGTGCTGCACAATCTTGAGTTCCGATATGCTCAGGACAAAATCTACGTAAGTATGGATCACAGTGATACAAGAATAGCTGTCAAGCTTAGCAGAGGTTTCGTGTAGAAGAATTGCCCGAGGAAGTCGTAATGTGCTTGTGGAACATAGAGCAGACAATTTTGGACCATTTAAACAGACCCTTTGAGCTCTAGGTCGTTCCCTTCTAATGATGTTCGATAAGAGGTGTCTCCAGACTGTTATGGATTGCCAATACTGAAAAGTGAAATTCTGTGCAGACAAAAGCTGGGCCTGTACTGATCGCCATCAACCCTTTCAAGAAAGTCCCGATTTACACCCCTGATCTAGTCTACGCCTACAGACAACCGAAGGCCGAGACCAATTTGGGACCGCATGTGTATGTCACCGCAGATTGTGCTTATGGAGCAATGGTCAAGGGTATTGATCTCAGTCTCTGTCTGTTGTTGTGTTTGTATTTTGTCTCTGCAAATACCGAGCTGGACGCACATTTCTCATTTTAGGAACTCCGACTATTCGCAATCTTGCTAGAACCTCGTTTTGCCCTTCCAATTCTTGTATATCGAAACCTTCGTTCGCGGAATTATCTCTGATTCCAACATCTTCTCTTCTTTGCAGACGGAGTCAACCAAGCAATCATTATCAGGTAGCAATTGCAGATACCTTTAAACATGTCGAATGCTGTTATTGTTGCTGCGTTGTAGTGGTACTGGATCCGGGGATCCACAAACACGTCGAGGTAGAGTTTTTCTGTGTTGCTAGTTCAAAAGGTCCTAGTGTACAACTTCTAAGGTCCGATTAACCTTGTTTTAGATAGGATGCTGGCTTGTGTTTCTGATGAGATGTCTGAAATGCAGTGGCGAAAGTGGTGCTGGAAAGACAGAAACAGCTAAGATTGCTATGCAATATCTTGCGGCTCTTGGAGGTGGTGGTGGAGTGGAGAACGAGATTTTGCAAACCAATCCAATTCTGGAAGCATTTGGCAACGCAAAGACTCTGAGAAATGATAACTCAAGTCGTTTTGTAAGTTCTCGACTGTTTATTCTTCGTTATGACTTCTACATTCTTCCACACTAGTGAATGTATTTCATGCTCCCGAGTGTTGAGTTCTTATGTATAGCTTTGTTCAGCTTGTCCTTTGTTGTCGAAACGCTTCTTGGAGCATTACTCCTTTCATAGTGGCCTAAGGAGTAGAATAACAGGAAACGGGTTCGATGGAAAACATCAAAACATGATGAAGATCTATCTATGTGAAAGGGTTCGAATTTCTGATTTCTTTTCTAGTTATTATCTGTAACTTGTACTTCTCCGCCCTGCAATTTTATGTATATACTGCCCTTTCTTTCTAGTTAAGCGGATCACAAGTTTATATGTTTATCCATGTTTTAAGCTGGCATCATGATCCGAAACTGCTTCTTATTTCCCTCTATGTCGTTATCCCGTGCAGGGAAAGTTGATTGACATCCATTTTGACAGAGCCGGCAAAATCTGCGGGGCAAAAATACAAACTTGTGAGCACAAGTCATCGCAATATATGTTCATGCGTGTATACTTTTTGCCTTCAGAAGGTCGCTTATGTCTAAGCATTATAGATGAAGTGTGTAATTGTATGCATCATTCTGGTAGGTGATATATCGACGCTTGATGAAGTCACCATGTTTTGCTTATCTCGCAGAGCTAACTTTAGGCGCTACGGCGTACTCAAATAGCCAACCCCGTACTAACTTTTGAAAACCTGAACCTGGTTGTAATGTGTCCTGGTGGGGGTTGTTCACGGCGATAGACTTACTTGAGAAGGTGAGTCTGTTGTTCCTCTTTCTTGCACAATGTAGTTTTCAAATTTTGGTCTCCATAGGAGGTAAGCATCATGGGCTTCTCGAATTGCCGACTGACTACTATTGGGGGGCGAAATTGAAGGTTGTATATTACTCTAACATGGACTTCATATATGGGCCTTGTCGCAGTCAAGAGTAGTGCAACAATCAAATGGAGAACGTTCGTATCATATCTTCTATCAGCTTTGTGCTGGGGCCGACTCGAAACTACGAGGTATTTATTTGTCCCCTGCTCAAGATCAAACGCTTAACGCTTTATCGCTTGTCCGGGTTATTTTGGTTATTCGGAAGAGATGAGAATATCACTTATTCCCTTCTCTATCGGAGGCAACATGGACGCTTCCATCACTTCATGTAACTCAGGAAAGTCGTTATGGATATGCAGAACGCTTGAAATTATTGGCAGCAGAAGAGTACAACTATCTCAATCAAAGCAACTGCATGACCATCGACAATGTGGATGATGTGGAACAGTTTCGTTTGATGAAGGTCCGTGCAGATTCGTGGTTACATCACAAATAATTGCGTTTTCGGTTCCTAACCTTGAACTTCAAAACAATTTGACTAGATTCCAACATTGAAGACTTATGGCCATGAATGCGGTCTGCTGCAGAATGCGATGAAGGTCGTGCAGATCAGTCAAACAGACCAAGAGAGTGCCTTTGCGATGCTTGCAGCTGTTTTATGGATTGGTAATATCAACTTCTCGGTTGTCGACACTGAAAACCATGTGACCATTGTCGACAAAGAGGGTAAGTTCAAAAGGTCTTCAGAATGGTTTCCAACAACTTCTTATTTTGTTGACGTCTGGATTTTGATCATCCTTGCTCGTTATCTCCTGTCCCGTGTTTAAATATTTATGTGTTATACCTTAGAACTTTGCTCAACTTGGTGAAGAAGTTCTGGTGGACACCCCGTAAACAATCGACAAAGCAAGCCAACCAAAACAAAATCATAAAGAAAGTTCCGGGTGGACAGAACTAATTGGTTTTCATATCTATGCTTTCAGTACTATGTCTTCTGTTCTTGGTGATCTCACACGTTCAGATCGTTGCTGATCACTACCTGAAGATGATGAGCATTCCCAAAGGACGCAGGCAGCTGGGGCGTCGCTACATGTCCACTCCTCTGTTTGACGTGTGCTTTTTTATCTTGACACAGCGGTCAAGCAGGCAGCAGGACTCTTGAATTGCAAGGTTGACAAGCTGGTCGCAGCTCTCTCTACCCGCCGAATTCGGGCTGGAAATGAAGACATAGTACAGACGCTGACGCATGCACAGGTTAATGCTATTGCGTCCTCTCTCATGAGTATGGCTTAAGCATCGAAGTGAGTTCGTTAAGTAGGTTCAGAGTTTGACGCGACGGTGTTTGGAAGTTGATTGTGAATTTATTTGCAAATTTAATCTTCCATTGTTTGGCTCTGTTGTGAAGCTTGGGGGGAAGTAGCCTCTGTCGGATTTCAGATCGTTATGTCTAGTTTTATGCATTCGGTGATTCAAGCCTTAGGCACAGGATCTAAATGTAAACAGGGGTTCTTAATAACAGGCATTGGATTCTCGGGACGCTTTGGCGAAAGCAATATACGCAAACTTGTTCGACTGGCTCGTGGACCGTATAAACAAGTCACTGGAAGTTGGCAAACGTCGGACAGGAAGATCAATCAGCATACTGGACATCTATGGCTTCGAATCTTTTCAAGTACGTTGTCATGGAACCTTTTCACTGGGGTTACATTATTACTGGATGTCCCATCACTCTCTTTCCCGGTACTGAGTTATTGGGAGCAAGCTTTTTGACGGGTTCTTCGTTGTTAATGTTCAGAAAAATAGTTTCGAACAGCTATGCATAAATTACGCCAATGAGAGGTTGCAGCAGCACTTCAATCGTCATCTGTTCAAACTTGAACAGGAGGTATTTCACCTTTCTCCCAGAATTACAAGTATGTCCCGTGAGATGTCGGCATTATTCTACCCCACGTAGAACAAACAATGTTTACTCTGGAGGTGATCAGGTTTTTCCAAGGGATACAGACTTCTGATGAGCTTTACGTGTCCCCGTGCAGGAGTACACTCAAGAGCATATTGATTGGACCAGAGTAGACTTTGAAGACAACCAGGAATGCCTGGACCTTATTGAGAAGGTAATGGCTCTTTCAAGAACAGGCCTTGTTCTAGAGAAGACATACGTTTGTCCGTGTAAATTATTGTCGTTCAAGATCGTTCTCTTGTCCTTTCTTTGATTTTAATGCTTCTGTTGTGTCTTAGCAGGAGTTTTATGAGTGCTGTTTCTGCTTCATAAGAATAACGTCTTAGAATTTACTTATTTTTACACTCGATATAGTATTGCTCTAGTATTGTCTTTGTTCTGTGCGGTGACTCAGGTTTTCTGTGCTTTTACAGAAACCTCTCGGCTTAATCTCTCTGCTGGATGAGGAGTGTACTTTTCCTAGAGCGTCGAGTGTTACATTTGCCAATAAACTCAAAGAACATCTCAAAGGGAATGCATGCTTCAAAGGAGAGCGCACCAAAGCGTTCCGGATTTGTCACTACGCTGGCGAGGTAATCATCTTTTTCCACAACATTGCGGCCAAGCGGATCTATTGCCTCCGATCTTTGCATATTCGAATGAGTTCCTTCCTGTTTGAGACTCCCCAGATACAATCGAATATTGTCTCATGATTGTGATATTATGCAGGTTACGTACGACACGAGTGGCTTCTTAGAGAAGAATAGGGACTTGCTGCATGGTGATCTGGTACAGTTGTTAGGGTCTTGCAACAACTCCTTGCCGCAGTTATTTGCAGCCAACATCGGTGAGAATGTCCAGAGACTGCTCAGTCCAACCCGGAAAGCCAATGGGACTGAATCGCAAAACCAGTCACAAAAGCAAAGCGTTGCCACCAAATTCAAGGTATGATGTTCAGTTCAATTTTGTACAATGAAGAACTGCAATAGTAGACGACCAAAACTAGAACTCGTGCTCAATACTGAACTTTTCATGTCTTGTTATTTGGTTCTACAGGGCCAACTGTTCAAGTTGATGCAAAGGCTGGAAAGCACCGAGCCTCACTTTATTCGGTGTATCAAACCCAATAGCTTGCAGCTACCCAACATCTACGAGCAGGAACTTGTTTTGCAGCAGCTGCGGTGTTGTGGAGTGTTGGAAGTGGTGCGGATTTCTCGTTCTGGTTATCCAACTCGCCATTCCTTCCAACAGTTTGCAGACAGGTCTGCTTTTCTTCCCTGAACCTGGAATACATGCAGCAGTTCATTGTATGCACGGCAGGATGCTGTGATGTCTATCTAACTTAAGGATGTGATTTTTTTAACGCAGATACTCGTTTTTACTTCCGAAACCAATGTCGCCCAAAGAAAACCCCCTCAGTGTGTGCGTTGCAATTCTCAAGCAGTTTGGTATACCACAAGAAATGTACCAAGTTGGAATCACGAAGTTGTTCTTTCGTGCGGGACAGGTACTTCCGGGTGAATCTTTTCTTTTCGTCAATGTTTATTGTGTATGAAGCAGGGATCAGTACTCATAATTGTTGTTTGGTGCAGATTGGTCAACTAGAAGACACGCGACTTCACACACTTCAAGGGGTCATTGGGGTGCAGTCACTCTACAGAGGTTACAAAGTTCGATGTTGGTACAGGCTTTTGAGGCACACGGCAATATTTTGTCAGGCCTGTAAGTTACTGATTCCATATCTGTTCTCAGGAGATGTGTAGTGTGCGGAGTTTCGCCAGGCTCTTGATCAACAGAAACCAGTGAAGTTAACATTTGATTGTTGCAGGCGTCAGTCCTTTAGGGAATAACACGATTTTTTTGTGACACCTTTTGATAGCGGTACCTATCTTAGGTTGCCAGCAAGTTAGACCAATGCGGTACCAGAATATTTCAGAAGTATGACACTAATTTTGGTAAAAACCTCTTTGTTTGTTCAGTGGTTAGAGGAGCTAAGGCAAGGCGGGAATTTAAGATTCTGAAAGAAAGGCACTACGCCGCGATCATTATTCAAAAGCATTTTAGAAGAAAAGCAGCCACTTGGAAATACCATACGACCTTACAAATGATCGTAGTAGTCCAATCAGGTGAGTTTCTCTCAGAGGACCGTTTTCAAGGAAAAGTTCACATGTTTGTCGCAAAATATGCCCCTCTTTGTCAATATTTTACGTTAGCCAGAGAATTTCCCCTTCCCGTATGCTCGTTAGTAGATGTACAGCGTGAAAGGAAGTGTTTATCGGAATGGCAATAAACAGTCGAACTCTGCTTTACTTGTTCTTCTTTTCAACATGAAGCATCAATTGTAATCAAATGGCGAGGGGATTCTAAAATTGTTCAACGTTTACTGTTATCGATTGGTTTATGGTTATGAAGTGGATACGGCTTTGGGACCATTACCATGTTTCCTTCTATTCCTTTCTAGATAACGGAAAGATTGTTTTGTTGTTTTCTGATATCAAGCCTCGCAATTGGCAGCTGTACGGAGGTGGTTTGCCGTAAAAGAGCTGGAAAAATATCGTCTACAAAAAGCGGAAACAGATAGGGCTGCGAAACTTTTGGCTGAGCAAAAAGCGGCAGCTGTGGCCGCAGAGTTGGCGGCGGCTCGGGAACGTGAGGCTCGCGCATTTCGTGAAGCTCAGGAAGCTAAGGAGGCTCAAGAAGCCGCTGCTGCTACAGCCTCTGCTACAGCTGCTGCCAAGAGTGTAGCCATCACCACTTCCTCAGTAAAGGACAAGGAACATGTTAAGGAGACTAGCGTGCCTGCACCGACTGACTCCAAGGTCAAGGTAAGTGTTGGTGTCTTGCGCACGATTTGAAAAATGCTACCTTTGTTTGTTATATCGGAGTGGAATAGGAGCGAGATTGAGGCATCGTTTTTCTTCTGGGATCCGTCCGGAGCTTATTGCATCCGGTTGGGGTTTGTCGCGGAGGCATTTCTTTGGACCAATAAAAGCCTGGACTAACAAAAGCTTAAGGAGTTTTGTAAGATTCTTAGTATCATTCTTCCATATACGGACGAATAATTGTTAACTTGCACGTATAGTTATACAAGCACCGTGCTTGCTTCTTTTTCACCGTGCTTGTCGAACTATTGTTAATTCCATATAATAATCTTGTATGTCCCCCTGCTTGCGTAGGATGTGGAGGTGGACACAAGCATCAAGGTCCAGCCCTCGGTGTTACTGGAGCTACAAAAGAGAGCTCTCGCAGCAGAAAAGTCTCTCAGGGAAAAGGAGGAAGACAATGCCCTCTTGAAGCATCGGTTACAGCAGTTTGAAGCACGGTGGCTAGAACACCAAGCGAAGATGGAGTCCATGGAGGAGATGTGGCAGAAGCAAATGACCTCTTTGCAGTTAAGTCTAGCGGCTGCTAAGAAGAGTCTTGCCAATGATGAGCCAACAACCGTTGTTCAGCGCGAAGAGGAGCGTTTGAATCTACGAATTAGTGTTTCTAGGCACCGGGCTTCTCGGCATATTCTACCTCAGGACGACGACGACTTTGACTGGGATGACTCCACGACATTAGGAACGAAGTCTCCAGATATGAGCGTCACTCCAAGAAAGTACCCCCCTCACCCACCCATGGAGTATCCGTTAAGTCGGGGTGAACTCGATGCAGGGAGGTCGTTAGTAGGGCATCTGGTCAAGGAGTTTGATCAAAGGACCCAGGTCTTCAATGATGATGCTGACTTCTTAGTAGAGGTGAAGTCAGGTCAGACGGAGGCTAACTTGAACCCTGATGAGGAGCTGAGAAAGCTGAAACATCGATTTGATGTATGGAAGAAAGATTTCAAGGTAAGGTTAAGAGAAACAAAGACAGTACTCCATAAGCTTGGAAGCATGGATGCTGTCGAGAAGACTAAGAAGAAATGGTGGGGAAAGAGGGGTAATGTGTAAGTAAGTGGGATTGATCTTTCCTTCGCCCTTATGCATAGTATTTAGTCCAGTTATTTGGCCTAGGCAGAGAATCTTTGGCGCATTCCCTTGTTCGGGAGTTGAATGAAGCCAAAGCGACAATGTGATCTCCTAACTATGAGAGGTTACTGCTTTTTAGTGTATATTTGACCGTGTCTCATTGGGATTAGCACCAGCAGGATGCTGCTCTGACAGGTGTCAATCAAAGCCGAGAGAGCGGGTGATTGAGCACCCTTATTTCTGGGAGAGACGAAGTAGAAGCAGTTTGACCATTCTTTGTAGAGTTGAGAAATTATTTAATTTCTATCAATCTTGACAACCACTGTACCAAATTCCTTCCAACTACTGTAAACCTCATCTTCCTGGTTTGATTTATAATCCGGCCGCAATGAAATCTGGTCGTTTTGAGGACCTTATTGTGCAGTGACTCTAGCTTAGCTGAATCTTTGTTGAGAATCATGATTCCTGAAAGAGGAAGGGCTTGTAATTTTGTTTCGGACTACGGTGCTCGGCTGGACGTGCTGCTTGTTGCGAAGGATGAGTTATTTTAAAAACGTGATACCGCATTCTCATGCCTCGATTTAGGGAGTAATTGCACTGTTTGTACCGTGGTTTACCAAACTGCCTCGTTGCGAGTTTATCAGATGATTGGCTCCGTTGTACTTTGACTACATGCTGCTCAAAGCCCCAAAACCTGGCACAAGTAGAGGTAGTGGGTAATGGCCATTGCTCTTGTGAAAGTATCGAAGGTCTCTGTGATGTGTTCTTCTCCTAAGTAACTGGCCATAGAAGAGTCTCTGAAGAATGTGATTTCTCCCGTCGTTTGCTAGGTGGTAGGCTTATGTTACTTATTTCTAGCTTTATGTTTGCATTGAACTGGCAACGAGTTTTTGGACTCTGACATAAGAATTTGTCTCTCACCCAACTATCGATATTTCTTGGAACTGTGGAGACACGAAGAGCTTTCTTGTACCTTTGTTTAGGTCTGTTTCGCCTCCCTATCTTGATGCAGACTTCGCATCATGTCAGTATCAGCTTTCAGTGCTGTAGAGCAGGCAATGTGAATCTAAGCGCCGCGAGGTAAGATACCATTATCGTCTGACAGGACCTGTTAATAGCTGTTTAATATGGATGGAGATATTTGGCTGTGGGTATCGGAAATTTAAATTGCAAGGCGACCTGGTACTTTATTCGATGGATCCTACCCATATTGGATGAATCTTCTTGTTTATGATGCAGTGGCTGTACAGGGATAGCAGATATTGGGAAGTGCACCGATATATGCTAGAACGTTTCGAACGATTATCTTGTAATTTTTTACCAGAAAGATATGAAACAGAAAGACTTAGGTGGGTGATAGGACCAGGAAATAGACGGTAGATGTCTTTCTCTATCCTGTACTTGTGTAGTTTCATTCAAGAACATTGAACGCATGATCTCATAGGTTCGTGTCAAACCTATTCGGGTGGATAAGCTTCGTCAAGTCCAGGTTCACTTGTCTGGGCATCATGCAACACTGGTATAGCAAACATTTCACCGCCCAGATGGGTAGTTGTAATACTATAAACCTATGTGAGCGTGGACTGACCTGTGCATGGACTTAACCAGGACCATACTTGAAATAGCCTTGCGCTAATGAGAATCACAAATTGAAGCTAAAAACAATGGGAAATAAGCGTAGAAGTAAAATGTGCTAATTTACGGACCCGAGAAAAGGACGCCGTAAGTGACCAGATCCCGTTAGCGTAGAAGTGAAAATTTGACCCATCTCTTATCATGCCTCAAGGCAAGGATCAAATTCATTACATAAATTATGTAGATTTTATCTGTATAAAATGTCCCTGATGATGTGTGCGTGTATGACAAGGCGATGCAGCCCGAAGGGTTTAGAGACGCTACAGACCAAACGTAGGAGAAAAGTAATGACAGAGCAAAGAGCATATGAAAGACAAATGGAGTGGGTCAATGAAAATTAAAGTCAGGAGAGATTAAAAAAAATTTTGCTGCGAGGGTTTACAAAAGTAAGGGCAAAACATAATGAAAAGAGAGAATTTCTAATGTTTTCATTTTCTATAATAAACCCCTAGATGATCAAAGGATTATTTTACTTTTATGCGAAGTAAATGTATAGCGAGCCGTTGTTAAATGTTGTGAAAAAGTACCTATGCCGCAAATAACGGGTGTAGAGCAATAACCTAAAATGTGGTGTCTAGTAATGAAGAGGAGAACACATTGAACAGGACACATTCATTTATATTGAAGCGTGTAAACAACGTTCCAATATCCATATCTTCAGATCTGAATCAGGGGTTGAAAGGGAGAACATAGGACGTTCGAACCAGACTACAGTTTTTATACTAGAAGGTGTGGAGGTGGAGAGTCTTCGGTATCATTGACCTTTGAACGAGGAAGCTATTAGTTTTGCCTTGCATTGTAAATGTATTTGTTCATGTGGTGTCTACGGTAAATAATGTCGTAATTGTATTTGCCGACAAATCAACTTTTTTATTGTCTTTGTGTTCAGGTATTCAATGAATGAACAGAGACAAATAAAAGGATAATAGTTGAGATGGTTTTAAGTTATTAATGTACAATGGGAGCTGAATTGGTTATAATAACTAGAAAGATTAACAAACACTTCTTATTGCAAAAGACAATGTGTTAATACTTGATGATAGTGGTGGAATAGTTTGATAAAATAACAATAGCTTTGGCTTTTGCATGATTTTTTTAAAGTTGATGACATGTGTCAATTTCAAAGTTGTTTCTATCACAAAGATATTTTAGGTGTAGATAGTTTTAGTTGGTAAAAGTCACTATTGAGTTGAATCTAGGGGGCAAAGATAATGATAAGGCTTCATTAGATATTATTTTAAATTTCATCATGTATAAAAAATGATTATTATGTAAAGGGAAAAAAATATATCTCAAATATCACTTTTCCATTTAGTGAGTTTCGTATGATAAGAGTATAACTAATGAAAGATATGAATAGATTATATCATGATCGTAAGATATCAATGATATTTTGATCGTAACTACTTTTTGGACATGGTTAGTATATTAATTTTTAGGATAATTTAATGTTGCAGTTGCTAGTGTTGCTCATTCTTTTGATTGTTATATAAGGTATGATTTTGAAACTGAATGTATTTTTTAAAATTTACTTTGGTAGTTATAAATCTCAACTTTCAAGTGGAGATCATTTTCAACATAAATTTTGATTCATCATTAAACAATAATTCATCATTGTTATTTATAAAAACAAGCCACATAGAATTAATTGTTAAAATTTTTGATGAGGATTATTATTCTCAGTAATAAATTTTGCAAATTATATTTATACTTAATTCATTTTGAATTTTTATTTTGATCTATTTTAGTATTAACTTGAATTTCTTATATTATGACTGAATACTATATTAAAATTTGATTCAAAACTTTAAGTTAAAAAATAACTACACTAGACACAGTATGGACAAAATATTGCTTTTAATTCTAATTTGCCATGATGTTTGAACCAATGAGGATATTAAAGGACGACTATTTTGAGATTTTGACAAGTTTTAAAAATACTCTGAGGCACCATTTCCCAATTGAGGAGTAAGGTTAAAACCAAAACTACAAAAAGATATTCAAGGATGGAAGTGCTTTAGGGTTAGGGTTAGGGTTCAGGGTTTAGTTTAAGGATAAAAGTTCTTGAAGATTTAATTGATCTAGTATGATGATTTGAAACTAAATAAATGATATTCATACCCTATGATGTCATTGGAAATATTTATAAAATAATATGAGCTTTTTGGTGATAAAATTAAGTAACTATATATTTTATAACCTAGTTTTGTGTTTGGATTTGAATTTCAATAGCATTTGATGACAATTAAGTATAATATGATAATTTAAACTTTGAGTTTATAGTTAGTCATACTTGTAGAATTGCACTAAATATCATAAAATTAGAAAAATGATTATAAATTTTTAATTCCAATAAATTTGATCAACAAAATTTTTCAAAATTATATTTTGAATCCTCTAAATATTTCACAAGAAATAATGAAATTATTTCAACTGAAAAAAATAAATATTTTTTATTATTTTTATACATGTGGATTTCCATATTGCGTTGTGATACAACAATTATTTTAAATATTATTCCAAGAAATCTAAGAGGAAGAGACATTTGAAACCTCATACAAAGAATGAAGAGGTGTGAATGTAATTACTTGTAAAATCTGGAAGTAGTTCAAAATTGAGTTACGAGATTTGACAAGCTTTGCATGAAATTTTTTAAGAGGATGCAATTAAATTTTTTTTGAATCATTAAACTAGATAGTGGCATATTTTCATAAAAAAATCAAGAGGATTTTTGAACAATCAGATATTTAGGTGCTTTGAGAGTAAAGCAATATCCTTGCAATAATGTCATAGATTCACAATCAAAATCTCAACTTGAAAAAACTATGAGTTTTTTCATAAAGTAAAAATTAATTTCAATACTTATATTTTTATTTATATAAAAATGTCAAAAATTTAAATTTAAATTATTTGAAATTGATTTTTTTTCTTATTTAATATTTACTACACTTAAAAAAATATAAAAAAATATAAAATTAATTTACAGTCACGTGATAAAATATAGACCTTTTAAGGAGGATTTATACACTCATATTTGTTTACTCATTCAATATTGATATTGAGTATACTTCTTTATGTATCACAATTTGATATTTGGATACAAATTGAGTATGTTTCAGATGAAATTTTAGGTTTAAATACAACTTATGTATTGTTTCTAAAAAAATATATTTGTAATGAAGTTTCTATATGATTATTTATATTTCTTTCAAATCCTTACATCTTGAAGAATCAGTTAGGAGTTAACTCAGGTCTTGAGTAACTCTGGTTAGTTTGACTATATTTAGTTGGACTAGGGCTAGTGCTGGTACTAGTATATAAGAGGGCTGGCAGAGCTCTCTGTAACACAAATTAGGGTTATTTAGTAAAGTGACTCTGTGTGTTCCGTGGACGTAGCCTTAGTGAGGTGAACCACGTATTTCCTGTCTCGTCTCTTGATTGCATGTTGCTTCTAAATGTATTCCTGTCTTTCAGACCGACAATTGGTATCAGAGCAGTAGAGTTGAAAGAGCTGTACGGGAGCGGTGATTTCGCCTGTTTGTAGAACGGTGAAGGAGAAGGATTTGATGTGACCAAGAGCGGTGACTCGCGAGTGGGTCTGGTGGAATTTCCCTTTGTGGGAAAGTCGACTCTTTTTTGAACAAACTCACGAGCACATTCTCGGAGGTAGCATCGTATGAGTTTACAACGCTGACTTGCGTTCCTGGGGTGATTCGATACAGGGGTGCCAAAGTTCAGCTTCTGGATCTTCTGGGTATTATCGAAGGAGCTAAGGATGGAAAGGGTCGTGGACGTCAGGTCATTTCTATTGCTCGAACTTGCAATTGTATTCCTATTGTCCTGGATGCCATCAAGCCTATAACGCACAAGCGATTGATTGAGAAGGAGTTGGAATCAGGTTGAATTCGGAACCCCCGAATATGACTTTTAGGAGGAAGGACAAAGGAGGAATCAATTTTACGTCCACGGTGTCCAATACGCATTTAGATCTCGAAACTATCAAGGCCATCTACGGAGAGTATAAAATACTTAACGCGGACATTTCACTGCGGTTTGATACGAACGGTTGGAAGTAGGGCATCGGGAGCAGGGGCCGAGAGGAAGCTCGGCGTTGCGATAGGGGATTCAGATTGCGGTCGAATAGGTGGGGGCAAGGAAGGAACTCCGGGTGACCTTTTTTTTTTTTGAGTCGAAATGAGTGAGTAATAAGCAACTGTGAAACATAGTGAACTGATTCTGCTGTACAGACAAAGAGCCGCTACCTCCATTATAATTATTGGATCCTCACAATTTTACCCGGGGCGAGTGTACTGTGGCTAAAGACGAGCGTATGGTTTTTCAAAGAGGTTGTTAATTTTCGATCGCCTTGATAATAGGCTATTTGTAAATGTGTGCAGTAATTCTAGTCAAAAAGTTTCGTTGCTAGATTAGATGTCTCTATACACCGTTACAACAATGCATGACTGTTGATCAACTATGGTTTCAGGCCTAGGCTTTGAGTTTCTGAGCGCATAATAGCCTTTGCCTCTTCTAAGCAACCTCTCCATCAGGTAGTCCAGGCCTTTGTTCGAAGGAGCTTGAGGGTGTATATCTTCAGCCCTAGTGAGCCTCAAACATTGCACACATTCTTTAGAGTTTGAGGTGTGATCAGCTCGGATGGTGACCTTCCGTCCTTGCGGCGTTGACGTCTGTGTCCATCGATGGAAATCATCGATCCAACGAGAATAAAAGATAGTAGCAGTTAGCAAGACAACGGTATCTCTTATGATTCATGGATTTTTACCGAAGATAAATTGTTCAATTTTCTTCATATGAGTGGGAAGAAGTTAAGTTTGGAGGTTCCATCTGACAATCCAACGACACAAGGGACGAATTCAACACCTAGACGAAGCGAGATGGCAGTCATGAAGACAAGAGGAGCCGGATTTGACATTGTCAAATATGATGGGCGTGGTGACTATCTTTTGTGGGAGAGGCAAGTCAAAGGCATCCGGTTTGGGCAAGTCATTGAGGCCTAAACATAGGAATCTGTATGTGCTAGAGGGCAATACCATCTGTGGTGAAGTCAATCTTACCAGATCTCGGCCTGAGATGGCTCATGTTTGGCATTCTAGAATGGGACACATGAGTAACAGGTACTTGACCTTCCTTCGAGATAAGGATTTGTTACCTGGTTTAGGTAAAGTTGACATGGAATTTTGTGAGCATTGTGTTATGGGCAAGCAACATAGAAAAACCTTTGGTGTTGGAACTCATATTTCCAAAGAGTTACTTGAGTATGTACATAGTGATGTGTGGGGACCCTCTCCTAAAGCCTCACATTCTGGGAAGTGGTACTATGTATCGTTTATTGATGATTACTCAAGATTTGTGTGGGTCTTTTTTCTCACACACAAGTTTGAAGTCTTTGCAACTTTCAAAAGTTGGAGAGCCCAAGTTGAGACTCAGACTGGTCACAAGGTGAGATATCTACGTTCGGATAATGGCGGGGAGTATACTTGAGGAGGAGTTTAGAAGTTCTTTGCAAAGAGGAGGGGATCACTCGTCATCTCACCACGGTTTATACTCCGCAACAAAATGTTGTTTCTGAGAGTCTCAACCGAACAGTATTGGAGAAGGTGCGTAGTATGTTGAGCCAATCTGGTTTACCATATGAATTCTGACCTGAAGCTGTAAATACCGTAGTGTATTTTGTAAATCTGTCTCCTTCAAGTGCAATCGATTTCTTGACACCGTTTGAATTGAGGCACAAACGGAGGGCTGATTATAGTCGTGTGAGAATTTTTGGTTGTACGGCTTATCCTCTCATACCTAAGGAGAATAGGACCAAGTTGGATCCTACATCCAAGAAGTGTTGTTTTCTTGGATATGCAAGTGGTGTGAAAGGTTATATGCTATGGGATCCTGTAGCTTGTAAGGTGATTGTCAGTAGGGATGTTTCTTTCGATGAGCCCAAATCATTGAAAGAGGGGGAGATATCTCAGGCTCCCGGTACTGACAAGGGCAAATCTCCACTCACAGATGTTGTTGAGGGGGAGATTGATCATTATGGGTTTAATGATGCGCCACAAGGAGAAGCTCCAGAACATATGGAGCAAATTCTTGAACAACAAGAATTGGAGGAGCAAGTTGTCGTTGCTGAGCCTCAAGACACAACATGAAACGATGGAGATCAACCAGGACCATCTACTAGGAGATCATCAAATCGGATTAGTAGAGCTCCCGAAAGGTATGGAACATGGGCTAATTCATCTATTCTTGAGGATCATGATATTGAAGCTGAGAATGATGATAGCAATGCGTTGATCTTGGAAGAAGGAGAACCTTGTTCATATAGAGAAGCTCAAGCCTCTATCAATAAGCTTGAGTGGGATATTGCTATGGAGCGTGAGATGCAATCGCTTGTTGAGAACAATACTTGGGAGCTGGTGGAGCTTCCAAAGGGTCAACCTTTGGTTGATAGCAAGTGGGTGTACAAATTGAAGGATAATCCAGCGGATGAAGAGAAGAGGATCTTCAAAGCCAGGTTGGTGGCTAAGGGCTTCACACAAGAGAAAGGTGTGGACTACAACGAAGTCTTCTCACCACATGGCAAAGTATGCTACAATTAAATGCAGTATGTGCACTTGCTGCGATATTTGGTCTAGTTATGGATCAGATGGATGTTGTCACGGCTTTTCTATATGGATCTTTGGAGGAAGAAATCTACATGAGACAACCTACTGGCTATGAGAAGAAAAGTCAGGAGAAGTTAGTTTGTAGATTGCTCAAATCTCTATATGGATTGAAGCAAGCTCCTAGGCAATGGAATGCAAGGTTTGATGAGTTCATGAAAGCAAAAGGATTTTCACGGAGTGTGTTTGATCCATATGTTTACATGAAGAAGGTGAATAATGAGATCTTTAGCCTCATTATTCTGATACTCTATGTGGATGACATGCTCATTTTGGCAAAGGAACAATCCGACGTTGACAGATGCAAGAGGCAACTGAAATTTGCATTCAAGATGAAGGATTTGGGTGAGTCCAAGAGGATATTAGGTATGGATGTTCACAGGGATTTGAAGAAGAGGAAGCTATGGTTAAGTTAGGGTTAGTACATTCAGCGTGTGCTTGACAGGTTTAACATGGCAGACTCTAAAGGAGTGTGGACTCCTTTGGCGGCACATTTTAAGCTCTCGGCTGACTCAATGTCCAGTTGATGCAACTGAGAGAGGAAAGATGTCGTCAATTCCCTATGACAAGGCAGTGGGCAACCTCATGTATTTGATGGTGTGCACTAGACCTAATATTGCTCTAGCTATGGGCAAAGTGAGCAGGTACATGTCAAATCCAGGGAAGGTGCATTGGGAAGCTGTGAAGTGGATTTTGAGGTACCTCAAGAGTAATAAGGATTATGGTCTTTTGTTTGATGGTTTATCGGACAATGCCAAATCCTTGTTGGGTTATGTTGATGCTGACTATGGACAAGATTTGGACAAGAGAAAGTCTACAACTAGGTACGTGTTTACACTTGGAGGTGGATGCGTTAGTTGGAGATCTACCTTGTAGAAGTGCATAGCTCAGTCAACTACTGAAGCCGAATATGTAGCAGCAGCGGAAGCAACAAAGGAGGCTATTTGGTTGAATAGACTTATCACTGAGATGGGATTGAAACAGGATGTTGTAAATCTCCATTGTGATAATCAGAGTGCCTTACATCTTGCAGAAAATCAAGTGATGGATAGCAGGGTGAAGCACATCGACCTCTGATATCACTTTATCAGAGATGCAGTTTCTGATAGGAAGATTGAGCTAGTCAAGATTGATGCTAAACTCAATCCAGCTGATTCTTTGACCAAGTTATTCATTTAGAGAGTTTCAGGAAGCATTGTGCTACTATGCAGATTTTGCACAAGGAGCACTAGTAGAGTTACGCTAGTAATTGTTTGATTCTTGTATATGCTTTACTCCTTCCTAGTTAGGCTACGGCTTAGTTCTAGTTAATCCTTACTTACAGGAGGGCCTATGCTTTAGGTTTCCTTCTAGGACTTCCCGCGGAGTATGTATATGGTGACAAGAGTTAGACACCCCAAGACATGAGTCAAGGGGGAGATTGTTAGGAGTTAACTCAGGTCTTGAGTAACTCTGGTTAGTTTGACTATATTTAGTTAGACTAGGGCTAGTCTTTGGTACTAGTATATAAGAGGGTCGGCAAGAGCTCTCTCAGAACACAAATTAGGGTTATTTAGTAAAGTGACTCTGTGTGTTCCGTGGACGTAGCCTTAGTGAGGTGAACCACGTATTTCCTGTCTCGTCTCTTGATTGCATGTTGCTTCTAAATGTATTCCTGTCTTTCGGACCGACAGAATCTCTTCAACATACTTTAAAATATACCATAAAATACTTTATGTTGGGATATTATCAATATTTTTTTAAATTTTCATTTACTCCCTTCTTGATTCTTTGCAAAAAAAGAAGAAGTAAAATCTGAATATTAATTAATGTTAAAAAAAATTCAAAGAAATTTCATATTTAATAAATACATTAATTATACATACCAAATAAGGATACACATTCAGTGTATATATAAATTAATTTTTGGTAATAATTTATTAACAATATTATCAAAAAATTTCTCATATAATAAATCTATTGTTAGGGTGTACTATCATTTTTGATTGATTGTATGTTTATAATAACATGAGATTTATTGATTCATAAACATTGCAGTTTGAATACATTATTTCAAGTTTGATTTAAAAATAAAATCTAATTTAAGTATTAAAAGATGATAAAATAAGTTAATGAAAAAATTTTGAATATTTTTTGCAACATATTAATATTATTTATATGTATAAAATACATTAAATTTATGTAGTTAATAATTGTTAATGTATGTGTTGTTTATAGTTAGAGAGATACAAACTTTAGTCTTTTTGATATATTTGAGGTTACTTTTTCCTTAAATAAGTTTGTTATTATTTGGATTAATACCTTAGTCATTCAATTTTGATATTTTCATCAATTGCTCCATGATGAACTTACATTTTTTTTCTTGTGTATGTGTTGATCCGATTTGTAACATTGCGAAGGATTTTTTCCAAGCTTATGAAATTTCATCACCCAACACAAAAAATATATTTGTGTGTTGCTTTTCCAAAATAAATTTGTAAAGAAAAAGGTTCTTTTTCTTGTGCTTGAGGATAAGGACATGGTCTACAATGAAAGTAAAGTTTATGGATAGGATATGTAACAAAGCATGACTCTTAAAGGGTGTTTATGCTATTTTTCTCTCTATCTCTAAATAGCAAAAGGAAGCAATTGCTTAAAACAAGATAATAGATATCCTAAAACCTCCATGTCAAGTGAACAAAATCCAATTCAATGATCTCTTTGTGTATCAAAATGCTCCTTTTCAATGCATTTGATAACTTTGTTCAACACTCTTGAAGCATAATCTTAATAGGTAAGGTGTCATGAAATACAAAATCCTTCAAGATAGAAAGGTGGTCTATTAAGATAGTAGTCTCAAAAGAGGAGACAACAATGATATATAAACCCAAAAAATCTAATAGGGAGCTAGGGAAAAATTTGATGTTAGATATACCCTCCAAGCCTACATAGCCACGAGGCATGTGTGTGTGTGCATGGATTGAGTCTGGTCCAAAAAATGCTCCATGGACTAGAACTCTGTTAAAGATATCCATAAGTATGTTATTCATGTTTTACCAAAGGAACTACATGAGAGCATCTTTCTCTACAAGTCGCAAAGTACATGGATAGAAGAGCAAAAGAAATAATGTGGATTTCCAAGATTTGGCAATATGTGGACAAATATTGTGTGTTCTAGATCACTAGATACAAATTCATCACTACCAAAAGGCATCCATAACATTCTAAGTCCTTGAGTGGATAAAATAAAACACTTTGAAGAGACAAAAATGGATGGCAAATTTGATGATGACCATGTTCTATATTTGAACGCTCCAAGATGCAACTTAATAACCAAAAGTTGGTCTTGAAGATGATTTGATGAGCTAAGATAATAATATGGATATTGTTGTGTAAAATAGATATAAGCATGCTAAGAAAGCATTCTATTATTGCTCTAAGGGCTCGTAGTACTATAGAATGAGGACAAAGAGAGTACCTTCAAGTAATTTTTCTTTGTCTATCCATGTGGATTAGATTATTTTCTCTACTCATGAAGTAGAATTAGCATGCTTGTAAAAGAGATATGTAGAAAAATCGTAGAAGCATCAAGTGAAAGATGGAATTTGTGTTAAAGTAGAATCCCAAGCCAACAACACAAAAAACATATTGTGCTCATACATATCGCGTCACAACATACATCACTATCACATCAAACATCACAAAACATAGATTGTTATACATCAACACAAGTGTAACACAATAAAATATTTTACTCTCAAAACGTTCACAAATACACTTTGCTCATAATCATAGCATTAAAGATATATTATAGTCAAGCCAAATCCACTTTGAGCTTCAAAAAATTCATGTTTTGCAGTAGCTAATGTTCCATTAGAGCCACACTCTCAAAGGCTCAATTTGAAAAAATATCCATCAATGAGTTCTAATTTGAACTCTATATGTTGAGCCTTGGATCTTCTAACGACACTTTCAATCCTAAAAATACTTCTAATGCAAACAATGCTCAAGCACTACCAATTCTTACGATTGTATATGCTCCTACATGTGCACACCTAACTAACTAGAGGTGCAGCTATATAAGTTGTGATAACTATCATGTACATATGTATTGCATTACATACATTATTATCATATCAAATATCACAATACATAGATTGTCATACACCAACTCAAGTGTATCACAATTGCCCCCCTAATTGGCATTTAGGTCCCATGAATACCATGAAGCCATTTATTCTATAAACATAATATGCTCTTCATGAGGCTAAGATCATAAGATCATGTGCTATGATGCCTCTGTTGGTCTGAAAGACAGGAATACATTGAGAAGCAACATGCAATCAAGAGACGAGACATGAAATACGTAGTTCATCTCACTGAGGCTACGTCCATGGAACACACAAAGTCACTTTACTTAATGACCCTAATTTGTGTTACATAGAGCTTCTGCCAGCCCTCTTATATTGAGTACCAGCCCTAGCCCTAGTCTAACTAAATATAGTCAAACTAACCAGAGTTACTCAAGACCTGAGTTAACTCCTAATAATCTCCCCCTTGACTCATGTCTTGGGGTGTCTAACTCTTGTCACCATATACATACTCCACAGGAAGTCCTAGAAGGAAACCTTAAGCATAGGCCCTCCTGTAAACAAGGATTAACTAGAACTAAGCCGTAGCCTAACTAGGAAGGAGTAAAACATATACAAGAATCAAACAATTGCTAGCGTAACTCTACTAATGCTCCTTTTGCAAAACCTGTATAGTAGCACAATGCTTCCTGAAACTCTCTAAATGAATAACTTTGGTCAAAGAATCAGCTGGATTGAGTTTACCATCAATCTTGACTAGCTCAACCTTCCTATCAGAAACTGCATCTCTGATAAAGTGATATTTGATGTCGATGTGCTTCACCCTGCTATCCATCACTTGATTTGCTGCAAGATGTAAGGCACTCTGACTATCACAATGGAGATTTACAACATCCTGTTTCAATCCCATCTCAGTGATAAGTCTATTCAACCAAATAGCCTCCTTTGTTGCTTCCGCTACTGCTACATATTCGGCTTCCGGTGTTGACTCAGTTATGCACTTATGCAAGGTAGATTTCCAACTAACACATCCACCTCCAAGTGTAAACACGTACCCAGTTGTAGACTTCCTCTTGTCCAGATCTTGTCCATAGTCAGCATCAGCGTAACCCAACAAGGATTTGGCATTGTCCAATAAACCATCAAACAAAAGACCAAAATCCTTAGTACTCTTGAGGTACCTGAAAATCCACTTCATAGCTTCCCAATGCATCTTCCCTGGATTTGACATGTATCTGCTCACCTTGCCCATAGCTAGAGCAATATCAGGTCTAGTGCACACCATCAAATACATGAGGCTGTCCACTGCCTTGTCATAGGGAATTGGCGACATCTTTCCTCTCTCAGTTGCATCAATTGGACATTGAGCTGCTAAGAGCTTAAAATGTGACGCTAAAGGAGTCCACACTCCTTTAGAGTCTGCCATGTTAAACCTGTCAAGCACACGCTGAATGTACTAGCCCTGACTTAACCATAGCTTCCTCTCCTTGAAATCCCTTTGAACATCCATACCTAATATCCTCTTGGACTTACCCAAATCCTTCATCTTGAATGCAGATTTCAGTTGCCTCTTGCATCTATCGACGTCGGATTGTTCCTTTGCCAAAATGAGCATGTCATCCACATAGAGTACTAGAATAATGAGGCTAAAGATCTCATTATTCACCTTCTTCATGTAAACACATGGATCAAACACACTCGGTGAAAATCCTTGTGCTTTCATGAACTCATCAAACCTTGCATTCCATTGCCTAGGAGCTTGCTTCAATCCATATAGAGATTTGAGCAATCTACAAACTAACTTCTCCTTACCTTTCTTCTCAAAGCCAGTAGGTTGTCTCATGTAGATTTCTTCCTCCAAAGATCCATATAGAAAAGCCGTGACAACATCCATGTGATCCATAACTAGACCAAATATCGCAGCAAGTGCACATACCAGACGAATTGTGGCATACTTTGCTACAGGTGAGAAGACTTTGTTGTAGTCCACATCTTTCTCTTGTGTGAAGCCCTTAGCCACAACCTGGCTTTGAAGATCCTCTTCTCTTCATCCGCTGGATTATCTTTCAACTTGTACACCCACTTGCTATCAACCAAAGGTTGACCCTTTGGAAGCTCCACCAGCTCCCAAGTCTTGTTCTCAACAAGCGATTGCATCTCACGCTCAAGCTTATTGATAGAGGCTTGAGCTTCTCTATATGAACAAGGTTCTCCTTCTTCCAAGATCAACCCATTGCCATCATCATTCTCAGATTCAATATCATGATCCTCAAGAATAGATGAATTAGTCCATGTTCCATACCTTTCGGGAGCTCTACTAATCCGATTTGATGATCTCCTAGTAGATGGTCCTAGTTGTTGAGATATCAAGCTCAACTCATGATCCACCTAGCTGATTCCCCACCGACATACATCACTGGCATGTGTAGGGGATACGAGGATCCTTGCCAGTGATACTACAGCTGGACTTCATCGACGGGTCTATCTACCGAGAGTGATGGCATACCTACCTGGCCAGTCACTCACTAGCGGTTTCACATGGACCGTGGTACATACTCTAGTTATGTTTGTACTTTCCCTTTATGTTTTGTAGACCTTGCTGATCGATTGAAGTAGTGAAGAAGAAGAAGAAGATTTCAGCCTTCTTTCCTTGCGTACTCTCATGTGTATGTGTGTGTGTGTGCTTGCAAGAGCTCAAGCTCTCCTTTTCGATCTTTTTACACTGAATGATCTCCATCGTTTCGTGTTGTGTCTTGAGGCTTAGCAACGACAACTTGCTCCTCCAATTCATGTTGTTCAAGAATTTGCTCCATCTGTTCTGGAGCTTCTCCTTGTGGCGCATCATTAAACCCATAATGATCAATCTCCCCCTCAACAACATCCGTGAGTGGAGATTTGCCCTTGTTAGTATGGGGAGCCTGAGATATCTCCCCCTCTTTCAATGATCTAGGCTCATCGAAAGAAACATCCCTACTGACAATCACCTTACAAGCTACAGGATCCCATAGCCTATAACCTTTCACACCACTTGCATATCCAAGAAAACAACACTTCTTGGATGTAGGATCCAACTTGGTCTCCTTAGGTATGAGAGGATAAGCCGTACAAAAATTCTCAGACGACTATAATCAGCCCTCCGTTTGTGCCTCAATTCAAACGGTGTCAAGAAATCGACTGCATTTGAAGAAGACAAATTTACCAAATACATCCGCGGTATTTCTGACTTCAAAGCCGTAATTCATATGGTAAACCAGATTGGCTCAACATACTACGCACCCTTCTCCAATACTGTTCGGTTGAGCCTCTCAGAAACAACATTTTGTTGCGGAGTATAAACCGTGGTGAGATGACGAGTGATCCCCTCCTCTTTGCAGTAACTTCTATACTCCTCTGAAGTATACTCCCCGCCATTATCCAAACGTAGATATCTCACCTTGTGTGACCAATTTGAGTCTCAACTTGGGCTCTCCAACTTTTGAAAGTTGCAAAGACTTCAAACTTGTGTGTGAGAAAATATATCCACACAAATCTTGAGTAATCATCAATAAACGATACATAGTACCACTTCCCAGAATGTGAGGCTTTAGGAGAGGGTCCCCACACATCACTATGTACATACTCAAGTAACTCTTTGGAAATATGAGTTCCAACACCAAAGGCTTTTCTATGTTACTTGCCTATAATACAATGCTCACAAAATTCCATGTCAAGTTTACCTAAATCAGGTAACAAGCCCCTATCTCGAAGAAAGGTCAAGTACCTATTACTCATGTGTCCCATTCTAGAATGCCAAACATGAGCCATCTCAGGCCGAGATATTGTAAAATTGACTTCACCACAAATGGTATTGCCCTCTAGCACATACAGATTTCTATGCTTGTGTCCTCTTAAGATAGTCTTATCACCTATTCTCACCTCAAGTACTCCTTGTTTAGAACTCCACTCAAGGCCTTTTGAATCTAACATTCCAAGAGAGATTAGGTTCTTTCTCATTTCAGGTATAAATCTGAAGTGAGCCAACATACGTTTGACTCCATCAAACATGTGAATCTGTATAGATCCAACACCTTCAATTCTACAGGATTGATCATTTCCCATAAGAACTAAACCGTTTGATACTGAGAAAGTATGAAAAAACTCTCTAATGTAACAAATGTGATAAGAACAAGCACTATCCAGAATCCATACATCACCAACGCCCTTTGGTGAGTTGCATAGGGCATACCTCTGGCTTCATAGTCCATCTTTGAGCAAATCATCCTCATCAAAATCTTGAGCCACAAGGGATACCTTTGCTGCTCTGCTTGCTGCTGCTAAACCTGGATTCAATTACGCAATTTCTATCATGATCGTCAAGGCCTGTAGTGTAACCATTGCGTAGAACACCAACTACGACGATGAAAGCTAGAAAAAAGTACTCCTCGCAAGATCCGAACTATCTATCAGCAAAAACCTCATCTGCACTAATCCAGGTGCAATGACGCCGCCAAGCTAAAATGCTACAAAACGTCACAATATGTATGATCCTGCCCTTGCATTCCAATCCATCCCTACCGAATGTGAATTTCAGCAGCACCACGCCGCTTCTACTTCCGCGCGACAAGAAAAAAAGATGACCCGGCGAACAACAACAACAACAACAACAACCAAGTCACAATCCTAATTCTTGCCGCTCCTCCATAATCTGATGTGATTGGAAATTCTCACGGCCTAGTATGCTTGCCGACTCAATAGCCACTTGTTAGCGGAGATGCAGGCCACACAAATCAATCCACAGTGACTGAAGTCCTGCCATATCAAAAATCCCCACTTTTGGCCTTCCCCATTTCGATCTCCTCGACGTTTAGACCGTAATTGCAGTTCTCGAGAGGTTGGCAATCCAATCCAGTCGAATCAATCGGCCCGTAAATTAACGATCTTTCAAACTACATCAGCAGATTTTGATGTGGCATGCATTCTCCTTCCTCACTTGAGTCGGCTCTGGAGTGCTCCTGTGTGCCTAGAGGTCATGCACAGCAAAAATTACATAGGGCCGAATCTACTTGTAGACACATTCCAACGTGCCGTTGGTTCGGGGTGAGAATTTGAACCTAACAAATGAATGGATCACTCAAGTACTGGGAAAGACAATCAACGGATGTTGGAATACCGTCTTCTTCATGGAATCATGGAAAAAAGGGACATAGTCTTCTCAAACTCCACACAGCACCTGACGACAATGCTTCTGTTGTAAGTCCAGAACTACATAGCTAGCGCTCTCTCTCGCTCTCGCTCTCGTCGCTACTTCCGTCCGCCCATCCACCTGCTTCTGCCTGCCTGAGGCTCACAATCAAGCATTTGCTCCACCTCAGACGGCGGGCCTGATCATTCAGGTTCCTTCAACACAGGAGGCGGCACCACAAACAAGTCGCCCAAATCCTCCTCAATCTCTTCAAGCTCGTCACCGAAACCCTCAAATTCGGCAAACACTGCAACTACCAGGTCCGAAAAGTTAATCTATATTTTCCTCCAACTTAACCATAACTAGCTAAATATAGTCATGACTAAGATAAACTTAGGCAAAATTTAGATATACTTGCATTTTATCCTATATGTACAACCCTAGGTCTTACAGACCTAAGGTAAAAGCATCTAAGGTTAACAGAGGAGAATCAATTTCTTCGGTGTTACATTGTGGTACACTTGTGTTGGTGTATGTAGTGTGATCTGACAGCAATGTATGTTATGATGGGATATGTATATTCAAGACAAGGTTCCAAATGATAAGTTTGTGTTTTTCATTTCATTTGTGGACCTCCTTTTATATGGACTACATTCCTCTACCATTGTTTCCTCCATGTTTCATACATTGTTGTTCCACATACCTAGGGCAGGTCAATTCCTTGTCAGCATGATCATTTAGGCCATGGCAAAGCTCTGGAGGCAAAGGTTTTTAATCTCCTCTTACCACACATTGCAAAGAGGAGAGTGAACTTAAGGAAGGTAGTTACCCTACCTTCCTTATCACGATCACGATCTTATGTCTACGCTCTTTAGTCAACGATTCTCGGTTGGACCTCTCTTGAGCGAGGAGGAAATCTGCACAGACTTATACAGCTGGTCTTTGCAGGGCATGAGACCACTTCATCTAGAATGAATACGGTATTGAAATACCTTGGCGACCATCCGGAGGTCTATGAGAAGGTAGTCAAACAAATGCGAACGTCTTAAACTTGCATATCTCTCTTGGAATATTAGATTCAAAAGGCCTTGAGTGGAGTTCTAAACAAGGAGTACTTGAGGTGAAAATAGGTGATAAGATTATCTTAAGAGGACACAAGCATAGAAATATGAATGTATAAATAGCATTTGTGGTGAAGTCAATCTTACCAGATCTCGGCATGAGATGGCTCATGTTTGGCATTCTAGAATGGGACACATGAGTAACAGGTACTTGACCTTCCTTCATGATAGGGGCTTGTTACCTGATTTAGGTAAAGTTGACATGGAATTTTGTGAGCATTGCGTTATGGGCAAGCAACATAGAAAAGCCTTTGGTGTTGGAACTCATAGTTCCAAAGAGTTACTTGACTATGTACATAGTGACGTATGGGGACCCTCTTTTAAAGCCTCATATTCTGGGAAGTGGTACTATGTATCGTTTAATATTGATTACTCAAGATTTGTGTCTCTTTCATTTCAGGTATAAACCTGACGTGAGTAAACATATGTTTGACTACATCAAACATGTGAATCTAGACAGATCCAACACCTTCAATTCTACAGGGTTGATCATTTCCCATAAGAACTAAACCGTTTGATACTGAGAAAGTATAGAAAAACTCTCTAATGCAACAAATGTGATAAGAACAAGCACTATATATAATCCATACATCACCAACGCCCTTTGGTGAGTTGCATAGGGTATACATTTGGCTTCATAGTCCATCTTCGAGCAAGTCATCCTCCTCATCAAAATCTTGAGCCACATTGGCCAAAGGTAGCAGGGCCAGCACCACCATCCACCAAGACAAACAATAGAACCTCAGCACACTCCCCACCCACTTGTGAATCTCACCACTTCCGATTAGAAATTTGCACGCACATACTTCCTTCCACGCCTCCAATTCTCTGTTCTAATACCAATTGTTGGTCCGAAAGACAGGAATACACTGAGAAGCAACATGCAATCAAGAGACAAGACAAAAAATACGTGGTTCACCTCACTGAGGCTACGTCCACGGAACACACAGAGTCACTTTACTAAATAACCCTAATTTGTGTTACAGAGAGCTTCTGCCAGCCCTCTTATATAGTAGTACCAGCCCTAGCCCTAGTCTAACTAAATATAGTCAAACTAACCAAAGTTACTCAAGACTTGAGTTAACTCCTAACAGCCTCATCTTCGATGAGGTATTATAGCACATGACTTTTTGAATCCCATGTCTGCAATCCACACCATATAAAAGTCAAACTAGCTTGTCTGCTAATTGCATTGAGAAAATTTTCTCCCTCCACTTGAGACTCCATTGAAAGCATGTGTTTAACATAACATATGTCATCTTCTCAAATAAGAATCACATTAGTCACTGTTTTGAAAGCAATTATCAACCATTATATATCTCATCCTCCCAAACAATAATCATATATCTACATATTAGCCGTTCTAGTATATGATCCACATAACATAAATCTTACATTGCTAGGTTTAGATCCATACTACCACCAATATTTTGAATGTATGACGCATAATTACAACCAGTAGTAACATCCAATGTGAAATCCATGCAATTTGAAACAACAAAAGTACATACTCTAAGACAAAATTTGGTACTTTAGACTCGTTGCCAAGAGAATAAAGAAATTGAATAATCCAACCAAGAAGAAAAAGGTGAGTTTAGTCTAAACCCTAAACCCTGAGTTTAGTCTTCCTTAGAAAACTCTAGATTGCAGAGTCTAAAGAGTAGTGCAAATATGAGGTTCATGGTTTCATTATTTGAGAAGGTTTATTATCCATCAATCAGACTGAATGCATATAAATGCATTCAGTCTGATTACTCGAGGTAAAAACTCAATGAAGTGCTCATGGGTGGATAAATGCGGCTGACATCTCATGGCCAAAAACCTAGTTAACTTCATAGGTATTTGTATCCAGTCTAAGCTATCCACGTGCATCACAACACTAGCTTCTTGAGCTCTTATTCTATCATGATTACACTTTTGGTTTGCATAGAACACTTACAAGAAAAAAATCTCTCAACACTTAATATACTTCTATTTATAGATGATCCTAGCACCTATTCCTAAACGTTGCCTACAATTAATGCTCTCTCCTTCCACTTTGTGAGTTCTATATGTCGCTTGATCGTATCTCCACCTTTATGGTGAAAGCGTCTATTTCTAACTGCATCCCTTGGATATCCGCAAGGATTTCTTGTCGATGGAATCTCATTGCTTCTTGGAACTCCCAATCCAAAGCCTTGTACATTTCCTTCCTTCTTTCTTTTGTGTCTCCAGGATTCTCCTTTGCATACATCAACTTCTTTAATTGTTGTGTCTCCTCCTCGTCACAATGAACGAATAGGTTCTGGACGCACCGGCAAGGGACTCCAGTTGAGCTTGTACATCCACGTCAACCTCGTTCAAGTGTCTCTTCAATTCTCGTACATTCTTTCAAAGCTATAAATTCTCCTTTTTCACGTACCAGATTTTCGCTCCTCTAATCTTGCAGATTTCCGCATAGGTTTGCAATTCTTTCTCCAATTTGGCTTTCTATTTGGTCAATCGTTCCACATTATTTGTTATCTGCCAAATCATTTGCTCTTGCTCTTGCCTCTCCGTTGCAATTTGATGCATAGTGTGGATTAACTCCATATACCCATCTTCCTAGGAATCCCAACAAGACATATATCCCGCTACTATCTTGTTCAATTCCATAAGAACAGGAACTACCATAGTTTCCAATTTATGCAATAGCTACAGCATTGAAGAAAGAGGTTCCACAATCTTTTAGTTGCTTCATCTTTGATCTTGACAGTGGTGGGGATACTAGTAGACTTTTCAATCGTCTCGTCTTCGGGACAAACTACCATATGGGCTGTCCATGTTGGCTTGTCTCTTTCGCTTCCTCGATATTTCCACGACAATTGCCTCAAAGCCAAAATCCTTCTCTTCTAGATTGGCCGCTTCCATGCCTTCATCATTGACTTGAATCCCTGACTTCAAATAAATCCACTACTCATGTTCTCATCTTCAACCTATATATGTTACAACCTTGACTCTAACCGATAAAAGTGTCTTTCCTTCGATATCAGCCACTCCGTCTTCAAATACATATGTATTAGAAAAGATGAAAGGTAAACTTCTCCTTTGTCATTTTTTCGGAGACTAGCCATCGCATGTACGGTGTTTATGAATATTTCTCTCTAATTTACCGAAATTGTGCCATCCACAAAACATTCTACAATCCTAACTTTGTGCATACTCACATTGAGTATGAAGGCCACTTTTCTCATGAATGCATCCTTGATCAACTCTATTTTGTATCCGTTTGTTCCTTTCCTCTCTCTAGGCTTGAACCACTTGGTTTCATCAAAGTTAAATCTAGTGTGCAAAGGTAAGCCTTCCCAGTCAATGCCATCCTTTTCTTCTTCGTAATTGAGATCCAATGCCTTAGTCCACATCTTTGCATCCCATAATTCTAGTTGCGCTCGTCTTTCGATCGAATGTACTACTCTTTCCCGACAAACTTTTTCGCATAGTTCTGAGTAAATAAAATCCATCGCCATGACAAAAAGGCTCCTCCAAGATTCTTGAGTCGCAATACTTCCACCGGTGTTCAATCCGCCATCAAAATTTGAGTTCGAATCTGTCCCATTGGCATTTTGCGTGCATGTGGCAACTTAATTCCCTTTCATTCTAACATTACTTTTGTGTTTTTCTTCGACATTTCACTCTTGGTCTGTTTCTTGTCACACCTTCAAACATATCATTGATGCTTCTTCTTCCCAATTCCTTACACTCTAAGGCATTACCAGCCTCATTACGCTCTCCCGCTCGTGTGAACCTCCTAACTATATTCATACATTTATCTCAAAATCCCATATTTGTTAGAATTCATTACTATTTCATACGAAGATGAGCATTTTATAGTCCAAGTTACTAGTTCATATGTCTCTACATAAGTAAATTTAATCATCAACATGAAATATGTGAATTCAAGATCGATATCCACCTCATTGGATGGTAGTTGTAACCAATTGTGGTTAGCTATAGGTTTTTTAGCCAAATCTAAGATTCGTCACTAGATCACCAAAGGACAAGATAGTGGTGTACAAACGAAAGGTAAACTTTGGCTTGTATGGATACATGACCATGTGACTACCATGCATTGGTGGATTGGGATGCTAGATGTCTTTTAGGAATTGATTTGAATAAGATAACAAAATGTTGAGAAATCGACTCTTCAGGAATCACTCCAAGAAGAGGAGAGCACACCAAAGGGACAAGAGAGAGTGTTCAGGAATGAGATAAGGAAGGCTTTGCCTTCCCTTGTATATATATAGGGTGAGTACAAGGAAACCCTAATTTCGGGTTAGCCCTAAACAGATCTGTACCATAGGTACGTAACAACCCTAGATCAACTCAATGAGCTTGGGATATTAACACTCCCCTTCAAGCTCAATTGTACATCCTGAACTCCTAGACAATGTCGAAAAGTAGCAAACGACTCTCTAGGCAAAGCTTTGGTGAAGATATCTGCAACCTGATCTCCTGTATGTATAAATCTAAGATCTACTACACCTGAAAGGACCTTCTCCCTAACAAAGTGATAGTGCACCTCAATGTGCTTTGTCCTAGCATGAAAAACAGGATTGTTGGCTAACATCATGTCGCTTAATGTTATCACTAGGATAATCAGAGGACTAGGATAATCTACTCCAATACCGTAAAGCAAGGAAGGAAGCCAAACCGCTTCACAAGTGGCATTCATAGCACCACGATACCGCCTCCGTGGAAGACAATGTCACGGTCGGTTGCTTCTTAGAAGCCCAAACTCATAGCCGCATCTCCCAAGTCCAAATGCATATCCAGGACGTGGATCTCCCGCCATAAATGTCTCCCCGCCCAATCGGCATTGGTGTAGCCATGTGTTCACCACCTCTCAAATCAGATCGAAGTCCAAAATGAAGTGTGGACTTCACATAGCGGAGAATCCGCTTAACCGCCATCATATGCGGTACTGTGGAGCATGCAGAACCGACTAACTAGACCAACAAAGATAGCTCAAATCCGGTCTAGTGATAGTCGATAAATCAAACTCCCAACCATCCGCCTATACAAAGCGGGGATCACGCAAGTAACTCTCCATCGTCTAACTCTAGCTTTAGACCTTGTTGTAGAGGAGTGTCTATTGGTTTACAATCAGACATCTTGAACTCCTTAAGCTTATCTAAAGCATATTGGCGTTGTATTAGCCACATATCCTTTCCCTCTGTGATAAACTCCACACCAAGAAAGAATTTAAGATATCCTAAGTCTTGTATCTCAAATTCGGAACATAAGATACTCTTGATGCGGGAAATCATCTCCTCATGGTTCCCAGTGATAATAAGATCATCTACGTAGATGGAAATCATCACTACATGAACTCCTGATTTCATGCTATATAGGGATGAGTCGGAATGACAGACTACAAATCCAAGAGATATGAGAAAGGAATTGATCTTCTCATACCATGCTCTCGGAGCTTGTTTCAAACCATAGAGGGATTTCCTTAACTTACAAACGCGGGAAAGAAACTTCGGATCTTCGTAACCATGTGGTTGTTGCATGTAGACTTCCTCGCCGAGATCTCCATTGAGAAAGTCGTTCTTGAAGTCCATTTGATGCAGTCGCCATCCCTTGTTGACAAAGAATAGCAACCACCGCATTTAATGGTTGCCATCTTGGCAAATGGACTAAACGTCTCTTCGTAGTCCACTCCATGCTGTTGTGCGTAGCCCTTGGCTACCAATCCGCCTTGTATCGAGATACAAGTGCCATCCGAAAGTTACGCTTGACCTTGAAGACCCATCTCGCAACCAATCGCTTTCTTACCTTGAGGTAAGTCCACCAATTCCCATGTTTGTTGGTGACGGCGCAGCAAGTTCTCGTCTCCATGGCTTCAATCCACTCATTTTTGTGCATCGCCTCCTCAAGCGTACTCGGTTCTGGCTCACCAAGAACGTGAGTCATGTATGCATGATGATCAGCAAGGAAACTTTCATGCATAAATCGCTGAACAAGATGCCGAACTCTCTCAGATTTTTGTAGGGCAATATCAGATGTACTGCTTGAAATCTGAGGTACCAGCAGCATCGTTCTGGGATGCTTCATCCAACGGATGAATACCTGTAATCCGTGGTGAGGACATCATATGTTGCAAAATAAGATGATCCTCAAGTCTAGGAGTCGGTCTAGATGGTGCTCGGTGAACTTCATCCTTAGCGGCTCAGTGCAAGAGACTCCACTCTAGCGTGTGACTCGTAAACTCCACTCAGAAAGGTACATTGGATGGACTCCTTTAGTGCGTTTCAACAGGAAGAGTGGGTATGACCGGAACAATCGCAGGTGCATACCAAGATTGCAACTCTTCAAATACAACATCTCTATTGATATAGAATTGCCTAGAGGAAGGATTATAGCATCTATATCCTTTTCGTATCTAAGGCATATCCAAGGAAAATACACTTCTCACTTTCGGATCTAGCTTTGCGCGCTTCTCATCCGGAATGTGTACATAACAGATGCAACCGAAAACTTTCAGAAATGAGTAATCAGGCTTGTGGCCTGTGAATACCTCCATCGGGGTATTGTTGTGAACTGATGCAGTCGGAGTTCGATTCATCAAGTACAACGCAACGGAAACCGCTTTACGCCTGAACGGTCTAGGCAGTGTTCTTCTCATTCAACATAGCGCCAGCGGCCGCTATGTGACGATTCTTCCTCTCCGCAACGCCATTCATTTGTGGAGTATAACCGCAAGTCTTCAAGGCCAGATGCCATGCTTACGTAGGTAAGCAGTGAATTCTCCAGACATAAACTTGCCTCCTCCATAAGAACGTAGACAAAGGATAGATTGTCCAGACTGTTTCTCCACCAAGGTGTGGAAAGTCTGGAAAGATGACAACACATGTGAAGAGCTCTTGCTTTTAAGGAAGTAAACCCAGGTGTAGCGAGAGAAATCATCAATGAAGGACACGAAGTACTCAAAACCGTATAAACTTGGTTGAGAAGAAGTCCATACATCCGTGTGCGGTGCTCTAGAAGCTTGGTCGCTCTCCTACTTGATCCCTTAAAGGGTTGTCTAGCTTGCTTGCCGAACTGACAAGCGGGACATACTTCAGCTATCGAGCGTAATGAAGTTGGGCAAAACCCGTGACTAGATCTGAACTCAGAAGAGAATTCAATCTCTGATAGTTCATGTGCCCAACTCGCTTGTGCCAAATATCTATGTCGATACTACAAAGCCACTTTCTCAGAATGAGCGGGGAGTTGGTTGTTTACTGACATTAACTATAGCATCTAGCTTGAACAGTCTACCACTCCTGCTACCTCGAGCTACAACAGTACATGTGGAATCTTCAACAAAGCATCCATCTTTGTTGAAACGCACTTGGAAATTTTGTTCTACCATCTGTCCTAATGATAATAGATTTCGAGTCAGAGTAGTATCATGTAGAACATTTCCGATTCCAGAAAGATTGGATCCTTGAATGTCAAACGGAATTTTACCCTTATGCTTGATCTCGTGCTTGGTATCATCTCCAGTCACCATGAACTGAGGAGTCTCCATAGTGTCGAGCGACGCAAACCATTCTTGATGCGGCGTCATGTGGCTGGTAGCTCTGGAATCGATCACCCAAAGGACTGTGTAGCTGAACGGGTTTGTAAACCCCTATAGCGTGAAGGGCATTTGGAGTGGCAATGTACAGTATCTGAAATTCAAAGAGCCCCTGCCAATTTTCCTCCTCCGCGACTGACTTCCTGTTATGAAATAATTGGCCGAAAACGGTTAGGAAAGAAAAGGGATAAGCCGCAAAATCTGGAGGCCATGTTCGTGCGCTGCATATTTTACATATATGACACTGTCGAAGAGCTGGCAAGGTGGACTTGTTACTGGCCGGATTTTAAGAGTCTGGAAATTCTGATCTTCGGGAAATAAACAAGCCTGAAAGTTCCACAGATTTCTGCAGGCCGCTTTGTAGAAGATCCGGCCGAAGGTTCAGTTCAGAGGTGCCGGCAATTACTGCCAGGCCCAATTAAACTCCGCGACCTATGCTCTGGCAGTAGTGGACATATTCTAAGGTACAACACAGTTACAGGCGGTATACTAGAATGACCGCACAATCTTTTTTTGGGACATGAAACGAAAAGTCACTTGGTCTTGGACTTTTGGTCGAGAGTGCATGGAACTTTCTACACGGCCGAAACAGCGCATGGCAGCGTCCACGTCACTTCCACATCACCTCAGAGATCAGTAAGTAGCCATGTCTGGACTCTGAACAACCGCGTCGAGCAAGTCTGACGTGTCACCATCCCATTGCCCAGACTACCTGCTCATTTAAACGGACCTTGTCGTCTCGCAGTGTCCGGACGAGGGACGAGGGACGAGGTGCACAGAAGAGCAACACTCGAATCTAGTTCGCCCCACTGCTAGCGTCAATCGAGATCGCCAGGCGACATGCTAAAGGTCGCGATCGACGAGTAGACAGAAGGATAGATCTAGATAGAGTGCCACACTGCCAGTACATCAAAACATCCGATGGATACGATCCGTTCCTCCCTCGCCGGGGTACATGAACAGTGGATGTCCGGTATCGACGGAGCCACTGGAAAGTCTGGAGAGTTGACGGGGACGGGCGCGACGCCGTCTGCTGGGCCCTTCGTCCGCCCTTCAAAAAGATCCAGCGCAATTACTCCTCGATCTGGCATGCATGGGGCGCCCTGACGGACTCACGTGAAGGATTCGTCCTACATCCATCCCGGTCCTCCAGCGCCACCATCATACTCATTCCCTCCCCCCCAAACCCCACCCACAGCGAGAATTTCATTATTCCCAGGTTGATCGAGGATTTGTCGTCTGCCATGACTTGTACCAGATCCCCAGCCCGCCCGCCCGCCCGCCCGCTACTCAGCCAGCGTCTCGACGATTTCGCCCAAGATGCAATACAATACAATTGTTCCTAGGCTGGCACGATTTCGGCCGAAGAGCGATGGTCGAGCGGTCTAAGGGCCTCTTAGATCCGCGCGGCGAGCTCTAGAAGGAAAGCGGAAAGTGCCCTCTGATGCCAGTGTCGAGCAGCAGCAGGAGTACCATCAGTAGTAATATTTAGCAGACTCGAGAGAATTGAGGCCCAGGGACGTGAGCGCTATCAGCAGAGCGGAGCGGAGCGGTGCAGCGTAGTGTGGTAGTGCAGTACGTAGCTTGTTGCTGCCTGCTCTTGAGTGTCGAAAGAGAGGTAGAGGGAGTGGCCCTTGTATCAAAAGGCTCTCTTCCTCGAGTATTTTATCTCATGATGGTAGTAAAAACTTCTCCCCCACCCCCCTGTCTAAGAATAGGAATGGGCACAGGGGAGAGAGAGAGCTTGTGTGTGTGTGTGTGTGTGTGACGAGGCGGAGGGCAGGGGTCGAGAGTCGAGACGATCACATTAGGGTGATGGGTAGCCTGGTCAGTGCGAGTGGGGGGCCTCAGTACGGGGAGTTTTCCGTTCCCGATACAGAGTGAGGGGAGAGACGGTGTGAGGGCTTTACATTGTAAAAGCCCATCCACGGACGTTTACGGTCTTTCGGGGTTCGAAATCTTCTACTTCCGCCTTCTTTCCACAGACATTTATTGTGTACTACTGCGGAAGAACCTATTTCTGAACCAGGTCAAAATATGCCTCTTGGATCGATCCACGAACCCATGCAACCAATTGTTCTCGACTATGTGCATGTGTTACTGGTGAACGCAGCCAGTTTTGCCTACCGACTGACTGTCCTTGTCACTCGAACCTCTCGGGACCTTGTCCATCTATTCATTGTCCGATCACTAACGGCGAGAGAAAGAATGGAGAGAAATTTGTACGAGTCGGGCCTGGATGAGTGACTCCTCCATAACTACAAACTCCCGGTTAAATGTCAAGCCTCGAGGGACTGTGTAGGAAACAAATAGACGACAATTGCAATTATGCACGAATAACCGACAACTTCTTCGGTACAAACCCTCGGGGGAGTTAACATTAATGAACGTCCCTTTAATAGCCCTCGATACATCCGTGACTGTCCTCGCATTTCAGAGTAGTTTCAAGAATATAGGATTCTTCGTGCACCGGAGTGCCGCCTAGCCAGTTTGCAGGTTTTAAGATGTTCTGTAAGTGCAAACGATGCAAGTTATCCATGAACGATGCTCTCGATAAGTGATCACTCTACTGGGCCTTGCATTTATCCAAAGGGAGGACCGTACCTCACCAGACAAAAAAGCTTACGAGTACCTGCGAATTACGTCAGACCTGTCCGATTGTCGTGGTCGCCGCCCAGCTAAAGGTCAGCCGGCGTGCATTGCATATTGTTTGTGTAACAGACTAGAATACAAAATCACTTCTCGCTTACCCTCCGAGACCCGCCGATGGCCTTGCACTTACGCTACAGGGTACAAGCCAGCAGCAGTTGCAATACTTACTCAGTCGATGGCAAAAGGTAGATGCTTTTGATGCTCCGCTCCTACTTAGGTTATAGTTCATTGGATATCGCACTTCGCTTTCTCTCGTGGGCACTTGCTCCTCGGTACCTTTTTGTCGCGTTAATTAATTATTTCGCCACAGATGTTCACCTGTAGACCGAAAGGTTGAAAGGCGATTAATATCTGGGAAGGGCAGCCGATATGCTGAAGGGTTGAAGGAATGGATGGTGGGATCGCCCGCGTGTATCTCCGCGTTGTTTTGGCAAAGATTGTAATTTGGCATGCGCTCCATCCGATTAGCTCTAGTCATAGCATATCAATGCGAGAACGCAATTCGCTCGGAGATGTTATTAGAATCCAGGACGAAACGAGAAGATCTGGTTCGATGCGACGGATGATCCTTCTTCAAGAGTCGAGACTTGCAGGGCTAGTAGGACCAGTAACTTGCTCATCAGTGGAGCGATCGTGATGTGACGTCTCGTCGTCTGCGTATAGGGCATGAGGTTGAACTTCTAAACATCGCTGGAACCACTGCTCAAAAGTCGAACTCGTCCGGGTTCTGGATTCCCCGTCAAAGTGGCCTTCAAGAATGTCGTAATACACGGCACGGCCTTCGGGCCTGTCCTTGGCAATCGGACCGAGCACCAATTCTACAAAAGAGGGAAGAACTGGCATTTATGCATAAGCGGGCCCCCCGTCCAAGAAGGCTGAAAAGCGTCCAGTGCTGGGCAGTTTCGCTTGTCAGGGAGGCTGCAAAGTACATTAGCTGGTAAAGCGATCCAATCAATAGAAAATTGGCGCTTGAAAAGTATACAACTGCAAGAGCATTCGACATGACACGACATTATCAGGCGCCAGTTCCCTCCTGCGCGCTCATTCGATGATAATTTTCGCCAAACCTTGCCTCAAAAAAGATCCTCTGTCCACCCGCACTTTCCATGATATGATACGCCGTAGCCTTGAATGATGAACCAACTACCGACGATGAATGCTTCGCTTTTCATGATACTATTACAGGAATCAAGGTGTGTGACGGGCAACAATATTCACATCATTGTGGGCATGAACTTGAGATTATTGATTGTACAAGTATGACCCTTTATTTCTGAGTCAGGAATGAAAGCGACGTCCTTGGTGTCAAAAATTACAGAGACTAGCAATTTCGTTGCTTCTTGCGCGCTAAGTATCTTTCTTTAGCCGCGAGAACTGCTTCCTCCTTGGATTTCCGACCTACCACAGGTGCACTTGGGACCTGTGCGTCTTTTTGTACGGTCACGTCTTCAGACTTATGTGGTGAACTGACGGGAGGCATAGTCGCCACATCCTTCCTCACCATTTCTTCAACGCCTCCGGCGTCTGGATGAGCCGGCTTCACTAGCTGGGCGCTACCCCCATGTACAGACTCGGTGCCATCGTCGTTGCTTCTCAGGCTCTCCTCGTCTCGCTCTTCAGAAGTCTTAACCCTATCCGTTAGGGATGTTGGCGCTGAAGTTGCTAGCTCAGCGGTTTGCGCCGATGTACCTCCCTCAATTTGCCTATTACCTTCTGGAACTGAGACAGCCTTTTTCACTTCAGTCTCCTTGGCTCCGTACGCCACGTTCTTACTCAGCAGGTTGCGATAAAAATCGCCCATGTCTCCTTTCTTCGTAACCTGCAAAAACATTCGGTGCTTTTGGGAAATCCTCCCGATGAAGTTGCATCACCATGACATATTGCGAGTAACGCTGGCAAAGAATAAAGTCGTCTCATCTGCCTTGAGACACTATTGACTTCATCATTCTCGTGATCTACTTTTGAAACATGGTTAAGAATAATTTACATAGATTGGTTGTAAAAGATGATTGAAGAGTCCCATTGTGCAGGAGCTCCTTGGTGTCAGAACAATGCAATTTATGGTTCCCTTGGATGACATGGCGTCATGGACTTGAACGACTAGTGCGTTAAGACAGCACAAAGATCTCTTGCTAGACTTCGTCGTAAAAGCTTAGAGGCGGGATTTGTGGAGCACAGACTTAAAACACGCACACGTAACGTAGGGGTTTTGATCCACATACCTCTTCAGCTTGTTCTTTTATCTCCTTCAGGCGATCTTCGTCCAACCACTTGCCTTGTTCAATAAGCTTCTGCTTGTAGGCTTTTGTGACAAACTTCTCCTTGTCGGGAAAAAGGTGATCCTCCTTCGCTCGCTCTTTTGCAAGATTGCGTTCGAACGCAATCTCATGCTCCACTGCGCGGAGTTTGGCTTGTTCCAGAAGTTTACCTATGTACTTCGGCTGCACAGCAATTGTAAAACCCAGATCAATTGCCAACAGACTACCAGATACAACATTGACAATATGTCCTCCGACAAGTTCATTGTTGGGAGAAATCACTGGTGAAATAACTTTCAACTATGCACATAGCTTTTTGCGAACAATCGAGGAGGACAATCGAACGAGAAAAAAACACAGAGACTTACTCATCAACATACGTCAAGATACGCCAATGGATCACCAACAGATGCACTATTAAACGGCCAATGATGAACGAAAAAAATTACCTCTCGTTTTGCACGATCCTCCCGAATAGGCTGCACTTGTTTCCCCTTCATTTCATCGTAAATGCCATCATAATCAAATACGCTTGCATCTTGCTCTAGAGCCTGTTTGTGTTGCAGCTCCACCTATCCAGTGCAATGTTTGTCAATTACTCGCTACATCTCCAAGAATTTCTGGCTGGATTACAGGTCCTCAAGTTGATACAAACGAATATCTGATTCCAAAAACTACTAACCCAGCTAACCGACTAGGACATTAGGGTTAGGGTTTTGGGTCTCAATGTCCACAACATCAGACCTTTGCATGTGAATGGGTAGGGAACGAAGTACAAGTTACAGTTCAAGCTTCCGTGCATATTCTCAAAAAAAAGAAATTCTTCGATGTACAGCAAACGCAGTCTATCAACAAATGAGAGAAGTCAAACCCTGTGAGATGAACATTGAAGTATGAAGCTCAAGGATCGCAAGGCAAGTGCTCCCACCACGTGGATCAAGCGCCTACATGTACCAATTTCCTCGAACATAAACAGAAGGACTGTGACTGCTATGTTCAAAGGCTAATTTACGTTACGAAGCTAACACACCCATATTTACAGCGTTCGCATACCTCTCGAGCGAATTGCTTCTTCGTAGCCTGACGAGCAATGTCATCCTCGACACTGTACTCATCCTGCGTGCTACTGTCGTCCAAAGAGAAAGGCAGCGACTTATTGAGCAGAGGCTTCTTGGCTGCCGGGGTTGCAATCTTCAGCTGCAGCCCGTACTTACTACCGGAACCAGGCTTCTTCCAATCCATCGGCCCAGCCCAACTAACCCGACCGAACCGAGGCCACCACCCGTCACCACTTTCCACTGCCCAGTCTCCTCGCGCTGATTTACAGCTCATAAACTTGTCCCTCTTACCAGATTCATCTCATCAACCTCGAAGGACTCCACTCCATTTGACACAGCGCAATGCCGATTTGCAGGCAACGTGCTTCACCCGTTCGAACAACGATCGGACAGACCAGATTGATTGCATAATCATTTCTTTATGAACGTCACTCTACTATTCCAGCGGAAAACGGAGTTGCTGTCAGCCAAATCCATCGGCATCGAACTCTGGACCCTCGGCCCTGCTGATACTGATGCCGTTCCGCCCATGGAACCACATTCGACACCGTACATCTTCGACCCAGCTCAGACAGCGCATGAACAAATCCTCGTCATCAGCGACCGACCACCCCACCTGACCTTCGTAGTTCCATGCGCAGTTTCATTCCTTCCTTTCTCGTTTACTCATCGCTAAACAGTTTCTCTGATGAAGGTCAAAATGCTGCCGGATTCTGCTTCATAAATCCCTCGAAATAATTAGAAAAAGTTATCATGATTTTGTACTATACACCAGATGCTACTGTACTTTTTGCACGCTTCAAACTTCAATCACCAGATATGTGTGTACAAGTATGATAGGTTTTGCAAGTTGATAACTGATGACTTTTGCTGATCATGCTCGATTCTGTTCCAACGAATTTATCACTGATTTGATCTGTAATAAACAACTTCTGTGAGATAAAATTTCTCTGGTAACTACTCTCAAGATTTTGGTCTTCGGAGCTGCTGGCCAACGTCTTTCTTAATTTAATGGATTTCGTACAAGAGTATGATTCGAGTACACTACATTCTGTTAAGACCATGATCTACTCATCATAATAGAAGATTGGATTAGAAATACGAAACTTTCATTGTTTTCTGTCCAAAGCAATGAAATTGCACATGTTGAAAATAAGCCCTAACCCAGTTTGCAATAGACCCTTAGCAAAACTTATCAAGTAATTAACTTGTACCGTAGCGAGAGTCAGCTCTACATTTGAGCTGGCTGTCCAGAACATGGGTTTGATGTGTATCTCATGTATCGCACCAGAAAATACATTCATAAAAGCTCCTTTTGTCTATACTAGGAGAACTATGAACCTTGCTTTATTTTACCATAGAACCTTAAGGAGTGTCACCATGACTAATGAGAATACTAAACATAAAATTACATTTGACCTCCATCAAGAGTTGTATGTCTTGCCATAAAATTCTATCAAAGGCGCTATTAAGGTGTATTAGAACTTTATAGTGCGACACATTTTCATGGTATTTTATTTTATTCATTAATGTGAATGTTATAGTTAGTCATGTCATATATCAGTACTCAATTCCAAATCATCTAGATTTGGAATTGAGCCTCGATATATTCGTTTACAAGGAGTGAATCATATGGTCTATAATATCCAGAAAAAATGAAAATAAAACCTTTATAAATGGTGATTGTAATTTTTTATAATTTTTTAATCATATTATGTACCATATTTTAGGTAGAGTGTAACTCTTGATATAGAACTTGCTGGTACAATCATACGATAGCAATCATGTTAGGTAATGTTTCTTTAGATGTTCCAATAGTATGTAGACTTTTTGGATCACCACGAACTCATCTTAAGATATCACGGCATCATGAATTGATAGGTGAACTACTACTCCTTTTTTTATAACTATAAAATGTTAAAACAAGTGGACTGGTTGATCTAGATAGTTTTGATATCTTAGATGCAGTATGACATATTTTCCATTGTGATGCTATTGGGCCTAGCCCCATTCTACCTCATTGATTTCATCAATGACTTTTTGCTATATTATTTTGATCTAGATAGTTCATATATCTTAGGTGTAGTATGACATATTTCCCATTGTGATGTTATTGGGGCATGACCCCATCCTACCTCATTGGTTTCTTCCATGTATGACTTGATGGGATCTTCCCACCCTTTTTGCTAGATTACTCACTACTCTCTTTCCTATTTTTTATATTATTTACACTTTGATTATATGAGGTAGAATTTCTCGCAATGTCATATACCTCTCACCGTATCTATCTTTTATAGTACAATTTGTCATACATATATAATATTGTGAATTAATGTATCTCGTGTATGGCACCAAAGTCTCCATATGGTGGTTTCATATTAAACTATCATTGCCGTTTTATTTGAAATTAGGTTCAAATAATGAGAAAAAAAATCTTGGATGTTGTTATTCCACATCATAATACACTAATTTTCAAAGGTTAAAGTGATAGATTGATTGTGTGATGTGTAGTTTTCAACTTTATGAGATATATTATAGTTGGTATAGTCAAAAGTGTAAACAGTTCATTATATTTTTTTATCTGATTTTTTTGGAAAAAAATAATAACTATGTGTAAATATGAAAAATATGTGACATATCTTAAAAGATAAACATGTCACTTTGATAGAGTTTAAAAGGAATTATTTTTTATTCACCAAAATCATACAGTAATATGATTGTGGAATTATTAAACTTATGCATTATAATATTTTCAAATTACTAAAATTATAAATTTTGTCATGAAATAAAATACAATGTAATTGGATCAAAAGTTGATTTAAAACTATATGTTCATTTACATGGATCATTATAATTTGCACAAAAAGTTTTCTTAACTTAATATCACATCATTTCATTCCTTGGTTAGTATTTTGATTACAAAGATTCTATTTAATATTTCAATCCTTCAATATTTTATAACTTTTATAATAATATAATATCAAATAATTTATTAAATTATTAAAATAATTATAAAATTCTCATATTTTAGTGATTACAAAATATCCATGAATTAAACAAATTTTACAATCAATGTTTGTATTTATATTTTTTAAAATTTTAAATTAATTTTATATAATTTAATAATTAAATCATTTAAAAATTATTCAATAAAGGGTATTTAGTATATTCCAAAGTTAAAAATATATCATTTTTAATTAAGTTATATAATTTTTAAAAATATAAAAATTGGATATATATATATAATACCTATTTTAATTTAAATTTTTTTTAAATATTTTATTTTATAAATATACACAAATATAAGTATCCTTTCATATCATGTAAATTTATTTAACTCAGTGATGAAAAAGCTAATTGAAAAAGTTGAATGTATATAAGTCATTAATTGAATACATTACCTTTTGGTCTAGTTAATTTTTTTTCATTGATCATATGAAAGATTTTGAATTTATTTAAAAGTATTTCAACTTGTTTAATTTTTTACCAAACTAATTTTTGCATTTATGATTTATGAAGTGATTTTAATCTTGTTATAACTCAAAATCATAGTATTTTTAATTTTTATATCAAATCATATTTCAATATTTTGTATTAAAATTAATTATAATTTTTTGTCGTAAAATATGTCATGAAGTATGTAAGAAAGATGATGTGCTAAATCCTAATTTTTTTAATAAATTTTTCAAATTCTACTTATGTTGATAATTTTATACTATATTAACATAAAATAATAAAAATATATCAATTAATGAAAAAAATAATGAAAAATATTTTTAGTTATAATGAATAATTATGTATAAATTTATCTTATTGTATTCTATATAATATTATCAAAAAATTATAATAAAATAAATTTATCTATACTGTAAATTATATGATAATTTTTATGCAAAATTTTTATTTTTATTATTATATTTATCTGAAAAGTAATATGGTCAGTTAAAAATCTATTTAAATTTATACATAAATTGGAACATAATTTGTTAGAATTTTTTGTAAAATTAAAATTTTAGTATTATTTATGTTGAATATTTTATAAATAATATATTAAATATAAATAAAAAATTTATTTTGAAATATGAAATTAAATTTTATTAAATTTTTACAAATCATATCCTGAAATTTTCATTTTTTCAAAAAAACTTATTTTTTTCTATATGAAAGTATTTTTAGAAAATTGATCAATTTATATTTCTTTATTTTTAATAAATTTTATAAAAAATATTTTAATCAATATATTTTCTATTAAAAATTATTATTATTATTTTTAAATATATGATTGAAACTTAATGTTATTTTTTGCACACATCTCTTAGTATAATATACATCAATATCTTATCAAACAACACATCACCTAAATTAAATCGATTTATTAAGGTATGTTAATTAAATTATAATAACTGATACTGATTGAGTTTACCTTATAATTAATTATTTAATATTATGAATATTTAATATACTTAAATTTTTAAATATTGAAAAATTGAGTATAAAAATGAAAAAACTCATGTATTAATGCTGAATTGTGAATATTTTTACACTTGATATTCCAAAAACTCTCAAGTATACAAAATAATGTCTAAAATATTCACATTATTTTTATAAGCTATTGATTACTAACATAACAAGTAATAATGTAAGTTATACAATTAAAATTACATAACAAATCAAAATCCGTAAAATGAACTACTAATTTTCAAAGAGTTGTCATTAACAATAAACTACTTAGCCAAGTTTAACCAAATAAAAGCTTGAAATAAATAACTGTATACATTATACCATTGAGTTTCTTACTTTAGCCATCAAAGATTTTTATCTTCAATACTCAGCATAATAAATTATAATATATATTTTTTTAAATAAATGAAATAATTGAATTGATAATATATTAATCAATATTATATGTTTGTTATATCAAAATTATTACAAAATATAATTCATTAATTATATAAATTTGATGAATTATATAAAAATTATTAAAAATAATTTTTAATATATATGTTGAAATTTTTATTATTTATATTAAAATATTTGATATAAAAATATGTTGATTAATTTTTTTAGTGAAATTTTTTTATTTATTATTATATAATTTACAAAATATGAATTAAATATTATTTTACATTATACAAATTAATTTAGAATTATTTAATAGATAAAATTATTATTATTAAATACTATAAAAATATAAGTTTAATATTATTGAACATTTTAAAAATTAATTTAGAATTATTAAATATATAAAATTATTTTTTAAAAATATTATAAAAATATTAATTTAATATTATTTAACATTTTAAAAATTAATTATAATTATTAAATATATAAAATTATTTTTCTTATATAAAAAATATATAAATTTATATGTTATAAATTATTATTTTTACTATATTTAAAATTTTTAAAAAATTTAAATTTAAATTTAAATTTTATTTATTTAATTTTTTCATTGAAATTTAAAATAAAGTTTAAGGATTTTTATTTTTGTGTCAAATGATAATATGATTGTAAAATTATAAAAATTTTTTATGTATGACTAGTAAAAAATAAATGTTAAATTTTTATTTTTTTTATATTTGATAAAATTTATGTGATTTATTTTAATATTTATTAAAAAATATAAAATTATTACCCATTTATTAAATTATTTGATTGAAAAAAATTTGTAAAAAAAATTACATTACATATTCAACAATGCATGAAAAGAAAATGATCAGTTTTGTAACAATTTGTGGTTGTTGTTTTAGGTTCAAGTTGATGATAGTTTACACATTGTGCAATTATCAAGGATCTTATAAAGTTTAAAAGCTAACATATTTAAAATTTAATCATAAAATTTTAGAAAATAACTATGAAATTTTAATAAATGAGTTTTATATTTAATATTTGACTTATTTAATATTTTTAATAATTTAAATTGATAATAAAAATAATTTTTTAAAAAAATAAATTATTATTTTTATATATAATTTAATTAATCAATTTTAACTTGATTCATTTTTTAAAAGCAAAAAATGAAATTATGAACTTCAATGGTTTTATGCAGTGTTTATGAAAGCCTCATATTGCTATTGTGGGTATTTTTAGATATTTGAAGTATAGTTGAATTTTAACTTCATTTCATGTAAATAAATATTTTTTTTGGGATGATTGTATGAATTTATATTGGGCAAACAAAGTTTCTTTGATTCTTTGATATATTATGTTTTGTGATTGTAGTTGTTGATGGTCAATAAAGAATGAGATTACAATAGTTATGTTATCGATAGGGATGAAATACATGGATGAAAGAGATGGAGTAGATAAGAGTTGCAAATGCAACATGCAAAGCAACATGATTACAACTACTCCAAGTAACTATGTCATCTACAAAGATGGATTACATGGATGAAAGAGTTGGAGTAGAAAAGAGTTGCAAATGCTCATCTTCAAAGAAACTTGATATAACCACTACTCAGCTTTCAATCCTAGATCATGTACACTTAGATCTAACTTGTTCATAGATGAGGCTTTTGTGCACAAATCAGCAATTTGATATGTGTACGTAATAATACGTAATATGTGCACGTAATCTTCTTCGCAAGTACTTTCTCACAAATATGCACCGTATTGTACTTAGTCTTAGGTAGAAACACAAAATTACTTGGCAACTGAATGTTACATATGTTATCACTATATGAAAACAACTAAGTTGAATAATGGCAAACCCATAGCATAGAACAGTTGTTGTAACCATGGTGCTTTGCATTTGATATACATCATTACAATTCGTTAAGGTTAGTGATATCTATCTTGGTAGTATAACAAATAAGCGGTGTACATTTAGCACCTTTAGGGTTTATCTACCCTTCTAGGGTTAATATGTTTGAAAGAAGGAATTCTTCCCTATCAAACATTCAAATTTAGCTCATAGTGTTGTATAGTGAGATTCTTTGACTCTCACTCTTGTGTATAATTAGATCTGAAGTGTAATAGTTTATATAGCTAACCCAAACAGGGTGGTTAGAGAACTAACAAGGTTATCTTATTTTTATTTCATTTTTTCTCAAATTATTCGAAAATTTATCAACCTTTTTATTATTGCTTATTTTCAAACCACTTGTAATATAAATAAATCGGATCAGTACATTCACTGTGTAAAGAATAATCAGTCAATAATATAGGCTGAAAATGTGGGGAGAACATCCAACACACCTCGCATGTCACGTTTTGCTACTGAATTCATTAACGATTTCAGGATTAATATGTACCAAAATCTTATAAGGGAAAATAAAGAAACGGTTTAGATTACATAAAGTATATATTCATTTCACAAGATAATAGATTCATGTATGGTTGATTCAATACATAATCAGAAACATCCATTTGAATTGGATGGACGTTCAAATGTCAACTGACATGTTTGTACCGGGTTAATCATAGTTAATTCAAACAAAGTATCACGGAATAATTGTGGCAGAATTGAATTAGCGGCAGAAAGTAATAAGTACTCGCAGTAACAAAAGTAACTACACAGATGGCTTGGACCAGGACTGGTTTCGTGAAACTACCTCAGGCAGATGATCTCTTCGCTGATTACCGCACTTTCAGAAATATGCATTTCATGATTAGCTCTGACAATTTTTAGGAGTATTCAACACCGGAGGCTTAAAGCTGTCACAATATCATCTTCAATATTTAAATGACTTGTTACGGGCTTGATTTTCGAGAAAGAAGATCATACATTCCACTAAGGAGTCCGTGAAGGGGGAGGACTAGTTCAAATAGAGTAATATAAAATGAAAAAGTTACCCATGCTGCTTTTGAGCACATTGCGCAATATATTTCAGCACTTGAGTCTTCTCTCCATGACTGTGGAGAAGTATGTCTACACTTTCCGAAAAGCAAAACACCTTGTTTACTTACCTACAGTGTCGCGACCTCAACAGTAATCTATGCTGCCTTTGAGCATAGAGCTGAATGACAACACTTGATCAATCCATACTTGATGTCTGTTGATTCTCGACGCAACGCCTAAGTTTTCGGGCATATCGAGGAGAAAATCCTCTGGGAACCACGTCTCTCGGATGTCACACTTCATGAGGGATACAGTATATCTATGTCAGATAGACGAAGGTTCCGTCGCAGTTGGACGATTCCAATGCCTGTGCTAGGGAGGAGGGGCTTGTGTAGACTATGTGGAAGAATGCAAATGGAGAGGGCTGTGGGATAAGTATCTGGGTTGAGGGTCAAGAACCTATGCTGAGTCAGCAGCATGTACCTCATACGCAGTATATTGTTACGCTGGTTTATGACAAGAATTTGCAGGAAGGGGTTCAGTGAGGGGTTACGGTCGTGAGTCGAGGTACAGTGTAGTAAGTACAGTACTGTACTGAAAGTGAGTAGAAAGATGTGGAGATGAGGACTAGTTTGTCGGCATGGACAAAAAGATGAAGGTTCGAAAGGGACATGCCACGTCGACCATGCAAAAGCGGCGTGACAGAACGGAGGCCTGTCGTCACGTGAGTGGAACCGGAGTTGAGTTTCGCATGGCAAGCACCTGCTGCACTAGAAGTTACCTCGATCTTCTCCACCAATTACAAACCACTAAATCTTCGTCTGCCCGTCACCCTTGGGCTTCCATCGTCGCCATGCTGGCCAAACCACGTCATCATTCGACGGGCAGCTCGCTAATTTAGTAGAGAATCAATCGGCTCATGTACACGCGGCTGTTGCAACTGGAACATGCATAACGATGTGGAGAGGAGTATGGGCAAGGTAATATTACCCCTTGGATCCCTAGCCAGGGTAAATTTCTCCCGACCTCCGTCATTTCAAGGCTTGTTGCAGATTGTAGGATCATGTGCTTCAATCGACTGATGCCGTGTGGATTCTGTTGAAAACTTCCCCGACAATTTTCACTGCAGGGAGTAACTTCTTGACTTCGGTTACTGTCCGATGAGGTGCAAAACGAGTCCTGCAAAGTTCTTTTGTGTGTTCTTGTACTATGGCCCTCCTTCCGAGCTGATTTGATGGTGTTCATCGGAACGTTGTCTTGTGTCACGGACTCGAGCTAAAGCATAACAGGTCGCAGTTGCCGGCAAACTGACGACAAGGAATTGTTGATCTCTCCTCCTGGAGAACCTCCAAGTGCCATGAACTCTATTGTTCTGTTGACTTGTTGGTATCCGACGTTGCCAAGGTCGCTGATACTAGTCAAATCCCACCATCCCTTTCGATATAAGATTACTACCAGGGGAAGAAAATATTTGTTTGGCTTATATTTGTCGCAAACAAAGAAGTAGCCTTGGTTATGCCTCAGCTGAGCAAGTTGCAAGTTTATTTCACTTTCTTTTCTGTTAAAGAGAGGTTTCAACAACGGATTAGGCCAATCAGTCCGTTCATCTTCAACAATGGTTCTAAAAGTACAATATCCAAACTTTTGCTAAAAGTCCTTCAAAAGTCGTTACGCTGAGTTGAAAACGAAGATTGATTCCTGATTATGCGTTAGCTGAGCAAGGCGACAGCTATATCATCTTCTCTTTGTTTGAAAGAAGTCCTCGAAAAGGCACTCAGTTGGTTATTATAAAATAAAAAATAGAAGCAATTTTCCAACCATAGAATCCACTGAGGTACATAATATTCTTAAAGAATTAGTTTTCCCATTTTTTGGTGCTTTTCCTCGCAGAAAAGATTCAGAAAGTAATCCTGTGTCCCATTAACCTGTAAAAATTAATCCAAATAAATTTTTTTCCAAATAAAAATTTTCAATCTATATTCATGTTATTAATAAATGTGAGTGGGAAAACAGCAAAATAAAAGACTAATTACGAATCTTCATTATGACATGGCTCAGCAAAAGTTACAGCTTAAGCCGGGCATCAACTCCTTCTTAACAAAAAAGTCTAATCAGAGCAGTGGGCATATTGTGCAGTGCCATTCATCTGCAACAAAGTTCTGAAATTTAAATTGTTCTTACCACTAGGAAACTTGTTAGACTGAAGGTATGAAAAGAAGAAGAGTTTGAATGGGCCATTCCCTGACGACGTTGGTCTAATACCGGGAGTGTTTGACCGGAATCTGGCTGGTGAGAAGAAGGGGCCCAAGTAGTAAAAAGGACCCAAATTTGTCGTACATTTCAGAAAGGTGACAGACTATTTTAATGAAACTTATGAGATCCTTCTAGAGCCTGGGATTTACCGACGGGAAAATTTCCACCCCACATTTCTATATTCTGTACAAGATTTTGCCCAAATTCTATAAGTTAGCTGGATGCTGTACAGGGTGAACAGAGAAGGAACAGACGCGCCGACAGACATCAACCAGAAACAATCTCACCGTATCGAAAGTGAAGTTAACGTGGAGTGAAGTTTTCTTATACGGTGCTACTGTACAGTATCTGGTTTATGTGTGCAACCCAAGGGGGTGGGTTTACGATTTTGACTGGGCAACAAAGATGTCAAATGGTCTGCTTTGACCTGTCCGAACTCGAGTCGCGATCCCTCATGAGCGACGTCGGGTGTCAACATACAGGGACGAATAAGAACCACCGTCTAGGGCTGGAAGGGTGTGGCGGTGAGTTAAACTGACACGAGATCGCCTGCAATTGGATTGCTAGAAGGGGTCCATCTCCATCGACTGTAAGTCCACGACTCCAACTGTGCAGCTTGACCGAAAGAGTCCTGGGTACCATCAGATATCACCAGATCGACGGTGCACGTCCCTGACGCATCCGGGACCCACCATATTTCTGGAGGTCTGCGTCTCAAGATTTGGCGACGTTCCCCAGCCGTTATCCAACCGTGAGATCGAATTAGATCGACGAACACGTCGATTGAAATTTGGCGACGAGGTAGAGACAGAATCACGACAAAGAGAGACCGAGGAAACCGGTTGAGACGTCAGGGAGAGTGGACCGAACTGTGGGAAGAAGGGCGTTCGTTCGGGAGGCGGGGCCTGGCAGACACGCAGGCTGTCGAGTTCTTAAATCTATTGCCACATCGCGCCGCCCGTTGCGCCTTACTCCACACGAGGCGTTTCAAGATGTGCATTGCGGAACATGTTAAGTGATTGCCCACAACCCTTGCTTGGACCGAATCAGAAAATCTATCTGATTTGCCATTTGACGGATGGCAAGGGTTTCCGCAGAATTTTTTCTGAAAAATTCAGACTTAATATGTCATTACCTTTATATAAAGCAGGGACCGCGACAGCCGTCGCCAAGCCCGAGTAGGGAGTGCCCGTAGTGCCAGCAGTCGGGACCCTTGTCACATCCTCATCACTGAGCCAAAAGCATAAGTACTGCTTTCTGCTGTCTTATGGCTGTTTCGCTGCCCGCTGGTCGAAAGAAGAAGGCCCTGGTTCCCCTACAGCCTGGGAGAAGTTTACTCCACTTCACAAACTTCGTTCTTCCTTCACTCGCTGTTTCGTCTGCTGCTTGTACACAAATTCACTGCCTCGTTTTCTTTTGCTCTGCCGAACCCGGTGTTCAGTCCTTAGTTCATCATTCGATCTCCCAATCGCCCCTGCAACGGGAACGAGACTTGTGAGCGACAGAGTGTGAATACTCCTGGTCAGAGGAGACGAGAGACGAGAGACGAGGCGGAGGCTGTCTACATCGGATGAACGAGGACGACGCTTTCGTTCGACGAGTGTTGTTCATACGACGACCGCGGTGGATGTTGGTTTTTTAAGTAGGGTTGTAAGAGTAAGTGCCACGGTATCTGAGTTTCTCGGTTTCACGGTGCGCTAGTTATGGCACCCAGATGGGCTCTTCGGTGGAGGTCAGTGCATAATGGTCGAGGTGAGTCGACGATGAGTACATGAGTGTCCCTTTCAGCATGGCAAACTTAGTCGGCAGTCTGGTTTCTGGAAAGCGGTGAACGGTGCAGTAGCGGTAGCGGTAAGCAACCGTGGGGAAACTTGCAGGAAGAATTGGCTGCATCTTCAGATCCGTCAGGTCACCTCTTGGGCGTGTCGGGTGCTCGACAGCTTTGTTGGGCTCCTCCCGCTGATTGTGCGCATAGCTAGGCGGCCAATTTCTGCAGACAGAGTGGCAACAGAGACAGGGTGACGAAGAGGATGCAGACAGTGAAGATGATGAAGTGCATTTGACGGCATAATTGGGGGGCAGGGGAAAGAAACATCACATCGGAGTCCGTCACCAAGGCACACGAGGTAGGGAAAATTGTGATGAGCTTACGGCCAGAGGATTTGCCTCGCGTTTACAATGACGAGGACTACCCTCGATGTATACCTGTACGTATCCAGCATGCAGGTAGGTTGTTACGACGAAAAGAGTAATGATGAGAATTCTGATTGTGCTGCGAGTGACGGATCTGCGAGGATAAGTGCAATCCCGAAGAGGCACCGGGAACCGGAAGCTATTGACGACGCTGGAGACTACTCTGATCGAGGCTATGGCAACAGACTGGACATTGACTTAGATAGAATGTCCACGGACGTCATCAGTGCTGATGTGGGTAACACACGTAAGAAAGGGTCGAACAAGAGGGGTTCTCACTCTCCGGGCGGTTCCGACGAGTATGCTCGCGGTCATGACGAAGTCCAGTCCGGGATGGACTCGTCGATTCATTTCGATCGGACGTACTCCCGTTCAGACGATGTGGCATGCCATTCGGAGCTCTCTGCTGACGAGAATGAGGCCGGTTTGGAGCTGGGCAAGAGGAATACTCCCGGTCATTCTCAGAAAGTAGCTAGCAACTCTCGCTTCCATGCAGGAAATGCCAGGTTGACTATCAATCTAGAGAAAGGGGAGAGCGGTGAGGGAGCCCTCCGAGGAGGCGGTGGGGGATCCAAAATTCGTCAGGATTATACGGATCTGCAGTCGCCCGCTTCCAGCTCCAGCTTCTTCCACCGCAAGAACGATGGCCAACCCGGAGCCGATTTGCCAATGGTGACCCCTAGCTCTTCCTACGACAGAGACGCGGACGAGAGAGCTGGCAGCGGAGGAGGCCCTTACGCGGTCCATGGGTTTGGCAGAGACCAGAGCTCGGAAACCAGCCATCCCAGCTCTAGTGAAGACTGGGGCGGAGGGACAAGGCCAAGCGGTGCCTGCCGGGAGAAGGCGGTGAAGCTGTTTGGAATAGAAGTCACTCCTACATCGTCCCCGGCAGGTAGAGGCGAGGAAACGGTTTTCTCGGAGAGAGACTCTCCAGATGGCAGAGTGCAAGCGAGCCGTAAGTGGGCTTATCGTCTGGCAGAGAAAGCTGGTAGTGGCAAGGATGATGATCCCGTAGACGAGAAGGAGAAGTCGGACGGATTCCAAGAGGAAGAGGAAACCAACGAGGAGATTAAGTCTGATCCTAGCGGGGCTGGCGGTGATGTAGAGGATGGTAGATCGGATACTAAGGTAGAACAGGCTAGCGGATGTTCGGGGTTTTCGGCTGGAGAGAATAGGAAGTATGAGTGTCAATATTGCTTCAGGGAATTCGCCAGCTCTCAAGCTCTGGGCGGGCATCAAAACGCGCACAAGAGGGAGAGGCAGCAGGCTAAAAGGGCCCAGATTCAAGCGAGCAGAGCCGCGGTGAACCAAAGCAAAGCATCGGGCAGACATTTTTATCCTATGCAACCCATGCATCATAGGCTCGCCCCGGGGTCGCGCTTGGTCGCTCACTCTGCCCGACATGCATTTGAAGAAGGGGGAATGGTTAGCCCCGGTGGTCACCATCACCCTGCACCCCAACGCATTGCTATGATACATCCTCACCCTCATCAACCTGCCTTCTTCCCACACTACCCTCAAAATCCGTTGGGCTTCCCTCCTAGAAACGTGCCGTCAGTGAATGTGCTTGGTTCTGTACCGCAAAATCCAGCCCCTACTTCGTGGGTTTTCTACTCTTCTCCCACTCCTCAGTACGGAGCCCACTTCTTCCCAACTGCTGGTCCTCCAATGTTCTCCCCCATCTATTCGGACGTGGTTTATCCCGAGGCCCCCACGATGCAACCGCAACCTATGATAGCTCAAATACAACCGAAGCAAAGCATGGAAGATAGTTCTCGTGCTGCTGCACCGCAGGCAAACAATAGGCCTCTTTCCTTCAAGACACTCCCCTTCTCTGGACCGACATCAACGAAAACGTTTTTACAGAGTGGTCCTCCCTTGCGCCTACACCAACCTATGTCTGGCGAATCAGGTGGACAGCAAGTCGAAAGTAGGGTAGAGAATCAGTACCATCAATCCCCGCAACAGCAGCAACCGCAGCAAGTTCAACATGGAGGATGTGACAATTCTGTCGATCTGCATTTGGGGCTTGGAAGATCTGGATGTGACGATGTATAGCAGTGTGTTCGGTAAGTCCTTAAAAGCTGTCCTTCCCTTTGGTAGATCCATTTCCATCACGAATTTGAATCTTTGAGATGAAATGACCGCCTTTGCATGAAGGACATCATACGTAAGATTAGGTACAGAAGTACGGATTTCATAATATGGAGATACGAGGCTCAACCTAACTATGGAAAAGTTGACCGATGGTGGATACGTGAATTTTGACAGTTCGGATGTCTTGGGTGTTTAAAACCAATATGACTGTCATTTGGTTAACATATCTTGTATAGAATGTTTGTCTCAAGCCGTGTGCCCCCTCATCATTTGCTTGTAGTGATTTGTGGAAAAGAACCTCTCTTCTATTCAGCTCCAGATGTCTCAATTATTAAACTTTGGCTAAATCTCGTTCTCATTCTACTTGATGCAACAGAATCTGGTCACTTGGAAGATCTGTACATGTTCGGATCGACTGTATAAATTGTGATGGCAACTCCCACAATCTACACATATATGCTGTAGGAGGTGTGAGGAAGGTAAACTGACCTCTCGCCCACCAGTGTTTACATAATACACAACCATTGTAACTTTTGTTTCAGCTTTGAATCTTTATCTTTAAACTCAGTGTAATCAGTCTTCTGAAAGAGTTTTTTGCATCTGGCACGTGCAGGGAGGAGGCGTCTTGGCCTTTTCTCACTTCAGAGTTTGTTCGATTTAGTTTGAAGATCTATGCTGGACTGGCTGTAGCTCTTCTATTTTTTTATTTCCCTTACCTCTCTCACCCGCCCTCTTTTCCGTCTTCTCTTTCCAACCTCCGAAATTTGTTGAGGCAGTCGAAGGTTACGCAATGCTTTTAGAAAATGCATAACTAGAAACGGGATGAGCGATTTTAGCCCCCAGGCATGTTGTCAAAGAGAGTGTATCCATAATTGCGGTTCTTTGATGACGACAGTGATATTGTTAAGTTTATTTGTCAGGGGGCACAGGCTATTTTGGTTTCAGTCTGATCGGTAAGCGCGGCCTTGTAAAATCCAACGGCACTTGGCTAGCTCAGGAGATAACAAAGACAGAAATTTAAACCATGTAACTAAAAATGTCGATTTTGTGTATAATACGAAGGGCGTGTTGGTCTCATATTTCTTACTTCTGAACCTATGATGGATATTCATTTGCTTTTATAGTCGATTATACATGTCGGGTGCGGATACATATGCATGAATTTACTCGTACTGACATGGTATATCAACAAGAAAAGAATGATTGGGTTTGGTATGGTTTCATGATATTCACATGATGAAAATTTGCCCTCAAGGATTATTGCAAGCATTGCAGCAACGAAGTCTTATTGGAAATTTTGTGCAACTACCTGGCATTGAGCACGATGCAGAGACGCAGGGTCCCAGGTTACTGGATTTCTTCAAGCAATAGAGATATAGCTTGTTCTGATCAGCTTCGACAATTAGTGTAGGAGGTAGAATTGAGAGCTCGAAATCGGTAGGTTACCCAGCTACACTCAGCCGAGTATAACCTCACTTGGAGAGTTGGATGGACGACGATGTTTTTCAAGATGTATTCACTCGGCTTTGCTGCCTTTGATCTCAAGTGAAGTGAAATTATTGGTGAAGATGTTTCCGCACGCCACTCCGGTTCCTCTTCAGGTTGGAACATCCATGTGCCTGACCACTGTCCAAGATGTTGCAGCAGCACCCTCTGGTTCTGATTATATTCAATGCGAATGTAGCTTTGCTCCGTTTTACTACGTGAGACCGTGGATCAAGGCAAGTTTGCAGACAGACAGCTGACTACTGCAGCATGTGGGGAAATACCCCAAGATTTGAATTACAATCCGCATGCGAGAGCTTGTGGGAACTCCGCAGGTGCTGCATAATGTACCTGACACTGGAAAGGGCCTCGGAAGATGTAAAAGACATGAATATATGGAAAAAGTGAAATGGTATCCGCAAGTTGCAACGACAATTGTCCACGCCGCCATAAAACTCGTGTCACCCTAGCAAGCAGCGACGTTCAAATCGAGGGACGAGGGAGGGCGCAAATATACGAAAGACCAAAACTCCGGAGAGCTGACCATCCGAGCACAGATCTGAACCGCAGCCGGCCAGCCCAGTTCAGTTCCATCGAGAGAGCCCGAAGTCGCGAAGTCGGGAAAACGCCGGGGCGGGGTGCGGGTGCGTGCCTACTTGGCAATGCAGTAGACAGCCGGACCAGAGTCACCGGACCTTTTCTAACCCTGGGGTGTGGGCTCTGGTCATGCTTGTACACAGATCGTATCCTGGTGACACGCACCGGTCACAGCAGAGGGAAAGTCTAAACTTTTTGTCTCCCGGTAAAGAAGTTGGTCTTGTGTTTTATACCCCTAGCACAGTACGCCCGGCCCCCGGCCCCCTGGTGAATGGGGACTGGGCCTGGCCACTAGGCCCGAGATCGTCAGCAACACGAGTCTGAAAAGAATTGGCCTAGTCGTCCCATTTCTTTCCGCTGCGCCGCGCTGAGCAGGGCAGTACGGTTGACTGCCCAAAGTTGTTGGGCCTTAGGGCTAGATGGGAACGAATCTGGCAGCGAGAAGTGTTTCTTTGTGACACATATTCCTCTTTCCGGGCTTCACAAGTCTAGAATTGGCCATTAAATATAGAAAGGATCGCTCACGAATCTCTTGCACGCCTGATCTTGGACTGTTAGTCAGCAGCTATACCTCATCGCTCTCTCCTTATCTGTGCAATCTTGGAAAGTCGTGGAGGGTGAGACTGTAGTTCAGGCCCTGAGGCCCTGAACTACAGTGTACCCCTCTGGCCAATCTGAACATGCTGGCTCTGCGGCAGCTGCTAGAGAAATACAAAAGTTTCCAATGCTTTATGAGCTTCCTAGACAGAATCATGCAACAACACGATGGAGTCTTCTTGGCGCCAATTGTCAGTTTGAGCTTGTTTTGTCACACAGAACAAGTTTCGAAGAAGCCAGGTGTCGGCGAATGATTCAAAGCTGCGCGAGGAATTACGTTCTGTGATCCTGGTGTCAACCACTGATGCCATAAATCTTCACGAGCAAGATGTTCTTAGACTATGTGTCAGACTGTGATTGATCATAGCTGCGGGAAGTAGTTTACGAGCGGCCAGGTGTCAAAGGATGATCGAAATTTGCCCTTGCATGAAAAGATGTTTCTTATCGACCTTAGACGGCAGGCAGGAAAGGAAAGAGTCACGGCAATGCACATGCAGTGCATGCCAAAAATTATACACCATTCAAGCACCTCCTATGTCATTATGCATCCCAACGCAAGACCAGCGACTTTTAAGCCCGAGATGAGCGACTCGCTGCACTGCTGCCCTGCAAGAAGATAAGACATAGACCGACCTTTCGTGGGGAACGCTCTCCCCCCTAAAGGTTATATGCTCTCGTTTAACTGTCTCCCCCTACTCCCCGGACTGGAACCAGGAGCCAAGGTTTGTAAAACTGTTTACCCTTCCTGTATTTCAATTACTCTTGGGATAACACGCGAAGCTACAGTTTCAAAGCATGTTACTTTAAGCAAATACTAGTCCTTTAGGCGAGAGTTGTACATGATGATTTGCACTGGAAAATATGTTGCAGTTGTTGAATGAATCAATGGTCTTGTAAATCTTCCTGTTGGAAAGAATACTATACTCAGCCATCGCTACAGTCATCACTCTTCTTTTTCGTATTTCTATGTTCAAACTTTGTTCAAACGTTGCAGGAAAAGTTTGAATGTAAATTCCTCTACAAAGTAACCAGATTTCGTTTCCTGAAAAAAATGTCTCAAAATATACCAGTTTAAATTAAAAAAGTTATGATATTCTACATCTAACCAAGTCTGTTGAATAAAATATGAGCTGAGGGTTTTATTTACAGAAGGCAAGATCCGGGATCAATGATTCAAGATATAATATGATATCCATTGATTTGCAATAGTTTTTCCTCAGTTTAGAAGCTCGATGAGATCGTTATACCCTTAGATTAACCCTTGTTTTTTTTTAGATTACTATCCAAAAATAGCGTGAAGGACAGATACTCATGAAGTCACGAAAATACTCATTCTCAAGTAACATGGCAATTGTTTATTGAAGTGTATTAATTTTAAAGATCCGTGGAGAAGTAAGCAAAAAAAATATTACGTTTTCTGCTGTTTGCGCTCTCCCTGTTAGGGTAAAGAGACAAAGCTGTTCACCCAAGAACAATTGACATATTTTGATGCGTGTGGGATGATCGAAATTGTATGGATTTGTACATTTATTATTTATCTACGCATTTGATATTATGTAAATATATTATTTAATTTAATGGTTAAATAAATAAATATAAATATAGTTCATAACTCATAATTCAATGATTTTCATTAAAAAAAATTTCAATATGAAAATTTCACTAAAATAAATCTTTGATGAATTTTGTTAAGATAGGCATAAAAACTATACATTAGGTTATGAAGATTATGAAAAAAATGAATTTTTTTTACCATCCATGAATTATATATGTATTATTTATTTAATTTTAAAATGTATTTATTTTTCAAAAAAGTATAAAATTTCTGTTTAAACATAATTTATGAGTATTTTTATATATTTCTTCATCCTCTTTGTTATAAAAAATAAACCTGATAAACATATTTTACTTATCAAAATAATTTCATCTGTTTGTTTTTATTTTTTAAACTTTATAACATAAAAAATTAATGCATTATTATTATTATGCAACATAAAAATTAATAAAAGTTTTTTACTAAATTTTAAAAGTCAATCATGTCTCAAATTTTTCTAAAATTTCATAAAAATATAAGAACATTAAATATTGCATCAATATGTTTTAAACATCACTCTTGGGACATATTAGAATAAAATATAATCACAAAAGTTAAAATTAAAAAATAATTATTTCATGTTAGTTGTGTACATATTTCAAAAAATAAATTATGGTATTAAATTATATTTTTTCATACAATATTAATAATTCAAAAATTTATATATTTTATTAAATATATATTTAAATATATTTAGCTATATAATGAGACGATTGCATAAGATCTCACACATTGTAATGTAATATTCCTTAACACTTGCATGAAAATCATAATAATTGCAGGATTAGCAATAATTCATTATTATTGTAAAAATTCATTATAATCAAGTCTTTCATATCCTTGTTATAATCATGTACAATGTGAGAATAAATATATCTAGATATAATTTTACCTCATTTTAATCATTATCATTTTGAACATAATGAATAAAATCGTTTCATATTTTTTTTATGCATTATAAATATTGTATCATAGCCTACATCATTGTCACATCACATGAATTATTATATATCAACGTAACTATATCATAATAATTTTTAAAATTTTAAATTATCCATTAAAACTCTCCATTATAAATCACATCATCAAAAGAAGAATTAAAATTCAATCTTTGTGTTCTAGAATCGTCATGTTCATGCAATAGTCATTAATCACCATGACCTCATTCTCCAAGAATCAACATAAACAATTGAAATGCTAAGAGCCATATTTAAATTATATCATTTGAGCTCTATGTCTCTTATAAATTTTTAGACACACTTAACACATTGCAAACAACACAAACATTACTAATGATTCTAACTTACGTATCCTCGTAAAGTAAAATGTTGATGATTGTTTTGTGAATGGAATTTCTCACTCTACTCAAAGTCTAAACTTTATGTTTAATATATCAATATTTCATAGTTTATGCCTTTGACATCTCATTTATGGCATTCATCAACCGTTGTATGCAAATATATGTTTTTTTAAATATTTTCTTATTTTTATTAAAGCTCATGAAAATCAATTTAAGCTAACAGTTAGAGGAAGTTGACTGGTTTACGAGAGAGAAACCAAAAGCAAAGCGATGCGAAGCCAAGAAGTGAAAGGAGCCCAAAGCAAGCCAAACGATGTGAAGTACGAGAGAGACGAAATAAATGTAGGACCGGTTTTCATTGAGTCTGTTCGCTTTCGACATACCGAAGGCCCTCTTGTGCGTGTCCTTACCAGCGGGTAAAAAATGTCCCCGTCTTTACAAGCCCCTGCAACTCTTTCTCTCGTCCTCACTCATGGCGTGGGGGGAATCCCGGGGGATGATGTACGTGCCCTAATTCCACTGTGCTCCCAGAAAGTCTTTCTTTTCTCCAGCTCTAGTATACCGTAGCCCTGAGTCTTTCATGCAGCCGGTGCCGCTGCCTACATATTGCTCTGCTCTGCTCTGGACTGGGCAGATGACGCCGTTTACAAGGGGAACCATGTATCCCGGCTCGGGACTCTGAATTTCTGGAAAGGTAAATGGGCGAGAGAGGACGGGCGTATTTGAACAACAGACTTGCACAACAACAAGACTACTTCTACTACACTAGGACCAGGAGGAGGCCAGGAGCACAAGTTCTGTTGGCATGCAGGGGAGGTAGGGTCGGAGGAACGCAGTGGGAGTCAGGGGGAAGGGTCGGGTGAGACAAGGCCCGTCTAGTCCCACCCCAGCAGAAGCCGCATTCACCGTTATTGAAGGCGTGATCAATGAGGTAATGCACAACACCACGCTATCAGTACATGTTGGGTGATACAACCATAGGGTCGAGTCGGGGTCGAGTGGCTCGGCCCTGCAGGAGGCTGGTCCTTGGGCTGCATATCTTGGGCCGCAGCAGCGTTGCTGCGTGGCAGAATCTCATGGATGAATATGCTCCCCGTCACGTAGCAATTCATTTTCCCGTTTCGACACTTTTCGACAGTGTCTCTTTTGATCCATATCTCCGCCAACTGTTGAATCACATGGCCTACCGGATTTTGGAAGTCCGCTCATTGGTCTGCCTACAAAATCCAGAATCCTTTCTCTTCGTGGATCTGCCGATCTTACTGTACATACTAACCAACATCCATCAACATGCATTGTGCATCTGCCCTTCTGACCTCCCCACTGCATTTTGTTGTCTCCAATTTATACTATCTCTGTACGTCTTGATGGGGTCTTCCCATCCTTTTTGCTATATTACTCGGTTTCCACATGATTTATACTATCGACGGTCGCCTACGCCGTGCCCACCATACGACTACATTCATGTCCTGTGTCTTTATCTGGACCTTCTTTTCTTCCTCTAGCTCATGCTTTCGTGCCCAACTCCTGGATTCCCTGAACCCACCTTCAGTTTTACCCTCCGCTGCGCAAGGTAGCTAGCGCTACCACTAGCTTTTGCCTTCGTGGCCCTAATTGTCCACGTACATCTGTTCTTTCCGACTTTCCTTGGGGTCAATTCCACTTTTGGTGACGGATAGTAAAAAGAGAGGAAGAACATAAATGGTTTTCACTTTCCTACAGTACTTTCTTCTTATGTACAATCGGTGGAAAGCACATAAGAACTTTTCTTTCCGCAATGCATTGGGTCGTGCGTCCAGATCCAACGGACTAATGCCCACTCAGGGTTTGTTGGATTCATAAACAAGTCCATGCTTCATAAGTGTAGAGGTGGGATACCTTGGATCTCAGTGGAACCTACACTTCATTCATTCCGAGCTATTTGATTTACATATGTGGAGATGATGTGAACTATGTCGAGTTTCCATTTGAGGAGAATCTGCAGTTTAAAGTTTTAATGTCCTATGCATCCCATTCAGTTCCCTAGTTGATTGGGGAAAAAAGTCGCATCCATACGAATGCATGTCCACAAGAAGCTGTCTTCAAGCACAGCCACTACTCTTGAAAGAAATCAGAAAGAAACATTACGTGTTTTACAATGAAGTAGCAACTCTTAAAGTTCCAAAAAGCACAAAGCGTTGCGAAAAATATTTGTTTAGATTGTCTGGTTTAGGGTTCACTCATTTCCGTTCAGTTTCTTGTATGTCTAGTTCAACAGACCAGCGCGCATTTTGCTCTGAGTAGACATGTGCCGTGGTCCAAGCCACTCGATCTTTCACGAACAAACACGTACATTGGCTCCATCATAGCTAATGAGATCAGGGCTCGAACAGCGTTTACTGGTGGGTAAGAGATCACAAGAGAACAACACTTGAGAATTTCAAATCAGGGTCTTGTAGATAATCATGACTTTACAAGTCAAGTTACTCATTCACTGAGCTGTGACTAGATATTTAATTTTGGACGAAAGAAGGCTTGGTCCCACATCTGTGAGTGTGATGTCCTAGTTTGATGTCATCCATGGGGAACAAAGGTCAAGTTACCATTCGTGTCACAAATGCCAATCATTGGCGAACCTCTGTTACCGCAATCCACAGCTCGACTGCAGCTGCACCAGGTTCTTGCAGGTCCGGAGATGGGAAACACTGTCCTCATTCTCGTCCTCTCCCCCTCTATTCTCCTTGGTGCTTATCTAACGTAATGAAATTCCATAGGCTATTTTCTAAACTGTCTTCGGTATAAGGTCTTCTTGTCCTTGTGCTGTTGTTGTTGAAGCATGTCCTACCTCACCTATATAATTATTCGTTTTTGCTGGGTTAAGGCACAAGTCTTTGTCTTCCGATCTTAGTGTCAACCATCCGTATAGTCTCTGATCAGTTCAGTTCAGTTCAGTTCATCCCTTGATCTTTGTGCCCACTGTCTTTCATCATCACATCGTCTTTTATATTTACATACGTCACTTACCCAGTTGCAATATGGAATCCAACACTCTAGGTCGCTCACAATGCTTCTGAGCTACTCTGCACTCCTCCACTTCGTCATTGTTCTTGGCTCGAGCGCTTCGATTCATTCACCAAGCCCCTAGAGGAACAGATTCCTTCGGGATGAATGTGGGCGAACTCTCATGTCATGGAGTAGAGTAAAGTCATTGTCGATGCTTATCGTCGATGTCGAAGGTTATTGTTGTAGAAAGTCTAGGTTATTGTCGATGAGGGGAGGGGAGAGTAGAGTAGAGTAGGTTAGGAGGCGGGGATTAGTTTTTCACATATTGTATTTTTATATTTTTCCAAACATGGAAAGTAAATAGACAATTTTCTTTAAAGAAATTGTATATTCACTTTGTTGGTATTTAAATTCGACACCATGGAGGATTGTATAGAGATATATTAGTGAATTTATTATTTTTGGGTTTTAAGCGATTTTTCTCATATTGGGTAGGGTCTTTTTTGTTCCAATCTCTTTTTTTTCCTTGCCTTGGATCTATTGGGACATAGTTGGAAAATTATGGAGATCGGAATAGAAAGTTATGACTGTTTTTATATTTTAGGATTTTTGATAGTTAACATTTCCCCATGTGATATGGGGTGTCATAAAGTTGTGGTTTCCCATGTGGGAGGAGATACATGATGAAGTGCCATGTGTCCTTATCGTTGTCTTTGTGCTAGCTATAACTTGATTTTCCCTCATGGGGCCATATAAAGCGGTACGTCATACACCATGTTTGGTGTGTCAGCTATGTCATTGATCCACGAAAAGTTGGATGAGTGATGGTTGTGGAACTTTATCTATATTGTATCTTTTTGGCAATTATATATGAGAAAAGAGAAACCAATGAGGTTATCTCTCAACTTCATAGTTCTTGAGCTATTCCAGTGTCTATCCTCACTTTCCTAGTGTTACAGCCACAAGTCTCTTGGGTCTAAATAGACCCAAAATGTCAATTTAGCCACTGTCTCATGCCCAAAGGTTAGCCCGGTCCAACCTTGGATGAGAAGGAGCGTTATGGCTTCTTGGTTCCCTCACAGAGATCACTCTCCTCATATATACTTATGGGGTTTTCTTGATCCGTCCTACCCCTTGGTCCTTGAAAATTATATCCCAACGATTTTGTGATAAATTACTTCTTTGCCACTAAACTTGTCATAACTTTTAGATCCGAAGGGCATTTTCCCCAATCTTGATCGTGTTGAAAGCATCTTTTCAAGACCTTTTCAACGATATCTTTATTACTCCGAATGCAGATTAGACGTAACCAAGGTAAGTGCAAATGTTACTTTTTGATCCAACACTTAGAAGCTTTCTAGGCTCCTATCTTAGGTCAGAGAGATGTCATCAAGGATACCACCTTGCTTATAGATGTGTTTCTTGTGCTTAAGAAACGTCTTGTTGTGGAGCTCGGGGACAACAAGAGCTCAATATATGACCTTAGTTAGGAAATTTTGAGGATATTTTTTGTGTTTCTTGGAATAAAAAATGTCATATTCGGGAAAAATTATGACTGCAAAATACAAATAAGTCTTTTAGTTCTAAGATGAATGCCACAAATAAGTGTGGTGTGTTGAAGAAGTAGAAATATGACGGGAGAAGTTTTGACATTAAGGGTAATGGATGTTAGAAAGTGTTGTTGAGGTATAGAGGAATCAACTTTGCATAGAATTCTTGAGAAATACATGATGAAGAAGCAAGGGCCAACTCGATCTAGTGTGCGGGAGGCTATTTGATTGCCACCATCACAAAAGTTACCATTTGGATTGATACGACTTCTCATGCCAAAGTCTGACTGAACAGTCAATGAATTATTGAGATTGAAGAACATTAGGGACGCATTTCTAGCATGGCGATGGGACTATATGTGTCCATAGATGTGCGAGGAAGTCTAAGCCAAGAAGGTATCAAATCATATTGAACTAAGGGGACATCCTGATACATGATATGCAATCTTGTGGGCGGAAGCACTAGGGAGAAATTATGCTAAGGAGAAAGATGGTATTGACTACAAAGGATCGGCTTTGCATACAAGATTTGATTTTGACAAATCAAAGTGGTTTGATCCTCGTGAAAAAAAATAACCAATGGGTTTAAGATCGATTTGATCAAGGACAAATTTAGAAGGAAGATCATGTATACCTTGAACCAACTCTTCTCACTGCATCGAACTATCTATGTGAGCATGTAGAAGGTAAAAATTATAGAAGAGTTTTTTAGAGTATCGATCAATGTGAACTTGGGAGAGATGTTTGCGAGGAATGTGCATGTAGTGGGGGAAAAGGTGTGGTCTATCTATCTTCATTCCTAGTGCGCATGTATTCACGGATGGGATGATTAGCTTTGAGGAGAGGAGGAAGTATCAATTGGATGTAGAGGATTTACTAAGAGAACCATAAAATACGGGCATATGTCAACCTTTCATTGAGATCAACAAAAGCTCTCACATGTTCATATCCCAAATTCCTTTTTTGATCCATGTTTCTCAAGGTTTTGGAATAAGTACTAAATTCTCACACATTTTAACAATAAAAATGATTGCATTATCAAATTATCAAATTATATTCTATTATAGGGTCAATAATAAAGAAAAAACATCATAATCATTATATGATAATGAATATATTTGATGTGTTTGAAGATTGTAACATACATTATAACTCCCAAAATATCATAAAAATGAATCATATAATTCATGAGTAGCATATATATGTCTCTAACATGGTCATCAAATAATAATCAAATTAATGATAACATGAGGAGCAAGATCTCATGCTCTCATCGATAAAATATTTATGGCAAAAGATGTTGATATCGTTCAATTGCCAAATTTTTTTTAAAATTTTTGTATGTCACTAAATTATTTTTTGTACAAAAATATTGAGATTTAAAATGGATTTTAAAAATCTTTAATTTTAATTATGGACCTCTAAATGGATAAATTTTGTAATTTTGACATAATATGCGGTTGACCCCATATCTATGTTGTTGTGTAGACTACTTTGCTTTTTCTATATTCACACCAAATGAGAAATTAAATAACTTTTATATGATGAATCCTTTCATATCTCTATTCACCATTATTGATCTTTAAAACTAATGTTCCCATGAACATTGATCCACTTGGTCAATTTCTAGATTCTCCTTTGACCTTAAAAATTATTGATGAAAATTTGAATGTATTTTTTCTTCATATAGAGACTGAAAAATATCGCATGATTATTTTTATATTCTCTCAATAACACATTTTGATTTTTGTAAAAAATCAAATATTCTGATTTTTATCTATCAAATTATTTATCAAAGTCTTGTGATTTTGAGCCTCATACATTCCTGATATAAATTAGTATATTTTAGAATTAAGCTTTGAAGTACATCCTCAACTAGGCTAATGCTATGGAAAAATAATAATAATAGAAGTGGTTGTTGGTAATGTTTGGATACAATATTAAACATATGATCAATCATATGCATGGAAAAGTTCATTTAATATCTCAAGCATACAATGAGGAGGAGATCAATCAATGGATAACATATTTTTATTCAAGGATTTGTTAATAATTAATGCAATGATGGATATAATAGAGGAATACAAGGATATATGAACTTTTATATAGGAGAAATAGTTTCTAGAATGCATTCGTCACGGGAAAAAATACAGTAGTGAAAAGATATGAACAAAACATTGAATTGGAAAGAAGTTATTCTATCAAGAGGCTTATGGATTCCATAAAATGATTGTTAAAGAGAAGTTGATATAAATTATGAATAAGTTTCATTAATGGTGGTTATGTGAAATACATGTTGAACAAAAAATAACTTTATTAAGCATATGAGATAAAGACTATCTTTGATTCAATTTACTATAACAACTTACTTTACTATTGAATGGAAAATAAAGAGAGGTGAAATATTATTAGAGCTATCAAATCAACACATCAAAAACTCGTGGAATTGGAAAAGTCAAATCTTATGACTTATTTTGTTAAGAAGAAATTTAAAAAAATTTCTTCTTAACAACAATTAGGTTACTTCTCTCTAAAAATGAATTAAAATATGATCTGTATTAAATATTATATTCATGAATATATCTTTAATTTATAAATGAGATTTTAAAATATAGGTTATTTCAAATAAGAATGAATCTCATTATTATAGATTAATTCAAAAAGGAATAATATTTCAAGATAATCAAATTTTAAGGACTTTGTTTTTTTTATAGAACTTTATGTATTATGAACATCAAAGTTCAAATGATTCTAACAAAATATTTTTTTGGTTTTTTATTAAAAGTAATTCATATAAAACTAGATCCATACATGAATAATCATGAATCCAAGAAAAACTAAAAACAAAATCAATTCAATTGATTTACAAAATTTCATCCTTTTTATGTTAATCTTCCAAATTAAATAAATCATGAAAATATTTGTTCCTTCTTTTTCTTTCATATCAAATATTTTTATCTGTCAAAGTAAAATAAATTGTATAAAATAAAGCCATCATAGTCAATGTCATCCTTATAGAACTAGTAGTTCTTTCATAAAATGCTAAACCATTTAATACCCTATCATCATTATGGCTTCTCTCTTGTTCCTATCTTCTCCACAATTCTTCCAATTTTTGCTTTTTGGCATAATTTGGAATAGATATATTTTCATCATCACATCAACAATGATAGTCGATGTTATTTATGAAGTTTGTTCTCTTGAAGATGTATCAAAATTTTATCATGGAAGGAACAAGCTACTTAAATTAAATTATATATTTTTCATACATTATATATTCATTATTCTTAATTTTTCTATATAAGTAAACTTCTTGTTGTGTGAGTTTTGAGTGATGACCATTGTACTCTAAAGTGTGTTGTATGATCATAGATTTAATATGGCTTTCATAAATATACTTGTTACTTATTGTAACCATCTTCAGTTAGTGAGAACTAAAGTAAAGGTTACGCAAGGAGGAGATAGACAGTCTTGAGTTGACTATTAGTAGAGTATCTAAAGGTGCCATGTCAGCAATCCGTATGCTCTTTAGGTTGTGTTTCTTGTGTGTTAGTTAGTGTATTAGTTGGAGTACATGTCAGCAATCCGTGTGCTCATAGGGATGTCCACCACGTCATCGATCCACGAGAAATTGAGTGGATGATGGTTGTGTAACCTTATCTACTTTGTACCTTTTTGAGGGCTATATATGGAGAAAGAAAGACCATTGAGGGATCTCTCAACTTCAGAATTTCTTGAGCTATTCGAGTGGTCTCTCCTCACTTCCCTAGTGTTACAATGGTATCAGAGTGAACTTGCTCTTTCCTTGAGTGTGGATTACCCCTCTTGGAATAACAAGATCATGATGATAACTTTAAGTTCTTGAGAGTTGTATAGAGACTAGCAGAGGTCATTGATCTGCATGTAGAGTAAGGGGGAAAGGGAAAACTATGGGCTGCAAGTATGGATGTGCCTGAGAGAAATCATGTACCAAACTTTCCATTTCTCAATCTATTCAACATCCATATTCGATTCATGGAGAAGGTTGTTTTCAGAGTGTACCTTGTGGCTAATTGGGGTGCAGATTTTTTCAACACGTATGTAAAAATTAGAACAATTTACCGACAAAAGAGTATGGAGAGACTTTATTGTTAAGAATTATGGTGAAGAGTATTACAGAGCTGTAATAGGATCACCTCGGACTTTTGTTATTCCTATTTTGAGAGATTGGATTGTTATTATACTTACATTATATTAGTTTGAGTGATGGAGAATCATGGAAGCATCATTTTCTTTGAGTGAAGTTCTGAACTCAATCATGATAGAAATGAAAGAGTTAAGAAAAGTTATTGTAGATGGACATACAAAGCAACAAGCCATGGAGGACAAGATCTCTGCATTAGAGAGTGAGAGTTGGTGAGATGGAAGTGAAAACTCCAATACAAGAGACTCAATCCCAACAAGAAGTTTAACGCTATTGCCAACGAAGAGGCAAATAGAAGACGACTTCAAGAGATGGAAGATCAAGCCAATCTCTTACTTCATATGGGAAAGTCATGTAAGGTGGAAGCCTACAAGGGCAATAGAGCCATGGGAGTTTTGGAGGGATGGATCATGAGGATGAATATACATCTATCACATTTTCATGTTTCTGATTTTACTGCAGGAATGTTCATGCAGTCTTACCTCATGGATAAGGCTCTTACATGGTACACTACATGGGAACGAATGCTTTCATAACGAGGCGCTTCTATTTCATGGAGTGGGATGCAAGAGGGGCTTCTTCAAAACTTTCAAGCGGTGGATTCCCTTCAAACCGCGAGAATGAAGTTGTGGGATTTGAAGCAGAAAGGAGGCATACATGAATACATTAAAGAATTTCGTGATCTTCAAGTATCCATTATGGACATGAGTGGAGCAGAAGCCTTAGATGTCTTCAAACGAGGTCTGAAGGAGAGAGTGCGAAAGGAGGTGATGGTGAGTAATCCATCCACAGTGAATGAAGCAATCGCAATTGCTCAACGGATTTTGGGTGCTTATGGGATCACACACGGTGAACCATCAAGCAATGTTCGAGAACCACTTGGCCCAACATCCATGGAGTTGGGAAACCTTCAACATAGGGAAGGATATGCACCACCACGAGGACCACCGCCTAGGTATGGAAATGATAATTGTCGATCATTTATTCCAAATTTGTCGGATCTTCCTGCAAATAATGGAACGGTTAATCGAGGAAGAATGGGGGTTCGTGACAATTGTCAATGCTATACATGTGGGAGGATAGGTCACATTGCCAAATTCTGTAGAACTCAATCAGGACCATCCGAAGGAAGACCTATTTTGCAAAGCAAAATAGAAGGAGGGGAATACGACAATGAAGACGAGATCTTGCAGGGAAATGAAGATGATCAGTAAACTTGCCTCGCGGCCTTACTGGTTCCACTAAACGAAGAAAGGGCGGGGTTGGAAGAAGACAACGATTGGAAGCTCATGGAGGGAGCAAGAAACAAGCACGATTGATTGTCACAGATGGGATGATGGAAGGACACAAGGTGAGAGTCCTAATTGATCCTGGAGCAACAGAAAATTTTCTGTCACGATCTATTGCAATGAAATTAGGATTGATTTTGATGAAGGATGTGAGTGAGGAAGTGGAGTTGCCAAATGGGCAAACTAAACCAATTTACACATTAGCACAGAGTGTACAACAAGCCATAGGCGGATACCAGGAAGAGATTGAATAGAGAGTAATCTGATTAGCTCGATATGATGTCATCCTAGGAATGCCATGGATGGAGCAATACAATATGGAGGTAGATTGGAGAAAGAAAGTAGTAAAAAGTAGTGGATGGAAGATTTACGGAGATAGAAGCAGATCTCAGAATAGAAGTTTACCTCTCTTTGTGATTGGTAAGACTGCCATTTCTAGAGGTGATATATGTTTCTTGGGACTTATAAGAGATGTTGCTCGTTCTAAGGACAATCTTTACATTCCGAAATCATTGAGCGATATTATTACGGAGTATAAGGATGTCTTCCCAGATGATCTACCTGCAAGATTGCCACCTAAGAGGCGTGTAGATCACAAGATCGAGGTGATATCCGGAAGCACTCCAACGTGCAAAGCTCCATATCGTTTGGCTCCAAATGAGTTGGAGTAATGTAAAGGTCAAGTGGAGGAGATGTTGAGAAAGGGGTTCATACAACCAAACATTTCACCTTATGGAGCCCCTATGATGTTTGTGAAGAAGAAGGATGGGAGTATGCGAATGTGTATCGATTATCGAGCACTCAATCAACAAACGATCAAGAACAAATATCCATTACCGAGAATGGATGATTTGTTCGATCAACTTCATGGTGCACAATACTTCACCAAATTGGATTTGAGGAGCGGGTACAATCAGATTCTAATTGCTGATGAAGATGTTCAGAAGACAGCTTTTCGTACTAGGTATGGTCACTTTGAGTATCTAGTGATATCTTTTGATCTCACTAACGCACCTGCCACATTCATGGGATTAATGAACGATATTTTTCATCCTTATTTATACAAATCTGTTATTGTCTTTTTGGATGATATTTTGGTATATAGTACAACCTTAGAAGATCATTGGCAACATTTACGAGAGGTACTCCAGGTTTTGCGAGAGAATGATTTATATGCCAAAGCTTCAAAATGTGAGTTTGGCAAATCTGAAGTAGATTACTTAGGCCATCGAGTCACAGCGGAGGGAATCCAAGTGATGAGTGAGAAGATAGGAGCCATACAGAAATGGACACCACCAGAGGATCAAACTCAGCTAAAGAGTTTTTTTAGGTATTACAAGATTTTATCGCAGATTTGTTAAAGCTTTTGCACGCCTTGCCCAAGCCTTAACATCTATGCTAGGAAAGGGTCAAAAATTGCACAAGAGTTAGCATTTCAAGCATTGAAATATGCTCTCTTGCATGCACCTATTCTCAAGTGGTATGATCCGAATAGACCCATCAAGTTGGCAACGGATGCATCAGGCACAACAACAGTGGGTGGAATTCTTCAACAAGAGTGGGAGGATGGTTGGCACCTGGTTGCATTTTTCTCCCGAAAGTTGGTGGCAGCTGAGCAAAACTATCACACAACTGAAGGAGAGGAGTTAGCCATTGTTTTGGCCACGAAACATTGGAAGCACTACTTGGGAGACAAAGAGTTCATGGTGGAAACGGATCACAAGCCATTGGTGTATTTGGAAACTCAGAAAGATCTCTCCAAACGATAAATTCGATGGGCAGAATGGCGTCAACAGTTCAACATGAAGATAGTGTATGTGGAGGGCAAGAAACAACTTGCACATGCTCTCACACGGATGCCATGTATCAACAACATCACAAAGGTGAAAATCCAAGTTGATTGGTGGTCTCAAATGATGGCTGCAACAAAGGAGGATGAGGAGATCATGAAAGCACTTCTGGCAAAGACGGTAAGGAAGGTTCGAGGTCTAACATTTCAGGAGCAACGTATATGGATCCCACAAGATCCAGATTTACGCACGATGGTATTGTCAGAAGGCCACGATACAGCCATTGCGGGGCACGTGGGAGCTGTAAGACCAAGGGTTGTACATATAGGATAAAATGTAAGTATATCTAAATTGTGCCTAAGTTTATCTTAGTCATGACTATGTTTAGCTAGTTATGGTTAAGTTGGAGGTAAATATAGAGTAATTTTTGGTGTGGTAGATGAGAACTACTGTTTTGTTGTTTAGTAGGAATCAAGGAATAGATTACATCATATGGGTATCTTGACTTCCCTTGACTTGGACTAGTTTTCATTGGTTGGACTTGGTGAAGACCCTTAAATCTAGGGGCGAGATTGACTTGGTACACTAGAAGTCAATTAGGGAGTAGTTGGGCTTCTAAAAGATCCAAATGGACCAATTGCATGTTGCCATATATCCTTTTCATTGGGGTTTGTGATCTCTACCTCGTTTAAACTTGGTAAGAGGAAGTTACATGGTGATTACTTGTAGTTACTAGGGTAAGATTCTAAGTAGTATAAATAGAGAGGTTGAGAAGCACCTCTCAAGTAGTTTTTCAATGGAAGTTAGTTTTGGGAGAAGATAGTGTGGTGATCTTAGTTTTTGGGGAGATTGGTTCTTGGAGACCTCATGTTCGGAGTGGAGCCTTGATTCAATGAAGACTTTGATTACCAAAGTATCCCTTTCCTTTTGAGTGATATCTTACTCTTGGTGATAATGTGCATAATGGAGCTTGGACTTTTAGAGTTTGTGTAAGAGTGAGCAATAGGGTCATGGTCATAGGGTGGGACTAAGTCCTTCTAGATTCATGATGAGCTTCCAAAAAGCCATCGGAGGTAAACCTGAGTGAGAGTCAGCCCGGAGGTCACAGAGCTGAAAAGACTTTGGAGAGCATACAACGAGTGTACTATTGATCAAGGATTCGGGAAGATGTGGAGGCATATGTTCGAAGTTGTGTCGCATGTCAACAAAATAACGCGGGGAATCAAAAACCAACAGGTTTACTACAACCCCTTCCCATTCCCGAACAACGATGGGAACATGTTACTATGGATCTAGTATGTGAGTTACCAAAAACCTCTTTAGGACATGATTCAGTTGTGGTATTTGTGGATAAATTGAGTAAGATGATACACATCCGACCTACCACAAAGACAGTGACGGCACCACAACTTGCTCATCTGTATCTAGATGCAGTTTTTGTGAATCACGGATTAAGCAAAGTCTTAATCACACATAGAGTAACTCATTTTACTAGTTTGTTTTGGAAAACCTTGTTTGGTTTATTCAAAACAAAGCTAGCAATATCTACAGCATATCATCCTCAAACTGATGGTCAAACAGAGAGGGCCAATAGAACAATAGAGGATATGCTGCGAGCATTCACCTTGGAGGAACAACAAGAGTGGGATACTCTTTTGCCTCTAGTGGAATTTGCATGTAACAATTCTGTTAATGCATCCACGAAGGTGCCTCCATTTTATCTGATGTATGGTGCTCATCCTTTGACACCTTCTAGTTTATTGAGAATTCCTAAGGGGCATGAGTTTTCAACCAAAGTTGTGGCAATCAATGATTTTGTGGAGCACATACACAAAGGACTGCATCAAGCAAAGGAGAAGTTGATAATTGCTCAAAATCGACAAAAGCAATATGCAGATGCTCATCGCCGAGAGGTAAATTTTCAGGAAGGAGATCAAGTTTGGCTATCCACGACCAATTTGTCACTTGTAGGAACACCAAAATTTAACCCTCGATTCATCGGTCCTTTTGTGGTGTTGAAACGTGTTGGCAAGGTGTCTTACAAGTTAGAGCTCCCGTTGCATATGAAAATACATCCCATATTTCATGTGTCACGATTGCGAAAACATGTACCACGTCCCAAGTAGTTCACAAATCCATCAACCCCTCCTCCTTTACCTACTATGGTAGCGCACTGCATGTAATTTGAGGTTGACAAGATTCTCAAAAAATGGATTCGGGGTCACATATATCCAAAAATGGAGTATTTGGTTCAATGGAAGGGATATCCATCATATGAATCAACTTGGGAACCGGCAAAGAACTTAACCAATGCACCTTTGATTGTTCAAGAGTTTGAACTTGTGAGCAACGAGGACGTTGCATCTTAAAAGGAGGGAGATTTATAACCATCTTTAGTTAGTGAGAACTAAAGTAGAGGTTACGCAAGGAGGAGATAGATAGTCTTGAGTTGACTATTAGTGGAGTATCTAAAGGTGTCATGTCAGCAATCCGTGTGCTCTTTAGGTTGTGTTTCTTGTGTGTTAGTTAGTGTATTAGTTGGAGTACACGTCAACAATCCGTGTGCTCATAGGGATGTCCGCTATGTCATCGATCCACGAGAAATTGAGTGGATGGTGGTTGTGTAATCTTATCTAGTTTGTACCTTTTTGAGGACTATATATGGAGAAAGAGAGACCATTGAGGGATCTCTCAACTTCAGAATTTCTTGAGCTATTCGAGTGGTCTCTCCTCACTTCCATAGTGTTACACTTATTTTCTTGTACATCACTTCATTGTTGTAAGAAAATTGATATGATTGTGATGGATAAAGATAACATAATCATAAAGTTTAAAGTTCAAGAGTAAAGGTAACCGACTCTGATCTATCATGAGTATGAAAATCATACTATATGGATGTGATGTCAATTATTCAACTTGTATACACTTTTACTTTTTGTGATAATCCTCAATAGAGGATGGAGTATTTGCAACAACAATCTAATATGGGATAAGGTGAACAACACAGTAGAGTCAAGGCCCAAGGACTTATTTTTAATCAACACATGCTAATATATGTGATACATTGCATAACATGTTAAAAATCAAGTTCTACATGAAAAAATTTGAAAGAGATATTTGACAAATTAATGTTGGAGAATGAGAAGGTAATAAAGATTTAATCATCCAAACATAGTCAAAATATGATGAAGTCAAGAGATGTGCAAGGGTATATTAAGGGATTTTGGGAATGTGGGAAAAGATTTAAAGGATATGAAATTATCATCCTCAAGGATATTAGTTTGCCAATTCATAGTTAATTACATAGGTCATCATTTCTAACACAAATGTCATACTATTCAAAATTATAAGCTAGTTAGATTTAAAATTCATAATATTATGGGTTCCAAAGTAGATGATTTTTCACATGAGTTTAAAATACCAAAATTTGTAGAGAATTCAATTTCAATGGATGATCATCCAAACCACGGCCTGTAGGTTAATGAAGTAATCAACATAGGAAACCAAGTAAACAATAAAAGTTTAAATTTATAACTATGAAATTTGTCATAAAAAAATTAATTTTAAGTTTTAAAATAAAAATAATATCATATCATTATATATATATATATATATATATATATAAATTGATTCATGTTATAATTATAAAAAGATAAAAAAATTATTTTTACACATTTATAATTTATATTAAAGTTAAAAATTATATTATTTAAAATAAATTTGTATTGATCTATAATAAATACATTTTATTTTAAAATATAATAATTTTAATTTTTTTAATGAATTTTTAAGAATATTTTTATTTATTTATATAATAATTTATATAAATATATCTATTTTTATGTTATTAATTTTTAAAAATATTTCTAATTTTTATAAAACATTATTATTATTTAAAAATAATAATATTATTAACATAATAATAATTGATTTAAGAAAAATTTTTTAAAAAAAAGTAATTTGAGTAACATTAGATTTCTATTCATTTGAAATTTATTGTATTAAATTATGATAAGAAAGAACTTTAGGGAGAGGTTATAATTTATATTCATGGAAAACTCGAGTACATTTGCATTTGTCTAAAGGTCAAATATCAGCCATGGCAGGTCTGCATAAACATGCGGAGACCGCGTGGACTCCTGGCTCATCTCATTAATTGTTCATATTTTTGGGGCTAACCCTGTCTGAAAGTCCCGGGGACTTAATGAAGCACAAAACATTCAGCAAAGCGGCAACGTTACTGCTCATAAGGCTCCCAACCCCAACCTTTTTGGTTGTAGAGTTTAATCATCAATGATGCATATTATATGTCGAATTCAAATTCAACTCTTTGTCTCCATAAGTAAGTATAAATATTTTAATTTCATGTTATTTGAAATATTGGATTTTTTTTCATATACATTTGAAAAAAAATATTTAATTTTTATTGATATTTGCCAAAAATAATAAAATTACACGAATTTATCATAATCATTAACTTTGTTTGCAATAGAGCAGTATAGACTACTACCCTAATATGTTAAATACAAAATCGCATCATAGTTAAAATTAAAGTTATTTTGTTTGCATCATAGTTAAAATTAAAGCTATTTTGTTTGCATCGTAAACTAATCTATTTTACAAAAAATACAACCATGAAACTTCTCAAGTTTATGTAGGGAAGAATATTAATGCATTTTAAAGTAGTCAATAAGAATTTTATGATGCAGCATAAATATTTTTTTTAGATCAGGTGTAATTTTTTTGTTTAAACTGAGTTATGGTCACTTTCCCTACTATTCTATTGTTATATTACATATTGAAAGTTTTATGGTCATATTCTTTTGAATTCCATAAACGAAAGGGTGGTATGGCTATATTTTTTGATGCAATGCAATAGTTACTGCTGCAAATTCAAATTTTGAACAGTCGATGACAAAATTAGGGATGATTTTAGCAATGATTCTATTGCAAATAGAGTCACGGGTTATGATCAAGAAGATCAACAAGAAATTTTATTGCTTTCGATGAATAGTGATAAAAATCAGTATTTAAATTTTGAAAGCCCTGATAGAACCCTAAAATTTCAAGTATTTTGCCATGAAGAGAGTGAACATAATATAATAGAATATTCACCATATAGTTACAATTTCTCTCCGCACCAAGTTTTATGTCTAGAATTTTCTACCTATTATCCTAATGAGCCATATGATGTACCCTATACATTTAAAAGTAAGGCTTGGTCGAGTTGCTTGACATATTGTATGTGGATCCGCGAGTCTGTCGGAGGGACGGAGGGAGAAGTTTCCAGTGATGAATGGATGGATATCTTGATTCAGTGGACTCGTCAATGCGTCGATGAAGGAGCCAGAAAGCTGCCGAGTTACACCGTACAGTGGAAGGCACGACATCGCGATCGAAAGAAAGAACTAACGATGGGCATTTGACCATTTGAAGCAAGATCCGGGCGAGCCCCGTACTTCAAAGATTTGATCGTCATCGCTCTCGTTGCGTTCCTGACGTGCCACTAAACTGATGTATCGACAGACGAGATGGCTGCTGATCTGATCGAATGAGAATTCTAGAAATGGAGTGAAATTGCGTTTGTGGAGATCAGAGGATACGGAGAGCAGGGCAAATATTCTGATTTCTGGAGAAAACCCAGATGGCGGGGTCTTCCATTGATGAGGTGACTACAATCGGGGGCATTGCAACTGTTTCGGTGCTACACTCTTTCATTCCTACTCACTGGTTGCCCTTCTCCATTGTCGGACGTGCCCAAAAGTGGTCTATAACTCGGACACTGATTGTCAGTAAGTTACTTATCAAATGCAGCTTTACCTAGTTTTCTGCAATTCTCCTGTTGTGACTACATCAAATCGTTCTTCGCGTGTATCTCTTGCTATCTTCTGTTGGCGGCATGAGACTGGTGAGGAGTTACAAGAATAGGTGTATCCTATATCTGCAATTTTGTTCTGATTTTTTGTTTCTCATATCCGATCTTGACAGTCAAGAATTTATTTTTGTGATAAAATTTGTCGTTTTATTCGACTTTCACTTTCATCTCTAGGCAGGGTATTCGCAATCTCCAACCTAATATTTTTTTAGTTTTTAATCCTATGGGAGGAAATATTTCTTTCTTGTCTATAGCCACAAATTGCGAGTTTTCTGTGCAGCATTGCAAAATTATGGAGATTATGGATCTCGAAAATACTTAGATGAGGCATGTGACCTAGATCTGCGATGATACATATTCATATACCATGGCCACATAGTATGTCATTGTAAGGCATTTGACTCAACAATGGAGGTGCTTGTGCAAATTCTGTTGAGGCAAAATTGGACTTGCCCCTTTCTGTGTAGATGGGTCAAAATTACCTTAGGTACATTTGAATAATTATGGGACATACTCCTTATGGATACAGAAGTCAATGTGTATTCCACATCTTAGCAGATTTAATCTATCAAATCGCCCAAAAAGGTTAAAGGTCAGCAAAGGTAAAAAACCATTCAAGTATCGGGCTACTAATTTGTAATGAACCATGAACGAAATATGAGTTGAAGATGGAAATAAAGTTAAAATCGAAGTTTCTTCACACATGTACAGGGCTGCTAAGTTACATTCTGCGTCCAGAGATGAACCTAGTACGTACATTCCACAAGAATTTTGGCTTTAGGTATAGTCTTGGATATGAACACCATGATTGGTTGGAAAAGCTGTAACATTGTTCAGAGCAAACTTTCTTACATTCTGTTGCCACAAGAATGAGGTGGGCGGCAATGTACTAACATTATTAGAGCGGTTGTGATTCTCTCCGGGACCAGGGTGCTGTTAATCAATTAGCGGATTGGTTCCAGGACGAGCTGGTTGTAGGTATTGGTCTTTAAGTGGCGCGCAGGATTCAGAAATTGTAACCTGGGATTGTAGACTGATTGGTGATCAATCAAACTTATGTGACGTAAAGTTACGATGAAAAGCAACTTTGGATTACCGATGAAGAAGATGTACTATCTAAGTACCTCAGAAGAATAAGTGGAGGGCCCTGACCTCATTTCTGATTGCAGCTACTCCCCGTCCGTATCAAGACTAATAATTGGTTTTTTGTTGTTTGTATACAGCTGCCATTGGAGCAGTATGTCATGTGCTGTCCACCTCACTACTAGGCCTTGTGGCAATAAAGATGGCAAACACAATTGCTGGTGAAGAAACAGTACACAGACTGGCCTCTCTTCTGCTCGTTGTTCTTGGTGGGACATACATAATTCTCTTTCTCACCGGTAAAGGAGGGCATGGTCATGGCCATAACCACAACATGGAGAAGATGGCTGTTGCCGGATTAGTCCTTGTGCCGGCTCTTTCCCCTTGTGCCACTACATTGCCTGTGTTCCTTGCAGTGGGAGACTCCTCCACAAGTGCGTTGTTGCTTGCCATTGGAGTACTGCTAATCAGCACAATGACAGTTATGTGCTCTTTAGTTGCTTTGTCATTTTATGGTGCCAGCCAGCTCAAGTTTCACTGGATTGAGCGCTATGACAAGATGTTAGTTGGAGTAGTGCTGTGTCTCGTAGGACTTCTGACCCTCTTGTTTCACCATCATGATCACGACCATGAGCTTGAGCATGGCGACTTACACGCTATGCATGGCATAAGTGATATCAACACGACTGGAAGAAAGCTGTTTTTGTGGTCATAGGGGAAGAAAGTACTGGATACTCAAGTCCTTACAAACATCCGTCATTCTTGGTAACAAATGTGGCCGATCTGTGTCTTCTTTAGACGAACTTGCAATTCTGATTTTTCTCGTTCAGCAAATGATCGATCAGAAACATCTGCGAATCTGCTATAGAGCTTCGTCTCAAGTGAAGGAAGCAATCGAGTAGAATTTCCGAGCCAACTTCATGCTTTCTACATTTTTATTCAAGTTCGGTCAATGGGTTTATACTACAGATATTGCCTTTCAGCACCAAATATTTTCCTCAATCGCCATCAAGAGGCTTATAATTGAGAACCAGGGCCGAACAACAAGCAATCGACCTTTCTCTTCGCATGGCGACAAGAATTGGAGTGGTTGAAATTAGTACTGAGTCACGGATGTTATCTGAAGATATGCTGGAGTTCGAGATACGAGGCTGGTCATGATCTACTTCTCCTCAGGTACAGACGTAGCTCATGCTCACAAATTGCGCATTTATCATCCGCGGAACGAGATGATTTATAGATTCATGTATTGTTGTTAAATGAAAGATTGAATCAAATGAAACTGAGTCTTCTAGTTCACAATTGATTCTGTTTTGCGTTTTCTGTTCAATTCATTGGCAGTTTTGCAAGGGATATGTCGATTGTTGAGCCTTTTTTGAAGGATTGTTCTTTGTCTCCCCCGTCTCCGCAACTGAGGCTGGTGACAGCCAAGGGTTTTCCACCTGCAAGACGTTTTTGCAAATGAACGATTCGTAATACGCGGCTACTGGTCACGAATCTGAAGGGAAAGTCCCGATAAAGGGATACGTGTTGACATGTGTACAATTTGGAACAAGAATGAGCGCAAAGCATGGATCATTATTGCTGCCACCGAAGGAACCATCTGCATGCACTACTCATGCTCTCTGAATTTGTATTGCCTCAGGGTATTTTACATTGCGGCTGGTTGTGTTTTAATGTGTATCCTGACTCTCAAGCAGTTGGTACTGTTGTCTTTGAGAGGATTATATAGATTGAAGCTTGAGTGCCAATCAGATCTGACGGTGGTAAGGAATATTTGGAAAAATTACGTCATTGAAATATGCCCACGCCAAGTACACCCGGTGCAGGGATGAACACATATTCCAGGAGTCCTGCTCGTAGACATGTGCTCATTTGACCCTTGGTTTTCTTGCAGGCTTTTTTCGCCTTGTTCGGTTAGGTTTGGGGTTTTTCACGTCCCTATTGGTTTTCCACTTTTACCCTCTTCATTCAATATGCTGGAGACCAGTCCCGCCTTCATGACACAATCCCAAGTGAGCATGGTGTGTGCGAAAGTAGAAATTCCCTCAATGCAGTATGTACATGACACTAGAAGTAACAGGAAATCATACCAAACTCTGGCTTAACAGAAAATCGTGCTTCCAGGCTAGTAAATATTAAAATGAAACAGACTAATTTTCTCCTTTGTGCGGCCGAACTATAAACGTTCGTACCATGTTCATACGATATTCCATTATTACACGCATGTGGGTAATGAACAAAGAGAAATGATCCAAAGTGAGGATGGAAACACAAAGATCAAAATCAAATGGACAATAATCTAAAGAGAGTTATATATTTCTAGTATGGTATGTTCTTGTGCATTTTTTCCCAAACATGTCGGAAGTATGTGTCCATAGTTCCATATAACTCCAAAGCTAGAACAACGAGGTGATCTCTCTGCATTCCCCTATATTTGGATACCTTGGCTGATGTTGTTACATTGGTTGTCCATCCTGAATGATAGATGATCAGCCCCTCTAAATTGGTGTCACGAGTAGGATCGGTAACTACCACGGCTGTCCTATGAACCTTGTCCTCCCGAATTAAATATAGATTTGTCCTAACCCTAGTCGCACCATTTTTGGCGGCCCCATGAGCGGAAGTGGAAGTGAAGTTATCGCTAGCACAAAGAGAACAATAAAGACACAGAGCACTCCATCACATATCTCTTTCCACTTGCAGAACCACAACCCTCTAACGCCCCATCTCACATAGAGAAATGCTAATTATGAAAACCCTAAAATCTAAAAACACTCATAACTTTTTATTCCGATCTCCATAATTTTCCAACTAGGTACCAATAAAACCAATGTATGAAAAGAAAGAGATTGGAACAAAGAATACTCGACTCATATATCCAATTTGAGAAAAAACACTCAAAATTTACTCAAAACACTAAAAAAATAAAATCTTTGATATTTCTGTATATCATTCTCCATGATGTTCAATTTAAATACCAATGGAATCTAAATTGAAAACAAAGAGAAATGTCTAGTCACTCTCCATGTTACTCAAAGTATAATCACACAATATACAAGAAAGTATCTTATCTTCCTACCCTACTCTCCTCTCTCCCTGAAGCCAGTCTTTGCGTTACATCGTCAATATGCAACGTGTTTCCATTGCTTTATAGAGAACACTAGTTGATGCAATCCATAGGAGAGCTATTGTGTTAGGTGATGATTCTTTGGATGCACTTGTTGTTTGTAGACTGTTTGACCTGGATAGTTCGGATATTTTAGATGTCGTAGGACATATTTCCTTGTGTGATGCTATTGTGGCATAGCCCCATGTTACTTGTTTGGTTACATCCTTATACGACTTGATGGGGTCTTCCCATCCCTTTTGTTATTTTACTGTGCCTTTCTTTTGGAATTGAGTCTCGGTTGCTTTTGGGTTGAGATATTTTGCATGATATCATAAACTGTTCCAATATTTCCTCAAGAGATACTCAGGGAATTAAACACGACGTAAAGTAATGAACTAAGAAATGCAAAAAGCATTCCACATGAGCAAATTGTGTACAAAGAGCAAATTCCATGAATATATCAGTCGAGGATAGTTGAGACAACAAGGAGAACACCGAAAAGAGTGAAACTCTGCAATTATCTCACAAATCTATATTTTAATGTCTTGAAGTCATGAGAATGAGTAACAATGGATGATTAACATACAGTCATAATCGCAATTTTTGTTTGTTTTTTGAGTATGACATTCTAGACAACTATCTATATAACAAATTGTATACACATCATAGAAACATTATGGACAACCATCTACTCTAAAAAATTACACACTATTGTCATCTATCATAATATCTAGTGATATATTTGATTAATCAATTTATTCGGCATGCATGATTCTTTATTCACTCATTCTAGTGATGATGTTATGTTCTATTACTCTTTGTTACCCCTTTGGTTTCATCGATGTATGATTGATCTTTGTGAACATGATTATAATATCATGGTGGATTGTTAATCCATCCATATGGTTAAGATAACCAGAATTTGTACATCAACATTCTCTATATATTAATTCTGGTGATAATGTCAAGTTCCACGGTTACTCCAACTTTGAGCATGATTTGCTTTGTAGATACTTCTCTTGTTCAAAATCAGTTACAATACTTTCAACAACAAGAATGTTGAATTTTTATATCATTTATAAGCTTGTATTGAAACAAATCACCATTCTTTACATAGCTCATTCAAATTAGTTTTCACAAAAATATTGAAAAAAATTATTGATAGTAAATTTGTGAAATTGATGGATTTGTGAAAAAAATTAATATGTTATCTGTACACTGGAAATCTATTAAGTAGGCAGTGGAAAAATGATATTAAAAATTTTCACTGTTTCACAACAACGTTCTGTTCATGATCCGTTATAATGTAGGGATAGCTGCACATCGTGTTCAAATGTGTCTACACGTTCACTATATTTAGGGTAATTTCCATTTAATATTTTTGAACAAATGACTTTAAATTTTTGAACCAATTAAAGTCAGCTGAATTGGATGTGATTAAAATGGAAAGTAATATTAGGATGGAGTGTATAATGTCCATGAAATAATAGAACCCGAGTACGAATATATTTTACTATATTCAATTGGAAATCTAGAACTATTGCTTTCTCAAATAACAAACAACAAAATTCTGCAGATTGGCAAACTTTTGTGAACTAATGCATACTCATCGTCACATATTATCCTTACTGTGACTTTCCACAAAAAGTTAGTGATGGTGGAAGGGCAGTGACGACGTACATTGAAGGGCCAGTTATGCAATGTCTTTAGTCCTTAAGACACCATTGAGAACATTATAAATGAGACCCACAGCTTACTGTCCCCTCACAGCCTGCCCGGCCCTTAGGGCTTTAAGATACCACTGTAGTTGATGACCCAACCCACTCTCTGTTCCTTGCCCGTTGCAGTGCATGTAGAGGACGGTATCTTTGTCGTGGAGGAGAAAAACACACATATACAAAAGAGAGTAAACCAACGGCACTACAGTGGTTGGAAACTGCTTGGAATCGGAGAAAGTGACACCCAACAGAGGCAAATAAAAGGAAGTTTGTGGAGTCATTTTGGAATCATCAACACTGTTTCGAGATGTACTTTTATCATGACTGGCTCTTAAATCGTGGAATTCTAAATCTCAGGCTGCCAGTGTAGTGGCTTTGTCATCTGTGCAGCACCCACGAACTTTATGCTTCGTGAGTCTTGAAGTACCACTTCCTTGAATATGTACACGGAATTCATGGACAGGTTGGCCTACCGAAGTTGAAAGACAACATGTCCAGCAGTGGAAGGGCACGCATGTTCAGGAGCAGTTATTGGCAAACTGTTCGTAGCTTTAATGACCTGTCTGTGACTTTACCAGGGTCTCGCCAGATGGTGATCTTCCGCCAGTTTCTGAGTTTTTCCCGAAGACTCAGAATGTATTTTACTCTAGTTTCATCGTCAAACTTTCACCACTGCAGGGGCCAATCAAACAAAAAAAAACGTAAGCCATGCCGTGAGGAAGAGACTCCCGTACGAGTAGTACACTCCATCTGTACTTCAGTTTCCCAATTTCCTGAAATGAGCGTTAGAGAGTAGAGCTGCTGTAGATACCGGCAATCATGTTTGTACTAGCATATTGAACTGCAAGAAACTGGGACGTTATGGAGGCTTCGTCGGGTATTTTCAGTACCTACTTTGAAGAAGTGGTGTAGGTTCCGCTGGCTACGAGTTCGGGCTATTGCACAGACATCTGCATTCGTCTATTCTCGGGGAGAAATTAGTCGTAAGTTTAAGTCCACTGGAAACATCACTGTGAGTGAAGTGGAAAAAATATCGTGATCACTGACTAGTCATATCGCATGTCGACTGAATAAGCAGTCAACCATCTCTGGGTATGTAAAGTTCGAGATGCATTTCTGTAATTCTAAAACATTCGAAGTAGACTTTTAAGTTCTATAGATGTCAAAAATAGCGCAATGCGATGCACGAAATCGGAGGGTAAATTGAAAGGAGAACTACAATAGCCACTTCGAATCCCAGAGAAATGAGATCACATGTCCAACGCAGCGTCAGCGACTCCAAGAGACATGCTGCACTTAAAATCTTCGTTCGTGAACAGTATCTATGGCCACTCATTTGCAGTCTGAGAGGGACCACAGGTGAAGGCTTCGCTCGATAGTCTAGAGCGTGGAACACAAAGGCACCGACCAGCTTGTCGAGAGGTTAGCACCTTGAGGTACGGGAAGGAGCATATACGAAATCCATTGCGAAACTTAAGGACGAGGATGTTCATACAAGAGGGGATCTCACTACATGTAGGAAGATCTTGCATGATACCTTTGCGTTAGGGGATCTTCACAGGAAACAAAGGGAACACCTTCAGACGGAGGCTCAGGAATAAAAAAAGCGCTCACTACCAGAGGTGTACAATTAGTTGTCATTTGATCGAATCTCACATGCGAAAGACATGGACAGCTAGAAGGTACACATAAATAGGACCAAGATAGATAAACTACTGATTTCTCAGATTTTTCAAGACGAGGTGAAAAGTATCATCCGTTCGGTCCATGGGTCAGAGATAAACCTGTCCTTTGTTGAAGACTATGGCCAGATAAGAGAAACCGACACTGCAGAGTAAATTACAGCAATCTTTCTCTTTCCTTCTCGCCAGGACATTCGTTCATTTCACCCAGATATGTGAACAAAAATACTGTTCTCGTTTAGACTTGAGATCATCACGACCCGCTGGCAAGTTTCCATGGTTTATTATTACGCAATTCCAAGACAGGCACGGACCCCTGCGTCAAATTGATCAAGGGCAAGACACGTCTCCTTCAAGGCTCCCGTAAGGCTCTCCCTGTCGACAGAGTCACCGGTATTATCTGTAGCCAGAAGTCCGTCGAGGATGACAAATGATTGAATCAAAGCCTGCAGATCCTCCTCGGCTTTCGCTTTGACTGGGTCAGAATCCGCAAGAAGTGAAGACGCATTCTTCAATACCAGCCTGAAGGTGCAGACCTCAACACCCGTCCGGCTTTGAAATCCTATGATTGACCCATCCTCTGCAGGCATACAATCTCGAGAAGCTACTTTTACAAGCCTACCAGCCTCCTCGATTCCCTCCTTGGAAAGATCACCTTCCGACAAAAGCAGAAGTGCTGTCTTAAGTCGGTCCCGTGAGGCGTCGATAGGTGTTAACAAAAATTGTGATGTCTTCTGCTTCTGCCCCTTCAGCCAATCCTTCATTCCGGAGAATCCAGGGGAGAAAGCTGACGCATCGTCACATTTCACGACAGAAAGACTCACGGCTCCCAGCAAACACAGGGCCGCTCGTCTCGACTGCTCGTGGACACGAAAACATTTAGATTCGTGTGCTACGTTTAAGGAGCTAACTTTCTTACAAGAATTTCCTATGGACGCCTCACTTGAATTCTGATCCAGAAGTGGTACAACTGGACCGACAATATTGGCAGCTACGTTCAGAAGTTTCATCTTCGTCCAGGAGTCCGTTTGAACGGTCGAATTTTTAAAACTTCTCAAGCTTGGAAGACTGATTCCCTTTTCGGTCCATTCATTCATACCAAAGCTGCCTTTCCCTTATCTGCCTTATCTCGCGGCTGCTGTGACCTCTGTGCCAGATAGCACTTCAAGCAAACACCCAGTTTATCTTATCTACTGGAGTAGGGACGGTCCCTGCTCCCGGCTCTGTATTTGTACGATTGCTACGGCACTGGAGAGTGGAGTTCCTGATTTTTACCGAGATTGTCAGCCAATGATATACTGTAGTAACTGTCATGGGCGCATTTTCTATTTGACGCGTCGAGGCGGATGCAGCAGCATTACATGTCGGGTTATCGTTGGCTACTTGACGCGTCATTCGCGGGCATGATATGTTTTTCGTGGCCTTATTGGCTCACTCTCAACGGTTTATTATATAGCAGAAAATCTACATGGATTCCCCGTAGCCTGAAGTTTTAACCTTGTCCGGCTGGAGATCGCATCGTCATTTCTGCGTGTGGTAGAAGTTTTGGCTAGAGCGATTTTTGTTCCCGTACAGTTGGATTCTGTCTGGCTCTGGATCTGGACGTAAGGCCCTCATAAGGTTTAGGTAAGGTAAGGTTCACAAGGTCCATAGCCTCCCCTCGGGATCTGCTGCCCCAGAGTCTTAAGGGGTCCAATGCTCTGTTGCAACGTAATCGTGTTAATTTTAAACGTCCCGTATTTTGGTTCTAAGTCTTGATATCTGTACATGGGATGTACAAAATACAGTGCTCCATGAGTGTTCATGTCCGAATTATTAGGTTTCATGGCAAAAACTACTGATTTTTCTTTTGAAATTTCACTCCAAGTTATAATGCTGATAAATATAAGAATTATATTTATACAGCAACATATATATATATATATATATATATATATATATATATATATGAAAACTTCATTAGAACTTGACCAACAATGTTTCTATCAGGTATAATTATTTTTAAAAAGTCTATATAATTCACAACTGTAAATAAAACAGATTTGAAACTTAAATTAGTTATTGTTAAAATAAAATTCCAAGTTACAACTTGAACTTGCTAGATTTTACATTCAAAACTTGACATATTTATGAACAGAATATGTATATACAACAACTTATCAAGATTAGAGTTGAGCACATAACTCATACATTTTTCATTCATGTAAAGTAATTTATAATTCATCCACATTCCAGAAAAAAATTGAAGCTTACACACTATAATTTTATGAAGACATAAGTAAAAATTATGTTTATTTTTTTCTAACTGACTATAAAAAATGATAATATATTGCATCTTTTCATGGATCACAACATACAATTTGATGAACATATTTGTATATTAAAATTATAAATATTATCTCAGTTTTTCAAGTTTTTGATTTTTTGTATCTAACTTTGATTCATTCTACTATTGATCTTGTATTGTTGTAAATAAATTCAAACATATATCTAGGCACGTTCGGAGTTGATAACAAGTTGCCCTCTATGGTGCATGTATTTTTTAACCATGTTTCACTATTTCAACATATGTATTACATTATGGTAGCTCTTGTAATTATAAAGAATGGAAAACAACAAAAATAATAAGTGTGAGTATTGTTTTCTGATGATAATACAATAATATTGTTGCAAAGACTTTGCTTCATTATCATAATAGATGAGTTTATGATTATGAAAGTGATCATTTCAAATTCATGCTAATGTTGATTGCATAATATTTAAAACTAGACTCGTCTTCATTCAAAACTTATTGGCCTTTAAAAAAAATAAGAATCTTATTTCTTTTTTCATTATGTTAATTCTCATTGATCAAACCATACACATCTCTTGGTATAATTTTTCAACAAATTATTGTATCAAAATATGATGGGTATATTTCGTGTACAAAAAATTAACATAACTTTCAATGTTTTATTCTAAATAGATTCAAATTTTAGATATAGTATTATGAGAATCCAAGCTATCATTTTTATAATTTGTAATGTCGAGATTGCAGACTTTAAAATTATAGTTAAATTTCATTGTATGATATTTAGTGGAATCATACAACTCTATTGAAGAATGCAAATTAGCTATCATATACTAAGTAAATCTCAATATGTCTATTAATATTTGATTATATTTATAAGATTGCATAATGAGTAGTATTTTCAAGTAATAAACTCTTGAAATTTCATTTATAGCTAATTGATTTTGGATTGTTATTTTGATTTAATTTATATCAACTTCATTTATTAATTTATGGTTAGATTATGTAATTAAGCCTTGTTTAAAGCTATTAATTAAATATAATTAAACTATTTGAATCACAATGTAGATGATATATCATATTCAGTTATGGTTAGAACATATAGTTAAGCTCAATTTAATGCTATAGATTATAATGCAATCTTTGTAAATTCAAAGGTATACAACCCTGGGTCATACATTTACCCCCGGATCAAGATTTCACTCCGTCCTCGGAGTGAAAGAATCTGATCGTCGATGAAACGGTTTCAACTTGTCGTGATTCATCCAGTCAAAATATCGTCCTCCCAACTCCTTCAAATCGTAAGTAAAGTTTCCCCACACCTTGTGAACTATGAAAGGACCAAAGTACTTTGGAAGAAATTTCTTTCTTGCTCTCTTATATCTAATGGAGTCGTAAAGCATTACCTAATCACCTTCTTTGAAAATCTTCATCTTCTTCGTCCCAAGTTGATTATCATGATACTTCTTCTGCAATTGTTGAGCCCGCTCCACATGTACCATGGCCACAGCTCGAGCCTCCTTCAACTCCAACAGTTGTTGACGTCTTGATTTGATAGCTTCTACTCCATTCGTCCTCTTTAACTTCCGTTGGATAGTTAAGAAGGTCGTCAAATCAAATTGAATTGGAAGCTTTGACTCGACACCATATACCATACGGAAAGGTGAGTACCCTGTTGATGTCTTCCAAGTCGTCCGATACTCCCTCAAGATAGCATGCAGCCTCTTGTCTCAATTTTGCTTGCTCCCGTCCATGTCTGCATCCTTGGCCAACATCATGCAAAGCGTATAGTTGGTTATTTCTCGCCAACCCATTAGCATTTGGTTTGTAGGAAGTAGTCACCCGTGCTTTGATGGAGAAATGACCTAGCATCGCTTGTATAATGCTTCCAACAAACTCACCACCTCTATCAGATATAATTCTTAGAGGGCATCCGAATCTAGTTATTATCCTCTCATACAGAAATCTACCCACTTCTTTCTCACTAGTAGATTTTAGAGGTCTAGCTTCTACCCACTTGGTTAGATAATCTGTAGCTACCACAATGAACTTGTTACCCCGAGGAGTAAGATTCAAGAATCCTACAAAATCTATTCCCCATTTCTCAAAAGGACCTAAAATAGGAACTGATGTCAAAGGAGGGGTTTTCATGGACTTTTTAGCAAAAGCTGGACACACATCACAACTCTTGCAAAATTCTACACAATCTTTGAAAATGCCCTTCCAATGATAGCCTGCATCTATGATCTCAAATGTAGTTACCTTTCTTGCAAAGTGTCCTCCACATACCGAGCCTTCATGAAACTCCTTCATAAGTTGAATTGACTCCTCCCTTCCAAATGACCCTTCCCGAGTAGTCCATCCGCTCCTTGATGAAACAACACGTCCTCTATGATGGTATAAGGTTCACATCACTTCACCAATGCATTCCTCTCCCGTGAATGCATGCCTTGGGAAAACTCTCCCTCCGAGATGAAATCCCATATCCCCTTGTATTCAGCCGGTACCTTTGTTATGATGTCCATCATCACAAATCCTCATCCGGAAATGTATCATCTCTTGGTTGATCTCCTTCCTCATCGTATCTTTCGAGACATCAAATCAGCATTGGCATGTTTCTTACCGGGTTGATCCTCAATGATGTAATCAAACTCCGCTAGTAACAACTTCCATCTGGCTATTCTACCCTCAGCATTAGGCTTGTTGAAAATGTACTTCAAAGCCTTGAGGTCAAGAACGATAGTAAACTTCCTCCCCAATGAGATAGTGTCGAAACTTCTTGAGTGAAAAGATCACGCCTAAAGCCTCCCTTTCAATCTTGAATAGTTTTCTCGGCCCGCACCATCCGTCTACTAGCATATGCAATTGGATGATCATGGCTATCTTCATCTAACTGGCTTAGAGTGCATCCTATAGCAATGTTTGATGCATCCGTGTAGAGAATGAAAGGTTTACCCCAATTTGATTTGGTTAAAATAGGAGCCGTTACTAACGCCTTCTTAAGAAGTTCGAATGCCACAGGTGCCTCTCCATCCTTGAGGATTAAATCGTAATCCGTCCCCTTCTTCATGTAAACCGTCAAGGCATAAGCTTTGTTGGAGAAGGAAAAGATGAACCGTCGATAGTATCCCACCATTCCAAGGAACTGCCTCGACTTGGTCAACGTCACCGGAAAAGGTAAGTCGAGGATGCGTTTCACCTTTTCTGGATCCACCGCTATACCATCCTTGGAGATGATGTGCCCTAACAACAAACCTTCCTCACATCCAAAAATATATTTTTCTAGATTGAGCGAGGCCTTGGCTTTCTCCAACCGTTGTAGAATTTTGATCAAAATGATACTCCTTCTTCCCGTATACACAAAAATCATCTATGAAATCTCGCACAAATTTCCCAATAAAAGGTTTAAACACCTTGTTCATGAACCTCTGAAAAGTTGATGGAGCATTACATAGATCAAAGGGCATTACCCTAAAGGCAAAAGTTCCCCATGGCGTGGTAAAAGTGGTTTTGAGCTGATCTTCGGGAGCAATCTGAATCTGATTATATCCACTATAGCCATCTCCAAAACTATACCACTCATGACCCCGCCACCTCCTCTAGAATCTCATCAATGAATGGTAAAGGGTAGTAATCCTTCTTTTTGTGAAACATTCAAATTCTTGTAATCTACGCATACACGTAGTTTACCAATCTTCTTCTTGACTATCACAATAGGAGAAACCCATTCAGAATTCTCTACCTCATAGATGAAACCGCATCCTTTAGCTTGTCGATCTCCTCCTTGACCACCACAGCCCATTGGTGGATTTATCCGACGTTGCTTTCGACGTCTTCGACGAGCCTTCTCCTCTAACTCAATGCGATGAGTTTCTAAGGTTACTTCCTTCAAATCCTTGTAGCTAAAGGCAAAGACATGGATATATTTTCGAAATATATCCAAGAACCTTGACTTCTCCTCCATAGTAACCTTGGGACCAAACTTGAGAGTGGAGAGCCGTCGAGTTATCTCATCTTCACTCATCTTCATCTTGTCGGGATCTTTCACCACCCCGGCCTAGGAAGTAAATCCATTGCAAAGAAGAACTTGAACTTGAACATCATCGTCCAAGGTATCTTAAGATGATGTCTCCTCATCGGTCGACATGTTGGTGTCAACCTCTGAAAAACTGCCACTTTCTTCACTCTCAGACTCTGAGTAATCACTCATAGGTCTATCCGAGTGCGAGCGCTCCTCCGCCACTTGTGAGAGGGACCTTCACTCGATGGTTTTTCGGCCCTATACGAAGATAACCCTTATGCCACCGATCAATTGTCCTCACAGCCCTCAACCAAGGTCTTCATAACAACAAGTCGTAGCCAGCCTCCTCAAGCACTTGAAAGGACAACAAGGTTTGAACTCCCATCACGCTTACCACCACCTTGTCCACCAGTCCAATGGGTCGCACCTTTTGCTTATTGGCCATCCCAACAATGATGTTGGAAGGTCTTGAAAGCTTCATCCTCAACTTCTTCAACAAACGTTCTTACATGGCATTCATCGCTGATCCACCATACACTAGTACATCCGAAACATCACGTCCATTAATGTGTACTTCAATCTTCGAAGCCTGAGTGCATACCTCCGAGGCAGCGACATCCACCATTCCTACTCCAACATTCGTCATGGAAGCTTTTCCCTTGGATTGTCGCTTCTTGGTCCTTTTGTAGCTTAGGCCTCCCCTCAACTCTTTTCTTATTGTAGGATTTAGAGTAATCAATTTACTGATTATATTGGCTTTTTGATTCCCCACATCCTCCACCACGTCGTATTTGAATTTGGGTAGATGAAATGGAGAAATCATCCATTCCCAACTTCTTCCTCGGTGCTCTCGGTTGACTCACACCACTGGATCGAGTGCTCCGGCTTGGTTGATCTTCCATTGAGATGGACTCCTCTACAAATCTTGCTCTGTTCTTCTCGTGTGCAAGAATATCAACTGTGGAACTTATAGAGCTCTCTCCTTCTCAAACGTGCAGCGATGAGGAAACACATCAATAGACGCTTACTCCCTTATCCTTCGATTGACTTGGAGCAGAGTAGAATTGTTGTGTCTAACTCCATCATGTTGTCGAGGATTAGGACAATTTCGTTGGAAATGAGGACCTCCACAACTAAAGCATGAAAACCGTAAAGTTCCCTTGTGGTGGATTTCCTTTTGGAGGATAATTCCCATACCCTCTAGATCCTCCCCCTACATTCTGATTCCTCCTCTCCCATAGTTGTACTACGTTAATCTTGAGATCAACGAGTGTTTCTGTGATAGATTTCAACTCATGGTGCAAGTCTACCACTTGAGAATTTACTACTGGCGCAGCAACAACAGTAGGAGTTGCCATTCTAACCACAACAAGTGGTGATGCTTCTCTAGCCACCAAGCTAGAATCATTGTCTTCTAGGCTCTGCTCCATTCGAATAGCAATGCGAATAGCCTCAACCTTAGAAGAGGGCTTTTCATATCTCACCTTGCTTTGAATCTGAGGCTTCAAACCTCCAATGAAGTTCTTTGTCAACATTGCCACAATCCCCACCATGGCTCGACCTCATCTCCACTCTTTCTCAATACCACACGAAAACGTGACTCCAGCTTCTCCGTTCTCTCCACGTATGATCTCATCTTCTCACTCTCTCATTGCTTCAAAAAGGTGACTTCACACATCAGCTTCTCGTAACTTTCATCCGGAAGAAAGTTTTCAACAAGATTTTCCGTCAAACTCTCCCAAGTGTCTTCCTCCACATGCTCCTTCTTGTACTCATTGTACCACTTCAATGCAGAATCCTCCAAGAAGTCGGGCAAAAGGATAGTCCATTCGGGTGTCTTTCTCTCATTGTTTCCTATACATGCCCTCTTGAAGTCTCTCACAAAAGATTCTACATCTTCTTTCTCTCTCCCATAGAACACCGAAGCTTCCCCATTTCCAACTCCTTTTTGTCGTTGTTGTTGGAAATTTATACGGGACTCCCTAATACAACACAAACAAAACTAGCTCCATTCTAGAGTAATTCATCAATGGCAAAATGAACAGAATTGGTTGGTCCAAGATTGTCATGGCTCTCTCCTCTCCTAAACACACTATGAGCCTTACCCTCATCGACATCTTCTCGATCATTCTGAAAATGATCTTCATATTCAGTTAGAACTTGAGCCACCTTGAGATTTCAACTTTTCGGTATCGCACTCAATTTATCTTCAAAGCCCTCCACTAGTGACTCCAATGAGCTTTCACGCCACTACACTCGTGTCCTAAGGGAAGTCCGGTCACTCCACAATTTTCACAATAGGTTCCACTCTTGGATTCATGGGGAGATGATGGTCCCAGATGAAGGTTTAGCTCTCTCACGTTTCGTCTCTCTCTCAACCTCCGATCTTTGGTCCTCAAAGGATGAGGCCATGAGCAATCAATCGCTCAAATATCTCATGCAAATGTATCTCATGTAGCACTATACACTAGAATATCATCGATGTAGACTTGGGCATAATCAAGTCCGGCTAGTCCATCACCTTTGGAACTCAACAGGTGCATTCTTCAACCCAAATGGTAAAATCCACTGATACAACACATGCTTTCCATGTGAATCAATTGCCCAAAAGGCTGTCTTGGCCTTATCCTCAACTCGAATATGCAATTGATGATATCCTGATCGTAAATCCAATATACTGAAAACCTTTGCGTGCCCAATCGCATCAAAGATCTCCTCAGGTGTATGCATAGCATATTGATCAGATTTTGTCTGTCGATTGATAGATCGGTAGTCAACACACGTACGTCTATCTATATAATTGCCATGTATATCCTTCTTGACTGGCATCATCACAGCAGAGTCATGCTCTCCATATGATATCTCCACTAATCCAGCCTCAAGAAGATCTTGACACCTAGTTTGGATCAAATCTCTCTCCATATCACTGTATCGATAGTGATGACATAAGACTGATGCATCAATTGTCAAATCAATCCATATATTAGGTCGCTTCAAACATCCTAAATCATTCATACTTAAGGCAAAAGAGTTTTTGAAACTCCATAGAAACCTCCACATCCTACGTCTTTCTTCTCATGTCACTTTGGGACCAATCTCAATATCCCAAATCTCCTCTCTATCGACACTAAAGATAGAAGACGTAGTATTTGGTTGCTAAATGATAACCTCTTGAGCAGAAAGCTTTTTCTGCTCTCTCATATCAGACTCCACTATCTCAGTGTGAACAACTCCTACTGCTATAGCTGTAATCTCTTGTGTTGTATCACAAAGGTCTATAGTGATAACCACCGCTTGCTCCGTGCAAAAAACTCCAACCATACTCGAAGAAGACCCTACCTCTCCTTCCTTAACATCCCCATAAGACCAAGGATGAGATCTTGGGCACTTCTCGCCCCCAGTGTTTGCCTCCACTGTCTTGGTAGGCAAAGAGTTTACCAATGGTCTTGCAGTCACACATGTGGACCACATGCATCTCTGCTCATCCAAGCCTAGTCTCACAATCCATGTCAAACAGTTTAGGTCCATAGCCTTATCCAACATCTTACGTCGTGATGCCTCTGAAAATGTAGGTACTGCTGTAGTACTGGTACAAAATTCCATAGCTCGCTCTCTCTCTTTAGCGTTGGGTTCCACCAATCGCTGCAAATGAGAATCCCATACAAGTCCAAGTCCTCCCTCTTTATAGGCATGGAAAGATGGGTAACTCAACAACGTGGGTATTGCAGCTCTTGGCTGACCCACAAGGTTCACCACTGCCATGGGTGACCTCTTAGCATAGACCATTGCCTAAGAGTGTCTACCCACATCCAAAATACTTTCCAATGTGAGATGTAAAGGCCTCTCCACTCCGTCATATGCTCGCAATAAAAATTTCCCTTGGAAGAAGGTTTGTCCACCATAACCGTGGACGGTGTGCACGAGATCCTACTCTCGCTGCATCCAGCAATACCGCTAGTCCAATCCATGATCGCACTTGATGTGCACGTGGATCACCCAACAAGGGAACATTCTCCAAAATGTATGCCGGAGAATAGGTCTGTTGTGATTGGAGAGAACGTAACACACGTAACATCTCCCAAAATATGCCAGATCATGAATCTTGTAGCCCATGACCATTACCAGCACGTGTGTGTCCCTAACATGGCCATCTAGCAATAACCAAATATATGGTGCCATGCCGAGCAAGGTCTTGCACCCCTAGCAATAAAATATCTGACGTCAAGGCCTGCTGATATCCTTGAAACACCAACAATGGTAGAAGATCTGGGTATCTCCGCACCAATTGTGCCACATGGCTTAATGAGACAAGTCTTGCAATATCATCTCGCTCCACATACAAGTATCGATGTACTCGTATGCTTGACTGCAAAACAGCAGCCAAACCTGTGTTAATCCCTCCAAACAGATCCAGCACACATATACCATCCTCTGGATACTACCAAGCAATATGTGTTGTATCTAAATATGACAACATAGTGGAAGTGGGAATAACTTCCTTTGTCTCCTCCCTCTCCATAGCAAAAAACTCACTTCAAGCCTGATGTATGAGCTGATATGCCATCTGTTGTAGCTGCATACATGAAGTACCTAGTGATCCATCCATTGTGGATGACACTAATCTACTAAGACTTGGCATGGTAGCCACATCCTCTGGACCATGACTACCATGAGCATCCATGTTACCCTCCAACAAATCACCATGCCAAGTAACACAAGTATTGAAGGTTGCAACATACGCCAAACCTCAACTTGGTAAAGACCTAAAACCGATAATGAATTGTACAGGTAATCGACTCACTCGACCCTCGCCAGATTGCCAACCTAGCCGCTAAGAGGCTGTCTCCTCCCAATAATCAATGCTAAACCCCATCGGATATAACACTGCCGCACCCACCAATACATCATAGGACTTTGCAAGTGTAACCACAGTAAGTGCTCGCGTTGTAGAGCTATCCGTGACATGATCCGGTTGCACTTGCACAGTCAACCCCACCCGGTGATTTATGATGTCGAGGCATCACTAGAACCTTCAAGAGATGTCTGAATCTAAAATGGACATCTCTCCACATCGGTCTTTTGCAAACCAAGACCAAGTAGTGCATCCTTACCCAACATAAGGGGTTGTGTACTAGAATCCAACAACACAGATTGAGGTCGATAAACCTTTCATGAAGGTCCGACCAAACAGAAGACACCACTTATGTTATCCATTATCACTAAACTTGGTGACACCCTGATACGCTCGTATGCCGGCCTCGTTGGTAACTCCATCATTCGAGCAGCATCAGCTTGCCAAGTTCCACTAGTAGCTATCATGATCCCAAGATCAACACTACTAGTGCTCACACTACTAGAAGCAACCAACACATCCTCTTTGCTTTCGCAAAGTGTGGCTGCCAATCGTAGTGCATGGGATGACAACACCCCCAACGTCAATAAATCCTTGGCTGAGAAAACAAGAGCATGAACAAGAGTCTTTGCCATCCCCAACATTACGCTGGATGATATCTCAGACGATATTGATGGTTGGTCCCTACTTGCTCCATCTCCAAGTACATTCATATTGGTTTGCACCCTCATCTCTCCCATAGTTTGTCTAGGAGCCATGGATGAGGTGTTCAATGCCTCATACAATGTGAAAAACCGAGGAAGTCTAACCTGTCGGCTAGCCTCCCCTCTTTATGGATCCAACTCCATGGACACTCTTCTAGACTCAGTAGTATGTGATGCATTACAAGTCACATCAATTACACATGGTTGTGCCGCTGCGCACATGTACTCCACAACATCTCCATCATATGATATAGAGACACCAGCTCCAGAATCTAATCTTTGTTGGGATATAGCCATACTTGTTATCTTCTGCTCCAATTGCTCCAGTCGAGATGCTATGTTCACCTCATGACTAGTCTCATGGGCTAACATTTGAATAGGGGTTGGTCCTCTACCACCACCTCTGCCACCTTGAACTCCTCGTCCTCTTCTAGAAACTAACATGGCAACTCTTGTTGATCGTAGTTCTGGATGGAGATCAAAACATCGATCCACCACATGTCCAACACACCATCCCAACAAATGATTGTTGACCTAAAAAGGATGACAATGGTCTGGATGTAACACCTTCACCACTCTGACTAGATGGTAGAGATTGTCCCACATGTCTACTATAACCACTCCGGGATTGTGTTGTAGACTGCTAACGTGAAAAGGTTGATGAAGATGATGAATCCTTGCTGAACCTTCTTGCATGTTGAGCTCAATACGCTCAACAAGACAAAACACAATGGCCAACATACGTGATATCTCCTGTAGTAAGGTACCACCTCTCACTCTACGTCTCAACTCCCTATCCAATATCCCATACCAATATCAAACAGCTTGTGGCTCTGTCACCCCATGGGTAACATTGATCAACCGACGCATCCGGGTATATGCCTCTCGAAGACTCTTCCCAATCTTTTGTTGAAACTCCTGTAAGCCTCGTAGCTTGTCAGTTCTCACCCCTTGGTAGTCTCTACTCAACCATGCGAAGAACTCATGATAATCATCCATCGACGGACCCTCCAAATGCTGAAATAATCCCTTCCAAGCCATAAATGGACTAAACAACGTAGAGTTGCGCATCTGCTGTAAATCACACCATGAGTCAAACTCCTAGATGAAGTCATCCAACTCAATAGTGTTAGCTGTACCCGAATATCGTTGGGGACCTTGTGGCCCCATAGATATCGTCCATGTCCCATAACAACAGTGTGGGTACACACTCCAAGATATCACCAAGCTTAGCTCCGTCACTCTCTTAAACCAAATCAGAGTTATCAGTGAACCTCAAAGGCCAAGGTTGATATCGCACTCTGCTACGGATGCTAATCCGAGCAGTCTCTCCTCCGGAATCTCCAGAGAACTCCACTATGACACTAATGTATCACCTCCGTAACCGTACAAAAATAGGTCCCCAATTGGAACCATAAACAGTAACTGGAACCAAAAATAGTAACTGGAACCAGAAACCGCAACATAAGGTACCTGAGGCACCACAAGATGCTAACACAAGGGCAACCTGAAACCTGCCATCACCACAAGCACTCACCCAGTCTACATGTCCGCAAGTCTTGTCTCACTAGGGAGAAACATGGATAGTCTAACCAGTCCGCAAATCCAGTCTCACTATCGGTAGCACACAGAAGCTCCAACACTCCAAACATCAAAGCACCAACACAAACAAACGTGGTGCACAAACAGGAAGCAGAGATGGAGGTATATCAATCACAAGAAACATAAAGAACAATACCCCATCTCAAAAACATCCATCAAAGGGGTCAAACCAACCCAACCCGGACTAACATAGCCTCAAAAGGGCATTTAAAAACAAAAAAACTCGATTTTGGAAATCTTCTACTCTCCAGATCGATAATCTGACACTAGCATTCCGGCTATAGAAGGTATTACCTAAAACTAGCCTTTTCAATTTGCTACCTAACGCAATTTTTTTTTCCACAAAAGGACACCATTTGAAACTTTTGCAAGACTCTAAAAATGTTCAACTTCGATTTCAGACCCCTAAACGTCAAAATTTTGCAATTATGATATTGTTATTCTTGGGCTTGACATCTCTGTCTCCGCATGACAAACTTTACATCTTCTATCACCTCTCCAAATTTCAGATCAAACGGACACTATATGATAATTTGACCCGAAAACTTTGAAACACTAGATCTTGGACTTCGAGCACTTTTGTCCGAAATATTTTTCGACCAATCTCAAATTAATGCCCAAAGACAACTATAAGCATCAATCCACTTCGTCAATTTTCAGCAGCACTTTCGTTTTCAAAAATTCCTGATTTGGATTTACACTAAAACAAAAAATACAGAAATTCAAAATTGATAAGATCAACTTCAAATCGACTATAATTATAGATCACCACCATAAGCTGCACTCCATCAATGCCATGCACACTCAATAGCCAACAGATTGAAGCTACCATCAATCCAAACTCGTCAAAACACTTTCAGCACTCCAAGAACTCACAATTCTCACCACATAATCCAATTTGAGTTTTCTACTCTCAAAACTTCCACAAGGACACTCCGCTCATAACCATAGCATAAAAGAGAGATTACAATTGAGTCAAACCCATTTTGTGCTTCAAAGACTCCAGGTTCCCGCACTAGCTACTATCCACCATAGCCACACTCTCAAAGGCTCAACTTCAAAAACTGCCCTCCAAGGAGCCCTAATTCGAACTCTACCCCTCGAGTCCTATGACCCGTAACTGCGATGTCGACCCTAACGGCAGTTCCAGTGTGAACGGCTCTAATTGTTGTATCTACTCCTGCATAAGCGCACCTACCTAACTAGAGATGCCGCTACATAAGTAGTGACAACACTGACTAACATTTACATAGGTTTGTAGCTATAACTTTCAAAAGTTGAAAGTTCAAATCAATATAACTTTGAAAAAGTTGTAACTTTAATCCTTAGAATTGTGTTTATGAAATTTGTAATAATGTAAAGTAAACAATTGAAGTTGAGACAAGTTTTATACACTAAAATTTCATATTTTCTTATGATACAATGATTTTGAAGACCATGTATTTTTTTTAATTATGATGATTTTATAGTTGATGAATCACATAAGACAAAACATATATGAAATTGCAGTTTTTAAATAAGTTTTATCTTATTCATAAATATTAACAAGCTTTGAGTGAACAATTGAGATTATTTTTCAATTGACTTAGATCAACAAAAATCCATATGATTTAATAAAAAAAACATTTACAACTGAAATAAGTGTCACAAAGTCAAGCCACAAGTGTTTTTACACATCATAGCACTCAAAAATTTGTAAAGCTAAGCAAAATCCTTGCAAAATTGCAATCAAAACTTAGAGCTCATGAAAAATTTACTCATGATAAAGTATGTCACTTTTCGTGTGCACATACATATTGCATCACAACATACATAGCTGTCACATCAAACATCACAATACATAGATCGTCATACACCAACACAAGTGCACCACAATCATTCTGTCGCGGTTAGATCCCTCTAGCACCAAGTAGAAATTTAGTCCATAACATGATATGCCCTTTGTGGGGCTAAGATCAAGAGGTTGGGTGCTACAATGCCCCATCGTTAGTTGTCTATATGCAATCCATATCATGTAATGGTCAGACATACTTGTCTGCTAAATGCATCGAGGACATCTCCACCAACCAATGGGCACCGTATTGAGAGGAGGTGTCAAACATGATATATGACATCCTCTCGTACAAGAATCACAAATCAACATACTTGCTACTCCACTAGCTAATCCACATAACATACATCTCAAACATGCACGCACAAGTGCTAGACTTGGATTTATAGTACTATCAATGTTTGAAAGGTGACATGATGCACAATTACGCACATGATCCTTCCAAATCACACCAATACAATGTAATGAATTGTACATGTAATCGACTCACTCAGCCCTCGTCAGATTGCCAACCTGGCCGAAAGAGGATGTCTTCTCCCAATAATCAATGTTAAATCCCATCGGGTATAACACTATTGCATCCACTTATACATCGTATAACTCTACAAGTGTAACCACAACACATGCTTGTGTTGTAGAGCTATCCGTGACATGATCTGGTTGCACTTGCACAGTCAACTCCATCCGGGTAATGTAAGGTGTCTAGGCATCACTAGAACCTCCAAGAGATGTCTTAATGTGAAATGGACATCACTCCACATTGGTCTTTTGCAAACCAAGACGAAGCAGTGCATCCTTACCCCACATAAGGGTTGTGCACCAAAATCCAATAACACGCGTTAAGGTCGATAAATCAACCTTAATGCGTGTTGGACCAAACAGAAGACACCACTCCTGTTATCCAACATCACCGTACTTGGTAACACACCTTGGTACGCTCGTGTGCCGGCCTTGCTGGTAACTCCATAATTTTTGCCAAGTTCCACTAGTAATTGTCTTGGTCCCAAGATCAACACTACTAGTGCTATCACTACTAGAAGCAACCATCACATCCTCTTTATGTTCAAAAAGTGTGGCTGCCAATCGTAGTATATGGGATGATGACACCCCCAACGTCAATAAATCCTTGGCTAAGAAAACAAGAGAATGAACAAGAGTCTTTGCCGTCCCCAAAATTACGCTAGATGCTACCTCATACGATGTTGATGGATGGGCCTCATACAATGTTGATGGATTCAGTAATATGTGTTGCACTTTGAGTCACATCAACTGCACATGGTTGTGCCGCCGCCAACATGTACTCTACAACATCTCCATCATATGATGTAGAGGCACTAGCTCTAGAAATTGATCTTTGTTGGGTTACTCACTATCTTGTGCTCCAACTGCTCTAGTCGAGATGTCATGTTCACCTCATGACTAGCCTCATGGGCAAACGCTTGAGTAGAGACTAGTCCTCCACCACCACTCGTGCCATCTTGAACTCCTTGTCCTCTTCGAGAGACTTCCATGGCAATTCTTGTTGATTGTTATTCTGGATGGAGATCAAAACATCAATCCATCATGTGACCATATCTATGACAATGCTCACATAATTTTGATCCAACATGATCCATCCTTTAACCATGAAGACAATCCTTCTTGTGATAAAATCCACCACATGTCCAACATATCATCTTAACAATTAATTGTTGACCTTAAAAGGATGGCAATGGTATGGATGTTGCGCCTTCACTACAATGTCTGGATGGTCAAGACTTTCCCACATGTCTACCTTAACCACTCCGGGTTTGTGTTGTAGACTGGTAACATGAAGGAGTTGATTAAGTCGGTGAATCCTTGTTGAACCTAGTTGTCATCACCCTCTCTTCTTGCATGTTAAGCTCAATACGCTTAGCAAGACAAAACACAATGGCTAACGTAGGTGATGTCTCGTGTAGTAAGGTAGCATCTCTCACTCTACGTCTCAACTCCTTGTCCAATATCCCATACCAATATTGGACAGCTTCTGCCTTTGTCATCCCATGAATAACACTAATCAACCGACGTATTTAAGTAAACACTTCTCGAAGACTCTCCCGAGTCTTCCATTGAAACTCATGCAAGCCTCATAGCTTGTTAGTTCTCACCCCTTGGTAGTTTCTCCTCAAACGTGCAAAGAATTCCAAAATAGGATCAAAGGTCGGGACCTCCGAACTCTTTTCAACTCAACTAGCTCCAACCGTATCATCAATGCGAGATACAGAGGATGAACTCACACCACCGAACAATGTAACCAAAGAAATAGAAATGTAGTTTCTATTCCTTGGATGCATGCACGTCAACGTACGATCAACCATTTCTGTTGAGACGCCGACCGTAGGACAGTGACTCCTAGTATTCATTTATGGAGTTGCTAAGCATTCATGGAATAAGAAAAGTCGAAACTTATCTCATACTGTCGAGCAAAGCTGCAAGTCATTGGTTGGCGAAATGAGTGCAAGGACGATTAAGAAGGCAGGCGATCTTCTCAAGGTGTTCACGCCGGAACTCATCATAATCATCCATCAGTGGATCCTTCAAATGATGGAATAATCCCTTCCAATCATTTATGGAGTTGCTAAGCATTCATGGAATAAGAAAAGTCGAAACTTATCTCATACTGTCGAGCAAAGCTGCAAGTCATTGGTTGGCGAAATGAGTGCAAGGACGATTAAGAAGGCAGGCGATCTTCTCAAGGTGTTCACGCCGGAACTCATCATAATCATCCATCAGTGGATCCTTCAAATGATGGAATAATCCCTTCCAAGCCATAAATGGACTAAACAACGTAAAGTTGTGCATCAGCTATAAATTACAACATGAGTCAAACTCATGTATGAAGTCATCCAAATCAACAGACCAACGGTACCCGAATATTATGTGGAACCCTTGGTGGCCCCATAGATATTATCCATGTCCCACAACAATGGTGTGGGTACACACTCCAAGATATCACCAAGCTCATCTCCATCACTCTCTGAAATCAAATCAGAGTCTTTTGTGAACCTCAAAGACCAAGGTTGGTACCGAACCCTGCTACGGGTGCACCCAATGCTAATCCGAGTAGTCTCTCCCCCGAAATCTCCAAAAAACTTCACTATGACGCCAATGTATCACCTCAGTAACCATTCAAAAAGAGGTCCCCAACTGGAACCAAAAATCGTGACAGAAGGTACCCGAGGTACCACAAGGTGCTAACACAAGGGCAACCGGAAACCTACCATAACCACATGCACTCACCCAATCTACAAGTCCCCAAGTCCTATCTCATCGGTGAGAAACATGGATAGTCTGACTGGTCTGTAAATCCTGCCTCATTATCGACAACACAAATGAGCACTTACATTCTAATCAACAAAGTACCAACACAAACAAAAGTGGTGAACAATACAAAGCATAGATGGATGCATATCAATCACAAGAAACATAAATAACAATATTCTATCTCAAAAACATCTATCAAAGGGGTAAATCCAACCAAACCCGGATTGACATAGCCTAAGAAGGGCATTTAAAAACACAAAATATGAGTTTTGGAGATCTTCTGCTCTCTAGATCAATAATGTGACATTGATAATCTGTCTGTAAAAGGCTACCTAATGCAAATTATTTTTTTCACAAATAGACACCGTTTGAAACTTCTATGTGACTCTGAAAATCTTCAACTCCAATTTCAAACCCCTAAACGTCAAAATTTTGCAATTCTGATGTTGTCAGCCTTGTGTCTAATGTCTTATACCCCACGCGAGAAACTTCATATCTTCTATTAGCCCATCAAATTTCAGATCAAACTGACACTATATGAAAATCTGATAGCCTACCGCTCTTATTTTCAACCCAAAAACTTTGAAACACTAAGTCTTGGACTTGAGCACTTCTGTCTGAAATTTTTTTCGGTCAATCTCGATATATAGCCCCGATATAACTATGAGCACCGACCCACTTTGTCAATTTTTAGGAGCATTTCCACCCTCGAAAATTCTTGATTCGGATTTACAAACTAAAACAGAAAATACAGAAATTCTTAATCAATCACATCAACTTCGAATCAACTCTAATTCTACATCACCACCACTGCTTTCACTCCATCAACGCCATGCACACTCAAAAGTCAACAGATCAAAGCTACTTTCGATCCAAACTCATCAAAATACCTTCAGTGCTCCAATAATTCACAATTCTCACCACATAATCCAATTTGAGTTTTCGAAGTAATTATTTATACTCTCAAAACGTCCACAAGTACATTCCGCTCATGACCATAGCATAAAAGAGATATTATAGTCAAGCCAAACCAACTTTGTGCTTCAAAGATTTCAGGTTCCCGCACTATCTACTATCCATCATAGCCACACTCTCAAAATCTCAACTTCGAAAATTACACTACAAGGAGCCCTAATTTAAACTCTACCCCTTGAGCCCTATGACTCCTAACAGCCCTTACGTGTTGTGACACGGCTACTATGAGAAGATGATGACATGTGTCATCTTCAGAGTTGTTGTCGTGACAGTGATACTTTAGGTTAGGATACCCGACGGTGCATTGTAAGACTGTTAAGAGCCCACGATTGGATCGACTTTAGGGCCAGGATGTTGAAAAGGCTCCAAGAGATATTATCTTGGACCTTATCAGATGTAAAGCGCGGTCAAGGTGGCAAGGGTATGGGAGAGATCTAGACACATCACTTTGCTAACTATATGATCAAAGTGGAGCCAACGTAGGACATGGATAGAGGACAACATGATTCTTTAGATATACCGATGCCCAATCCATTTGTAATCAATATTCGGTATCTTCAACGTGATCACTTTTGTGATCACGATGAAGACACCGAATATTGATCACTTTTGGGTATGGTTAGTATATCACTTTGGAGATAACTTTATGCAACAAGTGATAAACTCTCCAGACCTGATTATTCTTCCAGTTGTTTCTTGCGGTGCGATTTGGGACTTAACAATATACGTTTTGATTTAATTTTGGCGTTATGGATCTGAACTTACCAGTAGTGATGGCTTTCAACACGTGGGTTCCAATCCATCACTATTATTTACCGAAAACAAGCCATATGGAGTTGATTGTTAGGAATTTTGGCGACGAGTATTATTCTCAAGTTATAAACTCCCCGGTTCCGTTTGTAGTTCCGTTCATACTTAATGAGTTTTGAGTTGTCATTTTGACTCTTTATTAGTGGCAACTCATATTGTGTATATGATGGCTAAGTAGTGTGTTTAGGATAGTTCTAAAGCTCTATGTTAATATGGAGCTAATTAGGCCACACTAGATGACAAAATGACACTCTTCATTCTCATTGGTCTTAAAGTTTGGGCCAATGAGGATACTTGGGCAACTTCTTCAAGATTTTGAGGAGTTTTGCAGACCTCCCAGGGAAACATTCAAAGATTTGGGGATAAGGTTGGAGAGCTGACGGGGAGAGCTATGACGTGGCTTAAGAATTGATGCATTTGAGGGTTTGCCACTCTCATATGATGATTCAAAGATAGAGAGGGAAATTTAGACCTTTCAGTGTAGTTGGGATGTTTCTAAGAATCCTATGAGGGTTTTGAGAGATCAGATTCAACTGAGATATAGTTTACGACTCAGCTAGTGCTTGGATTGAAATTTTGACTAATTGAATGAGTTTTGAGTACGGAGTGATAGGTTGAAGTTTGTGTATACAGTCATAGTTACAAGATTGCACTGATTGTCATGAAGTTAGTACATCAATCATATCTTTTGCTATCAGAAAGTTTCATCAATAAAACTTTCCACAGTTGAAGTTTTGATGATAAGGACCTTCTCATGAAATTTGAGAGCAATTGGAGTCAAGGATTGGGATGTGTGATGGTTTTAGTACACAATGGTCTGCATATCGCCTTGTGATACAATGTGTAACTTGACAATTGTTCTGAGAGATCTAGATAAGAGAAAATATGAAACTTTTCTAAGAGAATAAAAAGGTTGTAGAGAAATTTTCTGTGAGAGTTTAAGCGAGAGTAGACGGTCCAATCATTGGATATCTAAAATTTTACCGGTTGTAATGAACTCGAATGTGAAGTGATGAGGAGAAGAAGAAGAGATTTTCAACTCATACAATGTTCATGAGGGTTCTTCTCCAGCCATGCGCTAAGGCGTTCTCAGAGCAAAGAAATATCCATGCAACAGCGCTGTCAGCCCTAACGGCAATTCCAATGTGAAAGGCGCTAACTGCACAATCGGCTCTAACTGCTGTATCTGCTACTACATACGCGCACCTACCTAACTAGATATGCCACTACATAAATTGTGACACACTATCAAAGTAAATATTTTTAATTTTTAATTTTATTTGCAAGAGTTATTTAGTTTAAATTCATTCATGTTGTAATGGTGTATATATTGTTTATCACTTGCAACTACCAACTATGATATCATGGTTATGCGCAATTTTAACTACCAATTATGATTATGTGAAAAAAATATGATGTTTAATTGTAAAAAATATATATAATCTAACACAATAATGATCATTGTAGAATGAAAAAATGATGCATTTCATCATGGTTTGATTATTGCATAAGCGCAAGTTATGTTTGACTATTATTTATAAAAATATAATTATACTAATGACTCAAAATTACATTGACTGAAAATGGGATATAAGAAAGTAAATAACCAACCCTTGTTAAAATGTTTGATGTATATTCAAATACTTAAGGAAACAATATTATGATGCATCTTTGTATTCATATGAAGAAAATATTATTTAATATTTTTTAAAAATCAAAAATTAATTTATAATTATAATAAAAGATCAATCCAAAATATGTTATTTTATTATTAATAATCATATGGATATAATTTTGAAGTAAATTATTTAAAAAATAATCTGATATGATCATCAATTGCTTATAATCACAAAATTTACATATATTAACCTTATTGCATATTTTTTATAATTATGTTATATCATCCATATGAAAAATCATCATTAACATAAAATTTGTAAATTTTTGTATTATATCAATACATGAAAATAAAAAAATATTTCACAAAAGTTATACATATATATATATATATATATGAGATAAAATATCAAAATTTATGCTTAATATGAATTAAATCATCAACATAAAGTTAAAAGTTTGAATCCAAATTTCATGATTATGTTCATAATACATTCAAATCAATTGTATGCAATTGAATGAATTACAATGATGACATAAAAAATATTTTGAAAATTAAATAATTTGATTTATATATATTTTTGAATTATATAAATAATTAAATTTTTTATTTTTTATTTTTTTAATATATTTGAAAATCATAAATTTATTTAAATTTTGTGTTATTAAATTTAAATATTTTTATTTATTTAAAATGAATATTTATAAATAAATGAATTATTATTATCTCAACAAAAAACATCATATTTTACTCATATATTTTATATTATTAATGTATTATAACTAAAATGTTATTATTCTTAAATTGGAAATTTTAATTTAATTTATGAAGGATATAATGTTACAACATAATATGTTTTTATTGTATTATATATTAATCATGTAAAAAATAATATTTAAAGATTTAACTTTACATTAGTAAAGTATTTTTCATGTATTAATTCTTATATAATTATTTGAATATTAGTTTTAATAAATTTATATATTAATTAATAGTTAATTATATTTTTTATTACATTATTAAATATATAATTATAACCCAATTCATATGTGTTTTAGATTCAATTCAAAAAAACATCTTTCACACTTCATAACTATACACACTTTATGTATTAAATTTTTTAAAATTTATATATATATATATAAATAATGTATGTATAAGCATGAAAACAAGTACAAATGAGGGAAATTTTTTCACAAATAATTTTTAATTATTAAAAAATTGAATTTTATATTTCAAGACACAATTATAAGAAAGAATTTAATTTGGATATAAAAAATTTTTATATTAAAAATAAAATAATTGAATTTTTATTAACTGAAAAGATTACTGATTCAATAAGTGGTGATAATATTTTTTTACCATATTTTATTTGGATAATTAATGACCTATAAATTGTTAGAACCTTATTCAATTTGAAATGATTTGATGTTCCAAAAATATGTTGTTCGACATCTTGAGTGAATTTAAATGGATGCTCTAAAAATTTGATTTGTTTGTTTAGAGTTACGAGCGTAGCACATGATGTAAAGTTCAAGAAAATATTTCTTAAATAATGATATTCTTGAGTTTAATTTTTTCAACATTACTTATGCATATTTTAGATGTTGTGTGTTTTGTTATAGAGATTATATTTTTGATAAAATAATCATAAATTATTTATATAATATGATAAATTATTCATGATATTAAGTGTTTATATTATAAATATTACTATCAAGAATTTAATTTAATTTAGAATGCAATTAAATCAATGATACATCAAACATATTTTGTATGTTTTATTTCAATATATATCTATTTGTACATGAAAAATTGTGACATAAATATCAGCATATAACTGCATTTTGTAATTCATTGATAGAGGATCATCTCATGTAAAAATTATTAAAATTTATTTTTTCATATATGAAAATTTTTAAATTTTTATTATTTATGGAGATCCATGCATATTAATTATATACATTGTTTAAAGATACATCAATTTTTTTTAACGTGAGATTAGCTTATAATTTTTCCAATAAATTAGATTAGTTAAATATCTGTGTATTCAAATGTTTTATATTTAAATATAAGTTGCAGATTTTGATGATAACTTACAAATTTGTTTTAATTTTGTTAGTTAATTTGCATATGAGTATTTTGTTTACTTAAAAATAAATTTCTACAGATCTTTTAATACAGATTAATAAACCCTTTTAAGGTGCTGATTATATAACCCTTTTAAATTATAATGATCACTGATGTTCATCGAAATGTTCTCATTTTTAATTGCATCTACCTTGGTTAATTATCTTCTCATCCTCGTAATACTTTTTTCTTCCCCAATCAGGATTGGGGAAACAATTGTTGGAAACAAAAGGTTGTTTCCAACAATTAGATCCGACCTACATCTTCTTGATCAGTTTATTTAAGTAAAATGATTTCATCTTCAATAGAAATTTAGAAACTCCATTCAGAAGCAATATGAACAAATGTCAAGAGGCCAACAAACATGAAACTTCAATCAGAAGTCTTCTTGGTTTTCCCGCGTCCCAAAAAGCAGAAAAAAAAACTTCATTCTGAAGTTGGAAAGACGAAGTAAAATATCAAAAGGGATGGGAAGATCCCATCAAATCGTACAAGGAAGGAACCAAACCGGTAACATGGGGCTAGGCCCCAATAGTATCACACTGGGAAATATGTCCTACAGCTCCTAGGATATCTGAACTATCCAAGTCAAAAGGTCTACAAACAACAGGAGCATCCGAAGAAGCATCACCTAACGTGATTGCTCTCCTATGGATTGCACCAGCTAGTGCTCTCTGTAGAGCAATGGAAACACGTTGCCTAAAATAGGCTATACAGTAAGCTAAAGAGAGTGATACCCCATGTCGCCTAGTATGGTAGGCTCTCGCGCACTCCCTCACAAACATGTCGAAGTCGGTGTCCATAGCTCCATATAACTCCAAAGCTAGAGGAACAAAGAGGTGACATCTTTGCATACCTCTATACTTGGAGACCTTGGCTGCTGCCGCTCCACTCGCCGCCCATCCTGGAGGATGGGTGATCACCCCCTCTGAAACTGTGTCTCTAGTAGGATCAATAACCACCACATCAGCCACAGTGACCTGGTCCTCCCGAACCAAGTATAGGTCTGGCCTAACCCTAATCGACTGCAAGACATACCAACGCTCTCTCCATGTGAGGTATCCACCCTCCCGCGCCATAGCAAACACCACATCCCTAATGGCATCATGGGTAGCTATCCTCTGCCCTCCGAATGGGCAACGAGTCATATGAACACCTGCTGCATCTAAAGTGATACCACACTCACATGTGAGTAATGAAGATGTAGATGGATGGACCAAGCCAAGACGGAACCTCATCGCTGTGGAGAAAGTAGCTGGTGCGAGTCGGAAAGCCCTGATGCATGGTCGAGCCAAGATCCACGAGCCTGCACCCTTGCCCGAGCAAGAGTGTAGACGAGCTCTAGTAGTACGAGGGATGGCCGGATCCACTAAGAGTGAATGTAGAGCCTCATAAACCCTAAATCTGTAGACCCCTAGTCCAATCGGTAGCCAAAGAGGAAAAAGATGGGAACTCATGTCGTACCTCCCGTGGTAAAGCGTCTCTCGTATGTCGTAATAATACCTGTAAGGGAAATGATCCCGTATCGACGTCCCTCGTATATATCTCCAAAATAGGTCTATCTGCGATCACAAATCGAGAAGATAACAAAGGTGCAACAAGTGCCCAACTCGCCAAGAACGCCGCAGGTGCCGTCTCCTCCATCGATAATAAGCCTACCCCTCCACACGAGATTGGCAAAGATGTATGTCTCCTTGCCAAATCTCCGGTCACACACTCGAATGTCCCCTGGTCCAATGATGTCACCAAAGACGCCCATGATCCTCCCTATCAAAGGTCCGTCAAACGTGATATGAATGTAGGTGAAGGAGGAACAAGTGTGAAGAAGATAGGTGGAATTCGACGAGCAATACTAGATGATAGTATACCAAACGCCACCTGCGGATCCCCTAGTAGAGGAAGGTCGTCTACATGCAAAACATCCTCGGCCAATGCAACGTCAAGGTAGCGTGAAACAAAATCCTCAGACCCTACCGGCACTCCTAGAATACGTAAGCCATCCGTCGATATCATACATCCCTCCGGAAGTCAAGATGAGGCGGAATGCCCAAAGGAGACCAAGCCCTACACTTTGACACCTTGACTCTCAAGCCTACAAGATGAAGCTTCGGTAGTCAAGTAATCAAAGGCACGCCTAATGTCTTTGTCTACATGGCCCACAATGTGTGTATCATCCGCCAAGGGGGAACACACAACGAACACGGCCAAAAGCAAAGAGACACAAGAGCTCAGAATGGGCCATGGCAAATAAGGGTCCCTCCAAAGGATCTCCTGTCGAAGTGCCAAAGCCAGCAGATCAGAGAATGTGACTCCCTCTCCCGAGAAAAGCCATGCTGATAAAATAAAGAAGAATGAGAACCGTAGAAAGATCGTACAAAAGGAATGAAGCTTGATAGGGGTCCACCAGCCTCTCTAAGCTCTCTAAAAATGGATGCAAGCGAGACGCTGTTAAAAACGTTCTCAACGTCTACCTGCAAGACAACCCAATCCGGATGGATATCTAGAAGTGCTCTAATGCCCAACGATACTGCCTCACAACCTCCTGGTGTGGCGACTCCAAACTGATGTGGACAAAGATGCTCTTGGAAGTGTGAGCAATGCTGCTAGACAACGGTACGGCTGACTAATCGCAATAAGACCTCTCCAATAGCAATCGGTCGAATGCCCCCAGTGTCCTGTAAGACCCAGGGTTGTACATATAGGATAAAATGAAAGTATATCTAAATTATGCCTAAGTTTATCTTAGTCATGACTATGTTTAGCTAGTTATGGTTAAGTTGGAGGAAAATATAGAGTAACTTTTGGTGTGGTAGATAAGAACTACTATTTTGTTGTTTAGTATGAGTCAAGGAATAGATTCCATCACATGGGTATCTTGACTTCCCTTGACTTGGACTAGTTTTCATTGGTTGGACTTGGTGAAGACTCTTAAATCTAGAGGCGAGATTGACTTGGTACACTAGAAGTCAATTAGGGAGTAGTTGGGCTTCTAGAAGATCCAAGTGGACCAATTGCATGTTGCCATGTACCCTTTTCATTGGGGTTTGTGATCTCTACCTCGTTTAAACTTGGTAAGAGGAAGTTACATGGTGATTACTTTGTAGTTACTAGGGTAAGATTCTAAGTAGTATAAATAGAGAGGTTGAGAAGCACCTCTCAAGTAGTTTTTCAATGGAAGTTAGTTTTGGGAGAAGATAGTGTGGTGATCTTAGTTTTGGGGAGCTTGGTTCTTGGAGACGTCATGTTCGGAGTGGAGCCTTGATTCAGTGAAGACTTTGATTACCAAAGTATCCCTTTCCTTTTGAGTGATATCTTACTCTTGGTGATAATGTGCATAATAGAGCTTGGACTTTGAGAGTTTGTGTAAGAGTGAGCAATAGGGTCATGGTCATAGGGTGGGACTAAGTCCTTCTAGATTCATGATGAGCTTCCAAAAAGCCATCGGAGGTAAACCTGAGTGAGAGTCAGCCCGGAGGTCACAGTCCTTCTCCATCGCAAGAAGCCGACTAGCACCCAGAGCCTGACTAACTGACAACGGAATCTCCCCTCTTGCAACTGCTGCAGCCACCTGGAACAACTCCGTGAAACCACTAGAAGGATCGTCCGCCTGAAAGCAATCTCGAAGATGTTCATATACCATCCTCGACAATCCCCCAGAGGATAAACGTGGGGCTGTGCATAGAGAATGAGCAAATAATGATCTGTCAAGACATAATGGCTCCTACCGATACTCCAAGACCTCTAATGGTATCTCCTCGCCCATGGGTGGATGTAGAAGGCGTAAAGAGGAAATCGTCTCCTCAGTAGGACTAGCCATGGACAAAGGATGAAGGGCCCGTGCAACCCTGCTATACTCCCCGGCCTGCCCCAAGATCCTACACCGTCGCAATCGCGCCGAATCAGAAGTATCATGTGACTGCACTCGACTCCTAACCTGTGTGGCCCGAACAGACTCCTCCTGCAATGTAGCCCAATCCCCTGCTCGGAATCTCCGAAATCTAGCTACCACCTCTCTATGTCCAGCACGTCCCCCTCTAGTATAATGTAGACACCATCGCGGAAGTAATAAAAACAAAAACCATGCTAACTCGTCCATGGGATCGCGCGCCAACCGATCGAGCGGTAAACGAAAAGCACGTCTAGCCTCGTCATGCAAAGCCCGAGGAAACCTATAGAATAAACGTGGACATGAAAATCTAGTCTCAAAAAGCCCTAGAATCGAACCTGCATGGGAAGCTAACCACTCTCACGACCCCAACTGAAGTTGGAAGAAGGTTAGGAGAAGAAAGCAATAGTAAGTTTCATATGATTGTGTGCATGTCATGGATCCATGGGATTCTAGTCCACCTTTTGGAAGTATATGCAGAAGGAGAAAGGCGCGAGAGGCCAAAAGTGACTTCGGCCACCTATCTACCTTTCTAAAAAGTTTTCTCCTCGCTTATAATAAACTTGTATAAGGTATACTATAGATCGAAGTAATCGGTGTGGTATTAGCATTCTGCTTTGCTAAAGCTTTGTCTACCAATTTTGGAATGTAAATTGAAAGGACGGGCTGGCCCCAAGCATGTTGGATATGACAGACGAAGAAGTGAGAATTTCGGATGACGATGCTGGCTGGCAGTCACGACAAAGAGTCCGAAAGGGTATTGAGCTGCAATATATAAATGGAAAAGAGCATTTGAATATTCCTAACCCTTCGTCATCCGCCTCGCAACCTGCCCTCTCACACTGAATTGACCGCTACTCTGCGAATGGCCGGCCGCCGACCCTAAGTTGCAGTAAATTGAACGGAGCCGATGCAAAGTCCTTATCGAACGCTTGCTATTATAAACGAGGCAGACCTAGTCGATCAAATTTCTCAAAGACCTTATGAATTACTCTAATTATCCCCTAATCTCTGCTACTTTGGCGTTTAGTAGTATGGTCGCGCTTGGTCTCAGAGCTCGCGGGGAGGCAGTGGAGCTTCTGGCTTAAAATCGATCGCCGCAACCCTTTCGGTCCTTTCACTTCTTTCTCTCTTGCGTGGAGAGCTTCCTCATCGTCGTCGAAGAGCTACATCTTGTCTTTTGGTACGCTCCCTGTATGCTCGTTTCTGTACATCGTTACGATTGCCTGATCCTGTGATTGTTGTCTAGGGTTTGAGACTGATTGATCGATCAGGTTCGTTTTTGCGAAGTGTAGCTCACGTCGGGCAGTCTTGAAGCCAGGAAGATGTTTTGTTTATAACTGTCTGTTGTCGAGCCCCGTAAGGTTCCTGCATGTTGATTAGTTCGCTCTCGATTTGGAGATATTTCTTCAGATCCGTGAGCGGTCCTCTGTGCCCTAGAACATGGGCCGCTTCTTGGTCGCGGGTTTCGATGGACGTTGTCTCACCAGTATCGACGTGCTTGCAGAAAGGTTTCCGTCATGGGAAAGGAGAAAGTCCACATCAACATCGTTGTCATCGGTCATGTCGACTCCGGAAAGTCGACGACCACTGGTCACCTTATCTACAAGCTGGGAGGTATTGACAAGCGTGTGATCGAGCGCTTCGAGAAGGAAGCTGCGGAAATGAACAAGCGTTCGTTCAAGTACGCCTGGGTGCTTGACAAGCTGAAGGCAGAGCGCGAGCGTGGTATCACGATTGATATTGCCCTGTGGAAGTTTGAAACTACCAAGTACTACTGTACCGTTATTGACGCTCCCGGACACAGGGATTTTATTAAGAATATGATTACTGGAACTTCCCAGGTACGAATCATTGTAATCACTTGTCCGTTTTGATTGTGTCCTTCCAGATTTGCGAATCTTACGGTGTGTACCTAGAAGGATCCTGATGAATTGTCTGCCGCAGGCTGATTGCGCCGTTCTCATTATTGACTCCACCACTGGAGGATTCGAGGCAGGTATCTCCAAGGATGGCCAGACCCGCGAGCATGCCCTTTTGGCTTTCACTTTGGGGGTGAAGCAAATGATCTGCTGCTGCAACAAGATGGATGCCACCACCCCCAAATACTCCAAGGCACGTTATGAGGAGATCATGAAGGAGGTGTCTGCCTACCTGAAGAAGGTCGGGTACAATCCCGACAAGATTCCCTTTGTGCCAATTTCTGGATTCGAAGGAGATAACATGATTGAGCGATCAACAAACCTCGAATGGTACAAGGGACCTACCCTTCTTGATGCTCTGGACGCTGTCTCAGAGCCCAAGAGGCCCTCAGACAAGCCCCTCAGGTTGCCCCTTCAGGATGTGTACAAGATCGGAGGAATTGGAACTGTCCCAGTGGGAAGAGTGGAGACTGGGGTCATTAAGCCTGGTATGGTCGTGACCTTCGCTCCCACCGGTCTGACCACTGAGGTTAAGTCCGTAGAGATGCACCACGAAGCCTTGACCGAGGCTTTGCCCGGTGACAACGTTGGATTCAACGTTAAGAATGTCGCCGTCAAGGACTTGAAGAGAGGGTTTGTTGCATCTGACTCCAAGAATGACCCCGCCAAGGAGGCTGCCAACTTCACCTCCCAGGTTATTATCATGAACCATCCTGGTCAGATCGGTAACGGATACGCCCCAGTTCTCGACTGTCACACTTCCCACATCGCGGTGAAGTTCGCTGAGATCATGACCAAGGTCGATCGTCGATCCGGAAAGGAATTGGAGAAGGAGCCTAAGTTCTTGAAGAACGGAGACGCAGGATTCGTTAAGATGATTCCAACCAAGCCCATGACTGTGGAGACTTTCGCTGAGTACCCACCTCTTGGTCGATTCGCCGTGCGTGATATGAGGCAGACCGTCGCAGTCGGAGTTATCAAAGCCGTCGAGAAGAAGGAGCCTACCGGCGCCAAGGTTACCAAGGCCGCCGCCAAGAAAAAGTGAACCGGGGCGACCATTTTGATATGCCTTGTAACGGATGTTCCTGAATGTACTGACCGTTACGACAGACACGCCAAGCCTTGTCGACTTCTCGAGAGGAGGATGTTTCTGGCCCGCCTAAAGCAAACTTGGGTCCTAGACAGGCGGTGGCAAGGCTTGGAGGGTACTGTAGGATATGTTTCCTGATTATGGTGTTAAAGTCGATTTTGACACATTGAGTTCTGTATCATTTTCATATCAACTTGACTGTTTCCAGCTTTGCCAACTGCGCTGTCGTTTGCATTTTATTTTGTCTGTCTTGCTCGTAGATGGATGAATATCTTGTGGACGTCTGAGAGTTGAATGAAATATATGCCTCACTGGGTTTGGTCTTGTAGTATCTTTGTCTTCGAATTTAGCTGACTAGCACAAATTCTTGGTATACTTTGCATAAATATACCTTAGTCTCGACATTAGGGTTTGCCAACGGAAGTTGTCTTGTCACTAGTCAGAAATGTCGCGTATTACACCGTCCACGAACAGTCGACTATACCCTAAAAAAAAGGTAATTCATAGCTGTGAACACTCGTGGATAACGATTTACATCGGTGAAAATTACTATTGCTAAATATTTTTGGCAAGGTAGTACTGGTCTTATATGAAATATATACATAAATGTAAGTTCATGCTCATAACCATGAAAATTGAAGGGAAAAAACTAAAGAAAGGGAAAAAGTAGAAAACAAATCAAAAAGTAGAAAACAAATTAAATGTTTACCAATACTGTAGAAATGTGAAAACAAAAATTACATATATAAAGAAAGAAACGGTGAACATATGAATTATGAAATATGAAAGTTTCTTGATTGCCATTTATTTACCGCATGTCACGAAGGTTGAATGGCCAAAAAGTGGGTATGTGTGATAATGTTGAGAGGCCGCGCCAACTGAAAGAAACGAGAATAATTGGCAGATCTAAATTTTGCAGTGACTGGATCAACCTACTCTACAGCTACCCGAGTGACCCAACTAGCCGCAGTAGGGATTCGTACTGTACATAGTTGTAGCCAGCTGTGAAGTGCACAGAGCAGTTGAGGCATGTCGATAAACGAAGCTGTCTCCACAGTTTCGTTGTGAGAATAGTATGAAGATGTAGACTTTTGACAAGCAGTATTCCTGTCGTGAGTTGGATAAGAGGTCACGTTCTTCTTTTCATGGCACAACATGCTGACAGTTTATATAGACCTGCAGTCCCCATTTTGATTACTTCTAACGAATACCTTCACTTTTTCTGTCCCTCGATAACTGTCAGTACAAATTGTTGACTAAGTGACCAGCAATTTTCCAAGAGCAAGACTGTTACAAGACAACTGCTACTGTTGAAATTACATGCAAATTATTGCATCATCTAACACGAGAAAGAAACTATTGGTACAGTGCAAGCTATTTATCACTAACAGTTACTAGAAGAAATTCTCCTACGATGGATAAATCATCTGTTTTCGCATAAGTCGATATATTATAATATTTAAGTCAAAAGTAAGACGTTAAATTTGGCTTAATTTAGTGTAAGCATTGGTACAAATATTGAGATGGATACAAACACCTAATCGATTCTTTGACACTTATTTTCTTAACTAGAACTTTAGATCAAATTACTAGAATTTCTTTTTGGATATTTTTCTTAAGAAATCTATGAATGATTGTGATGTAAAACAAAATTGGAAAAATGACCAAACGAAGTAGGTTCAGTGGTTTAATCACTCCTCCAACAAGACTTGATCCTCATATAGAAACCCTTGTCTGCAATGTGTAAACCGTTCAAAGAGTTTTCGTTGGCTTTGCATTTCTCTGTTCATGAATTGTAGGCTACTTGGGGATTCGGTGATACCACAGGGAGAATGAAGTCTTGATAGTATTCCTACCGAGTGTACATATTGTGACACATAGTAAAATCAACATTCTTTGATGAACGAAGAATGTTCGCCCACAAAAAATTATCTTGTAAAATTTTTCATTCTCTTGACATATATAAGAAATCTTTTTGATGTTCAAATTTAGCATAATCAATAAAAATGTAAAAATAATTAATTATTTGTATAAAATATATTTCCAGTTCAGCTATATGTTGATTTTCAGAAATGATGTTATTTGAAATCCAAGTATGTCGATGTTATACACATTTACATTTAAATCTATGTTGAACATTGTTGATGTGATAATAAGAAGATGCCAATGAAGAATAACCTAACCTATGTAGAATATTTCATTTATCATTCGTGCTAATTTCTCCACATAAACTCACCTTCATCAACATGATTTATTTCTACAATATATAAACAGTATACTTCAAATACCACTTGTGTGCCATGACTGCAAAAAACTCAACATTCTCGCCTCAATTAGAAACACTTTTATATATTTATTTATTTATCTCGGTACAAATGCAACATTACGTTAGAGTGTTATGCTAAGGGTCACTCATAATCCCTTTCCACATTGTATAAATCAAAAACCCATTTTAAACTAACCACATCTTCTAATTTGATCATCTTAATAATACTTATCACCATATGATGTTTTAATAAGATTATCTAGATCTTTCTAGTTTTTTCATTCCTGATTTAAATTACGATGTAAACATTCTTGAAGATGATGAAGCTCTCCAATGAACAAACACACAATGTACATAATGTTTAAATCATGACTTAGTTAAATTCAATTGTCTACACTGAAAATCATCAAACTCGTCATGAAAATTTCCATGACATACATTGTATTATAGTTTACAAGAAAAAATAAACAAATATCATTAATCAATATTACTTGAACTATTAATAAAATTTTACTTAGAAATATTTTAATAAAAATTTAAAATTATATATAATACAAAGAATAAAATAAATGACCTATAATTTTTATGAAAAAAATGATAAAAAATAATTTTGAAATAAATTTTATAAAATAAAAAATCCTCATTTTCATACAGAAATGTAATCTTGTATTTTCAAGTAAAAGAATTATGAATAATTAAATATATATTTTCTTGCTTTATATTAAAAATTTATAAGTAAAAGATTGTAATTTTTTTAAAAGAATAAATGTTCATGAACGCATATATTAATAATTTTTATTTTATCCAAAAATTATCCGTACTTTAAAAATTTTAATTTTTTTTTAAATAATAATATTTGTTCCCCTTAAAACTAGTTTGGGTGTTAACTCTTTTGACCACATACAATCAACAATCAAAAAATTATCTATTTAGATTTAAAATTCAGTTTTTTTTTTATAAATTTTATAAATAACAGAATAATAGAATTTTTAATAATTTGAGAAATTATATGATATTTCAAAGATTAAAAAAAAAAGTAAAAAAAGAAAAGTTTAATTTTGTTATTTTTTATTATTATTCGTAAATTTTAATATTATGTGTAATTTAGTACATAATCAATAATATTATTCTTTATTTCTTATCATGATTTTTTTTGAAATTTTTTAAAATGATCATAGAAAAAAAATTATAAATTATTTTTTATGTCAAGAAAAATTAAATTCTAAACATTATTTGATCCATACATTTTTTTAAATTTTTTCGATATTATACATTATTTTTTTCACAAAATATAGATAATTTTTATTTAAGTCATAAAATATCAAATAAAAATATATAAAATTCATGAAATTAATTTTTATGATATTTTTGTGATAAATCTAATTAGAATCAAATTCAAGAAATTTCAGTATGCATGTGAATATTTTTCTCATATATTATACACTTAAGAATAACTTAAAAATTTAGTATAAATGGTACAATTGCGTTGGATTTGAGACATTTTTAATTTTATATGATGATTTAAAAAATCTTTCTTGCTTTCAAAATGGTAGAGTATTTTAAATGTCATAAATAACATAAAAATATTAAAAGTCTTAGAATTAACATGACTCCATATGATATTTTTTCCACATTTCATGCTTGTTTAGTTCTTATTTACTTACTACATGTAAATTGTTACATGTTAATATTTAATTTTAAATATTTTAAATTGATATTATAAATTATAACAAAAATGTTATAATTTATAACATTTTTGTTATAAATTATAACATTTTTTGAATATATTTATTTCATCAAATTATCTGATTGACACATATAATTATAGATATATTTATCAATTTGTGTTGAAGTCTGATTTTGTGTTGGTTTAACCAACACAAAATCCACAGTTTGCAATTTGAAAATAAAAACGATCGCAATAAACAACTAATTAGAGAAAAAAAAAATCATTGAAAAAACTGCATGTCAATATATCCAAAATCATATACAGATTTGAATTTAAAGCTTCTAAGTGTCACAAGATAAAGTTTGTTAATATTATTGAAATCCGCTTTTCAATTCAAAAATTATAAATCAATAGAATATGAGTATTCATAGCATTTGATTTTATTTTTTTCCTAGCTCTCTTGGATTAAATCAAAAAATACTTTGTGGGATGTCAACCATCATAGTTATAAAATGAAAAGTTTTGTTACACGAGATAAAGTTCATATCTTCATGCTTTCTTAAAGGTTATATAAATTTATTTGATAACAACTTTTATCACAACAATTTCATCTTAATTTCTTCCTTGTATTTGATTCTAATGCTTGATATATTATATCAAATTACTGATATCTCAAAGTGAAAGAAAAGATTTCCGTTTAAGTGAAGTACCCACGAAAATCAAAATTCTTTGAAGTAATTAATTTCCTTAATAAAAGTGCAGATATAACACAGAACGATCAAAATATGAAGTCCACATGGGAAGTGGATTATCACGATGAAAACCTATACTAATAATAAAGACAAAGTGTGAAAGTCATTACGTATATCATACTCTTCAAACTCCCATCCAAGACCGTTATTTGACACTAAAGACACCCCTATCTGTATGAAAATAAGGCCGGGCATGTCGACGATACATTTTGGTAATAAAATATAAGTTTATGTGATAAATCCAGCACCTACAAAATCTTCGGTATACAACTGGAATACAAGACCCGGTAAAGGACTTGAGGTACATATTTGATATTTGGCAGGTTAAAATTGTTCTTGGGTGACAATGAGTGCCACCGCTGCTTATTCCGGGCGAAACGGGCAGTTACTCTCCTGACAAAGGGGCAGTGACAAAGACAGTTCGAATGAATGCCGTGCCAAGCTTTGGCCGAAAGAGCACAAGCCCATCAGCCACATGATGCGTGTCAATGAATAGTATAGTGTACAAGAGGCCCAAGTCACAAGTCACTTCAGGAGTACAACGCTGGGATCCGCAGGCCCAACTTTGCCCACATACCGAGAGTAGGAGGCCAGCTCAGGACTTGAAATAAAAGCTGGAGGAGGAAGTTGTCGCATGTACAGTAGGTATGTAATTAACGTTGAGACCTCCATAGATGCTAAAGAGATATATCTCAACACTAGAGCTACAATGTTATATCTCGTGCAGCAGCACACAGCGGCACACAGAGTGGTGCCAAAAATATTGGTAATATCTCGCGAGTTGTATGATGATGACAGTCTTGTCCTGTCAGCGTCCGTCGGGGTGCTGCATACTGACACAATGCCAAGGTGATGGAAATACAGTTACAACACATCCTCAGCGGTTCTTCTCCTCTTTCTAGAGACACTTCCAGCATACTGACGATTGTTGTCGTCAGAATCTCTCAATCTGTCTACATCAACCCTGCGATCTGACATTAGGCTGTGATCAGGAATTCGGCTGTTTCTCTTACTCCTCTCTCTGTCATCAATTTCGGCATACTCGTCTTGCAAATCTTCTACGACTCTTTTGGGCTTGACAGGCAAGTTGGTTCTTTCAAACACACTACCTCTCGTCCCCTCCCTATTGTTATGGGCTTTAGAACCACGCCCCACGTCCTGCGCATGCACCCTTGTCATATTAATCTCCTTGTAGTGACCATCTCGAACATCTTGATCCCGATTCGACTGCTCATCTACAGCAGGCTTCCTCCGCACATGCCTCAAAGGAGAACTGGGACCAACTTGACTCCCAGAATGTCTCCTCACGTCAGTCTCTTCTTCAGAATCATACATAACATAATCCGCTTTATGATCAGATCTCAAGCCAGAATCCCTCGTACCGTCGCCAGAGGCCTTGTGCGTGGAATGACCTCTTTCCCTGTGCTTGGCATGATATGACTCTCCTGAAGCTCTAGTGTATCTACCGCCCTCTGAAACTTCATCTCCACTGCTAGCTTCCTCTACATGACGTGAACTCCACCTATCACGTCGTTTACCCATGTACGAGTCTTGATGAGCAGACCCTTCTCCATCTGAACTATGAAGATTTTCATTCTTCTCGGTCCAATCTTCTCTTTGTCTGGATCCAGACTTCATCCCTGAATACCGGCCTTGTTCCATGCTCTGGTGAGGTCTAACTCGTTGAGTGTGCTCGTCGACTAGATCGGGACTTAATTCCCTTTCCCTCCCTGAGGTTGCAGGTCTGCGCTCCAGTCTCTGTACGATCAACACACAACAAATCCTGTAAGAATAAGCACGGTTACGAAATCAAGATAAGCATGCAGAGTAGCAAAACCTTTTTATATCGCCTGGGCTGTAATCAATATTAGATTATGTGTTAATACTGAAAACTTACCCCATTCGCTCTCAGGCAGTCCGGCTCACCTTCACTCGTTGGGTACTTTACTTGCTCCCTGCTTCATGAACAGGTAATCATGCAATGTAAGACATATGTCAACGGGAGAAAAATATATTTCGCAGTTCATTTGGGTACGCACCGCTCTGCCAGGACAGGGGGTACGTGATCTTCAGGCTAATGAATACAGTGAAATGAGAATGCAACTAAAGGTAACATCCCTAACTGTCACATCATTTTTATAAGTACCTGCCAAAGCGCTGTTCCCTCTCTCTCCTTCTCTTGAGCTCTGCCTTTCTGGCCTCAAACTCATCTCGGCTCATAAGCATAGGATCAGCGTAGTCCCTAGTATTGATTGATGGAAAAAAAAAATCAGCAGACAACTCAGAAAATAACAATAGGTCACAAACACTGCTCAAGTTCTCGATATGAAATTCCCAGTATTTTATCATCTCACAAATGTAATTCGCTCTGTAAAAATTACTTGAGTGCTTCGTGTACACAATAAGGATAATGTACTAACTCTGTTGATGGCTATCACAGGATACCTCGATGCACACAAACTCACAAATCTATTGGATACGTTGGTGCAAGCCCAAAATGGAGCAGTCTGCTCGTAAATAGGGTCTCTTGGGCTGTCAAAGGATACATCTTTAAATGCATAAACACTCAAATATCTCTGGGATATGTTAGTGGAAACGAAAAAAAATGGTCCAGTCTACTCATAAATAGGCTCCGCTGGGGATAGGCCTTATTTGTCAGAAAGCTAAGATATACACAATTCATCACTGTGGTGTGAGGAGTTGTAATCAAATAGGGTTTATAAAATGAACGTGCTTCTGAGCACTTGAATTGCATGAAGATGGGGTTCTATGTGGAATCTCCCAGGCATAACATCAATGCATGAGAGACTCTACATCACCAAGTGATACAGATATTTTGTATGAAATCCGGCTTCGCGTCAAGTTGCATTCTGTGCAACATGCTCAATGTACCTACTCACATTCATAACGCCATAGCTCCGGCTATAAGTTTCACCTCTGGGTGGATGATAGCAACATCGACGATGATGATGATGATGGGACGACGGGATGCTATCCAGCATCTTCAAACACTAGATGAGAACTGATGGAAGTGGTTAGTCACGATATCTGGACAACCAACTCAACCCAACTGCCTGCTGTACGGACTCATGCCAGCATGTTCCTCAGTCTTTCAAACAAACTTCACATGTGAATGTGATTCGGTCTACTAGACTTTATTCGATCATTTCTCCTATATGACGTGGCTTCACACTTCAAGATTGTACATATCCTGTTTCGAGAAAGTAGATAACAACTCCAATGTAGGAGTATATTACAATGAGCTCCAGGCTATCCAATTCCTAACATCCCCTGCTCCTGCTTGAAACAGCTCATCTCTGTATCAAAGCATCTCCTACTTGAAGGTGATCATTGTAAGATAAACCTCCGCAATCTTCAACGTTCCAGCTAGCGTTGGAAGAAGGCGAAATGTGCCTTTTAAGACTCGATCGAACAATTGCTCCTTCCAGATATCAATTAGCCTCACTAACTTTTGTCGCTGGGTAGATCATACCCTCTGACCCATATATATAGGGGTGTACGAACACACCTACATATGTGCGGGAGACTTTGTTTGATGCATTTATCACAATTCTGGACACTACATGTAGAAGGTTTCTGGCACTTTTCCAACCTTCCATTCTACCTGTACTCACATGAAGGAACAAATACAATATTTGAGGTACATACTGGAGCGGAACTCAAATCATACTAATCGTGAGTTGATCCCTTCTAAAGCGATCACTACTCGAGCTAGATGTAGCCTGCACACACGCTGTAGTACAAGAGATTTCATCCAGCTCAGACTCATACGTTTGAGTCATGGGCCAACCAGATCTCCAAGGTCAGTAGCAGACCAATATCAGATACGAGCAACCTTCAGCAGCAGAGAAGTCTCCATCTACTAGAAATATAAACGGATTGCAGGGGATCAAACTGAAATTTCAGCGCACCTCGGCATGGGAGGTCCACACTGCATCATTCCCGCGTGCGGTGCAAAATTTTCATGAGGCACCATTGGTGCATTGAATGGCATCTCGTAAGGAGTTGGTCCATAACCGTTGTAAGGACCGGGATTATGATGGTAAGGCATCATGTATCCATCACCCATAGGCTGATGCATCATTCCTCTCATGGGAGCGCTGAAACCTGGCGGTACAGAGCGAAAGAAACCACATGTCAGCGTCCTATCATACAACTGAGCCAAGAGAATACCTTGAAACCTAAATCACAGCGAGGTGATTCAAAACACTGTGGTTAAGAAAGGTAGATGATAAAATGAGGGTTGAACTCCTAGAAGAAAGTTGAAATGCACCTTACCCAACCGGGTTATGGGAATGTCAAATCCACAAGTACACACCATCTTGATGTTGAAACGAGCATCATCTAAGGACGAGTCTTTGTCTTCAAGGATGTAAATAAAGTGGCCTACTCTATAAGATATTTATGTTGAATAATTACACGCTTCTTCACAGGTCAGGAAAAAAATTTTCAAGAACTGTTATTAAAGTCACACTCATTGAGAAAAAAAAACATCTGGACAAAGGACACCTGAACACTCTAGCACATACACTAGCACACGAGAAACAGTACATACCTGGGTTAAACATAGGTCCCTGCATAGGAGGTGGATAGTGAGAAGGACCTGGCCCGTTCATATAACAATTCCAAACTGGGTGATCGTACGACCCACAGTTTTGGCAGCCCATCTCAGCCTACAACACGTAGAAAAGCCTATATTAGTTTCCACGACTGAAGTCTACGCTATTCTTTACTAAAACACTTTGCAAGCCGTTTACTACAGACAGTTTTACAAGGTGTTTTACGCTCGCAATTACGTCCTGATTACATAATCGAAAGGATTTGATTGCGATTGTCATCACCTGAGCATTGTAGTTAGGACCTGGTCCCCACATTCCACCTTCAGAGTAGGTCATATCAACTGCAAAAAATGAATTTCAAAAAGAACGTCAGCTTTTGACACGATTACAAAAAGAAGCCTTAAGCGTCCGAATTGAGCATCACTCAAGACTAACCGAAAATCAAGTAACATAGTTGAAGACAGCAAGCAATCTTGTGGTTTTACGATACCTTGCTGTCGCAAACGCTTGCCCTTGGTTTTCTTTTTCCCTGCAATAGAACGGCGAATACGTCCCACTCGAAACTGAGTAACAAGAATCATAAACCAACCAATAAAACGTTCGATAATTCTAGGATGCAATTTATCCTACAAAAACCTCAAGTATTAAAAATTTTGGAACTTCAAGCAAAGACTGGAGAAACACAAACAAGATTTGTAGGGAGCAGTATACTGATGTTCCCAACATGTTCGATATCCAGGTAGAAAGCTAATAAATAAGCTAGCCAGTATATTTCACAACGCTTTACACTGATCAACCTACACAAATAGTTTGTGTAAATCTCTGATATCATATCTCATACCAGGAAGACATCATCCTGCACCATTTTATAGAAAAGAGAGAACCCATCTTGGATAGAAAGGATAACCACGTGCATTTCATTTATTTGAATTGATGTTTATGTAAGTATCTATTCATGATAACACTCATTACAAACTCTGTTGATCTACTCTGCTTTGAATCTTTTGACTTGGCTGAAAGACGGTGGTAGACACAATATGAATACACAGACTTGCACCATCCATAAAATCGAAACGTATTAGCTTACCTTTCGTCGGTTCAGACACTGCACGTCCCTGACCTGTAACGGGAACAATATGCTGAGGCATTTGTTCTCTATGTTCTATCTCTGATCTTGCTAGTCGATCTGAATTTAGCTCTTGCGCAGGCTCCTTCGTCAGCTGCGATTCTGGGGATCCATCAGCAGTCTCTACGACTTGAGCAGCCCCAGCTTCTTTCGTGTGTTTTCTACCACTAGTGCTCTCCAAGACTGTGCCTGAAACGGCCGATGCTTCTCCTTGTGTTTGTCCCGGACCCTTGCTTCCGGTAAATGGCTCTTTGGTATCTGATCCATCTGATGGCATTAACGCAGAAGAAGCCTCTTTCAACGATATAGAGACTGCAGGAGACTGCATCTTGACACGAACAAAAGGAGCTGACTCCATATCTGCAACACATGTAACTTAGTAGGGTTGAACAATCCTGGTTGGAAAACTGCCAGCTAATGTAGACATTAAATGTACATGGAACTGGCACTCAGCATAGAGCAGGAACATAGCAATTATATTTCAAATGTTCCTGCTCTATGCAAGACTGGTAGCGCTAGACCGTCTTGAAGAACACAAATCGAACAAAGAATATACATAACACAATACAAAAACAAAGGTCAAAGAAGCTGGAACAGTTGCGGCAAAGTAGCACATTAATGAGCCAGTACATCTATTCTAAAATCGATGGCGTTGTGATAAAAACAAGACGATCGATAATAATCAGGAAATAGAAAAATGAGTCAGTGCATGTGGAAAATCCTGATTTCAAGGTCTGACTGTAATTTTCAAATTCATATGATCCCACTCTCTAAAAACCCCCCTCCAAATGTAATATGTAGTCAAGAGATAACAAGTATCAAATTGAGCGTTTTCTTCGAAACAATGAGTGATTTTTTTCCGCCTTTTTTTGAGTATAAAGCGTTCTTTTCATTCGCTTGTAACGCGCTTAGCCCTGTTCTTATTGATGAATATAAGGCCAAATGAAATGAGACTTTGAAAATATATTTCAACAGAGCTTAAACTCACATTCACTCAAACCTACTGAAGCCTAAGGATGCCTACCTTGTAGCATCAGGCGGCTTCCCACATTGCCACTGCTCGTTGCAGCACTGGCCTGTGACTCCAAGAACCTGCTAATCGCATCACGTAGAGTTCTATTGGGTAGCAAATCGTCTGCGAGTATGTTCTTTGCTCCACAAACACATCTCGCCTTTGAAATAATCTCATGCCGGATACCTGCGAACAGCAAGTACGTTACCATTAAGTAACGAAACGCTCGAGAACAATATATTAACCCAGAAGAGGATGATATACGATTTGACTTTAGAAAAGTTTTGCCGACATGTTTGTCCCTCTCACAAACACAGTTGCACATGCTGATAAAGATAACCTGCAAACATGTTGAGAGGCTGATACATGCTGGTATAATGAAACATAAACACTGACGACATAAAAGGATAGTGAACCTCACATTTGTCACAGTAGCTCTTAAAACAACATTTGCTTGTAAGGACTGCTTCCTTCAAAACTCCTTTGCACAACGGACAACAGAGCTCGGAGGGTATATCCAGTAGAGGTCGACTTGATGATGGCAATCCATCGACTTCTCTCTCGAATACAGCCCTGGAGGAAACATTGTTAATTGTGGATGATCAGTTTCCACATAATAATGATTATTGATTTACAAAGGTGTGACAAAAATCAAAATAAATAAAAAACAAGAGAACTTGGGCAGCACAATCTTCAAACCAGATGGTAGAAACGTACTCATTAGGCTTCAAAACCGCCACTTCACCAGTTGGCAAAGCATACGATCCGTCAGGATTTGCTACGAGCATAGTTTTAGGTATTCCTGTTGGCGGCTTGACCTTTTTGATATCGTAAGTGGGATCACCATTCGTGGGACAATGTTGTATGTAATGCCCTGCAGAAATATTTTGACGAATATTAAACAAGCCGCATGCTACCGCTTCGCTAAACTGCAAGCCACATAAATTGATGTACTGATCCAACACATAAGGATGGAGCACCTACGCTGTTAGTTTCAAGAGTACACTAGGTTATGACAGTATCTAACGAGAGATAAGTGTAAATACAATTTTCTTTTTCTATATTCAGCTTCTCAAAACCCACATCAAAGTCAAACGAGTGAAAGTAGTCCACATTCCATTGAAGTCAAACACACCTGTGACACCACAGCGGTGACATACGTAGCCATGGGGAGGGTTTTTCTTCTCGAAACCACGACCTGCATCAACAGGATAAAGCAAATGATTTTTTCAAAACCTCGAGCACATTCTACTTATGTCAGCATCATAAGTTCAAAAATGATTGCTACGATATAAGAGGAAAGGTGACAGTTGATGTCGGGAGTTTTAAAAAGAAGGATAAAACGCGAAGAGAAGAAATAATATACATCCAATAGATGACGTGAATTTCATCAGAAAGTTGACTACCAGAGGAGAAACAAAAAGTTCAGATTTGAACATCAAGCAGGATGATCAAACGTTTGCCACATTAGGAAGAATATATACTGACCGTTTCCATATCCTCGGAGAGGTAGACCTCTTCCTTGTCCCTTATTTCCATAACCCCTTCCTGCTGCGAAGCTCTCCTGAGTTTGTCTGGACCAAGAATCAATACCACAATTATTAACATACTGGTGTTTGAGACAATTCAGAGTACGCATTGAACTACGATGTGGACACAGATCCGTAACTAAAGGAGTAATGAATTAGATGCAAAAGAACTACTGTGAAAATGACTCCAAGGAAAAAAAAGAGGAACTAACATAGGAGGTAGCCAACCAGGCTATTTCTATCTGTGCAACAACTAATGACAATCTCAGCAGTTACAAGAACCCCTTTATCATCACTTAGTGACCGAGCCACAGATAGTGGTCTACGGAAAGTCGAGTAGAGGAACTACCGTTGCCAGTCACTTGCAGATGCATCCACAAAAGCCTTGATCTTATTATCCTCTTCTTCCGTCAAAGAAGCTGTAGAGGCTTGTACAATCTCAGGTACCGCATACAAGTCGATTCCAAAGTCATCAAGACCGTCTGAAACAGAAGACTGGGTGCACAAAAACAACGACATTGTGTTTCCAGTTTAGATGTAATTCTGATGAGCTGCAAAGTCAAATTTATTGCACACTCCATGTTTCGCCTACCAAATACTTTAAACTTTGCGGAAGCAGTGATAAGATCCTGTGGACAGAGTTATTCTATAGGTATCAAGCTCTGATCCATCCAGCTAGACATGAAGGTAACTATGATGAAAGGAAAAACTCGTAAGCAGAATAGCTAAAGCTAAAACGACACCTCGTGGAGACCTCTCTTGCAAACGTGAACTGCGTCTTACAATGTTCAGATTCTTCTGAGATGGTTCTACATATTGAGGGCCATTCTTCACCGGTTGACTCTCCGGAGTAGGTTTCCTCCTGCCACAAGAATGTAAAAGACATATTACTTCTACGACACGAACCCGATACTCTGCCAGGACAGCGATAGTTCCACATCAAGATGTAGCAGTACTATTGACTGAGACCTTCGCGCTTGTTCCCGAACACGAAGAACATCATTGTGCGCGAAGGCTCTCGAACAAAGCAAGGATTTTGAAACTAGAGTCCATAAAGATCGTCCTTTTGCAGTTCTTCTCCCAAGATATAAATTGAAGGAGATGATCCTGGTACTCTCACAAAAACTTAAAACTGTAAGTTAAGAGGCTTAGAGAGCAAGTCAATACTCTTCTTTGACATCTGCGACAATTGGCATCCTTGGCCTTCCAGGAACTCGACGAACTATGACTGAAGTGTTTTTGGGCACCAAAAATCCTTCATCTGTGTATTCTGTAGATGCAACATGGGCACACAAATTACAGACTAGCCTACTCCAGCACTTGGAGACTTAAGCCACGGCACAATCCCGCAAAGATTCTGAACGCTGGCCTCTCTGGCTAAACGGTAAAACAGACTTTCCCAGATATACGAAAATACTGCAAATCAAACGTTCTTTTCCTACCAAATCCATCCGCAGCAATCCCTAACAAGTTCCTAGCCAGGAAGAGGGGATTTATAACAAGGGGGCTTTTCAAGAGTTGAAGAGATGGCATCTGCTTGAAACTGTGACAGTAAGACTCGTGATTCGAATCCTGTCTTGAAATGATTGCGCTTAAATCCCAGCCAATTCCAGCCACACAGCAAAAATTCGCCTGTAATAACCTAGCTTTACATTTTGTTTTTAAGCAAAAGTGCAAACCTTCATTGGTTTGAGCGTTCGAGATCACGAGATCATAATCAGAGCCTCTTCCCAATTTCTTCTGCTCAACAATTTTTTCTTTCAAATTTGCAACAGATATGAAATGTCCGTCAATTGATACAGAGTCGAAATCTTTGGCACTCTTAAACTTGAAGTACACAGCCATTTTGTAGCAAGTGTAGCAAGAGAAATTACTTCCTACGGTTGGCTGATCCTAGATCGCCTCTCTAAACTGCCACTAGCTCCAACCTAAGCTAGAAACTAGCTAATCGGCGCACAACAACGTCGGCGCACAAACGGCCTTTCAACTTCGATCTTCGTCTCAAATCCGGTAGCAACTCCTGGATGATGTCTTCGTCTTCGGACCGGCTGTTGAACAATTGGCGAGCCGAAACTACATCTACTCCAGATGAACCAGCATGTGAACTCTTCCAGGAGCTGCAAATTTGTCGGCAGGAAAGACAAAAGTGGGAGGAAGGACAACAGCTCCTAGATAGAGTCTACACGATGAATGTGGTGTGCATCAATTCGGCGCCCCCGCCTCTCCAGCCTTCTGAATCTCCTTGCAAAAGAATCCTCAAATCCGAGACTTCCCTGCCTTCCTTCCACTCCCGATCGATCATGTAGGCCAAGGTCGGCTGAAAATAGGTCTTCTTCTCGAGATCAAAATAAGGCTCCTAAGGATCTACTATAGCACAGCCACGGAGGAATTTCACATCTACATAAGAAATCACAGTGCCTTCGTCTGTCTACAGGTCAGGGAATCAACAAAGCTCACGAAAAAATAGAAAGAAATGCGGAATCGTGAGATCGTTCATGCCTGAGAGCGGGGGAGAGAGCGAGGGAAGAAACAAGAAACCGAACCAAACCCACTCGAGAACTGAGCGAGTTTGGATTTCGCTAAGTTCGTAGAGGAGGGGAGAATCCAGAGATGTAACACAACCCTGCTGCTACGCTAACGGATTCATCGAAGAAAGTTGCTCGGGAAGGACAGACCTGGCTCTAAGAAATTGGACCGACTGACTGTTGTGACTCGTGACTGGGCTGATAATAAGGACTGAAGCCTGATAAAAACCTCCCCCTGGCTCGCTCAAGGCTCAAGCGACCATGCGAACCCTATCTATCCGGCGCTTTGGCGTCGCGTCGTCGGGATCCCGGGTCCGTCTGCGTGCGTCCCAGGTCATGGTCTGCGTCCTTCCATCCTTTGTGCGCGACGGACGGGAAACATCGAGATCTTTCCCCTTTGCTCTTCTCCGACTTGTTCGTTCATGTGGCAGCGCTAGTACATGGCAAACTCCATCCTTATGGATATGGGACGGGCGCTAGTGGAGAGTATGTGCCAAGGTATCCAAGTATATCAATTCTTTGTTCTTTTGTTTTTCTAGCTTTAGAGTCATGGACTATGGATAGCATATGACATGTTCCTGAAGTAATGAGCGAGAGTCTATCATACTAATCCTAGTCCGAAGGTACCAATCTCTTTAGATTACTCTATAGACTATTTTAGGTAATGTGTTTCCACTCTAGAGAAAGACCACTAGCTGGTGCAATCCATATGAGAGCAAGCACGTTAGGTGATGATTCTTCACATGCTCTGTTATTTGTAAACCGTTTGACCTAGATAGTTCGGATATTTTAGGTGTTGTATGACATATTTTCCATTGTGATGTTGTACGGGCCAAGCCCCATGTTAGCGGTGTCGTGTTGTGACACGGCTACTATGAGAAGATGATAACATGTGTTATCTTCAGAGTTGTTGTCATGACGGCAATACTTTAGGTTAGGATAACTGACGGCGTACTGTAAGGTTGTTAAGAGTCCACCGTTGGATCAACTTTGTAGGGTCAGGATGTTGAAAAGGCTCCAAGAGATATTATCTTGGACCTTATCAGATATAAAGCGCAATCAGGATGGAAAGGGTATGGGAGAGAGCTAGACACATCACTTTGCTGACTAAGGAGCTTATCTGATCGAAGTGGAGCCGACGTAGGACATGGATAGAGGACAACATGATACTCCATATGTATCGATGCCTAATCCATTTGTGCTCAACATCCAGTGTCTTCATCGTGATCACTTTCGGGCGTGGTTAATGTATCATTTTGGAGATAATTTTCTGCAACAAGTGATAAACTCTCTAGACCAGATTATTCTTCCAGTTGTTTCCTATGGCGCGATTTGGGGCAATAAAGATAATACGTTTTTGATTTAGTTTGGGCGCTATGGATCTGAATTTACCAGTAGTGGTGGCTTTCAACACATGGATTCCAATCCATCACTATTGCTTACCGAAAATAATCCATATGGAGTTGATTGTTATGAACTTTGACGAGGAGTATTATTCTCAAGTTATAAAGTCCCTGGTTCCGTTTATAGTTCCGTTCATACTTAGCCGATTTCGAGTTGTCATTTTGACTCTTTATTAGTGGCAACTTATATTGTGTATAGGATGGCTAAGTAGTGTGTTTAGGATAGTTGTAAAGCTCTAAGTTAAAATGGAGCTAATTTGGCCACACTAGAGGTCAAAATAACACTCTTCGTTGTCATTGGTCTTGGAGTTTGGGCCAATGAGGGCACTTGGGCAACTTCTTCGAGGTTTTGAGGAGTTTTGGAGACCTTCCAGGAAGACATTCAAAGATCTGAGAATAGGGTTGGAGAGCTGACATGACGAGCTACGACATGGGCTTAAGAATGGATGGATTTGAAGGATTTGTCACTCTAAAATGGTGATTCAAAGATAGGGTGAGAAATTTAGACCTTTGAGTGTATTTCGGGTGTTTCTGAGAATCTTACGAGGATTTTGGGAGATCTGAGTTGATTGTGATATAGTTTACAACTCAGGCTTGCATTTGGATTGAAATTTCGACTCAATTGGATGAGTTTTGAGTACGGAGTGATAGCTTGAAGTTTGTGTATACAGTCTAAGTTGCAGGATTGCACTGACTGTCACAAAGTTAGTACGGAGATCATATCTTTTGATATCAAAAAGTTCTGTCAATAAAACTTTGCACAGTTCAAGTTTTGATGATGAGTGACATTTTTATGAAATCTAGAAGCAATTGAAGTCAAGGATTGGGATGTGTGATGAGTTTTGTATACAGGGATCTGCATATCACCTTGTGATACAGTGTGCAAATCAACAATTATTTTGAGAGATCTAGAGGAGAAAAAACATCTGAAACTTTTTTGTAAAGTTTAAGCAAGAGTTATTGGTCGAATCATCGGCTATCATAATCTTCTTCTGCTGAAGTTTTACCGGTTTATAATAAACTCGAATGTGGAGTGCTGAGGAGAAGAAGAAGAAATTGTCAACTCACACGAGGTTCTAGAGGGTTCTTCTACAGCCAAGCGCTCGGGCATTCTCAAAGCAAAGAAATGTCCATACGACATAAGTGGTGAACTCAACGTGAAACCTTTGAGGTGGAGAAACTTTCATGAGTTCTCTTGTTGCGAGTTTTCAGTTTCATGAGTTTCGGTTTATGGTGTACTGTTCCAAGTTTAGAGTAAGGTGTAGATTGCAAGGTTAGGTTGTGGGTTGGCCTTGAGATATTAGGGTGCAAGTTCAAGTTTTGTTTGGACTTGAGATATAAAATTAGTCAGAAATCAAATTGTAAGAATTCTTGGTTCTCTCTCTCATCGCAAAGAGATATCAAATAGGTTGTACACCTCTTGAAGTTGATGAGCTTCAAGATGAAAGATTTTGGTACGAAGATACAAGATCACATTGATGTCTTTGGTGATTTTGTTATTGATCTTCAGAATCTAGGAGAGGAGATAACTTATGAGAGGAAGGCCCTTCATCTTTTAAGCTCATTACTTGCTTCATATCAGTCATTGTCATGAGTGTTACTCCATCGTGGTAGACAAACGATCACTTACAATGAGGTTGTAAGTGAGCTATTCACTGATGACATACAGCAAAAGATGATGATGTCTTCTACTCCATCCTCTTCATCTGGTACGGCACTGAATGTGACCCGTGGACGGTCACAATCAAGGAATGAGAAGTATGGGAAGAAGGTTGGATCTAGAGGTAGATCCATGTTTAGGGGTAAATCCCAAGACAGAAAGACGGTGGTCTGTTGGAAATGTGGCAAGAGTGGTCACTTTAAGAAGGACTGTCGTTTGAAGACCAAGGCTAATGATCCTCCTTTGGCCAATATGGCTCAAGATTTTGATGAGTAGGATGACTTGCTTGAAGATGGACTATGAAGCCAGAGGTATGCCTTATGCAACTCACCAAAGGACGTTGGTGATGTATGGATTTTTGATAGTGCTTGTTCTTATCACATTTGTTACATTAGAGAGTTTTTCCATACTTTTTGAGTATCAAACGGTTTAGTTCTTATGGGAAATGATCAACCTTGTAGAATTGAAGGCGTTGGATCTGTCCAGATTTACACGTTTGATGGAGTCAAACGTACATTGACTCACGTCCGGTTTATACCTGAAATGAGAAAGAATCTTATCTCTCTTGGAATGTTAGATTCAAAAGGCCTTGAGTGGACTTGTAAACAAGGAGTACTTGAGGTGAGAATAGGTGATAAGATTATCTTAAGAGGACACAAGCATAGAAATTTGTATGTGCTAGAGGGCAATACCATTTGTGGTGAAGTCAATCTTACCAGATCTCGGCCTAAGATGGCTCATGTTTGGCATTCTAGAATATGACACATGAGTAACATGTAATTGATATTCCTTAGAGATAGGGGCTTATTACCTGGTTTAGGTAAAGTTGACATGGAATTTTGTGAGCATTGTGTTATGAGCAAGCAACATAGAAAAGCCTTTGGTGTTGGAACTCATAGTTCCAAAGAGTTACTTGAGTATGTACATAGTGACATGTGGGGACCCTCTCCTAAAGCCTCACATTCTGGGAAGTGGTACTATGTATTGTTTATTGATGATTACTCAAGATTTGTGTGGGTCTATTTTCTCACACAAAAGTCTAAAGTCTTTGCAACTTTCAAAAGTTGGAGAGCCCAAGTTGAGACTCACACTGGTCACAAGGTGAGATATCTACCTTCGGATAATGACGGGGAGTATACTTCTGAGGAGTTTAGAAGTTACTGCAAAGAGGAGGGGATCACTCGTCATCTCACCACAGTTTATACTCCACAACAAAATGCTATTTCTGAGAGGCTCAACCGAACAGTATTGGAGAAGGTGCGTAGTATGTTGAGCCAATTTGGTTTACCATATAAATTCTAGGCTAAAGCTGTAAATAGTGCAGTGTATTTGGTAAATCTGTCTCCTTCAAGTGCAATCGATTTCTTGACACCGTTTGAATTGAGTCACAAACGGAGAGCTAATTATATTCGTTTGAGAATTTTTGGTTGTATGGCTTATCCTCTCATACCTAAGGAGAATAGGACCAAGTTGGATCCTACATCCAAGACGTGTCGTTTTCTTGGATATGCAAGTGGTGTGAAAGGTTATAGGCTATGGGATCTTGTAGCTTGTAAGGTGATTGTCAATAGGGATGTTTCTTTCGATGAGCCTAGATCATTGAAAGAGGGGGAGATATCTCAGGCTCCCCGTACTGACAAGGGAAAATCTCCTCTCACTGATGTTGTTGAGGGGGAGATTGATCATTATGGATGTAATGATGCGCCACAAGGAGAAGCTCCAGAACAGATGGAGCAAATTCCTGAACAACAAGAATTGGAGGAGCAAGTTGTCGTTGATGAGCCTCAAGACAGAGCACGAAACGATGGAGATCAACCGGACCATCTACTAGGAGATCATCAAATCGGATTAGTAGAGCTCTCAAAAAGTATGGAACATGGGCTGATTCATCTATTCTTGAGGATCATGATATTGAATCTGAGAATGATGATGGCAATGCGTTGATCTTGGAAGAAGTAGAACCTTGTTCATATAGAGAAGCTCAAGCTTCTATCAATAAGCTTGAGTGGTACATTGCTGTGGAGCGTGAGATGCAATCGCTTGTTGAGAACAAGACTTGGGAGCTGGTGGAGCTTCCAAAGGGTCAACCTTTGGTTGATAGCAAGTGGGTGTACAAGTTGAAGTATAATCCATCGGATGAAGAGAAGAGGATCTTCAAAGCTAGGTTGGTGGCTAAGGGCTTCACACAAGAGAAAGGTGTGGACTACAATGAAGTCTTCTCACCTGTAGCAAAGTATGTTACAATTTGTTTGATATGTGCACTTGCTACGATATTTGGTCTAGTTATGGATCAGATGGATGTTGTCACGGCTTTTCTATATTGATCTTTGGAGAAGAAATCTACATGAGACAACCTACTAGCTATGAGAAGTTAGTTTATAGATTGCTCAAATCTCTATATAGATTGAAGCAAGCTCCTAGGCAATGGAATGCAAGGTTTGATGAGTTCATGAAATTACAAGGATTTTCACGTAGTGTGTTTGATCCATGTGTTTACATGCAGAAGGTGAATAATGAGATCTTTAGCCTCATTATTCTAGTACTCTATGTGGACGACATGCTCATTTTGGCAAAGGAACAATCCGAGGCAAGAGGCAACTGAATTGGCAAGAGTCAACTGAAATCTACATTCAAGATGAAGGATTTGGGTAAGTCCAAGAGGATATTAGGTATGGATGTTCAGAGAGATTTGAAGAAGAGAAAGCTATGGTTAAGTCCGGGTAAGTACATTCAGCGTGTGCTTGACAGGTTTAACATGGCATACTCTAAAGGAGTGTGGACTCCTTTGGCAACACGGTTTAAGCTCTCAGCAACTCAATGTCCAATTGATGCAACTGAGAGATGAAAGATGTCGTCAATTCCCTATGACAAGGGAGTGGGAAGCCTCATGTATTTGATGGTGTGCAATAGACCTGATATTGCTCTAGCTTTGGGCAAGGTGAGTTGGTACATGTCAAATCCATGAAATGTGCATTGGAAAGCTGTGAAGTGGATTCTGATGTACCTCAAGAGTACTAAGGATTATGGTCTTTTGTTTGATGGTTTATCACATAATGTCAAATCCTTGTTGGGTTACGTTGATGCTGACTATGGACAAGATCTGGACAAGAGGAAGTCTACAACTAGGTATGTGTTTACACTTGGAGGTGGATGCATTAGTTGGAAATCTATCTTGTAGAAGTGCATAGCTCGGTCAATTACGGAAGCCGAATATGTAGTAGCAGCGGAAGCAGCAAAGGAAGCTATTTGGTTGAACAGACTTATCACTTAGATGGGATTAAAACATGATGTTGTAAATCTCCCTTGTGATAGTCAGAGTGCCTTACATCTTACAGCAAATCAAGTGATGGATAGCAGGATGAAGCACATTGACACCATATATCACTTTATCAGAGATGCAATTTTTGATAGGAAGGTTGAGCTAGTCAAGATTGACAGTAATCTCAATCCAGCTGATTCTTTGACCAAAGTTATTCCTTTAGAGAGTTTCAAGAGACATTGTGCTACTTTGCAGGTTTTGCACAAGGAGCACTAGTAGAGTAAATCTAGCAATTGTTTGATTCTTGTATATGCTTTACTCCTTCCTAGTTAGGCTACGGCTTAGTTCTAGTTAATCCTTGTTTACAGGAGGGCATATGCTTCAGGTTTCCTTCTAGGACTTCCCGTGGAGTATATATATGGATACTAAGAGTTAGAGACCCCAAGACATGAGTCAAGGTGGAGATTGTTATGAGTTAACTCAGGTCTTCAGTAACTCTGGTTAGTTTGACTATATTTAATTAGACTATGGTTAGGGCTGATACTACTATATAAGAGGGCTGATAGAATCTCTCTATGACACAATCAAGGTATTCATTAAAGTGACTCTGTGTGTTCCGTGGACGTAGCCTCAGTGAGATGAACCATGTATTTCTTGTATCGTCTCTTGATTGCATGTGTTTTCTTCTTGTATTCCTGTTTCGGACCTACAATTTTGAAAAAATTACATGACAACGATATGACATTCATCATGAATCATTAATCTATAATTGGATCATAAAACTTGGCTATAAATATTTTATGTGAATATAGATTGAAATAATTAATAATGTAACTAATTAGAAAATATATAAATATTAATTTATTTTATTCAAAAAAATATTAATAAAATATTTAACAAATTGATAAAGATGGTTGCAATTCTCAAAGATTTTATTTAACATATTTTTAAAAATTATCCAAATATTTATGACAAGTAGATTGTTGAGCTATAAATCTGAAATATCATTTTTTATACCCATAAAACATATTCATTGTAATTTCTTTAAAATAAAATTATTATTTATATCAATCGTAATATAATGAAAATAATTTTATCATACTTGTTGATTTTTTTAAAATATCATTATTTAATAATACAAAAATAAAATTTATTTATATATAATTCAAAATATATTAAATTAAAAAATATGTTTCAATATATTATGATGAGAATAAGAACCATAGATGTAACAACTTAATTGTCTCATAAATTTAATCATGAATAAAAAATACTTGAGATCATTTCTCAATGAGCTATCTTATTTCTGCAACAAAAAAATAATTATTATTGGAGATCATTGATTATCAAATTTTACATTATGTTTATTATATTAGAATCAATTTGCTACAATTTTAATCCTATGTGGTATTTCATGTTAAAATTTTAGTCAATATATATGAGAGGAGGATGGATCCAATCAATAAAATTTAAACACTTGGAGGGATATGATTCAATTCATATGAATCTTCATAAAGTAAAAAAACCTAAATGGTCTAAGGAGATAACGTTTCTAACTATATATCTAACATAAATAGATATGACATATACTAATTTTAACAATATATAACACTTCCATCAAATTTTTTTCATTCAGCACATATATCTACTCAATGCTAGTGACTAAATCAATAACACTTAGTTGAAAAATCAAGTGTTATTGACTTAATTCCATTTAAACTAAAGTTATTAACTGTATTTTTTGATTATTACAAGGTGTGAAAACGAAATAGCATATTTTATACTTTTCAGCCACTAGCAGAATATATATTCATGATACCTAAAAAATTTAAAAATTACTTTAATCTAAATCTAGAAACCACTTTATATATTTTTTAGTCCATTCATTTTGATCATGATAAACATATCATATTTGATATTTATTTTTATGTCACCAAACTACTGAATAATTATTTTGATTTGAAGCATACAATCATAGATATTGTGAGATTCTTATTGGATAAAGTTTAATTATTGTGAAAATTGCATCTTTTTCCCTTGATATATTAATTAAATAAGTTGGCTAAATATACCCATACTGCTTGTAGACTTTCAACACTTAGAATGAGCATGATCATTAAATCTCATAGATTCATCAAGATGTAATAGATGGTCTAAATATCTTACTCATGTTGTATTATAATAGTTGATCATCTTCATTTTTTATTATTTTAATAGCTTATCGAATCAAAAACTACCAGACCCATTTGTATTTAAAAAAATTCATCATGTTAAATTGATATGTTAGATAGTAGTGTTTATCCAATTAGGTTTTCATAATTGAACTTGATGAATCATACATCAAAAGACAACTTGATTTTAGAAATAACATCACACAACACTTGCTTATTTTTAAAATTATATTATTCAATAATTATTTTTAATAATAAAATTTGTAAATTTTATGTATTTAAAAGTGTCATATATCTACAAAATTTAAATTTGTAACTTTGATCGTTTTCCTAAAATTATCATAAAATTTAAAATATTTTAATGAAATAATTACAAATAATAATTTGTTGTAATATTATATAATTTATTTATATATATATTTATATTCTTATGACTTTAAAATTTTTTAAAACTCATCCCACCTGTTAATATTTGTTATAAATATATTTTCATAATCTATGCTTTTTTAATATAACACCACAATAATTTTTTTCACAATCTCTACATTGATATCATATGACAAATTGAATTAACACAAACTCATAAAATAGAAATAAGCTCAATGCAAAATATTTGGATGTAAAATTCGAAATATGTAAAAATTATATTGATAAATCAAACCTAAATCAGTAAAATATTTATATACTTACATGACATACCAAAAGATGGATGAAATAAATATCAAGAAATTATGAGTATATATCTATATATATATAAACATATTACTTTCAAGTTGTTAGATATATAAAAAAACATAGTTAACGTATCTCATGACTCTTTTGGACTCTCAACACTATACATGTATCTAATCATTGAATTTGATATAGTTACACACAAAACTATGATATTCTTGATGTTGTTTAGGTTGATTGATTATGTTCATGACTAATTGGTTGATAGTTTTACTAATCGTATATTTTCACAAAGGTTTATATTTCAAATAAATTATATAAATAAATATTATGTTGGAAAATTATGTTAATTTAGTTTCTTCCGCAAAATCAATCTTGTTAAAACACAAAATTTGATTACATAACACACAAGAAGTTTGAAATGCTTGTCACTTTTTGAATCATATTATTTAATGTTTTTTATAATAAAAAATAAAAATTGATTTTATAATATACTTGTGCGAGCACCATATGCATAAAAAATATTAAATGATAGCTTTGGTTGCTTTATTTAAAAGTTGCAAACATTTTCATATGTAATGTTTAAATTATTGAGACTTAAAAAATAACATTTTAAATTTTAATATTATGAATCAATCATGTAATATTAAAATACCATTAAATTTAAATTTTTTAGTTGCATGACAAAAAAATACAAACCATTGTTAAATTAAAATTATTATATAACTCAATATAAAAATAGACTATCAACTTCAAGATTTTTACTTCCTCATATATGCATAATTTTTTGTTTATCTATTTCACTAGAGGATATAAATCCAACTATAAATTAACTTGAAATACATATATGCACTTTTAATTCAACCAAGTAAGTGGAGTAAAATATATAATTTAGAAAATGACTATGAAACGGTTGATTGATTTACTTGTATCACTTCTTGATAATTTTAATGTATAAAATTATTTATTTATGCATTTTAATGTGTGTATCAATTTATATATAATTTTGTTAATAACATGATTTCATCAAATGATGGCTATATTTTCATATCATAAAAAAAAAATCTTCATATCTTTTAAGCTACACTATCTAGCTTTATTTTATGCAAAAAAATCCATTATGATTTGATTCAAATTATATTCACATTCAATCCATCCACTCCATAACCATTATCATTGATTTTATACATACATTGCAATTAAAAAAACTAGACATAATTTCATCCATATAAACAAATGTATCATATCATCTATTCACACTAGAGTTTTTTTTTCTTTTTTCATGTTATGTTTGAAAATATATTTTTTATATTAAATTAAAATTTATCTCAATCTATTATCAATATGTAGATCTTTCAAGATCTAAGCTCTATATTCAAAATCGATGATTGAATCCTTTTTATTCTTCATATTCCATAATAAAATGACAAGTTAAAAAATACTAGAGAGTAAGAAAAATAAAATAAAATAACATTAATTAGTTAAATTTTGTTTTTTGATATATTAATGTGTTATTTATATTTTAAAATTGTGAAGATATCATCATGTGATTGAATCAGTTGTCGTTTAAATATATTTGATATAAATTTGTTGATAATAATATTGATATATAATTATTTTAAATTAGATATTACTATTATCTGATAATTTTAATTATTATATATATCAAATTATTAGAAATAATTTTTTTTACATATTTTAAATATTTTTTAATACCTTTAGATTGCATAAAACATACAATATTTGAAATAAAATCAATATTAATTTAATTTAAATAAATTTTTTCTCACAAAAAGGGTTGAAAATATATGTAGTGATTATTGAATTCAAAAATAAAATCAAAAAATAATGAATAAAATAAATAAAATTTGAACAAAAAACACAATACAAAAGCTTGTTTGTTGTAAGGTCCAATATATATTAATCAAAAGATGTACATGCAGAAAATGACAAAATCAAACACATTTAATTACTCAATATATAACATGTGTAAACATTTTTTACTCATATCTTTAAAACTTAAAGTTGAACACATTAGTTTGAAATGCATCATAAAATTGTATAAAATTGAACCTAAATTAGCTTAAATTTATAAAATTTATAATTAACATGTCATACATTACTTCGTAGTTGGGTTTAACATTTAGCTTAAATTTTCACGATCTCAATAAATATAATTCATACATACTATGAGTCAAAGATTTAAATGTCATACCAATTTGGATTAAATTTTGTTGATCTTATTAAAAAAGTTTGTTTGCATAACATATTAAATTTTTCAATCTCAATAATATTTCAATCTTTAATTACTCAGCACTAAAAAGTTGAGTATAGAAATAATAAAATTATAAGATGTTAAAAAATATAATTTAAATTGTATTATTAAATTAAAAATTTTATTTTAAATTGTATTATTAAATTAAATTTTTTAATTTAAATTGTATTATTAAATTAAAATTTTAATTTCAATAAAATTATTAAATTAATTGAGTATATTTATATAAACATAACTGATTAAAATTTATTCCTTTTTTTGAATATAATTAAGTATAATTTATCAAATTTTATTTTATTTATTTATCAAATATAATTTTTTTAAATTTTATATTGAAATATATATTTTTTTGATTTTTATGAAAAAAATAAAAATAAGAATAAAAATTTAATCATTTTTTATTTTATTTTATTTTAAATTTAATTTTGTTGTATTTATTTTTTTAAAAATATTATTGAAATTGAAGTTTAGTTAATATTATGATAATATATATATATATTATTTTAAATATTTAAATATATTTATTATTTTATAAAATAGGTTTTTAATTAAAATAAAAATAAAAATAAATTGATGTATGAATTAAATTAAAAATATTTTTTTAAATCTTTAATTTTTCACTATAAAAATGAAAAAAGTAAAGGTTTTTATTCATATTCTATTAAAAAATTATAAATTGTAAAAAAATAAAAATAACATTGAAATTGATAAAAATTGAAATTTCATATTTTTCTTCTTTTATTTGTAGTTTTAAAACTCCTCACATGTTCATTAATGAACATGTGAGGAGTTCAAATTGATTGCATGTGAGTATTTCCATTAGATTTTTCAAACTTTAACCATCTACTATTGTCTCCATAACTTGTAGGTTATCAGAAAGTATGTTCTTTGTGAAACATAACTTGTTTGCTAACCCATGATGATAGCAAAGGATAGCTACCCATGCCATTAGGGATGTGGTGTTTGCTATGGCGCGAGAGGGTGGATACCTCATATATGGAGAGCGTTGGTATGCCTTGCAGTCGACTAGGGTTAGGGTAGACCTGTACTTGATTCGGGAGGACCACGTCATTGTGGCAAATGTGGTGGTTACCAATCCTACTAGAGACACAGTTTCAGAGGGGGTGATCACCCATCCTCCAAGATGAGCGGCGAGTGGAGCAGGGGCAGCCAAGGTCTCCAAGTATAGAGGTATGCAGAGAGGTCACCTCTTTGTTCCTCTAGCTTTGGAGTTATATGGAGCTATGAACACTGACTTCGACATGTTTGTGAGGGAGTGCGCGAGAGCCTACCATACTAGGTGACATGGGGTATCACTCTTTTTAGCTTACTGTATAGCCTATTTTAGGTAACGTGTTTCCATTGCTCTACAGAGAGCACTAGCTGGTGCAATCCATAGGAGAGTAATCACGTTAGGTGATGCTTCTTCATATGCTCATGTTGTTTGTAGACCCTTTGACCTAGATAGTTTAGATATCTTAGGTGATGTAGGACATATTTCCCAGTGTGATACTATTGAGGCCTAGCCCCATGTTACCGGTTTGGTTCCATCCTTGTACGCTTTGATGGGGTCTTCCCATCTCTTTTGTTATTATACTTTGTACTTACTTGTTTGCTAAAGGAAAGTTGGGAATGTAAGGTACTGCATTCTTGTGCTTGCACACAGTCTTCCTTAACTGCAAACCTTTACTTTCTAGGAGTGGCCATGAGGTCTTTGAATATCTTCACTCCTATGTTGGTCATGTCCAGAGAGCACAATGCTTATAGAACAAGAACTAAGTGAAATAATGATCTAATTACCGCCCAACAAACATGAACGATGCCTTCATAGAGCTAAAAAAACAATACACCTTTCTACTATCCTCTTGTAGCTGTGTTTCTTCTCATGGGTGAATTTCAATGGTCATATCACAGTAAACTTGCGAATAAAATAGTTCGTTCCTCCCTTTTTTCAAACTATGTAATTTCACACAGAACTAGTTGACCCCTTTTCACTCTTTAATATTTCCATTTTCAGGAAGAGGAAATTTCTTTTCATCTCTTTTTACGTTTAGATTCATATTCTATAAAGTTTCGCGCAGAAAGGTCTGGCGAGTACCGTATGGGTCTTTTGCCTTATGATTTTTAACACAAAGATGCTTCTCAACTGGGTACAATGAGAGTAAGATTCTTCTTCGTTGATAATGAGATTACTTGTAATAGTAAGGATACAGTAAAATAACAATAGTAATGCACATTGTAATGAACTTGTAATATTCATGCGCATTTATGTTGTTCTTATCCGGTCTCTCTCGATTGGGTTAATGATAGCTTCATGGAGCATCAAAGTACGAGACAAGACACGCGTTTTGGCCTTGAACAACAGGGTCGATGCGGTACTGAATCTTCGATCGTTACTGCTCCCTTTGCGGCAATGGACTACATTGTGACATTGCATTACTGTCAGTACCCACTGGGAAAAGTTTACGAGGCATAAAGCCGCTTTCCCATTTCCGACCTCACACACGTCGTAATTTCAATTTGTGGGGTTAGTCTTACCGGCTGGGCCTGTCAAAGGGTCTCCCCCGCAACAGCCCTTTCACAGGACTCAGGATTCACTGACCGCATCCGCAGAATCGCAGTTATGGAGTACCGGGTTTTGATTCCAAATCAATCTCCTGTTAACCATAAATCTCACACGACTTTCTCGATATGTTTTGCGCCGAAAATCTTTCGTTGCTTCTTGACTCGCAGGCGATTCCCCGTGTTCCCTCTTCTCTTTCTGCAACGTGGAACCAGGTAGACATAAACCTCAAACATATGCAAATGTGAGGTCAAAATGATTCTCCCTAACTACAGCCTGTATAAGCGCAATATTATCTTTACTCTCCTTAAGTGCAAGTCTTGATGTTGTTTTTTCAAAAGAATCAGGGGTTAACTGCAAATTGTTATAGTTATACATATTAGATATATCACATCACATTTAATAAGAAAGAGACACACTAAAAAAACAAAAGGGATGGGAATACCCCATCACATTGTACAAGGATGGAACCAAACACGTAACATGGGGCTAGGCTCCAATAGCATCACATTGGGAAATATGTCCGAACTATATAGGTCAAAATCACAATCAACATCACATTTAATTAATATTAGTCTCATCTATCTCAACTGTATGCCAGTAGACATGTTAACATTTTTATCAACCTTTAGAGTTGTTTTATCATTCTAGTATATTATTTTAGAGTTGAGGTATTTTACCTCAGATTTTGATTTTTATATCAAAAGCTTCATAATGATCTATATTTATTATTTTATCACTTGAATATGTATTAATTTAATTTGTAACAAGGTTTAAGAGCCGAGATTGTGAGAAAAATCAGTTGTAGTGCTAGTTGACGAGTAGAGATTATTGAAAAACATCACATTCGGTGAAAGAAGATCAAGAGAGAACTTCAATTTTATTTTGAAACTCACTATAACTTATCAATTAAAAACTCAAATCAACATTATGGAATTATAGTTTTAGATCCCAAATGACATGTTTGAGTAATTATTGTAATTGTTAAATTTTTCTTTTAAGCAAAAAAAGACTTGCATGACCATTAGGTTAGTTTCTCAAAAATAGTTTTTACAAATTTTTATATGAGATGGCAAAAGTGAATCAAAGTAAAACTCTTGTTAGTTTTGAGAAGACTAAAATTTAAATTTTCTTTATAATTACAAAAAAATTTTATCGGACATGTTTATGATCAAGAATCCACTATAGTTTAAATTGAATTAAAATTTAAAGTGGATTCTAATTTTTTCATGACCGTCATTACATCAATCATTGCAAGGATTTGGCTAATGTATCATAAATATTTAATATGAATGACTTTATAAATGTTTAAGATGACTTACTTATTCTACGCATATATTATTATCATATTAAACATCAAAAAATATGAATATCATACAACATCACAAATATAGCATAATCGGCCTAAGTAACGGATAGGTTATTCTAACACCATGTAGACATCTTTTCCATCAACATGATATATACTTTATGGGACTAAAATTAGGAGTATAAATACTACAATACCCCATTGTTAGTTGCTTGTATGCAATCCATATTAAATAATGGTCAAATTGGCTATGATGATAATTGTATCAAGGACCTTTTAACTACCCAACAGACATTGCAATGAGAGCAGGTGTCAAACATGACATATGTCATCTTTGTAAACAAGAATCACATATCATTATACCGGTTGCTCCATTAATTGATCCATATAACATACATCAAAAACTTGCATGCATAATTATCAAGCTTGAATCCATAGTAACATAAATATTTACAAGGAGAATCTAACACACAACTACACACATGATCCTTCCAAACCATACAATCACACAATTTTTACAACAAAAAATTTGAAAAATTATGCAATCAACAATAACATCTAATTTGATCAATGCATTTTGGTGCAAATAAACATAATCATCAACTTGAAATCTACAAATTAAAGATTGATATCCACCTCTTCGGATGTTAGCATAATGCAAAGTATTTTTATTCTCAACAATAATTAGATTGTGAAATATCATGGATATTACTACACAAAAGATTTTGGCACCTAAAAATACATCCTAATCCAAACAATGTAATCTAAATTCAAGACCTCAATTAATTCTTGACAAATAATTTCAAGTAAATGTAGATTTCTACCATATAATATAAAATATGATTAAAAGTATATTAATGATGATTGATGGCTAAATCAATGATCTTTCTCCAAATCAAACTATCTTAGTAATCTTTGCATCTATATAATCTTTTTGTTGATTTGTCAGTCTCCAAAATATTTTTTCTTTAAACCAAATTTTTTTTAGTATTTTTTGTCTAGACAACTCGTTCTATTGTTGTATTAGTCTCCAAGATGATCCTTTGAGATGGTACAATGATCAATCAACGCTTAATCACATAAAGTGTGAAATCTACCCAAAAACTCAATATCTTCATTAATCAACCCTCTGTTTGTGCAGAAAATTGGCTAAACAAAGAAATTAAGAATGCATGACTGTACGTTTACTTGACTTATCAGGAAATGTTACCAACTCAATTCATTTGAAAAATTGCTTCATCATGACCAACACATATAGATGATGTTGTACAATCAATGTCTATAGTCATGCAAAATCCACACTTCAACAATAATCAAGCACCATAATGGGTAGAATATGTAATTGTGATGCATGGGCATTTAATAATGTTTAAATTATCACATATCATATATTTTACCACAAACTATTGCACATGAGTTAGCATACATCTCCACTAACAGTCTACATATCTCTTCACCAATAGTGATTTTAAAGTAAGATGCATGTTTACTTCATTCCAAAATGAACTACCTCCTTGTAATCATGTCTAATCAATTGCACTTTTGAGATGGAAGTGAGACAACACAAATGCTTTCATCTCCCTATACATGAAGAAGATGTCTATCTTTCAATCTGAATTACCGTACTTTTTATGAAACTTGATTTTTCTCCTTGGTATTTTTGAGTGCCCATCAAAACACATGTACTTCAACATCATCATATCATTATAAATATCTTGATTATTTACCAAACTGTCATCATTCTTGATGTTTGAGCATAACAAATCTAGTCTTTGATATAAGAGTCATATCACATAGCTCTCAAGAGCCAACATACTCAAAAAGATATGCATGGAAATCTAACACTATCGATTCATTAGTATCACCGTGCCATTGGTCCCGGTCTTGTCACTTAAAATGGATTTTGACTTAATCCATGCAAATCACAAATCACCATTTGAGTTTTGTGTACACTCATGAAAATATACTCTTTAAAGATAAAAGCATATCGTGAAAAGTTTGTGCAAGTTTGTCTAATTTCATCAACCATTTTAATGATTGATGATTAGGATGAAGGAGATTTTAAACAAAAAATAATTGAAATGTGCCACAATCGAAATAGCTATCAAACATTCTACTTTGACTTGGTTGTATTGTCAGAATGACTTGCATAAGCTACCATAAAATTTTTCCCCTTATCATTATATTGGGTGGGCACTGATCCCAAATTTAACATACTCCAATCAATATATATTTGAAATAAATAACCTCTCATAAATCTTTTTAACATATGACAATCTTTCTTTGAGCTCAATAAAAATAGTCTCTTGTTTATCTCCCTAATAATACTATGGATCTAGCTTTGGATACCTCATATAACCCAAGTAATCCACTTGTTCATGAAAAAATTTACACTTTCTAGTATGCAGCTTAAGGTCTAATCTTTCAATCACTCAAATACATCATGCAAATATCTCTCATGTTACATCACTGTAACACTATATGTCAAAAAATCATCGCTTTAGATTTAAACATAATCAAGTTAGGTTAAAATCTTATCCATCAATTTCTGAAACTCAACACTTATCCATCAATTTCTGAAACTCAATAGGTGCATTTTTCAACTCAAAAGATAAGAACCTCCATTAATACAACACATCCTTGCCATAATAATTAATTGTTTAAAAGGTTGTCTTGACTTTATCCTCATCTTGAATCCACAACTAATGATATCTTGCATAAAATCCAATGTAATGGAAATCTTTGCATGTCCGAATGTATCAAAGATATACTCAAGTGTAAACATACCTTATTGATCAAATTTTGTTTCTCAAATGATATATTGATAATCATCACACATGGTTTGTATGTATAATTGTCATGCATATTCTTCTTGAATGACATTACTACAATAGAGACATACAACATATATGAAATGTTCTTGACATCTACTTTGGATCAAGTATTTTTCCATATTAATGTATCAATAGAGATAACAAAAGATTGATGCATTAGTTGTCAAATCAATCCATATACATGGTCTTTTCAAACTCCCTAATTTCTCCATATTGAAATCAAAACATTTTTTGAAGCTCCTTAAAAATCTCCACTCTCTACGTTTTCCCCTCCTATCACTTTGAGACCAATCTCACCAAATTCTACTCGCTCAAACTGAACAACTCCTATCCGTACTAGTCATAATATCTTACACCATATAGTAGCCATCTTGAGCCATATGAAGCTCGATAGTAGAGAACACAACTTGCTCCATGTAAAAGATTCCAACCATAATAGATATAGATTCCATATCTCTTTCTCCAATATTCCAATTAGACGAAATATGAAGTCTTAAACACTTTTTGTAATCATGTTTCTCCTCCATTGTTTCGGTAGGCCAAGAACTCATCAATGTTGGATTTCACCAATTGATTTAAGTGAGTATTCCATACAAGTCCAAGTCCTCCTTTCTATACACTGATGTCACCATGAAGCTCTCTAGATTTTCCAAAAGAGAGACTATTATGGGTATATCCACTATTAAGCCTAGTAATTGGTGTATCCGTAGCGGAGTGTGGTACCAATCTTGGCCATTGAGGTTCACAAAAGACTCTGATTTGGTGTGGAAGAGACAAAGATGAGTTTAATATTATCTTAGAGTGTGTACCCATAAGATTATTGTGGGATATGAACGATATCTATGGAGTCACCAATGATCCCATACATATTCAGGTATAGTGAGGACTTTTGAGTTGGATGACTTCATCCACAAGTTTGACTCATGGTGCAATTTACATTGTATGCGCAATTCTACGTTGTTTAGTTCGTTTATGTCTAGGAAGGGACTATTGCAACATTTGGAGGGTCCACCAATGGATGATTTTCATGAGTTCTGACATGAACATCATGAGGAAATTGAGTTATGGAGGCAATATTGGTTTCTAAAGTACACCTCTATTACCTATGATAAAGTGTTTGGTGGGATGAATTTCTCTTGTCAATTTGTCATAGATGATATAGTTAGAGCTACTCAAGTTGGGAAGAGTTATGAAGTTCCAACCTTTAATCTTATTATGGAGTTCTTTGCCATGTTGAGGAGAGACTACTAGGAGACGAGGAATGACAAGATGAGAGGCTTGCAAAAGTTCAAGCAAAAGATTGGATAGAATCCTTTAGAGGTATATACTCAAATACATTGATTGATTAGTATTACCCATGGGGTGAAACATGCACAAGTTGTTCAGTATTGGTATGGGATATAGGATAGGGAGTTAAGACGTAGAGTAAGAGATGCTACCTAACTACAATATACATATATACATTGACCACTGTGTTTTGTCTTGTTGAGCGTATTGAGCTCAACATGTAGGAGGAGAGAGTGATGACGGTTGGATTCAACAAAGAGTCACAATCTTCATCAACTCCTTCACGTAACCAAAATGATTATGATAAATATGAGGAATAGTCTCGATCATCTAGACCAAGTGGTGAAGGTGCCAGATCGAGACCATTGCAAGTAGATGGAGCAAGTAGGGTCCAACCATCGATATTGATTGAGGTAGTCTCCAACACAATGTTGGGGTCAACAAAGACTCTTGTTCATTTTCTTATTTTCTCAACCAAGGATTTATAAGTGTTGGGGATGTCATCATCCCATGTATTACCATTGGCAACCACATGTTGCAAAAACAAAGATGATATGTTGGTTGTTTATGTTGATCTTGGGATCAAGACAACTTTTAGTGGAACTTGATAAGATTCCTCCGTTAGACTAATGAAGTTACTAGCGAGGGCGACATATGAACATACTAGTATGTCACCAAGTGCGGTGATGTTGGATAACATGAGTGGTGTCTTCTATTTGGTTTGGCCTCAAGGAACAATTTATCGACCTTGATGAATGTTGTCAAATTTTGATGCACAATCTTTTATGTTGGGTAAGGATACAATGATTGGTCTTGGTTTGCAAAAGACCGATGTAGGCAATAGTGCAAAATCCTCACACATATTGACGATAGAAGTTTGCAAGTCCAAGGAAGTCTCGCATCTTGCTCACATTTGAGGGTTGCCTCCACCTTGGTTTGCTAAACTCCTTATCCCCATGGTTATATGGTATGACCCAAGTACTCTACATGCTCTTGAAAGAACTTACACTTCCAAGATGCAACTTGAGGGCATGAGCAATCAATCACTTAAATACTTCATGCAAATGTCTCTCATGCTCCACCATTATAGCACTATATACTAGAATATCATCGATGTAGGCTCGGTCACCATCAAGTCAGGCTAGGATCCTATCCATCACTCTTTGGAACTCAACATGTGCATTCTTCAATCCAAATGGTAAGAACTTTCACTCATACAACACATCCTTGCCATGCGAATCGATTGCCCAAAAGGTTGTCTTGGTCTTATCCTCATTTTGAATCCGCAACTGATGATATCTTGCTCATAAATCCAATAAACTGAAAATCTTTACATGCCCAACCGCATCAAAGATCTCCTTAGGTGTAGGCATAACATATCAATCAGATTTTCTCTGTCAATTGATAGATCGGTAGTCACCACACATGCATCTATTTGTATAATTGTCATGTATATCCTTCTTGACTGACATCATCATAGTAGATGTATACTCTCCATATGATATCTCCACTAATCCATCTCAAGAAGGTCTTGACAACTACTTTAGATAAGATCTCTTTCCATATAGCTATATCGATGCATCACTTGTTAAGTCAATCCATATACTAGGTCCCTTCAAACAACCTAAATCCTTCATACTGAAAGCAAAATAGTTTCTGAAACTCCTCAAAAATCTCCACATCTTACATCTTTCTCCTCCTATCACTTTAGGACCAATCTCAATATTCCAAATCTCTTCTCCATTAACACTAGAGATAGAAAATGTAGTATATGATTGATAAACAAAAACCTCTTGAGCAGAAAGCTTTTTCTACTCTCTTATATTAGGCTCCACTATCTCAGTGTGAACAATTCTAACTGCTCTAGCTGTAACCACTTGAGTTGTATCATTAAAGTCTGTAGTGGTAACCACCACTTCCTCCACACAAAAAACTCCAACCATACTCGAAGAAAACTCTATCTCTTCTTCTCTAAAATCCCCTTAAGACCAAGGTTGAGATCTTGGGCATTTCTCACCCCCAGCTTTTGCCTCCACCGTCTTGGTAGGCAAAAAACTTACCAATAGTCTTATTGTCACACATGTGGACCACATGTATCTTTGCTTAGCCAATCTGAGGCTCACAATCCATGTTAAATAGTTCAAATTCATAGCTTGATCCAACATTTGACGTCATGATGCCTCCAACAATGTAGGTACTGATGTAGTATCCGTACAAAATCCCATAGCTCTCTCTCTCTCTCTCTCTCTTTCTTTTCAGCATTGGGTTCCACCAACTTCTGCAAAAGAGAATCCCATACAAGTCAAGGTCCTCTTTCTTCGTAGGCATGGGAAGCTACATAACTCAACAATGTGAGTAATCAAACTTTTGACTGACCCACAAGGTTCACTACTACCATGGATGACATGTTAGAATAGATCATTGCATGGGAGTGTTTACCCACATCCAAAATACTCTCCACTATGAGATGTGAGGATCTCTGCACTCCATCATATGCTTATAATAAAACCTCACTTGGAAAAAGGTTTGTTATTCATAGAAGTGGACAATGTGCACGAGATCCTATTCTCAATGCATCCAGCAATATCGCTAGTCCAGTCCATGACCGCACCTAATGTGCACTCAATATCACTCGTACACGTGGATCACCAAACAAGAGAACATTCTCCAAAATGTATGTCGATGAATATATCTGCTATGATTGGAGAGATCATAACATACATAACATCTCCCAAAATATGCAAGAATGTGAATCTTTTAGCCCATGATCATTACCAGCCCGTGTGTGTCCCTGACATGGCCATCCAGAAATAATCAAATATATGATGTCATGTTGAGCAAGATCTTGCGTCTCCAACAACAGAGTATCTGTTAGCAAGGCATGTTGATATCCTTGGACTGCCAACAATAATGGAAGATCCGGATACACGGATCTTCCACCACAACTATGCCACATGGCGTAATGAAACACGCGTCACAATCTCATTTGCTCCATATACAAGTATCTATGTACTCATATGTCAGACTGCAAAACAACATCCTTACATGTGTTAATCCCTCCAAATAGATCAAGCACACGTATACCCTCCTCTAGATACTTCCAAGCAATAGGCATTGTATCTAAAGATGATAACATATTGGAAGTGGAAATAACTTCCTTCGTCTTTAAAGCAAAAGATTCACTCCAAGCCTTATGTATGAGCTGATATGCCATATATTGTAGATGCATACATGAAATATCTAGTGATTCATCCAACGTGGATGACACTACTCCACTAAGACTTGACCTGATAGTAACATCCCCTAGACAAGAATTGTCTTGTGCATCCATGTTTTCCTCTAACAAATCACCAAGCCAAGTAACATAAAGACTGAAGGCCGCAACATACTCCAAACCTCCATTTGATAAAGGGCTAGACCCGGTAATGAACCCTACCAATAATTGGCTCACTCGGCCCTCATCAGATGGCCAACCTGGTCCATAAGAGGTTGTCTTCTCCCAAGAATCAATGCTAAATTCTATCGCGTATAACACTGAAGCACCCACCAATACATCATAGAAATATGCAAGTGTAATTACAAAATGTGCTCTCGTTATAGAGCTATCAGTGACATGATTTGGTTGTACTTGCATGATGCAAGTGCAACCAAATCAGGACTTGTTGGATTTTGGTACACAATCCCTTATGTTGGGTAAGGATGCACTGTTTGGTCTTGGTTTGCAAAAGACCTATGTGGAGAGATGTCCATTTAAGATTCATACATCTCTTGTAGATTATAATGATGCACCATCACCATACATCACATGGATGGAGTTATCGATCTCAACTCCCGTTGAGATTGATAAACCTTTCCTGAAGGTCCGATCAAACAGAAGATACCACTCATGTTATGCAACATCATCAAACTTAATTACATCTAGTATGGTTGTATGTTGGCCTCGCTAATAACTTTATCATTTGATCGGCATCAACTTGCCAAGTTCCACTAGTAGTTGTCATGATTCCATGATCAATATTATTAGAGTTGTCAATATTAGAAGCAATCACCACATCCTCTTTGCTTTCTCAAAGTTTGGCTACTAATTGTAATACATGGGATGATGACACCCCCAACGACATAGGTCCTTGGTTGAGAAAATATGAGAATGAACAAGAGTCTTTGCCTTCCCAACATTGCGCTGGATGCTACCTTAGACAATGTTGATGATTGGGCCCTACTTGCTTCATCTCCAAGTAAATTAATATTGGCTTGCACCCTTGTCTCTCCAATAGGAACCATGGATGAGGTATTTAGTGCCTCAAACAATGTGAATGATTGAAGAAGTCTAATTTGTTGGTCAGCCTCCTCTCTTTGTGGATCCAATTCCACAGACGATCCTCTAGACTCAATTATATGTGTTGCACTACTAGTCATAACAACTACACATGGTTGTAATGCTGTGCATATGTACTCTACAACATCTCCATCATATGATATAGAGGCACCAGCTCCAAAATCTAACATTTGTTTGGATATAGCCATACTTGCTATCTTCTACTTCAACTGCTCTAGTCGAGATGCCATGTTCACCTTATGACTAACCTCATGGGGTAACATATGACTAGGGGATGGTTCTCTACCACCACCCATGTCACCTTGAACTCCTTGTTGTCTTCCAAGAACTACCATGACAACTCTTGTTGATCGTAATTCAGGATGGAGATCAAAACAGTGATCAATTAGGTGATCATGTCTGCAACAATGCTCATATGATTTTGATCCAATAGGATCCATCCTTTGACCTTGAAGGCAATCCTTCTTGTGATGAGATCCATCACATGTCCAACACACTATCCCAACAACTAATTGTTGACATGAAAAGGATGGCAATGGTCTGGATCCATCACCTTCACCACTCTTTTCGGATGGTCAAAATTGTCCCACATGTCTACCATAACCACTCCGGGTTTGTGTTGTAGATTGTTAACATGAAGGAGTTGATGAATCCTTGCTGAACCTAGCAATGATCACTCTATCCTCCTGCATGTTGAGCTCAATACGCTCAGCAAGACAAAACACAATGGCCAACGTAAGTGATATCTCATGTAGTAAGGTGGTGTTTCTCACTCTACATCTCAACTCCATGTCCAATATCTCATACCAATACAAGAGAGCTTGTGCCTTTGTCACCCCATGGGTAACACTAATCAACTGACGCATTCAAGTATATGTCTCTCGAAAACTCTCCCCAATCTTCCGTTGAAACTCATGCAAGCCTCGTAGCTTGTTAGTCCTCACCCTTTGGTAGTCTCTCCTCAACTGTGCAAAGAACTCCAAAATAAGGTTAAAGGTTTGGGATCTTGAACTTTTTCCAACACGACTAGCTCCAAATCTATCATCAGTGCCAAGTATAGAGGATAAATTCACACCACCAAACAATGTAGCCAAAGTTATAAAGATGTAGTTTGGAGACCAGTATTGTTTCCACAACTCAATCTCCTCATGATGTTCACATCAAAACTCATGATAATTATCCATTGGCGGACTCTTCAAATGCTAGAATAATACCTTTCAAGCCATAAACAAACCAAAAAACTTAGAGTTGCATATCCCTTGTAAATCACACCATGAGTCAAACTCATATATGAAGTCATCCAACTCAATGATACCAACTATATCTGAATATCGTATGGGATCCTTGGTGGCCCCATAGATATTATCTATGTCCCACAACAACGGTACGGGTACACATTCCAAGATATCAACAAGCTCAGTTCCGTCATTCTCTGATATCAAATTAGAGTCTTTTGTGAACCTCAAAGATCAAGGTTGGTATCGCACTCCGCTACGGATGCACCCAAGCACTCTATCCTTTAAAATCTCCAAAGAACTCCACTGTGACACCAATGTATTATCTCCATAACCGTATAACAACAGGTCCCCAACTGGAACCAAAAAATGCAATAGAAGGTACACGAGACACCACAAGTGCTACACAAGGGCAACTTGAAACATGAGATGTAGTTTTTGAAGTAATCTTTTATAGTCTCAAAACGTCCACAAGGACACTCTGCTCATAACCATTGCATAAAAGAGAGATTATAGTCGAGTCAAACCCATTTTGTATTTCAAAGACTCCAGGTTTTTGCACTATCTACTCTCCACCATAGCAGCACTCTCAAAGAATCAACTTCAAAAACTGCACCCAAGGAGCCCTAATTCAAACTCTACCCCTTGAGCTTTAGGTCTCATAACGGTGACGTCGGCCCTAGTGGCAATTCCAATACAAACGGTGCTAATTGCACAATCGGCTCTAACTACTATATCTGCTCTTGTATGTGCGCACCTACCTAACTAGGGATGCCACTACATAAATCATGACATATGTAATCTTACGTATTACATACAACCCTCAAATGTGAGTAGGGTGCGAACATCCCTTGTATTTGCAAACTTCTATCGTCGATATTCGAGGATTTAGCACTATTGCCAAAGCTTTGATAAAGCTATATCAACAATGGCATTGGGGACATGAACATGAGAGAGATTTTGTTGAGCTCAAAAAAAGGATGATATCTGCCCATATTTTGAGGAGACTGGTGAAAAGTCGTCTTTTTTAGCATACTAATTAGAGTATGTTTTCTTTTGTAGGTAATGCTTACTCAACATGATGATGAGTGGGAAGTAGTTTATAGTAGCCTATGCAAATCGCTCCAACAATGCAATGGAATCAAAGTTAATACTTACGAAGGAGAATGTTTGACAACCATTTGGACTATGACACATATCATATGTTTTTTGGTTGGAAACTCCTTCACTCTCATCACTGATCATCAATCATTGAAGTGGTTGATGGAATCATATAAGCTTACTAGAATGCTTGCAAGATATACTCTTATCTTACAAGAGTATGATTTCATGGTACACATACATGGTGGAATGAATTGTGATACAAATGGATTGAATCAAAACTCATGTACAAATCAAATTGACGAGATCAAGGCTCGATCAACATGATGATAATGATGAGAAGATGATGCTTGATTGACATGCATATGTTTTTTTGAGAATGTTGACTCTTGAGAGTTATGTGATATCGTTCTTGGGTCAAAGAATATATATATTATCATTGGACACTAAGACTAAAGATGAGTTGGCAGTAAGCCAATACATCCAGATAACATGATGGTGTGGGAGTATATTATTACATGTGGTTTGGTGGGCATTTTAAATACCAAAGAGAAGGATCGAATTCTACAAAGAGCTCGGTAGTTCATATGGGAATGTAAACATCTTCTTCGTGTATGGAGAAATGACATTGTTTGTGTTGTGTCACTTCCATCTCAAAAAACACAATTGATCAAACATTCTCATGAAGAGTTAGATCATTTTGGAGTGAAACAGATATATAGCTTACTTCAAAGTCATTATTGGTGGAGAGGTATGTAGATTGAGATGTAGCAGTTGTGGTCATATGTATGGTATATGATCATGTGCATGCATAATTTAATGACCCTACACCACAGTTATATCCCCTACCAATTATAAGATTTGGTTATCATTGGAGCTTGGATTTTGCAAGACCTTTGTCATTGACTATATGACATCATTGATATGTGTTGGTCATGATAGAGCATTTTTCCAAGTGAACTGAGTTTATGGCATTGCTTGACAAGTCAAATGAGGGAACAACTTATGTGTTCTTTACTTTTATGCTTAGCTTTGATGCACCAACAGAGATGTTGACTGACTAGAGTATTTACTTTTTGAGCAAGCTTCAGGTTGAGTGTGATCTCGCGTTGACCGATCATTGTACCACCTCAAGAGATCATCTTGAGGTTGATGATCTAGCAAAGAAAGTTGTTCAAGCAGTGAAGGGAGTACTAAGAAAGTTTGGTATGGAGAAATATCCTATTGGAGACTGAGACTGAGTTTGGTCACGGGTTATTAATTTAGTTGCCAAACATCTCTAACATCCTTCTCACCATAGTTCTATTATATGGTATAGATCTAGACTTGCATACAACTATTTGTATAAAATCAACTAATGTATTTGACTTGGATAACCATGATATTTGTTTGGGTTAGGATGTGTTCTCACAAGCAGAACTCTTTCGTGAAGTAATGCTCATGGCATTTGAGAAAGTGACTATTGCTCAACATAGAGATACTTTATGCTATGCTACCATCCGAGGAGATGGATATCGACCTTCAATTCATAGATTTCATGTTGGTGATTAGGTTTACTAGTAGTAGAATGCATGGACCACATTGGATGTTACTACTGATCACAAGATTCTACTCATGTTTTACCTTCTAGAGTTTTGGAGTTAGAGGGTCATGATGGTGTGGTTTGGAAGTATCATGTGCATAATTGTGCACCATGTCATATTCCAAATATTGATGATACTCTAGATCCAAGCCTTGCAGTTGTGAGGGCTAGCTTAAGATGTATGTTATGTGGATCAGTGGGGGAAACGACAATGTGTTTCTTTCTTTTATGCCATGGTTATGAGCCGTCCTTGTTGACGTTTTGAGAATAGACAAGATGATCGTGGTACACTTGTGTCGGTAGATGACGATCTATGTATTATGATATTTAATGTAACAATAATGTATGTTGTGATGCTATATGTCCGTGCATGACAGGTTTGATAATTATATCAAAATGAAATTGAAAAATTTGTTCATAAGAGGATTTATTTTTTAGTGCAAATTGGATTAATTTTATTTTTTTAATTGACACTACATGTTTGAAAACCCAAACACAAATTTTATCTGATACAAATTGTAAAACTCTGTTGATTTTAACGCTGATACCCAAATAAAGGTGCTGTAACCCAAATACCTGCATAATCTATCAAGCCTACAACTGTGAGTTTAGATTGAAGAGTAATAAGTAGTTCACCATAAAAAAAAGTAAAGACATGGGAGAGCATTTTGATACTCTCATTAATGTGAGCTTTCATTAATGTTATTTGATCTCTAATCCCATCCTTGTAAAGTTTTAGAACGATTAATTATCCGTTGATGTGACTAAACCTTGTTAGCCTTTTGTAAGTGCAAATATCAGGTAAAATTGTAATTATAAAGGATTTAGATATATCGAGATGCAAATCTTCTTACAATTCTTAGGTAAATTTCACTATTGGATGCAAAATTTCCACAAGTGCAAAAAGCGAGCTACTCCGAGCTGCTGTACTTAGAGAGAAACGACTGTATAGTGAAGGAGGTCGTACTTACTCTGCCAATTCGTGGAAATGGGTCAGTTCAAGTGTTCAAGACTTGCACGGACTCAGAGGATCAAGCTCTAGATATACGCTGATATAAAATGTACGTTCATAGATACGATTCGGCGGAGCATCGTAAGTTGTCCTCCACTAGATCGAACGGGCAAGGACAGTCGATAGCGCAAAGAACGTTCGGGATCAACCTCTCCCATGAGAGTCGCGGCCATGTCTGGAATTCCCTCGGTGTTCCCGTCAGGTTGTGCACCAGCCACACAGACGTCGCATTTTGCCAGCTCACCCTCCAGACCGTACGGCTCGGATCAGTATTTTAAGTTAAGAGCAGCGAAAAAGTTTAAGAAACTATGTCGGAACGCGGCCAAATCCACGACAGTCGCCACTGTAGGTTCATCAATTCATCGAGCTGGACCTCGATCTACTAAACATATCTGTTCCGAGTAGAGGCTGCAGCGATGGGGTGTACAATGTACATTCCCTGTACATGCTATAGCTCGAATCAGTGGGTTGAATCGCTTTGATTGTATGAGTGCTGTACAAGACCTGCTTGTCCGACACAGCGCAGACAAGGCAGGCAAAACTAGTACAGAGCCTGCAGTATATTGTGGGTCACAATTGGTAGATTCACAGCGATGGGCCCGTCAAAAGTCGGAAGATTGTATGGACTTAAGTGGAGAGAAAGCTGCTTGCAGATTGTTTTAATTGCCACAGTGCTTTTACACATTTCGAAATTGGACCATTCCTAATCCACCTCTGTGCCTAGAATCTACCCTTACGATAAGAATGAATAGGCGGTTCGCTGATTTCCTAAGTCTGAAATGAAAACAAGAGTCCGAAAAGACAGAACAGTGAATTTTAGAAATTCTGAAATATTGTAAGATCTAAAGACTGGACGGACTATCTACCAACCTGATAATATTGCACGACTGTTTTACATGTAAGAAGCCACTGCTCTTGCTGAAGCCAATGAGGACTCCTATAGATGGGTGACCTGGGCGGTAGGATGAGTATGTGGTGTGTAACTATATGGGTAGACGAGTATGTACGTATAGATGTGTGCAGGTAAAAGCTAAGCTCCATATTCTCAACCCCATGAAAGTTGGTGCGTATCGGGGCTCATCTACGAAAGACGACAAGAATGATCTATAACAGCTTAACCTCCTTGTTGAATACCCAGCTGAAACTCTTGGAGACAGGAGGCCCACGCCTTTTGGTCATTTCATTGGATCGCTCTGCTAGTCTGCGGAAGCGTGTTGGCAGATTGCACACGAAGTCTTGCGCTCTCTGGGCCTCGGGCGTCAGTCCGACTAAACTTTCCACCTTCCACGTTCGGATCAAGTGCTCCATGATGCTCACATAGTCCGCAGCAGTGTAGACACCCAGTCGCTGAGCCACTTGAGCGTAGTTTTCGAACAATTTTTCGTCATCCCCGTCGAACATAAGGTGAGCCGGCATTGTGATTTTCTTCTTCATCATATCTTCGAAAGCCAGCATTGATCCACTCGGATCTAATTCAAAAATTCTGCTCATCACTCGCGTGTACGCAATCTCGTGCCTTTTCTCGTCCGCTGCGATCATTTTGCAGATTGTAGCGAGCTTGCGGTCACCGAAGTGCTTGGCGTGAGTAGCTGTGTTGTCATGGGAGATGTACGTTGCTCGCTCTTGGAAGGACGTGTAGATAAATCCGTTATACGGGTCGTTGTTGATTTGAGGGGCCTGCGTACAGAAAATGGTAAGTTCACAGAATACAACATTGAGATTCCAGCTGCTAATTACGTCACTCCAGTGAACTAAAGTTAAGAAGGGAGACGCTAGAAAACAAGTCTCCTCTACAGCTTTCGCGGTCTGTGACTTGGCAGACCGTGAAAGTTGTCAGTGCTGTTTTATAAATGGCCGACATAATCCGCCAGCTATGCCTGCTTTACCGGCTCAATGGCTGATCAGTGGTAAACGCAGATGGTTGGCGATTGATTCGTGAAAAGCCTGACCCTCTTCCAGAATAATATCTCTCTATCTTAATTGCCTAAGTAATTACGTGTGCATGTTCGAGAAGGTGTCTTTCTGCGGACCTTGTTCACCTAGACAGGGGATAGGTACTCGACAAACACTGATTCTAACAGAAAAGGCCCCATTTTTCAAGTGGGAATCAAAACTCTGGTCAATATTTAAGAACTGGATCGAATGAATATCCTCGAAGCCAGCATGACAGACGTGGAGAGTCACCTTTCCTAGCGGCTATCGAAACATGTCAAAGGTATCAACCCCATATAAATACCAAATTCCACAACAAACGCACAACATTGTAAGCCATGGACGAGACGCCATGAATGTCCAGGACTCGTGAATCTAGACTCGTCTAGAGTGGAATCGTAATAGTTCGGACAAAGAGAGATGAAGTATATGTTCTCACCATGCCAGAACCGATCAAGTACTGTGTAGTCTTCTCAATCATTCGCATGTCAACTCTTCCCGAAAGGTAGAGGTATTTGTTTAGAAGATCTCCGTGTCTGCTCTCTTCTGAAGTCCACCCACGCAGCCAAACAGCCCAGGGCTCAGGGCTACAAACCGTCGAATCTCTCACCCCTTCGAACGTGTTCAGCATGGTTTGATAAGTGGGCAGCGCTTCCTCAGTGATCATATCTCCCACGAGACATACCAGGTAATCGTCCGGCAGGTTGGCAGTGCGCTGCTGTAGAGCCCTCACTTCGTCGCTGAATGTAGGGGAAGAGAAAGAAGGAAGATAATCCTGAGGCTGCCAACATTTCTCCACTGGCTTCAGCAGGGGAAGAAGATTCTCTGTTGCCCATGATGTCATGCCCCTCACCACCGCCAGCTTCTCCTCAGAAACATGACTTGGAGATGACTTCCGGGTCCACAACTGATAAGGAGTTACTTGTGGCTTCGAATTATTGATATTATCCTTCGCGGTCTCCGGTACTCTGATCCAGTCCAGGTACACAATCCTACAGTCAGCCAGAGCCTCCCCGTATCTATTCGCGTATGGTCAGAGCACGCAAGGGGAAAAAATCCGAGAAGTAAAAGATCCGTACAGTCGCAGACAACCTGCGACAACCTGGGGCTATTTGCGACAAATCGGGCTTACAAGCTACAAGCCCCGTGACTATGAACTGATCGATTGATTTTGACCCTATGTGCTGCTCTACGGGCCACGGCCTAAGGGACTGAAAAGAGCAAAGCCCAGGAGATGTGGTGTTAAAGCAGAAGCAAAGATCCGAATGCTGCAATATCTGTTGAGAGATCAGTTTCGGTAGAGCGGTAACTGTTTTTCAATCCATTCGAGGCTCATGAAGTCGGCACTATATGGAATGCTCCAACAAACGTAACTTGAGTCAATGACATTGGAGTTCACAAACTGGGAGAAAAACATAGTAAAACCGGGAAGGAGCTGAGGTAGGGAGTTGCAAACTGGACGCGAGTTCCGCTCGACAGCCTTAATTCAGCCACATGTTGTTGTAGTACTAGTCAACAACTACAGGCCTATGGACACCATCTAGCATTGTGATACCGAAAGGAGCGTCATAACCGTTCCACCGACTTGACCAGTTCTTATCGACAGGGTGATATCGATACATAGAGGTTCAAACATGCAACGTAGGATGATATCTTGGTGATTTCGAGCGAATATTTTGACTTTTGTTCACTACTACACTGTATCTGATCCAGCTTCAGCTGTACATTATGCTTTGATCTCCTTAGCAACAAATTCACACAAGTCTAGAAGTCTACAGTGTAGAAAGATGTGGGCTTTCTCCACCCCACAAAGTATTTTGATCGCTGCGATCACCATTCAGTCCAGAAAAATGCACGTTGAAGCATACCACAACTGAATTCAACGGATCATACGATTCACAGGGAAGGAAAAACTTCATCCCAGCACAACAAACATGACAAATGATGAGCAGAAGTTACGTAATGCTGGACATCCTAACCTGCAACTGGCTGTGCAAGGCACGGCTGTTGTATCTCATAACCTTACCAAAGTAGTGAATTCTGCTGACAATAGTGCAAGAAAAACTCGAGCTGACTTGAATGGCCCGAGAAGATCAACACAATCACAATGCGGCAGCTATCAGCTGCTGCATTCCTTAGAACTAAACCATGTCAAGAAGTACAAGCCAACGCTTCTCCAAGAGAAATTATGCTGTGGATCACCCACCTCGGCTGAGTTGAGACTGTCGCCTTGATATCATAAACAATGCTATTGCTCGGTCGCTTCGGATCAAGTTTCACAGCCGCCCCAGAAAAGTGAGTGGGAATTTCAGATGAAGCAGCACACTTGGCTCGAGGAAGGACCACCTTCGACACCGACGCTGCTACCAATTCCATAGTCTCCTCTGAGTGGAAGAATCTATGAAGTACACACGCTACACGGACAGCAGCAGAGAGGTAGTATAAGCCTGCGCAATGAGCAATCGATACAGCGTGGTATGGTCTTTCTCAGAGCAGAGCTAGAAGAGGTTTGTCCAGTCCACTTTTCCTGTTTTCCTCTGATGTCTTCTGTCTAGTGGTCAGAATGCACAATGCCTCCGGTACAATAGAGACGCGAGGAGAGTGGGAAACTTGAGACAGAATTAAAGTAAGCAGACTTGTGTTGTCAGATAGTAGGTGTGCAGACATAAAGGCGCAAACCCCCAAATTGTACTGTCACTCCACATTCATCCTGAATGAGCCCAACTAGCAATTCCTTACTAAGCAAGATAGATAGAAATTTACCGTAATTATAGATTGCAATTTGTAAATAATCCCTTCGGTCACGGACTCTCTTCTAAACACTCAATCATGCAGCTACCACCAACACGATACAAAATATGGAAGTCCGCCCGGAATATACGCCCTCCCTGTTTTTGGCACCCACTACAAACTCCCTTATCCTCTCTCCCTTACGTACTACTTCACTTCCCTCGCAGTCAATTCCTAATCAATAATGTCACGATCAGCCCAGTAGACTTCCACTCACGGGGAACGAGATATTGCACGTACGATCGTCGTCTCAATCACTCGCTCCGTTACCAAGATTACAATTTGAACGAATGAATGGGCCTCAACCTGCAGTTGATATCGAAGCCAGCGACGTAGGATCGATTACGAGGACTAGCGGCTAGCTAGAGCAGCAGCCCAGAGCGTTACAATGCAAGGAAAGAAGATGTTTTTTGGGGTGGGATGGAAAGAAGAGAAGCCCGCGATATCTAAACCATCTCAAGGGCGGAAGTGGCGCAGCGCTGCCTGGGCGGCGCGGGGCGGCGCAAGGAGGTAGGTGCTCGTAAATAGTGTTCTAATAAAGCACCATACTTTTTACCATTAGAACTATCTCACCTTGTTACCGTGTGCCCCTGCGACGATCCGTAGTTCTGCACGTCATTATGGACTTATTGTACACTGATGACCCTTCGTCACTGTTTACCACGCAACTACTGTCTCGCGCTGTTTGCCGTCGTCGCGAGACCTGCGTCTTGCGTGTTGACAACGCTAATCACCTCGCTAATGATCCGGTTCCATGATAAATTAGAATTAGCCTGCGAAAACAGGTCGAATAATCTAAACCCGACTTAACCGAGGATGCATGAGTGGCAAGCTTAGATTCAGAGAATATTAAAAAAAAAACCATGACAAGCAGCAAGTTACAAAAGTCAATCCTAAGATGCTAGTAACAGCGAGAAAACCCTGGAGACTCTCCGATAGGATCAGATGTGGGGGTAAACGATTGACGTGATATTACAAGAGAAATGAGAAAAGACAAATTTTTGCTAAGCAAAACAGAGAAGGAAAAGATTACCGCATGCAACGAAGGACTGGCGACGACCCCGAAGACTGTGGGTCCCATGCTAAGAATCGAATATATACTGTTCAAGAAAGGTCGCCAAAACCGTCCTGAAGTTAGCGACGCTGGATGTTTCGGCGCGAAGTTAGAGACGCCCTCGAACAGACTGTTCCTCGGGTTATCCACATTGACCTTCTCTGAAGTTCCCTCCACATACTCCGACTTGTTCGACTTGACTTTGTTAGTTTTAAGAAACAAGCGAAGTAAGGAAAGAGACTGGCTTATCCTTGCTAGCGACTTAGCCGGATCATACGGATACGTTTACTGTACCTACTATGTTTCCTACGATGGAATGTTCTGTAGGGTTGTTGGCCATGGTCGCCAGATGGACAAATAGGGACCACCGGTCTGGCACGTCTCCCGTCGCAGGAACAGCAGGATCGTAACTAACCATTCGTCCAATAAGAAAATACATATAGGTTCCTTAGAATAAGAGCCCCACATTTAGCGCGACGATGACGAGAAGTCCCTGAAAAGTTGTCGCGACGTTTCTAGCCGGAAGCCTGCGGTAATCAGCCGGTAATCATTTAGTAGCTCTTGAAATCAACGGTAGGCTGATCCTTCCACTTTCACATCCTACCCAATCACGTGCTGCATGGATGGCGCTAATTTTTCTAGGCTGAGTTGCTGCGTTGTTACACTCCGTGTTAAGACCAGTCCAATCAAGAAGTAAAATGAGACTTAACCCGTTCGATGTAACTTGCAAGGAGTTCTATTGAGCTAGGAGTCGTCGATTTGGCATCTTCTTGACCTGAGTACTAACTATTAGTTAGTGTTGTTACTCGCATTGCATATCCGGTCGACGAGCTGTTAAAAGCCTTTTACAAGAACATGTGATATTAGTCTATAACCGACAAATTACTTTAAAAAAAAGAAAAAAATACTTTACAAAAAATTACTTACAAATACTTTACGAGATAGATGATCGGTTGTTCGCCCCTTATTACAATACCTATACCAAATGTACAGGTGGGATTAAATCACATGCGTCTCGTTATTGATAGCTCCGTTCCATTCCGAGATATGAAAACGTTCATGTGTCTTCTGATCTGGTCATTTATTAATTTCGCCACAGGTGCACAATGATCAATATGATGTCACTCAAATGGAAATGATATGTACACTGTTTAGAAAAGTAATCATGATGCAAATCAGGGTCAATCTTTATTGCCACTTTGATCTACAGACCTGATGATGCGGAAGCTTTGTCTTTCAGTCACCCCTTCCCATCTTTTCATAGTCTTGCTAAAATACAAATTTTCCAGGTAATGTGTTGAAGGACAAAAGTTGGACACTTTTAACGCCAAGAAACATTGCACAAATCCATGCTGAGCAGTTTACACAACATCTTGCCACTTTTCAGAAGATTATAGTTTTTGTAATAAAATTACCTTCAATGATAGAAAATTTTCCTTTATTTATTTTCAGATTTTTTTGGAAATATTTTTTAAAATTTTAAATACATATCAAATAAATATTCTTATTCATACCCTTTTCCTTTTCTATTTGAAAATGTTACACATTTATATTATGAATTATGAGATGCATGTCATTTCTAAAATATAAACTACTGATTTAAGGTATGGAAAATATTCAAACATTGAAGAGAATAGTAATTAATTTACTATTCGGAGGAGGAGGGACTTCGGGCCTCCGCTCCTACCTTTGATTTAAGGCGCCATCTGAATGCTCAGATGGTTTTTAATTCTTTAAAAAAAAAACACAAAAACATATTTGATAATTATTAAACAGAATACTCTGAGAAGAATCAAAATCCAATTTCGTGTTACTTCATGGTGAACATAATCTGCCAAAATCTCTTCGATTCCCACACGCCGAAGGAGCTCGCCGCGCTCGTACGAGGACGCGGAAGTTATAGTAACTGCCCCCTTCTACCTAGTGAGGGGTGAGCGCTCGCCGCGCCTGGAAAGCACAGCGGAATCAGAGAAAGCGAAATAAGAGTAGAGGCTTGCGGAATTATGGATTAGTCGATGTTTTCATTCATTTATGAACAAATTGGCTGGAGCTGAACTCTCCACTTTATTAGAACAAAGAATTACCAACTATTACACCAAATTGCAAGTGGATGAGACCGGTCGAGTGGTTTCAGTTGGTTTAGCTACTTAGATATTTCAGTTCCCTAAGTTGTGAAAGTCCAAGGCGTAGGGCAGCACACTAATGCGACGCTTCCGCTTGGATACGGTTTCCCGATTGGATATTAGTATAATGGAAGGTTCAATAAAGAATTTCAGTCGCTGCGTATGGTTCCTAGAGCCGTGGCTGGCTGGCGACCTGGGCGTAGCGCGCACCCAGGTCGCCAGCCGTGGGATCTCCGAGAGAATATTGATTCATAGATAGGCTCTAGAAGCATTTTCAGTACCTCTTGCACGATACGGTCTTGGAAGCAGGGAATTCCAAGTGATATTTTCTCGCGCTTACCCGGCTTGGTAACGTTAGTTCTATATAACATTTTTTCGGTCTTACTTTTTTTCTCTGATTTGGTCTCTCTAGGTTGGATTCGAACCAATGACCCAATAGTTAACAGCCAACACCAGGCGTTCCGAATACAGATATACGCATATGGGTAATCCTGGGTTCCGAATACAGATATACGCATATGGGTAATCCTGGGGTTACCCATATGGACAAATACAAAATCTTATCTTTTAGTATTTCGCATGAATGTAACATGCTGTAGATTGTGTTTCCAGTCTTATAATATTTTTGGACATTTACTTCTGTCTAAATAAATATTAAATATATTGATACTAAGAATTGAGGCTCAATCTATCGAACATTTAGGCTCGGAATTATATGTGGAATCAAATACTCTCAAGCCATACATGCATGTTAATTGATTTTTGCAGTAAAGCAAACGATAAAAAATTATATCACTATTAACAAATGTATCCCCATTGTGACAACCATGACTCGGCCAAGTGTAACTTGGAGGTGTGAATCTTCTTGCTAATGTGGTCGTGGCATCTAAAAGAGTTGAATGCGAACTTGGATAACCACCAGTGAAACTGCAAGGTATTCTGTAGGTATAAGATCTGAAGGTACATCCTAGATCTGAAGGTACATCCTAAAATTATGGATTAAAAAAGTAAAAGTAGGACATAGGCTCATAGTCAGATAAATACTGTAAGATGCTACAGTAATGTATTATCAAAATGTTCAAGGTTTTTTAGCGTCCAAAGCCATTTTAATTCACATGGTTATGTATCTGATAAGGGTTGAAACGTGTATTAGTGTGCTAAAAATATAGTTCCAACCAGAGTTAATTTTCCGAGAGAAAGTATAATAACAAAAGGGATGGGAAGACCCCATCAAATCGTACAAGGATGGAACCATCCCTTGATTTAAAGGCTATAAACGATCTAAATTTAAATCTAGAATCGTTTATAGCCTCGTACTTAATTTTAGGTTACGTCTAAATATTTTCATCAAAATAGTATAACACCCATTCATTCTACTTTGGCATGACTTACAAGAAGTTTCCTAAATTCCTCCCTTACATTACTGTGTTCCAACAAACGCATACAGATATTTATCAGCAATTTTCTTAATCCTCATGAAAATGGAGATTCTTCCCCTCTTGCTAAGGAATTTCTACATAAACTTACTTAACTAGTGTAGTATAGACTAATTAAGGGATGAAAAGTTTTGAAAAATGCTTAAACACTAATGATATATATATTTTTTTTATCATTGTTGTACACTCCATGACATGTTTTCTGATAATCTATCTGTCACCCACTTTGGAAGAAAGGTATTTTAAACGGGTTCCACTGCTTTATCTGCAGCAAAAGTTTGAGGAGTGATTGATTTTGAGTATTAAAAAATTTACCAAATTTTTGGTTTAAAGAAGTTGCACAAGTTGAAAAAAGTTAAAAACGAATATTTCTGTATATTATCATCTCGCAAACATATGTTAACAAAAAAAGTCGGATTCTGTGTTGTAGCTCCTCATGCAAAGAACTGCACCATCATTTTTACTAGGGGATACATCATTAAATTTACAAACTAATCAAGTTTATTACTATTAGTGTATGTAACCTCAAGTCAAGTATATACTCTAATCAAATATAGTGTATATGCTTTTTTATCCCTGATTATTGTAGATACTTTAATTAGTTTTATTAGTGTAGTTTACACAAAATAAGTTATAGATACTCTAAAACTCCAGTTATTAATAGTGTAGAATACATTAATCAACTACCTTCATTAGTTTTACCCGGAAGAAAGAGTTGTAGTTGCAATAGAGATAAAACATGTGAAAATTTTGAGAGAAAATTCACATTGTAAATATTTTCACACTCGATTGAAATTGCGAAGGATAAAATCTACGAGCTGAAATTGGTTTGGTACACACTTTAGAGTATGTTGACTCTGATCGTACTTTACTCTGTGCGAATCATTGTATCATTCGGGAATACGCCAGGGTATGAGGACTTTGTAAGAAAAGTAGTCACCAGTTTCTTGACATGATGTTCGTTTCACCCTATTTTGAACTTTACCAATCCAACTGTGATATGAAGATTGGAAGAAATCTAATAATGTTACCTTTGTAAAGAAAGTCTTTGTTTTCTTTTACATGTTGTTGATTCCAAATTTTTGGGCACTTTACCAACCGATGTTTTTGGCTTAAAATTTTGTAAACATTGAAGACTGTATTACGACGAAACTCAACCCCCAATATACGATACAGCCCATGATCCTGATATTGAGCTCATACATTGAACATTATGCGTGCTATACCTACTGATCCACAGAAAAAAGTTCAGAATTTCTTTTTTTACAAAAGCACTATACAATCCTGAACAAAAATGTACTCTGTCAAAAATTGAGAAGGGAAATTCCAAGAGAACCAAAGATTTTGTGAAATGTTCTATATAAATAAATATGTGAAAAAGAAGAAAATTCAAATATATGAAAAATGTTGTGAAAATAGGAATACAACTGAAATAATTGACAGAGCGGTTTCCAAGAGAGAGAAATTATGAAAGTGTGTATGTTAGAGAGAAACTCTTGTACATATGAATACGATACATATAACCAAGGACGCGCATTCCTGACAAAAATTTCGCTTGGACAAATAATCTAGAGTGAAAAAGGCTGCGGGCAAGATGAGCAAGAGAGCGTAAGCGAGAGTGTCAAAAGTCCGGAAAAGATGAAGTAATGATAACCTGAATCTTGAAGTAAAGGATGGTTGTAAAGTTGAGTGCACATTTGCATCATCAGTTCTACCGCATTGTACCAAAGTGTGAAAGTGAAAGCAATGTTGCTTGCGCAAGCTGAAGAGTAATCCGTGCTATATATACACCGCATAAAGTTTTCCCCTGGACCGGACTGAAAGGAGTCCAAATCCAGATTTACATGCTCTGTCATGTCCATCTGCTTCAAATATTAGAAAGTCCTCTCGAGTCTGGACTTGACATTGAGAAAGGGAAAAAAGACTTAGTAAAATAACAAAATGGATGGCAAGAACCCATCACGTAGTACACGGATGTAACCAAACCGGTAACATGGGGCTAGCCCCAATAACATCACAATGTGAAATATATCATACATTACCTAAGATATCCCAATCAGTCAACATGCGCATCCGAAGAATCATCACATGTTAGGTGATGATTTTTAGTATGGATTGCACCAACTAGTAGAAAAATGGAAACCATTTGTTTAAAATATACTATACAATAATCTAAAGAGAGTGATACCCCTTGCCTAGTATGGTAGGCTCTCGTGCACTCCATCACGAACATGTCGAGATCGGCGTCCATAGCTCAACGGTGATGCAAGACAACCACCTTCTTCCTTTGAACATGGTATGTTCTACGATAACTTATTTACCATCTTTCACGGATCTAAATCAGATTTCACCATTCCCATTGCTTATGGCAAGCTCAACTTCAGTGTCTCTGCTAGCTAGAACGGAAGGTAACAACGAGGAGTCAGTTCTGCTTCATCACCAAGATACCAAAGTATTCGTAAAACACGATACAGAAGCTTCACTGCACCCTCTCATATATATAATGAACGTTTCTCGTACAACTCTCTGGTTTCTCCGGTTAAAAAGCGGAATAAAATACGAGACATCAGCCTTCATGAATCTGTGACCCAAATTCCCATAACCTAGTTCAGAACGAAGGAAGCTTTTGGTTATTTTGATATTGATTTGTTTGGCGTTTCCATCATCTCGCTTCATGGAATATACAAATTGTATGAAGCTCGCTGATCTGCTATTCGGATTTGAGAGCAATCATGTTTTTTGAATGTTCCAGTGTTATGTAGACCCTTTTATCTAGATAATTATGATATCTTAGATGCAGATGCAGTCCAACATATTTCCCATTGTGATTATTGGGGCCTGCCACATCCTAACCCCTTGGTTTCATCCTTGAAAGGGTCTTCCCATACTTTTTGCTCTGTTACTCGCTTTCTTACATTGGTTCTGATGGTGGAGCATCGAGCATACCGTAACTAATTTATAGTAGATGAAACTCTGTACTGATAGAAATACGGTATCCTTCTCTGTTGTACAGTACCGTAGTCTCGATTAGAAAAAATCAATCCGAGAACAGTCTAAAAAGTGTGGAACGGTGATCGAACGATGCAGTTAATGGAGGCCTTAAAGGGCTCTCCTTCTTTCGGGGGAGGACACGATCCCTCAGGACAAGAGCAGCGGCGGGTCGGTTGCTACGCCGAACATACGGAGCTGCACTGCGAGTCTGCAACGGATGGAAACCACAACAGGCCTTAGAACGTGTCGAGTCAAGGGCCTAAAGGCGTGACTAGGATTCCAGGAATGAACCCCGAGACACTTTGTTCGCGTCGCCATGTTGGTAGATCAGGCGATCCCACAACCGTCGCCAGAAGTTCTGCGACTTCTCATGGAGCAAGAAAGGAGTCATGGGAAGCTTCGGTGGGTCATTCGTTGCGCTGGCGGCGGGCTGCTGCTGCTGAGTCGGATCGTTCAAAAGCAAACCAGTTGCGGGGGAGGGATTCCTCTCTGAAGTCAGTTTGTTTGTTCTCGCTTCTGACTTAATTTCACATTCCCCGATCACGTCCATTCTTCTTCAGCGTCCAGGAGGCGCACCACATCTCAATCATAGTGAGCATGGGGGTCGTGAAACCCGGTTGTCATATTTGGAATTTTGGACATAGTCTGACTGGTGCTCTCTATCGAAACTTTTATTTCTACATGCGCCGCTACACTCGGCGTGTTCTTCGCACAGATTTCTCCATTCCTTGCTTCCAGTGATTTTGGGTCAAAGAGCTTTTCGTTCTCTTACAAGCCTTTCTTAGCATCCACCCATACTATCATCGTTTCTCAACAACTTGCCTCACGAGCCTTTGAGAGCAGGCACCAGATCCGTCATCGTTCCCTAGTGATTGTGCCCTACCAAATGGACAACTGGAAGGCCCGGTTCACATACGGTGACGAGATTTTAACTTTCGTTCATAATTTTACCCACAGCAGCCCTGTCTACGGGATGCAGGCGTGATGGATAGAGTATGATTAGCTTCAGCTTTTATTTCCATTAGATGGTCGACGAGATGCTGGGTTTGACTACAAGAAGTCCTCACCTTTAAACATTCAGCTTTACATTCTTCTGTCAGCGCATCGCAGTAAATCCTCAAGAAGCAAATGACTAGCACTTGTCTTGACCTTCGTTCTGCCATGTTTTCGGATGATTTTCGGATGCCCGTAACGGTTGTCCCCACAACTTGGAGATCAAGTAACACCAGCTGAATTCATCTGCTAGCTAACTCCCGACATTCTCTTGTCTCATTTCCAACGTCTATTGCAGTAGAATGTGTACATGCTCGCTTCAGTACATCGTTGCCTGTTGATTCATTTGGAGTTCGTGTGAGATGAATTTTATGCACATACAATTTCTAGTCTCAGCAGCTGTCCATTGCCCATGATACTTGGCATCACTTGATGTACAAAAGACTGAACCTGCATGCCATGTATATTAGAAAGATAATTACTGATGGGAGGACACTGCACACACACCTCATTCCTCGTCATGTTATTGATGAACTCAAGACCTCCGTACAACCTCGGATGGCCGGATGGCCTGGGGCTGTTGATTTTTTTCCTAGTTCAAGAAAAAACTCGGAAAAATTGCCCTAAGTCTGGAACTGACTGTATATCGCATGGTAGTAAATTTTGTGTGTTTCTGTCCTTTTCTTTTCTTTCTTTGGCGTCTCTTCCGTTTACCTTACCGTAGAGAGTGTACACCCTATTCAAAACGCTTATAATGATTGGAAGGTATATTTTGAGAAATTTCTTCCTCATACAGGGTATAGCTGATTTCAGCATTCTCTTGTATCAAAGCTCTTAATGTGTGTTTAAGTCATGCTACGCACATATTCATTCTTCGGCACGCAGTAGTCAAAGGGTTGGATTAAAATTATTAAGTTATTCCACTTTCAATAGCTCCTCAAAAAGCCTACTACTGCTTTCCTGCTTTGCTTTAGATATATTCCTCGTCATATCATTTGCAAAAACATAATTCGGCATCTTCAAAAAAGTGCAAAGGAAAAGTCCGACAAACCATGTTTGAAAACATCACCAGTGACCTCAAGCCAAGGGTACTAAAAAGTGGAGCCTCAATCCTCTGAATTATAACTTGATTTAAGAAAGAACAACTGCATACCATTGCCATGGCTTCCACAGTCAAAAACAGACAAAGAGTTGTCCTATTCAGGCGGCGAACGACTCAAATCGTCTGGGGACGCATGCCCATGTCGCCATCTCAAAAGTCTTCTTCCATCAACAAGGCAGGTGTAAGAAGGCACCGTCCGTAATTACTTCGGCATTTCTGATGAGTTGGCTTTTGACCATGCAAGAACAGGTCAGAGTAAAGCAACACCTATCGTGAGGTCTGAAACTGCTTCCGGAAATTTCCCCTCCAACTGGTTTGTTTCTAAAGCCACCTAAACATTCTGACGGCAAATGCTGCCAGAAACTTGTCTTCGAGATAATCCCGACAGTCACATATCTTTCTGTACAAGATGTCAAAGCTCGAGACAGCGAACTACATGCTTCTTTGCTGATCTAACAAATGTGTTACAGGTACTTGATACCTTGGCAGTGAGGCATCAACTGACAAAAACAACAAAAAGTAGACGTTAGTCAAATGTCCTGAAATTCCTGTGAAGTGAAAGATCTTCGTAAGCTGAAGACATTACTCGTCAAGTAGATCTTTGGTGATACTCAGCGCATTGACTTCAAACTTCAAATTTCCATTTTCAGCTGACTACTGACAATCATGTCATGTTCTGACTTCGTAAGTCAGAAAATTACCTGAAAATCAAAGGATTTTGGGTACGTTTGATGTGGAAATTAGTGAGCAATGTACAAATCAAGTCTCTTGCATATCTTGGAGGGGAGCAGAAGTGTCACTGAAAAATCCGGAGGCTTCCAAAACCTCCAGAGAATAGATCCTAGCACGTCTCTCAAATTGCAAAAGCTCCTGCACAGGCGTAAGTCAATCACATTGCGTAAATAAAAACATTCCCAGATCGTCTTTAAACAGGACTTATTGGGTCCAAAGAAGAGACCAGGTTATTATTCCGTCAACATGTTTACAGTTTATAGAGGGTCTTCATTAACAAGTTCGCGCTGGAGCAGTTATATTAAGCAATCGAACTTCCACCCGTCATCTTGATATTGCACATCCAGGGTACAGAGGACCAGTAATCTTACCTGCAATTGTCTCTGACTAAACAGTTGAAACAGCTCATACTCCTTCGAGGCGACCAACTCCAGCACATCATAGTCTTCGTCATCTACTTCCACTGATGCCTCTGCTAGTGCAACTTTTACCTAGAGCCATTTTCGCATTAAAATGAGAGACAGTTATAACACAAAACAAATCTCTACATGGAAAATCCTGCATGCAAAAAGAGACTGCTTCTTAAAATGAAGACATTACCTGCATGCTGCGAAGAACTAATTCTGGCAAGCAGCATCGCCTACAGAGGCCCTGCACAATATAGCCAGCTTGAACCTGTTGTATGCCATCTCCACTGATATACCAAGCATCTAATCGTAGGACCTCTAAAACTATCCCAGCTCGGAAGTGAGGCAGTTCTCCTGCAAAGAGAGAAAACGGCTTCTGTTAAATAACAACCTCATCAGCACATGTGTTGTTGCACAATATTCAGGTCAAATTCCATCAAGAACATACTATCCAGTCTGCAAACTACCTTTCACAGCATATGCCATGATGGACGCCAGCAGACCACCATCATAGTCTGTGTTTGAGCCCAGCCCATCGCCTTTAACTGGCAAGCAGCGAAGAAGAATGTCTACAAGACTGTGATCCTTCCCATTCACCGTCACGTCTACCTGCGAGACCACAAAGCAAGACAAACGTTTACAAATAGGACACACATACTTTCAGGACCATAAGCCTTGCACACCTTCTAAAACTCCAAAGGAATTTCAAGAACTAGAAGTTGATGAACAACAGACAAACGAAGAGACTTCATATACAGAAAGATACACTACAAGCTCAACCAGACACACACATGACGCAGTATGTGGTGCCATAACGCAAGATGGAAAGTATTCCGAGGAAAGAAGCCCAAAACGTTATATAATAAGCATTCCCTCATTCGTATAATAGATCCACAGAGAAAAACTTTGGGTCCGATTGTATATACCGTTAGTTGCCTTTGTACACCCTGGATCGCTCCACAGTTATACAGGGCATCAACTAGAGCTGTGCATACAGATGCATCAGGCACCAGTGACGATCCTGACGAAGAGCTTAGCATCCCAGTGCATTGCAGTTCAACCCAATCCGGGGCCAGATCATCTTCAGCTACATCATCGACTCCAGCCAACCACATGCCATGATTTCCTGGATAACGAATCAAACGCTGCTCAGAACCGAGGAAAACTTTTCATCGGTTGTAACCATTATTGTTGTCTAAGTTTTTCTAAACTTTTAATTGCCCCTTTTCCATGGCCATAACACTGGGGTATTGCATATCACTACGAAACTATTCTCCCTGTCTCCAAAAAAACTAGCTGAAAAGTTAACCAAATCCGGATATATGAGGAGAATATACAATTTTGAAACGGTGGATGCACGCCGTATGAACCTTGTGTGAAAGCTTACTTTGAAGCAATGAGGAAGCAGCATCCAGGGCTTGTTGGGCTGCAGTGGCAGCACGTTCCTTCTCATCTGAAGAAAGCTCATCAATTGGTACTACTGAGTTGCCTTGTTCAATTTTCAGCCAGTTTCGATAAAGAGCATCACAGGCATAGTATTCCCTCTGCATATTGGTGAGCAATAGAGACACGAATTAGATATTCTAATTTCCAACCTGCGTTAAGTAAAATAGAAACAAAAGGCTCCGGGCAAACAATCACGAGTCAGCTAAAGCTGAACATCTCATGAATAGTGGCTGGTATGTATACTGACCCACTCCTCGAACTCCTGGAGGTTTTCTTGCACTCGAAGCTGGTCTAACGAGAGTAGAGCATCAGTGGGCTGATTCAAGGGTTCTGCTAAATGACCCAATAACACATGGGCCCCAACAGGCATCTCCGGAGTTCTCCAAAGGCAACTAAGCGAGTACTCCCGAAACAGTATATTGCTGATTTCCAGAAAAATATACACAAAGTTAGAATCAGTAGAACTTAAACCCAAATATGTCATGCTGGGTCAGCTTTCAATATCATCAGGCGAGAACGAGCACAATGCATAATTTCAATTTAACAGCTAGATACAGACGTTGCAACGTACGCTTAGAAATTAGTCAATGAAAATGTGACGCAGTTGGATGGAGAAAAAAGCTTCTTTCACTCCAAGAGGCCAGCTATTTGGTACAACATCCGCTACTTGTGTAGCAAAAAAGAAGATTATGTGAATGCTGCTGCTTGACTTCTCAGTAAGTTTTGATTTTGAAAGTACCTATATTCCAAGGCACGAGCTAGAAGTTCAGCTCGTAAAACATCCACGCTGGACAAGCTCGGCGGAGGTAAAAAGCAGAGCCACTGCACTGCATGTGCCTTACGAATAGTTTGGAGTCGCTGCCCTGAGATCTCCACCTTTGCAAGAGGCCGGGAATCAGATTTAATGTCTCGAGACTTGCTCAAAACTCTGTTGATCATACAACCAAAGAAAGAGTAGATTCATATCAGTTGCTATTTACTCGAGGTACACACTTTTGAACTGGGTCTAGCCAGTTGCCAAGGGCACAACGATATCAGGACAAATACGCCGCACGTGGTCTCCATCACTGACTACACAGCCTGTGTGCATATCTGTGAAACAGGTGAACGATTCTCTGCTGAAAACACTACACTACTGGAGTTGCTTGCCTGAGATCAGATGCTGCCTCTTCTTTTCAATCTATTTTGCTTCAAGTGCAAGAAAGGATTTGTAAACAGAAAATCATTGAATCGGTAATTCTTCTCCTTCTTGTATCAAATTTTCAAACCCACTGATGGCCAAAAGTATCCAATTACCTGGAAATAATGTCAGCGAAACTGCCTTTTGTTCCATCCTCTGAAATGAATGGCAGGTACTCTATAGCTGACTTAAAGATTTTGTACTTGACTGGCACGCTGCAGAAAGATGACTACTTAGTAACGGAGACATGAACAGCCGGAAGAAAGTCAACAGTGTACTGAATTTAGGGAGCAGTCGCAACAATCTTACATTACAGGTCATTTACCACAGCTACGATACATGAAATACAGAAACGAACTTCTTGAAGTCAGATCACATATTTCGTACCATATTCTAAACAAGTTTATTGACGACCTTACAATCCGTTCAGATAACACGCTTGTCCACAAAAAAAATCATCAATTATTAGGGTGTCTTTATGCTTTACAATTTGGATCCAGTTACACAAGATCATCCAGTATCAAACAATGCAATATGAAAGAACAGGTAGCCTTATTCACCTTTCATTCTCTCTTAGATCAATCATATGCACGTACAACTCCACACATAAGTGTGGTGCTAGCTGAGACGCGTAGACACCTACAAGCTCTTCCTTTTTCTGCGTGAAAAGGAAAATTGCATAGCTGCAAAATGAACAGAAATGTGACAGTTAAACAATTAGTCTTTTACGGGTTTGAAATTGAGCTAGCTCCTTTAAGTTAGTACATGTTGTAAAACGCCTTTCTTATGTTCACACCTAAACAGTCGGAAAGCGGGATACATCAACCTCATCAAAGAAGGGTCACATGCTACAGGGACAACTTAACATTATGGAATCAGTTACGAAACTGAAAAGTCGATACGACTTAAGACTTAAAGAATCTGAACACATGTAAAAGAGAAACAGGAGAATCAACCAACTCTTACGTGTTGAGAATCAGGTCACCGATAAGCCAAAGCTTTTCCTTGAATTGTTCTTTCAACTCATCGCTCAATATATACCGTAAAACCAAGACCAAATGGGCACCAAAGCGTATCATCTGTGGATGACCGTGAGGCCTGTAAGTCATTAACGGTATATAATCAGAAACTCAGCGCATGAAAGCTTCTATGATGATGGAGTTCTTGACGCTCATGCTCCATTAAATCTGAGTATTGATCACATGAGTCTCGTATCATACAGATCATAGCAATTAAAACACCGACCATAAACCTCTGAAAACATAAAAAACAAAAAAAAGAGATAATGTGATATTTTTCTTACCTATGAAAGCTGAAGCAGAATATATTATTTTCTAATACACAAGACAAGCTCATGCCTGAAAGTAGAGCCAATTTTACTCCGAGTAGTAAAAAATAAATGTTAATATTAATGAGCACTTCATGATATAAGATCGTCTTGAGTGCAGAGAGAACATACGTTCCTCAAGAATTCACAAGAATGTGTGCTCACCTTGACGTATCCCTGATATCTTGGGATGGTGCTATCCACGTTCTTAGTAATTCAAGAAGGTGAGTAATATCTCCTAGCATGAGGTCCATCTGAACCAACAGTATCCAGTTTGGAAGATTAGTATCTGCTGTGGTCTTAACAACGTTATACTTAAGTAACGAACAATAACAGTAAGGATCTAAAAGTAGCATGCAACGTTGCCAGTGTCTATCAAAATTATTGTATTCATTCTATGCGTTGACAGTGGACGAACTTTCGCTTCTGAATCCAAGAATAACTATGGCCAGAAAAACTGAACTGTATACGCTGACAGGCATGCGTAGAAAGAAAACACGTGCAGAGGGCAGCATCCGCAGCATGCAAATCTTCCTGAAAGTAAAATGGTTTTCAAAATTCCTGTACATAGTACACGTAAAACACAGGACTTGGCAACAACATGAAAGTTCACAGTACTAACAATAACAAAGAACAACCGCCCACCTGAACAAGGCGCTGTTGCTCTTTGCAACTTCTCCGCACAGTTTCGTTGACAAGATCCCTGATGTAACAGACTGTACTAATTAGTATTTGACTATCATAGCCTGAAGATCTGTGATCTTCAGGCTAGAACGGTGCTGTTGTAACAAAAAATTATGCAAAGGAGAGCGACAAGTAAAAGAAAACATGCAATCCAGAGTTATAACAGCGGAAAAATAAATGGCTGCCATCAGTTTGTACTCTGCACGTAAAATATGAAAAATACGTCCCAATGACAATGCTTATAGACGTTGGACAGGTTCAACTGATACCCTGTGAGAAGTTTCTGGAAGAGGGAATGCAAGTCACGAGGTTGTTGATTAACTACTGGCTGTGGCCAGAGCTCAGGTCCTCCAATAGTTTCGTCATTTAGTTCTTGAGGTGACTTTAGAATGTGCGCAGAAGACAACTGCAGGTCCACCTCGACATCGAGCCACGATCTTACCATTGCCCAACAGGCAGCCTATTCATTCCCAACAGCAGAAAGTTACTCTTCGCACAAGATCATAAATTAAACAAGTGCACATTGACTTCATACGAGGATCCTCACACAGAAAGTAGAGAAGAATTAATGATTTCCCTAGACATGTGGGTGAGACGGCCTGTACACTTACCTCCCAAGTGAAGCATACAGGTAGCATGCGTTTCACATTTCCACACTGCGATGCAAATATCGCAGCTTCGTACTTTGACTCATGTAGACTGTCACCTATGTTCTGCATTATTAAACAGAGACCAGGACTGTAATTTATATGGAGATAGAAAAAAATATTTTTCTTTTTCATAGTATAAGCTACTCGAACTATGACAGTGCTCTCATCCTATAAATCGTAAACTAAAAAGCTAACTGCTGTTTCATGGAGAAAGGCTATCCGCTTAGAGGAAGCAAGAACAATGCACATAATTAGATATTAGAAGGACCAACACTAGATGCATTACTCACATTAGATGCAGCAAAGCAAGCCCATTTCCAAAAACGCCGCTGATGACCGGAGCCACTCTCTAATTCAACAGCCTTCAAACTCCGATCTCTGCCTCTGCCATCGGCGTGGAGACTCCAGTCCCTAGATTTGCGCTTCCAGGCTTCTACAGTAGGTGATGGCCCTAGCTCACCACAACCACCTAAACTAGCTGCCCTCCAAGCCTGCGGTAAAATCTATCCCGTAAGTTTCGAAGAGCAGATGTGTTGCTTGGATAGTTGTAACACATGAAATATATAGTTAGGAATTATGATGAAATGCTGCAAGATTCCAGAGTTTTACTGAAAGATTCGACCCAAAGTGGCTACCTGTCCAGCTGAACGACAAAGATCTTGAGCCTCTTCTAGTCTTCCTGCTAGAAGTAGCTTCCATACATCCTCCAAAAGACTTTCCTCCAGCTTCTGCTTGAGTATAAGAATATCGCAATGAATTCTTGTTGCTTGTTGAAAGGATTTCAAACAGAACTTCAAGGGTCAACGAGTTTTGAAAGAGCAACCACTTCCAAACACCTCAATACGTTAAACTAAAGATTTGTCTCAGATATGTGCCAAGACAAATATGAAGAATTCTAAAACTCCTCTCTTATCGACGAATACTAGTAAAGCTAATAGCACTCTAAGTTTGTCCAGATCTAACACCAAAAGCATATCGTGAGATTTCTAGACTTCCATGCAACTCAAGCACTTGATGTATAAAGAGACAATAACCTGGTCCTCCGAATGAAGCTGAGCCTGCTCTCGAGAAGGAGCATCTGGGTCTAGATGCTGAACAACACCACCTGTCTTCTTCCTAATGGCGTTCTGAGTATGTCGCCACACTCCAAGCTTTTGAGCATATGATCCGGCGTACCAGCCCTTATGCTGTGGTACAACAATTGGCTAGTTCAATGTTTGGATCCTTACATTTTTTTCGGTCTTCAAATTGATGCATATACCAAAAAAAAAATATAAAAAATCTACAGTATACATTATATTGCACTACGGAAAGAGGAGAAGAAACACATATATGTTAGCTGTCATACTTTCTTCTCGTAGTCCAGTTCCTTTGAAGCAAGGGTTTCCAGCCATTGAACAATACGCGAGCAAAGTTGGGCATTTTGATCACTTGCAATAAACTCACAAGCTTCTTCCTCAGATGTGACAGGAGTCTGGCATAACACAACAACATTAGAGAAGGAACCAGAAACATGGAACCTTTCAACGATACAATTTTATTAATCTATGAGCAAAAGACATGGTCGGAAAGTACATCATCGTCATCGTCCATGAACATATCCTCGCTACCTGCACATATGGCACATATAATAGTCAAACTCTGTAGTTCAGATTGATTGTGAATTCTCAAGGGTGTTACATAAAAGATTATTTTGGCAAGCCGAGGATTAGCATGAGAGGTGAGGAGAGAGGAGAGGTGGAAGTGATCGAAGGGAAGTGAGGTGACGTGGAAGGATTAGAGTGCCAAGTTGGCAGCGTGAAGTAGCACTGTTTCGATTTGAACATTCAGAATTAGGCATTGAACATTCAGAATTAGGTTTTGTCACAAAAGGGGAGGTCAAGAGGAAATTCAAGTGGACTTGATGGAGATTGGGTTTCGCCCCCGGGCAAGCAAAGGTCTAAGGGACCAGAAGAGGCCGATTAGGGGTTTTATTCGTTAATTCATGAACAGGTCAGGCTGAGATTGAGGATGAAGATTACAAGCGGCGTATTAGGGCTTTGGGGGCCGAACAGGACAGGAACCGAGGCCTACGAAGCCTAGAACAGAACTCAGTTAGAAACATGATTCATAAATTGATTCACTGTTGGTACATTATATTGCATGACTCGATTCTTACTCTTGCCAAACAAATACCACAAGAGGGACCAAGAAGCAGCTTCTCCATGTAGCATCAAAGCCTTCTGCCTCATCAGGCGGTCCTCTGTCACTCGATGCGTCTCTGAGGCTTCTTCTCTGCGATAACAACCAACAGAATCCACATCTAGCTCCAACCTCTTACTATGAATCTCAACTGAATTGCAACAACACATACAACGAGTTGATAATATTCACAACCTTCTATAAATGTCCAATAATAGCTAGTGCAGTCGACCTTTAATAAGTGAACGACATAGAAGTAACATTGAAAATGCAAAATGCACCAACAATGACACTGAGAGATTGCATTGTCTGTACCTGACTAGATCCACAAGGTCACGACATACTGCTTCATACTGTAACATCAGCTCTGGAAAGGAAAAGTGACCTGAATACAGAACCAAAGACATCAAGTTGGACAAATAACATCATAACAGGATAAATTCAGAGAAATAATAAAAACTTCTGCTGACATACTAGATGACAAGCATTTTTATCTCGTTAAGATTTTCATTTTACTATGTAGAAACCGACTTTACACTGATTAAAACCATGGTATGGTTGGACAGATCATGACACGATGCCTCAGCCTAGAAGCGCAAGCAACCATTTGGCCTGAACATGCTTAGCCACTAAGGTTGGTGACCTTGGACATCAGTTTACGGATGTGTCTTCATTGCATCTAGACAAAAGAAGTAAGTATCGTGGAGCTACAACTATGTGTTCATACACATCTCACGGTAACAAATGCCAGAGTGAAGATAACACTTTACACAAAAAGTTAAATTTATGGACACGAAACGCAGTGCAAACCATTTGCCATGGACAGAAAACGAGAGAAATATTCACTTCATAACCTTGAAAAGTTGCATCTAAAATTCCGGCAAAGCGCGCAAAGGACTCCTCCGCACTGTCAGTTACCTCCAGCTGGTCCTCCTGGAAAAGCCAAAAAGTTATCAATTCAAAGATATCGGCAATGCCTTCACTTGAAAAAATAGGGAAAACTTTCCACTTTACATGAGGGGAAATGGAAGAAACAAGCGTCTTAGGATTCAAAAGCTGGGCCACATTGTGTGTGCACACAAAATTTGGCCCATCATGCTGCAAGCTTTTTCTTCCTGCGAATTTCAGGGTTCAGAATGTAACTTCACATTTTTCTATGGAACAAAGCAGGCGACATTTAGAACGCAGGCCCTACACAAGCATATTTTTATGGCTTCATAATTTATCTCCCTTTCAAATTGCTTTCCAAATGCTGCTGCCATGTCTGCAGTTTATTTGCATCTCTTCAAGACAGAATTTGGAACTGAATAAAAAAATAACAATACAGGTTCAGAAACTGCAGAAAACACACCTTCTTCACAGTTTTCAAAATAATAGGAGAAGAATTTGGACTGGCAGTCAGCGTCACTCTCCGTTGTTGTTCACGGGTGTTTGGAGTCCGGGCATGGCTGCCGGGCACATTCAACCCTTCTGCCAAATCTCCTACCTCACGACCTTCTCCTGCGCCAAACAGCTTTCTCGGAATGGGTGTTTTCAAATCTTCTCCTGCTGAATCCCAACGCTCCCAAGGCGAGGCATCCGGTAAAGACTGAGGAGAAGTGTATCGTTCACCCGTTGGAGATCCGAAACCACCACCAAATGGGAGAGGTCCCTTGCGCTCGTCCGCGACAGCGAACAAACCAATCGACGATCGCCTTCTCCTGAACCACAAGAAAGTCAGCTCAAACTCAACTTCAGCAACAATAAGTTGCCTCAACAAGAAAACGAAATTGAAGACCAAAAATGGAGCAGCACAGGTGAAGGCATCAGAAAACACAACGACGCATGCACCTATATCGTCGAAACTGCTGTCGACCACCACTGTCTGGTATATCTTGGGGAGAGCCATCATGACTCTGCAAGGTATCACGAGCCGGGGGTGAACCCACACCTCCGCTCATTGTGAAAAATGCCGGCCAATGCCAGCGGAACAATTCGATGTCTAACTAAACGTCGAGGCAAAGACCTATTTTCGCCTCTTTTCCTACCGTCCAGTGCTGACGAATTCAAATTCTTCGATAGAACATCGAGACGAGAGCGTGATAGAAGCAGAGGGGAAACATTAACGCAGAAGCGGAAAACAAACATTGCTTGGGTTTAACGTGACGACGGCCGGATTCTTGTCACGTGATTTCCATCCATCAGTTACAGTCAGTGTGAAACCCACACGTCTCGAAAGGAGTATTAGACCGGGAAGGGACACACTAAAATAACAAAAGGGATGGGACGACCCCATCAAATCGTACAAGGACTGAACCAAACAAGGACAAAGGGCTAGGCCAATAGCCTCACACTTAGAAATATATATTGCAGCACCTAATATATCTTAACTATGTACAAAGTCTACTAAGTACGGGATTGCTCTACTATGGATTGCACCAACTAGTACTCTCTATAGAGCAATAGAAACACGGTGCCTAAAATAAACTATACATTAACCTAAAGAGAGTGATACCACTTGCCACCTAGGATAATAGGCTCTCATGCACTCCGTTAGGAACATGTCCATAGCTCTATATAACTCCAAAGCTAGAGGAATAAAGAAGTGACTTCTCTGCATATCCATATACTTGGAAACATTGATTGTTGCCGCTCCACTCACCGCCTATCCTGGAGTATGGGTGATCACCTCCTCTAAAACTGTGTCACAAGTAGGATCGGTAACCACCACATCAGCCATAATGACCTGGTCTTCCCGAACTAAGTACAGGTCTACCCTAACTCTAGTCAACTGCAAGACTAGACATACCAACGCTCCCTCCATATGATGTATCCACCCCTCGCGCCATAACAAACACCACATCCCTAATGGCATTATGGGTAGCTATCCTTTGCACTCCGAATACAACAAGTCAACAAGTCATATGAACAACTGCTGCATCTAAAGTGATACCACACTCACACGTGAGTAATGAAGATGTAGATAGACGAAACCTTATCGTTGTAGAGAAAGTAGTTGGTACGAGTTGGAAAGTGTAACCATCTTTAGTTAGTGAGAACTAAAGTAGAGGTTACGCAAGGAGGAGATATATAGTCTTGAGTTGACTATTAGTGGAGTATCTAAAGGTGTCACGTCAGCAATCCGTGTGCTCTTTAGATTGTGTTTCTTGTGTGTTATTTAGTGTGTTAGTTGGAGTACACGTCAGCAATCTGTGTGCTCATAGGGATGACCGCCACGTCATCGATCCACGAGGAATTGAGTGGATGGTGGTTGTGTAACCTTATCTTGTTTGTACCTTTTTGAGGACTATATATATAGAGAAAGAGAAATCATTGGGGGATCTCTCAACTTCAGAATTCCTTGAGCTATTCGAGTGGTCTCTCCTCATTTCCCTAGTGTTACAATGGTATCAGAGCGAACTTGCTCTTTCCTTGAGTGTGGATTACCCCTCTTGGAATAGCAAGATCATGATGATAACTTTAAGTTCTTGAGAGTTTTATAGAGACTGGCAGAGGTCATTGATCTGCATGTAGGGTAAGGGGGAAAGGGAAAACTGTGGGCTGCAGGTATGGATGTGCCCGAGGGAAATCCTGTACCGAACTTTCCATTTCCCAATCTATTCAACATCCATATTTGATTCATGGAGAATAATGTTTTTGAGTGTACCTTGTGCATTAATTGGGGTGCAGATTTTATGGCTCAGTGATGGCATCACCAATACCAATGATACTTCCGATTGTCGGTTATGGAGAAACGTGGGATTGTACCATTTACATTCTATCTTGAATGTTGGACGGATTTGAATCGTGAACCACCCGCTTCAGGTTCCGTTCAACACGTATGTAAAAATTAGAACAATTTACCCGGACGTAAGAGAGTATGGAGGGACTTTATTGTTAGGAATTATGGTGAAGAGTACTACAGAGCTGTAATAGGATCACCTCGGCCTTTTGTGATCCCTATTTTGAGAGATTGGATTGTTATTATACTTACATTGTATTAGTTTGAGTGGTGGAGAAGTATGGAAGCGTCAGTTTCTATGAGTGAAGTTCTGAACTCAATCATGATAGAAATGAAAGAGTTAAGAAAAGCTATTGTAGATTGACATACAAATCAACAAACCATGGAGGACAAGATCTCGGCATTAGAGAGTGAGAAGGTAGAGAGAGAGAGTTGGTGAGATGGAAGTGGAAACTCCGATACAAGAGACTCAATCCCAACATGGCGGCGCTATTGCCAACGAAAGAGGCAAATAAGAGACGACTTCAAGAGATGGAAGATCAAGCCAATCTCTTACTTCGGATGGGAAAGTCATGTAAGGTGGAAACCTACAAGGCGAGAGAGCCATGGGAGTTTTGGAGGGATGGATCATGAGGATGAATATACATCTATCACATTTTCATATTTCTGATTTTACTGCATGAATGTTCATGCGGTCTTACCTCATGGATAAGGCTCTTACATGGTACACTACATGGGAACGAATGCTTTCAGAACGAGGTGCTTCTATTTCATGGAGTGGGATGCAAGAGGGACTTCTTCAGAACTTTCAAGCGGTGATCTTCAAGTATCCATTATGGATATGAGTGGAGCAGAAGCCTTAGATGTCTTCAAATGAGGTCTGAAGGAGAAAGTGCAAAAGGAGGTGATGGTGAGTAATCCATCCACAGTGAATGAAGCAATCGCAATTGCTCAACGGATTTCGGGTGCTTATGGAATCACACACGGTGAACCATCAAACAATGTTCGGGAACCACTTGGCCCAACACCCATGGAGTTGGGAAACCTTCGACGTAGGGAAGGATATGCACCACCACGAGACCACCGCCTAGGTATGGAGGTGATAATCGTCGACCATTTGTTCCAAATTTTCCGGATCTTCCTGCAAATAATGGAACGGTTAATCGTGACAATCATCAATGCTATACATGTGGGAGGATAGGTCACATTGCCAAGTTCTGTAGAACTCGATCAGGACCACCCGGAGGAAGACCTATGTTGCGAAGGCCGTTCAACAACATGGAAGGAAGGGAGTACGACAATGAAGATGAGATCTTGCAGGGAAACGAAGATCACCAGTAAACTTGCCTCGCGGCCTTACTGGTTCCACTAAATGAAGAAAAGGCGGGGTTGGAAGAAGACAACGATTGGAAGCTCATGGAGGGAGCAAGAAACAAGCATGATTGATTGTCACAGATAGGATGATGGAAGGACACAAGGTGAGAGTCCTAATTGATCCTGGAGCAACAGAAAATTTTCTATCACGATCTGTTGCAATGAAATTAGGATTGAGTTTGATGAAGGATGTGAATGAGGAAGTGGAGTTGCCAAATGGGCAAACTGAACCAATTGAGACATTAGCACGGAGTGTAAAACTAGCCATAGGCGGGTACCAGGAAGAGATTGAATGGAGAGTAATCCGATTAGCTCGATATGATGTCATCCTAAGAATGCCGTGGATGGAGCAATACAATCCGGAAGTAGATTGGAGAAAGAAAGTAGTAAAAAGTAATGGATGGAAGATTTACGGAGATAGAAGCAGATCTCAGAATAGAAGTTTACCTCTCTTTGTGATTGGTAAGATTGCCATTTCTAGAGGTGATGTATGTTTCTTGGGACTTATAAGAGATGTTCTTTGGTTCTAAGGACAATCTATACATTCGGAATCATTGAGCGATATTATTTGAGTATCAAGATGTCTTCCTGGGTGATCTCTGCAGGGGGTTACCCACCTAAGAGGCGTGTAGATCACAAGATTGAGGTGATACCGGAAGCACTCCAACGTGCAAAGCTCCATACCGACTGGCACCCAATGAGTTGGAGGAATGCAAGGCTCAAGTGGAGGAGATGTTGAGAAAGGGGTTCATACAACCAAGCATTTCACCTTATGGAGCCCCCTGTGGTGTTTGTGAAGAAGAAGGATGGGAGTATGCGATTGTGCATTGACTATCGTGGGTTGAATCAACAAACGATCAAGAACAAATATCCATTACCGAGAATGGATGATTTGTTCGATCAACTTCAAGGAGCCAAGTACTTCACCAAACCGGATTTGAGGAGCGGGTACAACCAGCATTCGAATTGTCGATGAAGATGTTCATAAGATGACTTTTCGTACTAGGTATGGTCACTTTGAGTATCTAGTGATGTCTTTTGGTCTCACCAACGCTCCTGCAACATTTATGGGTCTCATGAATGATATTTTTCGGCCCTTATTTAGACAAATCTGTTATTGTCTTTTTGGATGATATTTTGGTATATAGTACAACCTTAGAAGATCATAGGCGACACTTACGAGAGGTACTCCAGGTTTTGCGAGAGAATGAGTTACATGCCAAAGCTTCCAAATGTGAGTTTGGCAAATCTAAAGTAGATTACTTAGGCCATCGAGTCACAAATGGGGAATCCAAGTCATGAGTGATAAGATAGAAGCCATCTGTAAAATGGACAAAGACAGAAGTATCAAACTCAACTAAAGAGTTTTTTAGGTCTTATAGGATTTTATTGTAGATTTGTTAAAGCTTTTGCACGCCTTGCCCAAGCCTTAACATCTATGCTAGGAAAGGGCCAAAAATGGAGATGGGGGACAACACAAGAATTAGCCTTTCAAGCATTGAAAGATGCTCTTTTGCATGCACCTATTTTCAAGTGGTATGATCCTAATCAAGTTGGCTACTGATGCATCAGGTACAACAGTGGGTGGAATTCTTCAACATGAGTGGGAGGATGGTTGACATCCGGTTGCCTTTTTCTCCCGAAAGTTGGTGGCAGCTGAACAAAACTATCACACAACTGAATGAGAGGAGTTAGCCATTGTTATGCCCACGAAACATTGGAAGCATTACTTGGGAGACAAGGAGTTTGTGGTAGAAACCGACCACAAACCATTGGTGTATTTGGAAACTCAGAAAGATCTCTCCAAACGACGAATTCGATGGGCAGAATGGCGTCAACAGTTCAACATGAAGATAGTGTATGTGGAGGGCAAGAAACAACTTGCAGATGCTCTCACTCGGATGCCGTGTCTCAACAACATCACAGAGGTGAAAATCCAAGTTGATTGGTGGTCTCAAATGATGACCGCAACAAAGGAGGATGAGGAGATCATGAAAGCACTTCAGGCACAGACAGCAAGGAAGGTTCGAGGTCTAGCATTTTAGGAGTAGCGTATATGGATCCCACAAGATCCAAATTTACGCACAATGATATTGTCAGAAGGCCACGATATAGCCATTGTGGGGCACGTGGGAGCTGAAAAGACTTTGGAGAGCATACAACGAGTGTACTATTGGCCAAGGATGCGGGAAGATGTGGAGTCATATGTTCAAAGTTGTGTCGCATGTCAACAAAATAAGGCGGGGAATCAAAAACCAGCAGGTTTATTACAACCTCTTCCCATTCCCGAACAACGATGGGAACATGTTACTATGGATCTAGTATGTGAGTTACCAAAAACCTCTTTGGGACATGATTCAATTGTGGTCTTTGTGGATAAATTGAGTAAGATGATACATATCCGACCTACCACAAAGACAGTGAAGGCACCACAACTTGCTCATCTGTACCTAGATGCAGTTTTTGTGAATCACGGATTAAGCAAAGTCTTAATCAAAGACAGAGGAACTCATTTTACTAGTTTGTTTTGGAAAACCTTGTTAATTTATTCAAAACAAAGCTAGGAATGTCTACAGCCTATCATCCTCAAACGGATGGTCAAACATAGAGGGCCAATAGAATAATAGAGGATATGCTGCGAGCATTCACTTGGGAGGAACAACAAGAGTGGGATACTCTTCTGCCTCTAGTGGAATTTGCAGATAACAATTATGTTAATGCATCCACAAAAGTGTCTCCATTTTATCTGATGTATGGTGCTCATCCTTTGACACCTTCTAGTTTGTTGAGAATTCCTAAGGGGCATGAGTTTTCAACCAAAGTTGTGGTAGTCAATGATTTTGTGGAGCACATACACAAAGGACTGCATCAAGCAAAGGAGAAGTTGGTAATTGCTCAAAATCGACAAAAGCAATATGCAGATGCTCATTGTAGGGAGGTGAATTTTCAAGAAGGAGATCAAGTTTGGCTATCCACAACCAATTTGTCACTTGTAGAAACACCAAAATTTAACCCTCGATTCGTCGGTCCTTTTGTGGTGTTGAAACGTGTTGGCGAGGTGTCTTACAAGTTAGAGCTCCCGTTGCATATGAAAATACATCCCGTATTTCATGTGTCACGATTGCACATGGAATACGGGAAAACATATATGATTATTTACTAATCATATATGTTTTTGCTTGGGACGTGGTACATGTTTTCTCAATCGCGAAAACATGTACCACGTCCCAAGCAGTTCACAAATCCAGCAACTCCTCCTCCTTTACCTACTATGGTAGCAGATCAGGCAGAATTCGAGGTTGACAAGATTCTCAAAAAACGGATTCGGGGTTACAAATACCCAAAAACGGAGTATTTGGTACAATGGAAGGGATATCCATCATATGAATCAACTTGGGAACCGACAAAGAACTTAGCCAATGCACCTTTGATCGTTCAAGAGTTTGAACGTGTGAGCAACGAGGATGTTGCATCTTAAAAGGAGGGAGATTTGTAACCATCTTTAGTTAGTGAGAACTAAAGTAGAGGTTACGCAAGGAGGAGATATATAGTCTTGAGTTGACTATTAGTGGAGTATCTAAAAAGGTGCCACGTCGGCAATCCGTGTGCTCTTTAGATTGTGTTTTCTTGTGTGTTAGTTAGTGTGTTAGTTGGAGTACACGTCAGCAATCCGTGTGCTCATAGGGATGACCGCCACGTCATCGATCCACGAGGAATTGAGTGGATGGTGGTTGTGTAACCTTATCTTGTTTGTACCTTTTTGAGGACTATATATATAGAGAAGAGAAACCATTGGGGGATATCTCAACTTCAGAATTCCTTGAGCTATTCGAGTGGTCTCTCCTCACTTCCCTAGTGTTACAGAAAGCCCTGATGCATGGTCGAGTCAAAATCCACGAGCCTGCACCCTTGCCAGAACAAGAGCGTATAGGAGCCCTAGTAGTACGAGGAATGGCCAATCCACTAAGAGTGAATATAGAGCTATTGACACTGTCGGTCCATCAAGATAGATTGTAGATCTCTAGTCTAATCGGTGGCCAAAGAGGAAAAAGATAGGAGCTCATGTCGTACTTCCAAGGCTAAAGCATCTCTCGTATGTCGCAATAATACATATAAGGAAAATGATATCATATCCATCGTATATTTATCAAGGATAGACCTATCTGCAATCACAAATCGAAAAGATAACAAAGATGCAGAGAGTACCCAACTAGCCAAGAATGTTATAGGTGCAGTCTCTTCTATCGATAATTATGGAACTCTTAGGGGTTTTCCTCATGTGGTGGACTTGTTCTCTTTCCTTATCGGCCTTCGCATTCCCATGATTGGGGCTTTTCCCAACCCTTATCTTTCGTACTCCCCATATTTTGGCCTTTAGAGTACTTGGACCATTTCTTTAAGGTTCCGCTCTTTCTGAATTAATCTTTTTCACTCCTCCTCTAAATTGTGAGACTGCCATTTTCATCACTGAATTTTTTAACCGTGTCCTGCACAAGAGGAAATCTGGCTTGGCATGGACATAGGATATTTAAAATGTGTGGTGCTTAATCTAAATCTCAATTACGTGTTTATGTAGCATTATTGATGCTCATAGAAAACTTTGTTTACTTTAAGTGGAAATGATTGTATATTTTGTTCAGAATCATAAGGTAGAGAATCCCCCTATAATCAATTTCATTAAACTATTGAGAAAAAATGAATGTTATTTCGTATTTTCTTTACATTTAGACTTATGTGTCTATCATTAAGAAAAAGAGTTGTACTTTCATGATATCATGCTACAATCAAATCTCAAAACTTCATACATGCTAGATGGGGGGTGTGAGAGAGAGAGAGAGCGAGACATAAAAGCTTATGTGTAACCTCATTGATAAATAATGAATATAGTTTCGAGTAAAATCACAATCCAATACATTAGTTAGAGAAATCCTAAACATCTTCAAGGTGCTACGGCTTTCAGCGTATCCATTTGTGATACATGTAAGGTAAAACTAGGTGAAAAAATAAATATATTGACATAGTATGTATAAATTATCTTAAATTTGACATAGATGTTATATCTTACATGATTATATATAACCACATGGATGAATACGGCTAAGATTAGTAAATAATCATATATGTTTTCAAGTCTTGTTTCTACTTCTATATGAATGAAATGTACGGCAGATAAGATACTAATATAAATTTCCTCATGGAAATTGTGTTTGGCCTTACAATGGCAAGAGACAGTTTTCAGTTGTATTTTGCTATGTACTGTGGACACTAATTCTTCATTGGCCAGGATATCATTAAAGTGCTTAATCCTCACAAGGGTTCATTATAGATACCAAAATCAAGGCCCCCAAGTTCCAGCAAATTTTATAATCATCTGAAGGCTCCGAAATAAGATAAAAGTAATGGTTGAAGTCACATGGGACTGAGCTTCTTGGAAATGAGTTGGAGCGGGTTAACGTCATATCCGACAACAGCAGAGCACTTCCTACAGCTGCCGTGACACATCCACTCTAGACCGAACAGATGCTGCTGTCCATAATAAGAGGAGACGCAAAACCCTTCAAAATCATTCACAGTGTTTTCTTTATATCTTGTGACATGATCCGATCGAAGCATCGCCTCCAGTAGCAGTTGAGCAGAGTAGTCGAGTTGTAACTCTAGTCATGTGCAATTTTGCGACCAATTGCTTATTCTAGCTCAAGATCTTATCTCCTCGATGGCCAGTTGTGTGAATCTTGTCGATCAAGCTTAATTAAAAGGAGAGCTATCATCTGAGCCGCTTTCTTTTCAAGGTTAGAAGATTTACCCTGATCAACATGCTCAATTTTTGAGAAGAGATTTCTTTCTGAGTGAGTTGGATTTCTGCATGTGGTGGGATGATGAGAGTGGAGAATTCCAGTTGTTTTCCCGAACGATTGTCACTGAAGTTCAAAGCTTAGATCGGTCCGTCAGAAAGGTCAACTCCACCCCATAGACACTGAATTGTAAGATCTGCTACCGACTTTGTCACTGCTTATTACACCTGTATGTTGTGCCCGCGTTATCCAGATGTAGTTACGTGCCTAGATTTTCGTAGAGGCTTTTTTAGCTGGTTCTCGTTCTGGCGTGGAACATCTTCAAATCTCTCTTTCTTCACTTCTTCATTACCTTGAGCTTCAAGATGTGAGAAACTTTTTAAGCCGAAGCAATGGTGAGTTTGAAAGCCCATGACTTTGCATTGACTGTAACCGAGAAGGAGTGGTGTGTTAGGTTCATCGGTTGCGAGACTCGTTTCTACAAGGAGAGTAGGGCTGATGAGTAAAGATTCACATGTTTCTCCATTTAAATGTAAAAAGATATAGGAGTAAATTCTTTCTGATGGCCCTTCTTCGTTCACAGCAGCAAAAGCAGTGGGCTGCAGTCCCCAGTGGCAAGCAATTAGGCTATGCTGAGTATTCTTGTCAATTAGCTCGTTGACTTTTATGTCATATTTTGTCAATTGTGTGGAAATTACAGTCAAATGATGTTAGGGTTTACCATTGAAATTCGCTACAGTGGTCACACTGTAGATATAGAAGCCGAAGTCTATGGGTGTCTGCCAACTTCCTCTAAATAAAAACTCTGCGTGTCCAGTTTGGTATGTAGTGCTAGCATGTAATTTCCAACCTGCAGGGAGTTTCCCTTTGGTCGATCACAGAATAAGCTGGATTGTTCCTATTATCTACAGAAATATTTATAGACATGTTTCTGCAATTTTTCTCTCCAGTAGGCCATAACCTACGATTTTCTTTCTTCGGAACCTGAGTTTCAATGTACCACAGCTGATAACTTCGCGTAACTTTTCAGGTGACTCTTCTGATTACAGAAGGCAAGAATCATGACGGGGACTTATGCTCCTCCAGGGTATATCGAGGCACCACAGGGCGAGCCACTTATTGAAGATTCTTCGTCTCATCTGAATTTTGACGAGCACGCTCCCCGGCAGGGTCAGCTGCGTTGGAGCTCTGGCATTTGTGCTTGCTGTGATGACGTACCAATATGTGAGTATCTATCATGTCCCCCGTAAGGTTTCAAGTAAAGCTCTCGGAAAACCCCTCAGAACGACCGTTGTCTGCAAAGTTGGCATCTTGATATTGTTCTGTGCTTCACTGACCATGGCTGTACATCCAAGATTTGCTCAATCTTCAGTCTGAGCATAAGTTCGATGGATGACCTCTCGTTTAGAAGTTGTGCTTATTACACGTTGCTGTCAAAAGATTTCAACCAAAGATAGGACATGTCTCATGGGAGGAGCCAGAGCTTCTCTGCTTTGACAGGGTTACCAGGACAGAGACTGAGTAGGGCATAATATTATGCTATTTATTCTTCTCCTGAGTTGATGGATGCTTAAGCTGTAGAAGAGTTTGAAATGCCCTGCGAGCAGTATGCTCAGATGGCTGAGATATATTTCTAACTTTTTTCTTGTTCAAATACTACGTACGTGCCTACTCCAAGGGGTAGAAGTCCTTCAACTCGTCTTTGTACAACATGTCGACGTAGTCATGTCTTATTTCACGACTGCGGATTATTGCTGTAATCTGTTGATCTTGGTGGAGTCTGTTGTGATCATATTTTAGCTGTCACGTTACATATAGGCTTCAGTTATTGCCCCAACTACGACGCATGTTTGTGCTTTCCACCTACAACCTGTGACGGAAGAACATCAACTGATTATGTCTTCATTGCAGGCTGCTTGGGTTGCTGGTGCCCTTGTGTACTTTTCGGCCAAAATGTGGAGATGCTCGAAGGGAAACCATGGATTGGACCTTGCCTTATGCATTTCTTGCTCTGGGGTGTCGTAACGGGCCTATGTTGTGCATTAACGGAGGGTACTATTGTGGGCGTTCTTGGTTCATGTGTACCCTGCTATGTTTGCAGCTATCGAAAAGCACTGCGTACCAGATATAACTTGGAGGTGAGAGTTCATTTTATACCATCATCGTGTGTCGTTTCTTTCACCTTACTTTCCTTATGTTATTCTATAGCCTCTGGACAAATAAGTATCAATAGTTCTGAAAATATCCGTGTGCTATCTCAGGATGCACCATGTGGTGATTTTTTTACGCACCTCTGCTGTCACATGTGTGCCAATTGCCAAGAATATCGGGAGTTGAACGAGCGGACATCAACAGGAGTGGGACTACCTGTTGTACTTCCACCTCCGATACAAGTTATGGGTGCACCTCCTTCGGTGACTAAGCACACACATCCCCACGGTCATGTTGATCCATTCTGATTTGTGAAATAAATTCAGATACTAGATACAGGAAGCTTGTGGTTTGGTCTTCGGATCGTAGCTCCACCCCAGTTTAGAGAGTAGAAATTTGGTCTCATGATGTTCATCCTAGAGTGTATCGTCTTCCACCGATGTGTATCATGTCAAGATGACAAGCATTTGCGCAAGGTTTTAGTGCTGGCTAGCGACCTACGTCGAGTCATTCTGTAGTATGAGGTACATACTTTGAACACCTCGTGCAGTCTTACGGGCAGGTTTTTGCAAGATATAGTTTTCCAATAGCTTTCATAAACAATGCATTGACTGGTAGAAAGGATAGGACGTGGGGAAAAGTGGCGCAAGTTATAAGCGACTTGAAGCTGTCGCTTATAACTTTTGCACACATATGACATTTCATTGTGAACAAAAGCATGCTCTCTCGACACATGGACGTTGTACTGACTGTCCTTTACTTTCGTATAGAAGATCTTGGTTCTACACATCTTACGTGCGTTTCCTTGTGCCTTGTGTATTTCTTGCTTGGTCTTCTCCGATTTATGACTCCGTTTTTTTCCTGTAGTATAAAACCATTTTGGAATTCTGGACAGAGCGTGTGTATTTGTAAGTTGAGTCCAGTGAGATGTTTTATAAAGGACTTCGGAGTACTATGTGGGCCACATTTACGTAGCTGAGCACAGTTTGTTTCTAAGGCTGTATTCTTGGTGAAGACTTTGGCTATGGTCTAAGAAATTACAGTATCTTGCAATGCTAACTGGGCTGGTTGCCAGGTATCGAAAGATGTGATAAGTCTTTCTAGCATGCCATCACAGGACGTGTTTTGGGCAGATTGCCCGCATTGCAATAGTACGAAGCTCTTGTCGGTATCGCTACCGCTTTCTGGTTATGAGCTCGAAGGACCCACGTTCTTCCCAAACCCCCACCGGTTGAAACTGAGTACGAACCATGTGCTACAAGCCAGGCTTCAGTGACATTGGTGATGCTCATTGCACCAGGTTCATAGTCATGGTTGTCAGCAGTAAGGACCTACCTTGCGATCGATTTAACATGTCCTGGAGTCTGGAACAAGCATCGCTGTCAGCGAAATACACTGCAGTATGAATTGTTTCAAAGTAGAATTCTGTGTTTTTTCCTCGGTTGCGCATTGCGTAAGACACACTAAATCCTTCGTACTGAAGTCAAAATCTCCACACTCTACGTCTTTCTTCTCCTGTCATTTGGGACCAATCTCAATATCCCAAATCTCCTCTCTATCGACACTAGAGATAGAAGACGTAGTATCTGGTAGTTAAATGACAACCTCTTCTGCATAAAGCTTTTTCTGCTCTCTCATACCATGCTCCACTATCTCAGTGTGAACAATTCCTACTGTTGTAGCTATAACCTCTTGTGTTGTATCACAAAGGTATATAGTGATAATCACTGCTTGCTCCACGCAAAAAACTCCAACCATATTCAAAGAAAACCCTACCTCTCCTTCTCTAACATCCCCATAAGACCAAGGATGAGATCTTGGGTACTTCTCGCCCTAGCTTTTGCCTCCACTATCTTGGAGCTTACCAATGGTCTTGCAGTCACACCTGTGGACCGCACGCGTCTCTGCTAAGCCAATCCGAGGCTCACAATCCATGTCAAATAGTTTAGGTCCATAGCTTGACCCAACACCTGACGCTGTAATGCCTCTGACAATGTAGGTATTGCTATAGTACAAGTAGAAAATCCCATAGCTCACTCTTTCTCTCTCTTTCTCTTTAGCATTGGGTTCCACCAACCGATGCAAGCGAGAATCCCACACAAGTTCAAGTCATCCTTCTCTGTAAGCATGGGAAGCTGGGTAACTCAACAATGTGGGTAATGCAGTTCTTGGTTGACCTACAAGGTTCACCACTGCCATGGATGACCTGTCAGCATAGACCACTGTCTGGGAGTGTCTACCCACATCCAAAATACTCTCCACTGTGAGATGTGAGGGCCTCTTCACTCCGTCATATGCTCGTAATAAAACCTCCCTTGGAAGAAGGTTTGTCCACCATAGACGTGGACAGTGTGCACGAGATCCTACTTTCACTACATCCAGCAATACCGCTAGTCCAATCCATGACTGCACCTGATGTGCATTCGTCATCACCCGTGCATGTGGATCACCCAACAAGGAAACATTCTCCAAAATGTATGCCGGAGAATAGATCTGTTATGACTCGAAAGAACGGAACACACATAACATCTCCGAAAACATGCCAGAATGTGAATCCTGTAGTCCATGACTATTACCAGCCCGTGTGTGTGACTGACATGACCATCCCACAATAACCAAATGTATGGTTCCATGCTGAGCGAGGTCTTGTGCCCCCCAGCAACAAAATATCTGACGGCATAACCTATTGATATTCTTGAACCATCAACAATGTTAGAAGATCTGGGTATTTCCGCACCAATTGTGCCATATGGCGTAATGAGACGCGTCTTGCAATCTCATCTCGCTCCACATACAAATATCGATGTACTCTATGCCAGATTGCAAAATAGCAACCAAACCTTTGCTAATACCTCCAAACAAATCCAACACACATATATCCTCCTTTGGATACTAACAAGCAATAGACAACATAGTATCTAAAGGTGACAACATAATGAAAGTGGGAATAACTTCCTTCGTCTCCTCCCTCTCCGGAACAAAAGACTCACTCCAAGCCTCATGTATGAGCTGATGTGCCATCTGTTGTAGCAGCATACATGAAGTACCTAGTGATCCATCCAACGTGGATGACACTACTCCACTAAGACTTGGCAGTTAGCCACATCCTTTGGACTAGGACTATCATGAGCATCCATGTTGCCCTCCAACAAATCAGCAGTCCAAATAACACAAGTACTGAAGGCTGCAACATACGCCAAACCTCCACTTGATAAAGGCCTAGAACCAGTTATGAATCGTTTAGATAATCGACTCACCCGGCCCTCACCAGATTGCCAACCTGACCAATAAGAGGTTGTCTCCTCCCAATAATCAATACTAAACCCCATCGGGTATAACACTGCCGCACCCACCAATACATCGTAGGACTCTGCAAGTGTAATCACAACACGTGCTCGCGTTGTAGAGCTATATGTGATATGATATGGTTGCACTTGCACAATCAATTCCATCAGAGTGATGTATGGTGCCGAGACATCACTATAACCTCCAAGAGACGTATGAATGTGAAATTGACATCTCTCCACATCGGTCTTTTGCAAACCAAGACCAAGTAGTGCATCCTTATCCAACATAAGGGGTTGTGCACTAGAATCCAACAACACGCGTTGAGGAGTAGAACCATGGTTAGCTTGTTGTAGAGCTGTTTTTTTTTTTGTTTTTTGAATAAAGAAGGTGATATTCAGGGGAGTATGCCGAATTTGAGTGTAAATATTTGTGATAAGTATAAATTGCTCTGCCGAATACGAATAGGCCGTTAGGGAAAGCATTAGGAGGAACAGTAGAAATTAAGAAGAGCGGAAGAAGATGCCGACATTCTTGACTCGACGAGCGCCACAACAGGCGAGAAGGGCGGGAATCGGAGAGCGATGGATCGTGTGAATTTGACCAAGAAGAGATCTGTGAGTAGAGCAGGAGCGAGAGAGCCTATTTGGCTGCCGGTGCAATAGAAGTCTATATCTGGAGTATACATGCCCTTGGTGCCAAAACCTGATTGGACTGCGCACGAATTAGAGAGATTGGAAGAATTGGGAGGAGCATTCTTAGCATGACGCTAGGACTGTGTGTGCCCGGAGCTGTGTGAGGAAGTTCAGGCCAAGAAGGAACGAAATCCAATCGGGTGGCGAGGCTACCCAGATTTGTGGGATGCGATATTATGGGCGGAAGCGCTTGGGCGTGATTACAAGGAGGAGAAGGATGGAATTGACTAGGAGGGCTCAGCTATGGTCTCTAGGTTCAACTTCGATGAATTGAAGTGGTTCGATCCATCGATTCATCGAAGTGGTTCGATCCAAAAGAGCGGAAGTGCACGAACGGATACAAAATCGATCTTATCAAGGATAGGTTTCGAAGGAAGATAATGTACACCTTGAACCAACTCTTCTCGACTCAGCGCACTACTTACGTTAGTATGCATAAGGTGAGGATTGTTGAAGGGTTTGTGACAGGATCCGTTAGAGTCAATTGGAGGGAGATATTCACTCCTAATGTACAGGCCATGGGTAAGAAACTACGTGCGGGAGAAAATCCTCACGAACGATAGAAGTATCACTTGGGAGCAGAGGAATCAAGAACCAAGCCTCCCTTGGAAGCAGAGATTAGTGGATCGACGCTAAGTCTGGGTTCATCGGGGTCAAGAACCTCGCAGCAAAAGAGAAGTCGACCGGGAGACGACGCATCCTCGAGGGACTTGGAGAATGTCATTCGGAAAATCGAAGCGTCAGCGGGAGGACGCGGGGAGGCGACAGGATTCCAAAGGAAGAGGAGCCCCAGTTTGGAAATAGCTCCAGAGCCAGCGACGAAGACGAAGAAATAGAAACATACCACGTATTCGCCGAACCCCATCCCGAAGAATTCACGGCCAAAGATGAAAGCTTCTAAGGTAGGAGGAGAGACAATCTCTTCGTACCTCCAATTGACGCAGAAAATTGAGGTAGTGGCAATACCCGTCTTCATGGAGCTAAACAAATTAGGGTCCCGTTATATCCAAGGGTGGAATCCCCATGACGACGGATATATGGACGTGATCAGGGCCATGAACTATGCAGCGCAAGACCAGACGAAGGTGACTCAACAGTTGGCTGAATCAATAAAGCGGTTAGAGAATCATAAATCCGCCATGGAGAAGGAGCATCATCAACTGAAATTGGCGTATGAGAAAGTATGTAGAGCCAGAAGGGGAGACGCTTAGATTTGCTGAGACAGAAATTGACGAGTTGAAACGACAACTGCTGAAGTCAAAGCGGAAACTTAGCGAGGTGGACGTTGAGCGACCTGGGAGATTAAAAATGTTGGATAGCAAATATTCTGACTAACTTCTTGCGTAGTGTGATGATGAAGAGATTTGGTGGCTAGAGAGGATCAAGGTGGTTATGAATTTTCCTGCCGATTCGAAGGCAAGAAGAAAAAAAATGTATAAAGCCATGGGACATGAGTGCAAAGAGTCACTTCAAATTCACAAGCGGCAGATTGCAGAGGATCTCCGGGAATTGCAAGTGAGTTTGGACGCTTTCGCGTGGAGACTCGAATCGACGGATGGCGAGGATGTACAAGAAGAGAGGAGTTGGAGCTCGGTGTAAATCAATAAGACTTAGCAGTTAGACATTCTTTTGTATAAATAGGAGTAGCATTCGTAAGAAGGTTCATCTTCTTCTGTTGAAAGAGTTTGTTGTCAAACTGCAAATGTAGTCAGGGAAGAATGGGAAATTGTGAAGCTGAGCTCTGTCGATTGGAAATTGCATAGACCGGTGGAATTACTCGAGAAGTTAACCAATTACTTCCCCATGAGCTTCGACGGAATCAGTAGAATTTCATTGACTTTACCGCCTCGATTCCATCTTGTAATAGAGTAGATCGACCTTTCCATCAGTAAAATAGAGGAGTTCCTCAATCTTAAGTATAATTGGACTCTGGTGGATGCTTTGTGTGTGTGTGTTTCATCGGAGTATGTGCACGAGGAAGTGACATATTCGGTGACACTCTTGGGACGTGAACTGTCCAGAGTGGTGAAAGACGTGTAAACTCTAAACATTTCCTTCTAAAAGCAAATTACCCTTCAATCTCATGGGAACGAACTTCACTTTGCTATAACTTTGATCATCTTTTGTGCAACCTTGTTGTTACATGAGGTCTATAAACCTTTCCTAAAGGTTCGACCAAACAAAAGATACTACTCATGTTATCCAACATCACCGCACTTGATGATACCCTAGTATGCTCGTATGCCGGCCTCGCTGGTAACTCCATCATTCGAGCGGCAGCTGCTTACCAAGTTCCACTAGTAGCTGTCATGATCCCAAGATCAACACTAATAGTGATAACACTACTAGAAGCAACCAGCACATCCTCTTTGCTCTCGCAAAGTGTGGCTGCCAATCGTAGTACATGGGATGATGACCATCGTAACGCCAATAAATCCTTGGCTGAGAAAACATGAGAATGGACAAGAGTCTTTGCCACCCCGTCTTTGCAAGGGTTTTATATGTATATGTCATTGCAAAAATTTATGGATTTTTTATATCATGAATAATTATTTTGATAATATTAAATGATATTATATTCTTTTGATAAAATTATTTTATTTTTATTTAAGATATAAAGATATTAATATCTCACATAAAAATAATTTTTTTATATTGTATCAAAGTGTTGTAAAATTTAATAAAATAAAATATTTTCTATTGATATTTTAAAATCATAACATTAACAAACATGAAAATAATTACATTCAAGACATATTCACATTTTTTATCCTATCATAAAATGTAACAAACTATTCACAAACTTCATTATTTAGTTGAGTAATTTGTAGAAAAAAAATTTTTCAACTCAAGATTGTTGACATTCATGGAGTTAATTTTCTCACACAATCATAAGCAATCAATATTTGTCATGAATTCATATTATCATATTTTTAATCATAATAATTGTATCTTTATCTTAAATTGAAAAACTGGAAAAAAATACTAAAATTTCTAAAGGAGTTGCAAAAGGATTTGCAGGTTCACCAATCATTGAAGGTTCTAAAACAGCTAAACCAACAGTACACGCAATAGTACCTAAAATAACTACTGGAAAAATATATAAAAGATCGTTTGGCAAGCATGCTCACCATAATAATTATGTCCCATACCTTTTGCTAATTTAGCTCGTAATATAGGATCACTTAAATCAGGTTTTTTTGTTATTAAGGTATGGGATTATTACACTCACTTACAACCTTCTTGTTTGATAAACTTAGATAATTGTAAAATCTATTATTCAAAAAACATGAATCCAATGAATTTCACATCAAAACAAATTTTGAGCTCCAAGATGTTATATATATATTTATTTATTTATGGCACGTAAATGAAAATAATTTAAATAATTGTAGATTTTTTTTTCAGGATTATGAGCATAAACTTAAAATACAAAGAAGACTGCAAACTACAATATTAAAATTCATTATTTATTCAAATATAAATTTGAAATAACTTTCAGCTTACTTTTGAATAATTTTATATGGGGGAAATTTTCATGTTTTTTTATTTTTTCAATAATTTGATTTATCATGATATTTATTGCTGGTAATGTGCATAGTCAACGGATAAATAAATTAGTGTCAAGATGCAAATCATATCCTATCTAGATGGTGCTTTTCACCGGTCATTTACTCCTATATCTGATGGATAAACATAAAAGGGGAGGGCAGGAGACAAACATAAAATAATTTCCCTATTTTTTATCGTCCTTCCATGGTTTCTTCTGTCGTCTTGTACTGAAGGTGGGTTCACCTGCCCCAAGTGGACCTGGACTTGTTTTGCTGTTAACGAAACAAACACACACGGCTTAGTTTTTATTACCAGAGTACAGTACTCTTCTGTACTAGAGAGCAGTGATCGGATTGTTTTCTTGAATCCCAGTTGCTGAAACCCGACGAATTTTTGATCAATTGGCTGAAGCATATGGAGGTGATAGGGTGGTGAGAGATCTCTGACGTTCAGTTCACTGGTCGGCGGTTCAGATCCCGGTCGCAACGTTTGGAAAGATGCAAAATAATGTAAAAATATGTTGTATTCCAGCGGTCGCGATCCGCCGCGAGCGACACGAGAGTACGATCTTTTAATCTACGGACTTAACGAGTACAGGTCGATCGGTGTTGATTTTCCTCAACAGTACGATCACCGCGATAGCGTAATGAGCGGAATAAAAAAAAGAAGAAAAGAAAAGAGCAAAAGCGCAGTAAGGTATGAAATGCTTGTTTTCCGGCCGACAGGTCAGACCTCGCAGGATGGACCGGGCAGATAGCCGCAGATTCACATTCTGCTCATACCGCGACAGTAGATATTCAATGCATATTCATATTCATCCACCCATGAGAGAATCTCCTCTCCTTGAATCCCACCCGAATCTGGAACCCCACCCATGCCACTTGGATGTGGTTCTGTGGCATTTTTAGCGGCCCCAGAACGAGAAAGCTGGAAAACACGGAATGAGCTAATCCTTTCCCGGCCCCCCGGGGGACCTCTATCGCACGGCTCGAGCATTTATTTGTCACGCCGGGGCCTCGATGGAGGGTCCTCTCTCCTGACCCTGCAGGCCCTCTAGAAAGGTGAAATCTTTACCGCAGCGTAGAGAGGGAGACTCGCTGGCCACAGTTTCGTTCGGCGCGATATGGGACGAGAGGGGAGGAGACGAAAGGAGATCGAGAGGACGAGAAAGAGCGGGGAAGATCGGACGGCTGCGGCGGGAGGTCCCATCCCCTCTCCAGTCCGCTCTGGAGAGGGGATGGGACTGAGTCGTATGTGAACATCGAGAATCTTCAAGTATGGACATCACACGTGGCTGTCAGCCTTTTTCAAGGAGAAACAGGGGTTTTAAATAGGTCGCTTGTTCTGTAGCCTGAGGTATGTTGTCAAGCCAGACGTGTCGATCCTCGGGGGATATGCACAGTGGACCCTACAGGAGCGCTTTTGCCCTCTCATGCAACGTTGGGATCGATCGTGAGCCAGTGCGACGCTGCCACATTCGTAATCCTCAGCTCGTTGTTTGTTTTTTGGGTCGCTTCTTGGCTTTCTTTCAGCGTTACGGCGTGCGTTGATTGACAATGTGCAACCGGAGATTTTTCTTGAACTAGACTTGCGATACCGGAGGATAGCTTTTCGCTTAGTTTTGATTTCGCCCGGTGGCTGGTTTTTTGATCTTGCGGGGTTAGAGTTTGTACCTGCCGATCGTAACCATCTAATGATCTCCAGGGATAAATAGAGTCTCGCATTGCGAGTGTGCACAGTCGAGTTGTCCTTCGGTCGACAAATCTTCGATTGCAGCCGAGCGGGAGTCCAGGCAATGCGGCAAAGGGGCAGCAGCAATAACAAACGATCGCGCAGCTTTTCCCGCACTCGTGTCGCCATTGAGGGATCTTGAAGTCTTTCTGTCTTAAGAAGGGAAATCTTACCACTTAAATGCAAGCAGCTTGAGTTCCAGGTTTAGGAATTTGTATGTAATACAATTCTCTCGACGCGAGCCTCAGCTCAGAGCTATCATAGTTTTACCAGAAATCAGCAGCATCGCGTCCCGTGCCGCTCGGTATATTCAGAGGTGTACGCGATCCTCTATTGTTCGAGATCAAAGCGCAGTAACCATGACGATTACTGGTAATATGTCAGCTCCTCTATGTAGGAAATGATTCGGTTCTTTAGAGGAGAGTGGTTTTTCTCATATTCTGGTTGCTCACGTCTCAAGCTCTCAATTGACCTTCCAGAGTTGCGTGTATGCACTTCTCCCAACGCCGCGGAGTCCATTAGAGAGATTCTTTGGCGGACAATATAGTAATTGTCTTCGTGCAGTGATGAAATAACTTTCCAAGGATTCACATATCACAGAGATAGAGATCTGTTTTGTTATGCACGTCGTTTGTAGTAGCATTGCATTTGCGTGTGGGGTCTCGTGTACCAATCATTAACGACATTGTGAGAAGACCCAACCCGTCTTGACCTGAATGGTCTTGGTTCGTAGTTGTTTGGTTACTGGGCTTCGATTTTCTTGTTGGCACAGTCTCTACTTTATTGACTGTGGTATTTCTATTTGATCATATGTCGCAACATAGACTTCGTCTCACGGAGAGACTAGTTTTCGAGATGTAGATCCTCTTTGTGTACGCAGCTAAGTTTTCTACTTTCCAAACTACAGCTTACCCGTATGTAAGCCCGTCAGTCAACGCATTTTGGGCAGGATGAAAAGGTAATGGAAGGTTTTTACATGATGTCATACCTCGAAAGCGCCATACACGTATCTCAGTAACGCAACCCTCGATGTTACAGCTGCAGTTCGTGTTGCATGTCTGAATCCATAGGATATCTCACTTGGAGTATTTTTATTATCTCACATAATGACTCTGTCGACCATGAACTGGCTTGTAACATTTTGACATTTGAAAGCGTCTACTTTTAAACAAGGTGCAGTATACCCGAGTAGCCGCACATGTATAGGAGTTGCGTAGGACACATGTCGGCATATCTTGTTCAGCATTCAGGACGGCCAATGACAAGCGATCTGTAGCAGTCTACCGAGGGGATCTTACGAGCGACTTTACAGTCCACATGAGAGAGCTTTTAGCCAGTTCTGTAGTGAAGCATATTATTGTCTTTACAAGGATATTCCTTACAAAACGTGCAGGACAGTTGCAACCAAACTGTATATATATGAGTTGTAGATATCATCTCACTTGTCGGTGTTTCGATTAAGCAGATGAGAGGTCTCTGCAAAACAACTACTGGAAGGAGCACACAGTGGAGTTGAGCATTGAAGCCATGATGCTTGACAGTCAGGCCGAGAAGCTTGATAAGGAGGAAAGGCCTGAGGTGAAGTTTCTGAACACCTTCTAAATCGATCTCAGGGGAGTGAATTCTAAGTGGAGTTTGATGGTGGGCCTATTTAAACTTTGCTCATTCGTCTAGTAATTTGGCCAAAGTGATCGTGTGCGATTCTGATTGGGCTATGAAGCTTTGACAATCTTGACTGCACGCAAGAAGACCAATTATGAGAGCATAATCTTGTCGTCCTTCCACAGCCACCTCCTGATGTAGCTTCATGTCTCGTATTTTCCACGGTTTTGCAAGTTTCTCTATTCAGTGTACAAGTCACTCTCTTGTCTTCGAGCTTACTCGTCTTGAATTAGAATTGTACAAGTTTCAAACAACTTACAGCTAGATCTTGCTCTTGTATCGCAATTTCTCACTCTACGCTCCGTGATTACCAATTCATGTCGATCCCCACAGATCCTAGCATCGATCCCCGAAATCCATGGAAAGTCGGTGATTGAGCTTGGCGCGGGCATTGGCCGATTTACCGGGGAGCTGGCCAAGATCGCAGGCGATGTGCTAGCTTGTGACTTCATGGAGAATGCAATTGAAAAGGTAAACTTGACATGATGCGATTCGCCGTTCGCCCGTTACATTTGTTTATATAACTCATGGTTGTGGTAGGCAATTGATTTCATGTAACGCGTTCTAGTTCCTGAAGTAACATTCGAATCCATCAACAGAACAAGGAGGTGAATGGCAAGTGTGAAAACGTGCGATTCCTGTGTGCCGACGTCACCTCCCCAGACATGGCCATACCAGCGGAGTCTGCTGATCTTGTCTTCTCCAACTGGCTCCTCATGTATCTATCTGACGACGAGGTAAGCAGATAGATTGACACCGAGTACCTACTCGTTCCTTAAAACTGCAGCCCATAAACAGAGCATCTAAAGAAGCCAAGGGCTTCTTTAGAAGGATAATATCATAACGTCCTTCGTCAAGCTTCCTGACCCGAACTTATCTAGCCAGGAGAAGTGCTGATATTCTATACTAGATCTCCGCATTTATTCAGTAATTTTTATTGCTCTTGTCTCTCCGGAGACAATTTCTCTAGTTCATTCCAGTTTTATCGTCACCCAGCGGTAGAATAATGATTTTTCAACTGATGTCAATTGTTGTATATGTTTTACTCGCAATTGACATGTCGTCATGATCGGGCTGAAGGTCAAAGCTCTGGTAGCCAGGGTGCTGAAATGGGTCAAACCTGGAGGTCACTTCTTCTTTCGAGAATCTTGCTTTCATCAGTCGGGAGACCACAAACGCCAAAACAACCCAACACATTATCGTTCTCCCAGTTTCTACCATAAGGTTGGTGGTGTTACGAGAATACTCTTTATCTGTCTGTTTTCAGAAGTCGTGGAATAAGGAGGGATGTGAGGGCAGGTCTGACTCTGCGTTCGGAGTTTCCATAGGTTCTCGAGGAGTGCGTTGTTGAAGAAAATGGAACCTTTTTCGAGTTTACTCTGGTGAATTCCAAGTGCGTTGGTGCATATGTACGCAACAAGAAGAACCAGAATCAGGTACTTGGATACGACACTTCACTCCGAATTGGCTCATCTTCTTCCAGTTTGCTGAAGAGATTAGAAAGCTTTTCCGCTGGTCGATATCAGTATTCCCAGTATTTTTCGTTTCTCACTCCAAAGCTTTGCGTAGTGCAGGTTTGCTGGTTATGGCAGAAGATTGCGTCTGTCGGTCCAGTAGACAGAGGGTTCCAGCAATTTTTAGATACTGTACAGTACACGAACACTGGAATATTGCGTTATGAACGCATCTTTGGCGAAGGGTTCGTCAGTACTGGTGGAATAAGTATGTCGGTTTTCGCTTCAGGAAATTAGAACGCATTTGAAAGCTTCTGCGTGCTTTTTGTCCGATTAAGCTGTCAAAGAAAATAATAAACTTAATGTCTTCTACGGTCATTTTTAACCCTGAAACTGGATTTTGCAGAAACTACTGAAGAGTTCGTGGAAATGCTCAACTTGAAGCCAGGCAATGTTGTTTTGGACGTGGGCTGTGGTATCGGAGGTGGAGACTTTTACATGGCAGAGAAATATGATGTAGAGGTTATAGGAATTGATCTGTCCGTCAATATGGTCTCCATCGCCTTGGAGCGGGCAATTGGATTGAGTTGTGCATGTCAGTTCGAAGTTGCTGATTGTACCACGAAGGACTATCCGGATGAGACATTTGACGTCATCTACAGTAGAGATACTATTCTTCACATCCAGGTGAATAAGGCTTCATCCTTAAATCGATTGAATGCAGGCGTCCGTATATTACATGGCCTTAAGTGTTCTCTTAGACCCGGGTCTCTGGTTTCTGTAATTTGTTCCGCATACACTTGTACTAATGTACTGGGCCTGTCTTGATATAAAGACGTAGAAATTCCATATTGCAAAAAGACTACAAAGAGGCAAAGAATGACATTATATTTGACTTGACAGGACAAACCTGCTCTTTTCAAGAGGTTCTTCAAGGTTCTTAAACCTGGTGGTCGAGTCCTCATCAGCGACTACTGTAGGGCAGAGGGAGAACCTTCTGAAGGCTTCGCTGCTTATATTAAGCAGCGAGGTTATGATCTTCATGACGTGCCAGCTTACGGAAAGGTGATAATTTAAGAAAAGCATGTAATCGATAGTTGCTTCATTTTCTCATGGTCGACGTGTTGGATCTTGTTTTTAAGCCCTCATCATGATGTGTTTTACTTTCTTGCAGATGTTGGAAGATGCTGGATTTGTAGACGTCATGGCTGAGGACCGCACTAATCAGGTAAACATCTCTGACTTCTTTTCTTCTTCTTTCTATTTTTTTGGGTTTCTGAAGAGTACTTTTCCTATATCATTCATCATACAGGTTAGATATGCAAGTTTTTCAATCGAGCACGATTGTGTCTGCAGTTTGTGGACATATTGAACAAGGAGCTTGAAGTTACCAGAGAAGCAAAGGATAAGTTCATTTCGGACTTTTCAGAGGTAAGTCGGTGTGCTAACTACTGGTTTGAGATGTTATGTCCTGTATCGAGCATCCCGAAGTAATTGCAGTTAGAGTTTGCCAGGCGAGGAATTCTCAATAACACCTCTATTTCGATTTCAACTTTAATACTAACGCTACTTTTGAGTTCTTCAGAACGACTACAACTACATCGTCGAGGGATGGGAAGCTAAGCTAAAACGATGTGCTCAGGGTGAGCAAAAGTGGGGGCTATTCCTGGCTTACAAGCCTGGTTCCGTTGGATTTTAGTAGAAAGAGAAAAACTCATTTTTCTTCACTTCTCTTTTCTTTTGAGTAGATATTTTAAATATCCAGTCCAACCTAGATATTGTATCGTCTGGTGTTTTCATTGAGCTTGTACAAAGCACCCATGATTATAGCACGAGTGTACGTACAGATTTTTCCTAAAACATAATGGTTTGTATACTTCACATTTATCATCTGCAAAATTGTGAAATGTGTAAATTCTTACCATATGCGGTTCACAGTGCCTGTAATTGCATTTTGGAGGTAAAAGATTGTGACACGTTGTGCGCGTTTGCACTTACTTGATTGGTTACTTGCTACTAGTTATATCGTCTTGACTTGTTCCAAGTCACAAATTGTTGTGAATTCTTACCCACTCATTTCTTTGAAATACAAGATTTTCTTTGTCGAAGGTTTGAGAGTCATTGTTGTGAGTTCATTACTTTTAAATTCGATTTATATGCGATTACGAAGTATTTTAGTAAGACTTGAAAGTTGATATTGTTACTTGAGAGAGGTTAGTTATTACTAACCATTTTGCTTCGCATACTCAACGCTCACTTTTTTCCTGTCGAGTGTTAACTCACTTTGGCTAATATCCTAATTCATTAATTGGAGAAAAATGGATCACATCTTTATGCCAAGGTACAACTTATCTTTTCTAAACTCCCAACTCTGAAAACCCAACATCAATGTTTAGCTCATTTGTATAAAGCACAAGAGTGGTCTTGACAAGCTGACGTGAAATCAATTGATGTAATTTTAATCTAATCTTTGGACATGTCTAAATGGAAGTAGCAAACTGGCAAAGTTTACGCTCGTTCAGAATAGAATACAATTGACTCTACATTCAAATATATTCAGCAAACTTCCATAACTAAATCTAAGGTATGACAATTGCTAGACCTAAATCTATAATAGTATAATATCCAAAGCAAAATATGGAAGGAAAGCTGATGTACAAAGACCAATAATTTGGAATTTGAAATGATATATAAAACAAGAGTTAATACATGTAACAATGTAATAGTGAATACATATCGAATCTTACCCTCTCTTTGTGTGGTTCAATGTTTGTCAATAATTGTGGTAACTGTTCAAGAAGTAAAATTTAGATTCTTGTTGCACAACGGAACATATGAAGATGACTTAGTTACTATTGTAGCACACATGTTGGGATTCCCTCTAAAGAATTCCTGTTACCGGTTCTTGTGCAAAGATAACCTAAAAGATACTTTTAGGTTATCTTTGCACAAGGATCGGTAAAATTGGCAGAAAATTAGATCATGTGAACTTGTCTTTCGAAGAATCCATTTTACATCATGAATATTGGAACCTAGCTCGGTGGCATTTTGTCTTGCGGATGGATGCAAAAGCACGGGGGTGAGCATGTTCCATGAAGAGCTAGAGCATGTAATAGCTCATTTTTGATCAATGTGTGTGGTTTTTTGTCATTGTAGTGTAAAGTATTTTGCTAAAAGCCTCAAGGAAGCAAACACAGCTTGGGATTTCATGTATGACATTTTATTGCCTTTGAAGCCACAACAGGAGGAGGTGAGTGTGAAGCTAATGTGGCCACTATCTTGTCACACTCACTAACTAATGATCCAGAGGGACAAACAATTCACCTAGACTTGGAAAGATTGTTGAAAGAGTTTGCAGATGTGTTGCAAGATAGATTATCGCTTGGTTTATCCCCTCGTCCATCTCTTGATCAAGATCTCGTGGAAGGAGCTAAACCGTATGTTGGTGCACCTATCCGTATGACCAATGACAAGTTGACTGAGCTTAAGAAGCAATTCAAGGAGTTACTTGACAAGGGTCATCTACGGCCTAGCGTATCTCCTTATGCAGCTTTAGCTTTGTTTGTGAGCAAAAAGGATGGTACTATGTACCTTTTTGGAGACTTTAGATCATTAAACAATATCATCAAGAAAAACAAGTACCCTTTGACTTTAATGGATGAAATGATGGATAGATTGGAAGATGCACGGTATTTCACCACTCTAGATTTGATCTCTCGATATCATTACATTACAATGGCTGAAGGTGATGAGCATAAGATTGTTATTCTTACAAGATATGGATTGTATGAATATATTGTGCTACCATTTAGAATGAACAATGCTCCATCCACCTTTTGTAACCTCATGATTGACATATTATGAGATATGTTGGATGAGAGTGTGGTAGTATACTTAGATGACATCATTATCTACTCTCAAACATTTGAACATCTGTTGAAAAATGTAAGCTTGATTTTGGAGAAGTTGTGTGCTCACCAACTATATCTCAAGAGGAAGAAATGTTCATTTGGGAAACGGTGTCGTGTTGTGACGCGGCTACTATGAGAAGATGATGACATGTGTCATCTTCGGAGCTGTTGTCATGACGGCGATACTTTAGGTTACGGTAACAGATGGCATTGTAAGGCTGTAAAGAGCTAGGGAGATCTAGACACATCACTTTGCTGACTAAGGAGCTTATCTGATTGAAGTGGAGTCCACGTAGGACGTGGATAGGGGACAACATGATCCTCAAGATGTACCATTGTCGAGTCCATTTGTGATCAACATCCGGTGTCTTCATCGTGATCGCTTTTGGGTATACTTAGCTGGTTTCAAGTTGTCATTTTAACTCTTATTAGTGACAACTCATATTGTGTACAAGATGTCTAAGTACAGTGTTTAGGATAGTTGTAAAGCTCTAAGTTTCAATGGAGCTAATTTGGCCACACTAAAGGTCAAAATAGCATTATCCATTCCCATTGGTCTAGGAGTTTTGACCAATGAGGACACTAGGGCAACTTTTTGAGGTTTTTAGGGATTTTGGAGACCTTCCAGGGGGACATTCGGAGATCTGAGGATTGGGTTGGAGAGCTTACGGGACGAGCTATGACGTGGGCTCAAAAATGGATGGATTTGAAGGATTTGTCACTCTAAAGTGATGATTCAAAGTTAGAGTGAGAAATTTAGACCTTTGAGTATATTTGGGGAGTTTCTGAGAACCTTACGAGGGTTTTGGGAGATTTGAGTCGACAGAGATATAGTTTTTGACTCAGGCTTGTGTTTTGATTGAAGTTTTGACTCGATTGGACGAGTTTTGAGTACAGAGTGATAGCTTGAAGTTTGTGTATACAGTCAGAATTGCAGGACTGCACTGACTGTCACGAAGTTAGTATAGAGATCATATCTTTTGATATCAGAAATTTCTGTCAATAAAACTTTGCACAGTTCAAGTTCTGATGATGTGTGACCTTCTCATAAAATCTGGGAGCAATTGAAGTCAAGGATTGGGATGTGTGATGGGTTTTGTACACAGGGGTCTGCATATCATCTTGTGTTACAGTGGGTAAATCACCAATTGTTTTGAGAGATCTAGAAAAGAAAAAAATCTGAAACTTTTTTGAGTGATAGTAAGGGTTGTGGAGCAATTTTCTGTAAAGTTTGAGCGAAAGTTATTGGTCGAATCATCAGATATCATAATCTTCTTCCGCTGAAGTTTTATCGGCTATAATGTGGAGTGCTGAGGAGAAGAAGAAGAGATTGTCAACTCACACGAGGTTCTAGAGGGTTCTTCTACAGCCAGACGCTCGGGCGTACTCAGAGCAAAGAAATGTCCATGCGACAACGGTATGTTGAGTTCCTTGGCTGCATAATTGATGACTGAGTGGTGCATGCTAATATGGCCAAAGTGAAGGTTTTATTACATCACGAGGTTCCAAATTCACTTCCTCTACTACAAACATTTCTGGGACTTGGAGTTTATTTTTGAAGCTTCATATCGAGCTATGTGAAAATCATATCCATTCTATATGATCTTCTGAAGGCTAAGACACCTTGGACATGGATAGAAGTTCATCATCAAGCGTTTGATGACCTCAAGTGTATTCTATCCACATACCTAGTGTTAGCACAACCAATGTTAGGAGCCATTCCCATTGAGTTTATGTCCTAGAATCGATAAATTTTTCATCTTAATGCGGCCATAAAATTATGAAGTGTTGCATCATGTTGAAAAATTGTCTACATGCTAGTAACAACCATTTGAAATCATGATGGTCACAAATCATTAACATAATAGCCACACATAAGCCTCCAATTCTATTTCATGTCGTGTCTACAGGAAGCATCAATCGGAATAGGGGAGTAGTTCTCACAAATCTGAGGGATTTCATCACCCAACGTAGGGGATCGGTGAACTTTGTCCCTTTTCTCGTGACTTCTCATTTTACTCTCAAAAGAGCCATACAAGCTTGACGGCATAAATATTCATTGTGTCATATATTCTTCAAGGAAAAAAATTACAGTACACATGCTTCAGTGTTGGGACCTAATCCTAATAAGGACATCTTGCGGCATGTCTTGTAGGTTGTCTGCCGGGCAATTGTATCTAAATGTCTATTAAAGGACTATTAAAACTTACATCTGGATAAAGTCAGGACCAAGATAAGCTATAACCGCAATAAGCAAAAATATAGCTCTCAAAACTTCAAGTTTCATCATCTTGTGTTGAGACTCAACAAATGGCATTGATCATTAATCTTGCTTGTATATATGTGAACAGGTGTGCGTGGACGAAGAGACCAGATCAAAAAGACAAAGACAAGAAGAAAAGATGTAGCACTCCCTCATGTAACCATGCACTAGCATGATCGTTACTACCTAGGGACGGTCAACAACGTATATTTATAAAGTTGCCCATAATATTTCAGTTACTTACTTCCAAACCAAGTCTCACATTTCAATGAAGTAGCAGAGATGACAATTGGAGTTCGCTTGGTTTCACATGGATGTGAGATATAAACTGGGGAGAGAAAAACGTTGTCCTCGATGTAATGTCAAGAAGAGTACATGCGTTTACAACATCAAGATCAAAGATCGACTCGAAGGAATTGGTAGCTATCATTTTGATAGCTGACATCTAAGGAGAGATTTGAAAAACACAACTCATTGTTAGAGTACTCTTTGATACCTTCACCAAGGACAACGAAGGATTTTGGTGGTTCAAACATCAGCGACAATATATTCAATAGGGGATTTTGAGACAGAAATTGTTGATAGAACATCATGATGCACCAACTGCTTGTAACGACAAGGTTGCAAAAAGGATGGTCGAAGTTATAGCAAAGTGAAGTTTGTTCCCATGAGATCGAAGAAGATGCTTGTAGAAGGGAATTTTAGAGTTTACACGTCTTTCACCGCTCTGGACAGTTCAGATCCGAAGAGGGTCACCGAATATGTCACTTCCTCGTGCACACTTTGATGACACACACACACACACACACACACACACCATTCACCAAAGTCCAAGTATACTTAAGATTGAGGAACTTATGTATTTTACTGATGGAAAGGTCGATTTACCCTATTACAAGATGAAATCGAGGCGGTAAACTTAATGAAGTTCTACTGATTCCGTCGGAAGTCAATAGCTCGTGGAAGAGTGCTTGGATAGCTTTTCGAGTAATCCCGCCAGTCTATGCAATTCTCACACGACATAGCTCAGCTTCACAAGTCCTGGTTCTACCCTGATTACATTTGCAGTTCAACAACAAACTCTTGCAACAGAAGAAGATGAACCTTCTTACAAATGCTACTCCTATATATACAAAAGAATGTCTAACTGCTAAAGCTAACTGATTTACACTGAGTGTTGGTCCGAAAGACATGAATACACTGAGAAGCAACATGCAATCAAGCGACAAGACAAAAAATACGTGGTTCACCTCATTGAGGCTACGTCCACGGAACACACAGAGTCACTTTACTAAATAACCCTAATTTGTGTTACAGAGAGCTTCTACCAGCCCTCTTATATAGTAGTAATAACCCTAGCCCTAGTCTAACTAAACATAGTCAAACTAACCAGAGTTACTCAAGACTTAAGTTAACTCCTAACAATCTCCTCCTTGACTCATGTCTAGGGGTGTCTAACTCTTTTCACCATATACATACTCCGCGGGAAGTCCTAGAAGGAAGCCTAAAGCATAGGCCCTCCTGTAAACAAGGATTAACTAGAACTAAGCCGTAGCCTAACTAGGAAGGAGTAAAGCATATACAAGAATCAAACAATTGCTAGTGTAACTCTACTAGTGCTCCTTGTGCAAAACCTGCATAGTAGCACAATGCCTCCTGAAACTCTCTAAAGGAATAACTTTGGTCAAAGAATCAACTAGATTGAGTTTACCGTCAATCTTGACTAGCTCAACCTTCTTATCATAAACAGCATATCTGATAAAGTGATATCTGATATCGATGTGCTTCACCCTACTATCCATCACTTGATTTTCTGCAAGATGTAAGGCACTCTAACTGTCACAATGGAGATTTACAACATCTTGTTTCAATCCCATCTCAGTGATAGGTCTATTCAACCAAATAGCCTCCTTTGCTACTTCCGTTGCTGCTACATATTCGGCTTCCGTAGTTAACTGAGCTATGCACTTCTGCAAAATAGATCTCCAACTAACGCATCCACCTCCAAGTGTAAACACGTACCCAGTTGTAGACTTCCTCTTGTCCTGATCTTGTCCATAGTCAGCATCAACATAACCCAATAAGGATTTTGTCCGATAAACCATCAAACAAAAGACCATAATCCTTAGTACTCATGAGGTACCTGAGAATCCACTTCACAATTTCCCAATGCACCTTCCCTAGATTTGACATGTACATGCTCACCTTGCCCATAGCTAGAGCAAAATCAGGTCTAGTGCACACCATCAAATACATGAGGCTGCCCACTGCCTTGTCATAGGGAATTGACGACATCTTTCCTCTCTCAGTTGCATCAATTGGACATTGAGCTGCTGAGAGCTTAAAATGTGCTCTCAAAGGAGTCCACACTCCTTTAGAGTCTGCCATGTTTAATCTGTCAAGCAAACGATGAATGTACTTATCCTGACTTAACCATAGCTTCCTCTTCTTCAAATCCTTGTGAACATCCATACCTAATAACCTCTTGGACTCACCCAAATCCTTCATCTTGAATGCAGATTTCAATTGCCTCTTGCATCTATCGACGTCGGATTGTTCCTTTGCCAAAATGAGCATGTCATCCACATAGAGTACCAGAATAATGAGGCTAAAGATCTCATTATTCACCTTCTTCATGTAAACACATGGATCAAACACACTCCGTGAAATCCTTGTGCTTTCATGAACTCATCAAACCTTGCATTCCATTGCCTAGGAGCTTGCTTCAATCCATATAGAGATTTGAGCAATCTACAAACTAACTTCTCTTGACCTTTCTTCTCATAGCCAATAGGTTGTCTCATGTAGATTTCTTCCTCCAAATATCCATATAGAAAATCCGTGACAACATCCATCTGATCCATAACTAGACCAAATATCGCAGCAAGTGCACATACCAAACGAATTGTAGCATACTTTGCTACAAGTGAGAAGACTTCGTTGTAGTTCACACCTTTCTCTTGTGTGAAGCCCTTAGCCACCAACTTGGCTTTGAAGATCCTCTTCTCTTCATCCGCTGGATTATCCTTCAACTTGTACACCCACTTGCTATCAACCAACGGTTGATCCTTTGGAAGCTCCACCAGCTCCCAAGTCTTGTTCTCAACAAGCGATTGCATCTCACGCTCCATAGCAATATACCACTCAAGCTTATTGATAGAGGCTTGAGCTACTCTATATGAACAAGGTTCTCCTTCTTCCAAGATCAACGCATTGCCATCATCATTCTCAGATTCAATATCATGATCCTCAAGAATAGATGAATCAGCCCATGTTCAATACCTTTCGGGAGCTATACTAATCCGATTTGATGATCTCCTAGTAGATGGTCATGGTTGATCTCCATCGTTTCGTGCTGTTTTGAGGCTCAACAACGACAGCTTGCTACTCCAATTCCTGCTGTGCAGGAATTTGCTCCATCTGTTATGGAGCTTCTCCTTGTGGCGCATCATTAAACCCATAATGATCAATCTCCCCCTCAACAACATCCGTGAGTGGAGATTTGCCTTGTCGCACTGGGGAGCCCACGAGATATCTCCCCCTCTTCCAATGATCTGGGCTCATCGAAAGAAACATCCCTACTGACAATCACCTTACAAGCTACAAGATCCCATAGCCTATAACCTTTCACACCACTTGCATATCCAATAAAACAACACTTCTTGGATGTAGGATCCAACTTGGTCCTATTCTCCTTAGATATGAGAGGATAAGCCGTACAACCAAAAAATCTCAGACGACTATAATCAGCCCTCCGTTTGTGCCTCAATTCAAACGGTGTCAAGAAATCGATTGCACTTGAAGGAGACAGATTTACCAAATACACTGCGGTATTTACAGCTTCAGCCCAAAATTCATATGGTAAGCCAGATTGGCTCAACATACTACGCACCTTCTCCAATACTGTTTGGTTGAGCCTCTCGTAAAACAAACATTTTGTTGCGGAGTATAAACCGTGGTGAGATGACGAGTGATCCTCCTCTTTGCAAAGAACTTCTAAACTCCTCTAAAGTATACTCCCCGCCATTATCCGAACGTAGATATCTCACCTTGTGACCAGTCTGAATCTCAACTTGGGCTCTCCAACTTTTGAAAGTTGCAAAGACTTCAGACTTGTATGTGAGAAAATAGACCCACATAAATCTTGAGTAATCATCAATAAACGATACATAGTACCACTTCCTAGAATGTGAGGCTTTAGGAGAGGGTCCCCACACGTCACTATGTACATACTCAATTAACTCTTTGAAACTATGAGTTCCAACACCAAAAGCTTCTCTATGTTGCTTGCCCATGACACAATGCTCACAAAATTCCATGTCAACTTTACCTAAATGAGGTAACAAGCCCTTATCTCGAAGGAAGGTCAAGTATCTGTTACTCATGTGTCCCATTCTAGAATGTCAAACATGAGCCATCTCAGGCCAAGATCTGGTAAGATTGACTTCACCACAGATGGTATTGTCCTCTAGCACATACAGATTCCTATGCTTGTGTCCTCTTAAGATAATCTTATCACTTATTCTCACCTCAAGTACTCCTTGTTTAAAACTCCACTCAAGGCCTTTTGAATCTAACATTCGAAGAGAAATCAGATTCTTTCTCATTTCAAGTATAAACCTGACGTGAGTCAACGTACGTTTGACTCCATCAAACATGTGAATCTATACAGATCCAACACCTTCAATTCTACAGGGTTGATCATTTCCCATAAGAACTAAATCGTTTGATACTGAGAAAGTATGAAAAAAGTCTCTAATGTAACAAATGTGATAAGAACAAGCACTATCTAGAATCCATACATCACCAACATCCTTTGGTGAGTTGTATAGAGCATACCTCTGGCTTCATAGTCCATCTTCGAGCAAGTCATCCTCATCAAAATCTTGAGCCACATTGGCCAAAGGAGGATCAGTAGCCTTGGTCTTCACACGGAAGTCTTTCTTAAAGTGACCACTCTTACCACACTTCCAACAGACCACCGTCTTTCTGTCTTGGGATTTATCCATAGACATGGATCTACCTCTAGATCCAAACTTCTTCCCATCCTTCTCAATCCTTGATTGTGACCGTCCACGGGTCACATTTAGTGCCATACCAGATGAAGAGGATGGAGTAGAGGACAACATCATCTTCTGCTATAGGTCATCAGTTAGGAGAGCACTTACAACAAGAGGTTGTTGTTTAGAAACTAGATATTACGTTTTCTATGTCTAGAGTCGTTAGAGAGGAGATTTGGGATATTGAGATTGGTTCCAAAGTGAGAAGAGGAGAAAGATATATGGTGTGAAGGTTTCTAAGGAGTTTCAAAAACTATTGCACCAGTGCACAAGTATGAAAAAACATCCGTTGAGGTCGATAAACCTTTCCTGAAGGTGCGACCAAAAAGGAATCACCACTCTTGTATTCCAACATCACTGCACTTGATGACACCTTGATACACTCGTATGTGGGTCTTGCTGGTAACTCCATCATTTGAGCGGCAGCAACTTGTCAAGTTTCATTGTGCCCCCAATATTGCTTTGGATGCTATCTCATATGATATTGACGATTGTACTATACCCTTCTTGCTCCATCTCCATGTACACTAAATGTACAACTCAATAAGGCGAGACTAGAAAGAGGCCATCCATGCACATCAATGGAAAATTGCATTTGACATCAAGAAGATGTAGTTGGAATCATTGCTTTCACAAGGGAGATTGAGGTATGATCAAATGTTCATCATAATAGTCAAATTTGTAGGAGAGAGTGATCAGTACAGACAAAAGTTAAAGTTGTTAGGAATATGAGTAGTTTAAAAGCAATACTAGTGTAGATCTGGGGATCCCATTTTCATATTGTTATGAGAAGAGATGAGGTTGAGGAGCACTCACAGAGAGAAACTTGCTCATCTTCATCCATCCATTTGCTCGTTTCCTTGGGTGCAGCGCTGCAGCAACCACCCTCGCGTGTCAATGGTCTGAGTTCAAGTGGTGTAGCAAAGATAGCATTCAAGGCATGCCTTAAAAAGTTTGGTCGACGCAGGGATTTACGAGTTGGACTTATTGGTGTTTCATCGGCTGAAAGAACCACTGAAGTTTAGAGTTCAGAACTTAGTGCGGGATTTGTGCTTGAAACATGCATCCTTACTCTTGAGAGCAATTGATGGGCATTATTACTTTTGCCAACGAGCTTACCTTTTTTAAGCTCTTCTTGGACCGTAGTTGGGAGGTCAAAGTAAAATAAAATCGAACGGTGGTTCAAGGGTCTCTCATCCTAGCAAAGCACATTGATATTCTACGAAGATGCAACGCAATACTACAGAGTGAATTGAACGCTCCATTCATGAAGTTAAGTTTGAAGGTTCCTTTTGAAGACCGAACGTCACAAGGAACAAGCTCAAAGGCTAGACGGAGTGAGATGGCAGTCATGAAGACAGCAGGAGCCGGATTTGACATTGTCAAATATGATGGGCGTGGAGACTATCTTTTGTGGGAGAGGCAAGTCAAAGGCAAGTTGAAGGCTTCCGGTTTGGGCAAGTCATTGAGGCCTAAACCCTCTACATTCGATGATGAAGACTAGAAGGAACTTCAGGAGCAAGCAGTGAGTATTGTTATACTCCATCTACAACCTTCAGTTTTAAAGCAAGTTGATGAGTATGACAATTGTACGTTATTGTTTGAGGCTCTTCAGCGACGGTTTCATCGCAAAGAGTTATCAAACAGGTTGTACACCTCATTGAAGCTGATGAGCTTAAAGATGAAAGATTCAAGTACGAAGATCCAAGATCACATTGATGCCTTTGGTGATCTTGTTATTGATCTTCAGAATCTGGGAGAGGAGATAACTGATGAGAGAAAGGCCCTTCATATGTTAAGTTCATTACCTGCTTCATATCAGTCACTGTGAACAATTCTAACCAATCTAGTTGTAATCACTTGAGTTGTATCATAAAGTTTTCTATTGGTAACCATCACTGCATCTACGTAAAAAACTCCAATCATATCCAAACAAGACTTTATCGCTTCTTCTCTAATATCCCCATAAGACCAAGGATGAGATCTTGGGCACTTCTCACCCCCAACTTTTGTCTCCACACCTTTTCTTATAGTCTCATGCCTTTGGCAACCATAGTCACGTAGTGTGCATGGAGCATATTTAGGAAACGAGAGGTGCATTGCACTCGACTAGTGAGGAACGTTTTATGATTGGAGGGCTTGAGCTTTCGAACCATCTCAGTAGGCAAAGAGCTTACCAATGATCTTGCAATCATACATGTGGACCGCATGCATCTATGCTCAGCCAATCTAAGGCTCACAATCCATGTCAAATACTTTAGATCCATAGTCTGATCCAACACCTCACGTCGTGATGCCTCCAAAAATATAAATATTATTGTAGTACTAATACAAAATTCCATAGCTCGCTCTTTCTCTTCAGCATTGTGTTCCACCAATCGTTGTGTGCGAGAATCCCATGCAAGTCCATGTCCTCCCTCTCTGTAGGTATGGTAAGCAAGATAACTCAACAATGTAGGTAATGCAGCTCTTGGTTGCCCCACAAGGTTCACCACTACTATGGATGACCTATCAGCATAGACCATTGCTTGGGAGTGTGTACCCACATCCAAAATACTCTCCACCGTGAGATGTGAGGGCCTCGTTATTTCTTCATATACTCATAATAAAATCTCCCTTGTAAGAAGGTTTGTTCATCATAGACGTGGACAATATGCACAAGATCCTACTCTTGCTACATATACAAATACCAGTACTCCAATCCATGACCGTACCTGATGTTGACTCGTCATTACTCATGCATGTGGATCATCTAACAAGAAAATATTCTCCAAAATGTATGCCGATGAATAGATCTGCTTGATCTCTATGCAGACCCCCATACTACTTGTGGAAGTAGACGTCCATATCTCCATATAACAAAGCATGAGAAAGTATTTTCTCAAACAAATCTTCAGATTGGACTACCTACTTCGAGTGTTTGTCCAATCTTCTCACAAATCACTCGTTGTCTAGTTCTCGGTAAATTCATATAAATACGTGCACACTAATAAGAAATTTGATAATGATACCCTAACATTCATTACAGTAGTTCATGATCTCTCCCTTTAGTCACTCAGAACTAGAAGCAAAGTCAGAGCTTCGGGTTTTTTCTCTGTACAAGTAAGTCCGTGAACACTCAATTGTCAATCAAAAGCTCCAAAAAAACACACACAAACTTCTACAATCAGGCATTTGAGTATTCTAGTGAGAAGGCATTTACAAACCGTTACGTATTTACTTGTCAATTATTGTTCTGGTTCCACGTGAAGTTCTTCTGAGTTCTTTTCCATCGAATCTTGTAACTAGCTAGTTTTTACTTGAAGGGGGTTTGGTTACTCTGTATGCAACAAAGAAAGACCAAATAGGTGGACATAAATTTGATCCAAACATAGTAACAAGAAGATTTGAATCATGCACATATGGGTCTTTCTATTTCGCATGTGCTGATTGCTATACATTTACTAAATGTGAACCTGCAGTTATTTCAATTTTTTCAGAGATATGTGGAAGAATGAAGTCGTGCGATGCAATTTAAGTTTTGACAGCTTGCATACACTATAAACAAAGAATACAATCATTCAAATTAGAGACTCCATGATCGTTTATATCAACAGATTTAAAAGTAAATAAAATGATAATTTTTTAATGATTTAATTTTATATAAAAATCGTAAAAGATTATTAAAAAGAATGTTTAACTATTATAAAATTATGTAATTAAAATAATTTCAATCTTAAATTTCTTATTCTCGAAATATCTATTTAATAATATAAAAGAATTTGAAAAGATCATTTTAGATATGTAACTATCGTCACTTCAGCATTCACATATGAAAATGTAAAAATATCATCTCACTATATTAATTTACTTTGGAGATATATATATATATATATATGAAGTCAATACTCAACATGTTCATAAGAAAAATTTATATAAATTATTATTAAATATTAAATTAATGCATTAATATTATTAAATTTCTTCCCAAATTATATTGTTAATTAAATTATCTAATCAATTTTTTTTTAATTTTAATTTTCAAAATACTTTTTACATATCATTTTTATTAGATTTTCTTTCAACACATAGGTTTAATTAAGTTTGACAAAATATTTAAGAAAACAAAAAAATTTGAATAATCTTTGACATGAATATATTTGAAATTTTTAAGAATTTAATTTTTTTTCCAAATATAATAACAAATTTCAGAAAAAAAAATGAAATAAATACGCATGTACAGATTTTTTTCGGTTTTAATTTTTTCTAATTTTCAATTATAATTTTTTATTTGTATATTCAATATAAAATATTATTTGATCATAAAATATAAATAATTTATGAATCTTTGTGATGTTGAAGAATATAAACTTTATTTTAAAAAATTAATTCAAAAAGGAATGAAACTTGAAATCCAAAAATTATTATATATAACATAAATAATATTTAGTTTTATGATTATTTCAAATATTGTTTATATTAATTATAATATAAAGTTTTTTCCATTGTTAAAACATCTTACAAAATCAAAATTTTTAATTTTTTTTTAAATTTTCAGAATATAATAAATAATTTTTGATTTTTAAATAACATTTAAATTTTTGATATTTTAAAACTAAAAATAATAATATATTTAAATTTTCAAAAAATTTAATTTTTTTTATAATACTTTTTAAATTGATAAGTCAAAGTAAATATAAATATTTTTAAATTAAATAAATTTTTCACTTGTATATATTTTTAAAACTTTTTATTTATTTGTCAACAAAATTAAATTATTGTTCAATCCACATATCCAAGTTCTAATTTCAAAATAAAAAATTTAATGATTTATACTTTTGTTTATCAATACTCTTATTTGTTACATATGATTGTTGTTTTCATAGAAAAATGATATCTTGACTTTTAAATTTCAAATTATTTTTCCAGCATCTTTATATTTAGACTATTAGATATTTACATGTATATTGAAATTATTGATTAATATTTTTCTTTCAATTAAAAAAATTTCAAGTGAATTTTTTCAAAGAAAATTATGTAAAAATGGTTTTAAGTAAATTTTTATTTTATTTCCTTAAATAAAAAATAGTTTGTCAATAATTTGATGTGTTAACCTGTATAATTTTTTATAGTTGAATATTTATTGATTAAACATTATTGAATATATTGAAAATATTCATCAAGTCTAATATGTTTCAATCAACATATTTGCGTTATGGAATAAGATTTTGTAGTTAAATTTATATGGATGATGTGAAATTGATTTACCCTAGATTATTATTTTAAGTAAATATAAATATATTACAAAATGGTTATCAAAGTCATTTTGTATTACCTTGGAGCTTGAATATGATGTTTTATTTAAATTAATTTTTGTGAGATAAAAATATATGTTTAAGATTATTTCTTGAAAAAAATTTATGTATATATTATATATGTACAATATAAAGAAGATAAAAATATGTGTTTAGGATTATTTCTTGAAAAAAATTTATGTATATATTATATATGTACAATATAAAGAAGTTACCGTTTGAGTTAATTTAATTGGAGATAACAATGTATGTTATGCATATTTAAAAAATATAATTTTTATTATAATTATATGTATTTTAATCTTGAATTTAATAAAAAAATATATCACATAAAAATAGATGATAAATATTTAAATAATTAAAATTATGATAAAGAAATAATTTTTTATGATGATATATAACATTAGATTATAATTTAATGTTATTGCACTTCTACATTAAAATATAATTTTGATATCATGTTCATGAGAATATTGAGTTAGATTACAAATGACATGTACATGCACAAGTTAGTATCAATTGCATAACTCTACCATATTGATGTGGCAAACTTTCCAAGATATGATTAAAATAGATGACATAAATTTTAAACTAATTTTTGAAATCAAAATTATAATATTAAAAAGTATTCTTATGATGATATATGCCATTATAATACAATTAAATGTTATTGCATTTCAACATTAGAATCTAATTTTGATATCATGTTCATGAGAATAATGTGTTCAATTACAAATTATATTTTCTAATTGATTAGATATCTCAAGTTCAAAACACAACTTGAACTTGTAACCAAAACGTAATTTCAAACTTCAAACACTAAACTATATAATCGTTATTCATTGTATTATACATTCACAACATAACAACTCATGAAAAATCATACACTTTCGAGATTTCACATCTAGTTCATCATTTATGTAACAAAAATTTTGTTTCAGTATTATAATTCCAAATTGGTGTGAACAAACATGTTACAATCTTGTGTATTTTTCCATCTCAAAAAACCAACTAACTGCATCTCTCCACTTGATATTGTTACAACTATCTAGAATAACTGTGAAATAACTAAAAAAATGATGAACCCGAGAGCAATCTCTAATATGTTTATATTTCATATTTGACAAGCATGCTAAGAATATACATGTAATTGTGAAAAGAAAATGGATAAAATATGATCTATCCAATTATAATAATTATTTGAATTAATAGATAGATTAAAAAAAATAAAAAAATTCTACTCAATATGACTTGACCTAACAATCACATAAATCATAGTATGGTCCACATGTAATCATCAATCACTTCCCATATTAATGATTTGCCCTTTCAATCTATCATGCACTCACTCCGCACATCCTCGTACACCAATGAAATGGCTGGGCGTGACAACCGATGAATCCCACACAAAAAAGAGAGGTGGACTTTGAATTGTCGACAGAAATATTTCGGCCACCTACTCCAACACCTATTGCAAACAAAACCCTCGTTCTTAGATTCTCCAATGACATGCGGCACTGTGTGGCATGTCATTGGTGGATCCAAGAAATATGTAGCGTGGCATTTCACACAATTCTGGCAGCTGTATTTCATTGTGTATGATTCCGATCTTCGACTGGACCCGGTTTGAATATAATGTGAAGAGCTTGAGAAATCTGATTGTAAGCGCTTATATACCTGCTTTTTTATAAAAAGAAAAGGTATTGTGATTATTGTGCCATAACAAATACGAGTAGTATAGAAAGGAATTAATTAAACCCTGGATATACTAATCACGACGTATCTGTGCAAGGACATTTGCCGAAAACTAATAACACATAGCAAGCAATACGTGCAGTCACGGAGGTAATCGAAATATAGCTACAGAGATATTGGTTTACCATCTGAGAGCATCGAAAAAAGACATGACGAATGAAGATTTCGTTTCTCTAAAGATCGAGACACACTGCAAAGTGGTCGCTATACATCTGAAAAATCTTTTAAATGATGGAAGAACTTTACCAGACCTTCCTCGAAATGTCCACCGCTTTTTACACTATCATAGGTGGCTATTTTAGGCCACTGCAATACTCCTACTGAAGTTCCTACACATGACAGCGTCTAAGTTGAACAACTCAAAGGTCTCGATACCAAGACCATTTATCTACCTCAACGGATAGATCTAAGCGTCTAGACGGATTACAAGACTATCCCTTCACGTATGGAAGTTTTAGTCCCCTTGCAAAATACAGAAAGCAATTACCTTCAGGGCAAGAATTTCGAAATGCGCCATCTATGATATATATGATACACAACTGGAATTGGTCACCCAAGAGCGGTGACTGATTTCTAAGAGCTAAACACCTAGACCAGTGACCACCAACCTTCAATTATAGGCCGAAATGAATGCAAAAATGATGAAGGAAGCGGAATCTGGAAGGTTTACCTTCCACTCATTACAACTGAATTCTACTAACTTGCAATCCTAATGCAACATGTACTGTCATCCATCAAAGGTTTTCTTCCTCGAGATCGTCCGCTACATGCAGCTTTTCGATTGCAATCTGCATATAGAGGTAAGAACAAGATTATGATTATCAGGTAGATGTGAAGTACAAAACCTCGACTCACCAAGCTTCAAAAAGTGAGAAAAGTGAAACAACGAACTCACAAAACAAGCAAAGGTGGTTTGCACTCAGGCTCACTTTAAAAAAGAAATAAGAAACTTTGTAGAAAACTGGTGGAATACAACTGTTCGACATGTCCTTCCACACACAGGATCTTCAGGAAAACATAAATATCCCACAGGGAACTTGTCTCAGGAGATAAAACTCGTTCAACACTGAGAGAGATGCAGCATACCTTTATTAAATTAACGTCTGCTGTAGAAGGCTTCAGATCTAGTGCAATGCAGAAGTGGTACATTGCTTTTTCCGGAAAATCCAGTCGCTTGTATATTTTACCCATTAAGAAAAAAACACTGCTTTCTCGAGGAGCTACTTCTTTCAATTGCTCTAATTCGGCAAGGGCATCGTCGTATCTTTCTTCACTCATGAGCACATTTGCCTTTTGATATTTAGGAAGTGGATTTTTGACATCTGCTAAAATTGCTTGCTCCAGCAACGATAACGCCTCTTCATTTTTCTGTTGCAGAAAAAATAGGACATCAAAGTTAAGTGCATTTTAGATTTTAGCTGAGACTGGAAACGATAATATGCGTAGAAGTGAGATCACTTTGCAAGATCTTAAAATTTGCAATCATCATGAAACTCCTTGCTTCACCTTCAACGCATGGAGGGCCATTCCGAGATAACAGTGGAGCACAGAAGATCGACTATTGATCTGAAGGGCTCTTCTAAAGTGGTACTCTGCAAGTTCATATTTTTCTTGACGAAAGTATATTGTTCCTAAACCATACCTGCGAAGCGAAAACTTATGTTACATTTCTTGAATAGCAACCAAGTAGCTCATAAAACACGCTGGAGTGACAATTCTCATCGCAATTTGCAAGATTAATTCACTGGAAGACTTCCACAATGATATCCTTACCATGCATTGTAGTGTCGAGAGTCCATTCGGATTGCATTACGATAACATGTAAGGCCCTCTTCGAAATCTTCCATAGCTACATACCTGCAATCAGGGGAGTAGGTCTTCAATTAACTAAATTTAATTCATGATAATAGTGTCCAATAAACGTCAAAGGGATCTGAACTTAGTTGATGCTTACTCATGACCACAGAGTGTGTAGGCATATGTGAACCGCGAATCAAGCTGTAGTGCACGCTGAAAGAACTTTAAAGCTGTTTCATGATCCTTTTGTAAACTGAAGCAGTTACCCATTACACACCTGCACACATGAAGCTGTCCAATCTTCACCATTATGACAAACAAGCAAGTCAAACCAGAAATTTTGTCTCAAACTTGCAAATGTTCATCCTTCCCCAGATATTCCGTGGAAGAACAGAGCATGATTCATCTAGTTCATGAGTTTGAAGTGGGTGCTTAGAATATTGACATCTTCCCTTCATACCTATTCTCACACCGGGAGAGGAGGCACTTAACTGCAAGTGGTATCTTCAAGTATATACATACAATCACTGAAGCTATTTGCTACTTTATGTAGACTATCTATAATATGGTTATCTATTCAAACCAAACCCATCTTTTCGGTCGCTTAAGCGTTTTCGTAGTACTCAGTTGACATTTTGCATATTGCAACTACTCGACTCTACTCAGCTCAAAAAATATTCTAGACCAAAGTTTATAGGGATTCAATGATGTGAACAAATATTCTGAACTTCAGTTGCATTAGGAACAAAGTATTCATCGTTCTTACTCTACATGACAAGACCATCCCTACCAAGCTTGTGGAGAAAGCCGATCCATGGCAACTGTTTCCTGCGCAAGATAGCTGAGCTCCACATCTTTCTTCATATGCTGCAAAAATCATTACAAAAAAACATGGAGTAAGAAAAATATTGTGAGCAGAAGAATGAGAGAAGATAGTACACCATCATCTTGTCGATAATTATGGTTGGCATAAACTCAGATATGACGTTAAAAGATAAGGGAAAACGCTGGTTGACGTTACTATTGTTTACTTGGTTCCAACAGAAACATACTTTTGTATATCGTCTGGGCCCAACATGAAGAGCCAAACCTATAATGACACATCAAAACCTAAGGGATGAATCAAATGCGAACATATCATATACACTGAACACACAGAAAGTTCGGATGTAGACAACTACTGACAGTTGAATTAACACATGCTCAACCGCAAGGGCTTAACACGCAAGGAGACCGAAGAGCAAAACCCGGGACGTACGGGTTGGATGATCGAGCATGATAATCTGAGCTGTGAAGTAGGCTTCCATTTTCATTGACCCAATAACAAACAGAGGGACGAGAACATTACTAGTTCGTTCCACTGATAATCCTCATGTAACTCTGTCCCCTCTGGAGCCTGGAGGGGAAAGAGATAATGGAAAGGTATACCCCACTAACTGTTAAGATTTGTAACAAAACTATATCTATATTCCACTATACCAATGGTTCTGAATTCAGCCCTATCCCATCGACTCTTAACACTATTTATAAATACCGTCGGTGCGTATGATTAGTACTGCACTCTATCCTCCTTACTCAGAGAGTTTTCCATCAATGAAATACATTACATACATCTTTAAGGTAAGATGTTACATTTCAAACATGAAACACTTACATATAGGACAGTGGAAAAAATATCTGTTCCTTCCAAATGATGTGGTGATATTCGACGTGCCTCGCTAAATATACGCTCAGCTTCTGGATAATCGACCATTTCACAGCAGGCTCGTGCGACCTGAAATTAAAAGAAATGTCAGTTGTTCCTTATGTTATAATTCACATGAAAAGACAGAAAGCATGTAATTAACAAGCTAGTTTCAGAACTACGACAAAAAATCACCTGACAAAGGACCCACGAGGTAGCGAATTGCTGCTGGGGTAGTTTGGAGAAAGCTTGCATGGCTTCCTGCACATGAGAAACAAACCAAAACCCAGAGAATGAGAAAGAATGCAAAGCAGCTAGACACGACTAACATGCATAGTAGATCTTCAAAACAAATATTATAAGAACCAACCCTTATAAATAGTACAAATAAATTCAATCCAAATAGCAGCAAATGTAGGATGACCTGATGTAAGAGTTATATCCTACAGAGCAGCAATTGTATTGCATCATTGAATGTTCAACCCCAATAAACAAGGAGCGGCCACATTACATGATATTTGACAGAGAAATGTCTTACCTGACAACGATACATGCACAGATGTCTGAAACCTTCTCCTAGAATCCTAAGAAGATTCAGAAGTTCGAGGGCACCATCTTGAAAAACTTTTGAGCCATGATAAACGCCCGCCACTGATCCCCCAGGTCGACCACGATCATCTTCTTCTCCTGATTCATCAAGATCGAAAAATGTAAACGCTCTATAGAATACATGAAAGCATAAATTTGTTCATTCCTAGTGTCGGGTTTAGAATCCAAGGACGATCGGCAGCCTACTTAGGACAGCAAGGAGCAGCGATGAATACGGAGACACAACAGGCGAAAACATTTTGCAATCAATTCTTGTCAACATAATCTTGACTTATACCCACTCCTGATTTCTAAGAATCTTATCAGAATGAAGCCCGGATATTTGACCTCCACAATTTAGAGAAGATCACCCACCATCATCGAGACTGCTCTCGATAGATCCAAAAGAAAGGCCTTTCCTTATCCCACTCGATTGAAGAGAATTACCACTACTTCGGGCTGTTGTTCCTGATGAACCAGCAAGTGTATAAAGGCCACCTCCTGCACCAGATGATCCTGGCCCAGATCCACTAGAAGTTATGGAGCCAAGTGGTACGGCTGAACTTTTGCTCTCACCGGCAAGCCTCGAGCTCCTTCTCGGCACAGCGTCAAATAACCTGCCTGACACCTGTACATAGAGGTCACACATCTAATGTGAAAGGAAAGCAAGATTCAAAACAATCAATGAAACAAATATCCATTTTTGCCACGGACACCCATGGACAAATAGAACGGTCCAGGGAACGATTGTGCAGTAAAACACACACATCAAACTTTTACATACTCAAGGTCCAATCAGGTTCCAGTACGCAGCACTATGTACACTAGCCTGCTGGATTGGCAGGACCACTTGTGATCGAGGAAAACACAGCAAGAAAAGAGGATTCTTCCTCTTACAAGTCTACTGGTTATCACTTACAAACCCTTAAAATGCCTCTAATGCAAGAGAGACATGTGCATGCACCTGTGAATATGCAGCACGCGTAGAGGGTGATCGAATGCTCTGCAGCCATGCCCAGAGAAGAGAAAAGGATGAGCTGGACATGAATGTCCATAATTAAAAAAGAGGAACATCGAAAAAAAGCTCAAAAGAATGAAAGAATGACACCTTTCTTACGCTCTAAATCGAACAAGGGGAGACAGTGGATGCAAAACAGCCAGTCAAGAAGCACAAGAAAGAAGATGATATATGTACATTAATCGAACCAAGAGTATGCCACCCATGGACCTCGAATTTCCAATGCCTAATCAAGCATCTGGAATTCGTTCAGAAGGGGAATTAGCTCAATTTGTTATGAATTCAACTTGCCACTTTTGCCTCAGTTATAACCCTGTAGCATTTTTGAATACATCAAGAATATCTATCACGATAAATACACATGCAGTGACAATAACTAAGAGCCACAGTAATTGAGAAGGAAATAGTCTCCAAAACCTGAACTCACAACCTGGACGAAGAAGGAAAGACCACTCATTCCAATCTCCTGTATTTGAAGTAATAGAATATTTTCTCAAAGAACATATGTGTGCCGTTCTGTTCAGCAACTCTATAAATGCCAACCGCCTGGAAAACGGCGACGAGACTCATAGACCATATATCTTACTATGGTTGTTTCTTATCTGACTTGTGACGACGAAATGAGCGCGTAAAAAAGTGCGTAAAAAAGCGCGACAAAGGGGACGAAATGAGCGCGTAAAAAAGTGCTGTTTGAAGCAGCAGATTGAGACTACTTTGAAACAAAGAAAGACCTTACTTTGAGAGTCCCGATCCATGCGACAAGTTGGAGAATTTACGGACACAAATACAACTGTAATTCGTTTGATAAACAGGCAAATACAAAGTGGGAGAAGAAAAATATATGACCTAATGACAAGACAAGAAAGAAAACGTCTAAAACCTTTCGAAATTTGCCTTCATCAACAAATTTGCGCCGTTGTTGGGAATGGCCTCCTGCCGCAATGTTGGCTCTTGTGGGCCCTTCAGTTGTAGCAACTAATGATCCACCCAGATTGCTACCTATCCCTTGCATATTCTTCCCAGGAGTGGGGACCTGCAATGGTGTGAAAAAAAAACAAAAATCCATATCATGCACTTCCAGTCCACAAATACTGAAATTAAATTCCTCCACCAAAAACTATGCAACCAATAAAGACGGCGACTTAAACAGGCAGCTAATATGGACTGCAACAAAATATAAGGCAAACGTACAAACCACAATAGACAAACGAGAATTCCCCACAAAAGCGAGATGAAAATGCACTCAAGCGCTGAAAACCTCTTCAACAATTGATGTGGTCAGTGACATCGCCATATCCCAACTGAATCAGCGGAAAAAGTTCTAGGTGCATGGAAATATTATTGATCATTGAATAATTGCATGAAGCGAATTCATAACAAAGTATGTCAAACTTTTAAACATAAGAATCATATAATGGTGTGAGGTTACCTGAGAAGATCCTGCAGTAGGGGTTACAAAAGCCAAGGAATTGCTCCCATAATCAGTAAAACCTGACACGCTGATTGCACCAGAACCTGGACCACCCGAGTTTACACATGAAGACGTGTCGTCTCCTAAAATTACAGAAGAAAACCTGGAATGTTTAGGACTTCCAGCGTTTGAGAAGGAGGATCTTAACTGGGAGTGGGACCCATTTCCGGTGTCAAAATGGTCTATGCAAAGGGCTGCAGGTGCGGAGGTTTGAGTCCGAAGCTCCCAATGCAAGTGCTGCTGTTGTTGCTGCAGACGTGAAACAGCCACATCACCTAAAAGTCCAGCTGCTTCTTCCTCTGCACCTGTACAAAATATATACATCGTCCCATACACTTATTACAAATCCAAGGAGAAAAAAAAAATGATTAAAAATCGTTTCAAAGTCAAATATATTTGAGACTCTGTAGCAAGATCGTTACCTAGCAGGCATAAGTCTTCGTAAGCTGACCAAAGAAAGGGATCAAGCATGAGCGCTTGAGTATAGTGTCCTATAGCTGCTTGTCTTCGATCGGTCAGCCTGTATGATGAGGCCAAGTCCCACATAATCCAAATCAGGAATACATTTTCTTCTCACGATCGCAAGCAAGCAGCATCGGCAACCAAGGACATCAAACCAATAATTAGGATTGACAGGCGTGACACAAGAGAGCATGTACTCCTAAGGAGGACAGAAGCATGGTGAAGCTTACAGTGGATAAGAGCGATGATGTAAGTAGTCATATAGGATAAGGTAAACACTGGTCTAAGAAACTCACCTGCAGATTATTCCTAGCATGTAATATCCAGCTGCTCCATTTGGTACCTGCTTCCAACGAACATTTCTATCAGAATGCTATCACTTTTTTGATCTGCGTGGAAACCGAAGGCCTGGTTGTAAATAAGTGGCACTGCTACTGTTGTAAATCCACTCGTACCTCACTGCCAGCTCCATTTGGGTACAGCAGCGCTGCTTCGGCTTCGACCATACTGTCCATTTGGAAGCAGGCCAATGCGAAAAGATAACGACATTGAGCGGATTTGCTTCCTGGATAATCACCAAAATAAGAATTTGAAAAATGAGTGGAGAATTTTCACAAGACTTGAAGACATTTGAAAACATTTACCAGGATATTACGAATGCTGGATGAATTTTCCTAGACCGCAACGAATGGAGACCACTAAAAAAAATTAAATCTCACATTCACAATTTAAGAAGTGACATTGAACTGACTCGTCTGCTCACAACACCTCGAAATTTAGACTTAACATGCTTCAATCACTGTAAAAGTAAGCCTTTGCAAGGCGATTACAGTGCGCACCGCGTGTAATAGTTGAGATACGGAGACAAACCTTTAAGAATGTGGTAAGCACGGTAGGCTTGATTGCTTCGAAAATAGCAGGTTGCAAGCAGGTGAAGGTTGTTCTGAATTTCAACAGGAAACAAACGCCCATTAAGATGTGACACTAGGTGACCATGCAAAATCCCATCAATCCTGCTTGGAAAACATAACTGTGGTGCTCTTTAGACCTAGGTTGGCCTTGCAAACACGATCATCCCAGAATGCCACAATATACTATCTCAAAACGGCAGTTCGAAGTCGCAGTGATGCTGCATACCTCGGACGGAAAATCAGCGTACAATCGCTCGCATAAAAATGTTGCATTCCGGTAGAGGTACACTCTGAGAGATGCACAAACACTTTCTGTCAGAGTAGCCTCCATAATGGGAAGACTTCAATGATCCTGGCATCCGACTACAAACACTACACTAATCCTTCGTCCTTCCTAGCCTGACCGGGGGACCCCACTCCTCCTCTTCTTCCTGTATTGACCATCCCCTCACTCTCATCACTTTCCTACAGATTCACACAAGCTTGATGACACTCTGCTCCTCTCTGCTGTCTTTCCGCCAAATTTTCCCATGCCATCTTCCACTCCTCATTCACTCGACGCCACGACCGATGCATCCCATCCTTTCAATTTCCTTGGTGCTTCCTGTCCCTTCCCTTCCCTTCCCGGCCCTTCCTGTCAACCCCGGGATCAAAAAATTTGAGTCATCCTCCAGAGCTCACCGCTTCCTCGGTACTCCGCATTCGCTCGTTCAAACCCAAAAAGGTTCCGTTCGCTTCTGTCTCACTCCCTCCCTCCCTCTGGGTCCTACTGTCCGTCGTCCTCTTCCAGCTCCTGTCCTTTGTCTACTGCTGCTTTGCCTGTAAGTTTGTCTCTGGTCTACATGGCTGCCCATCTCCTGCCCTCTATGTGTTGTGAATCTCTGTCGAATGAAGATCCATGATCCATCCGAGTTAAGTAACTGTCGTCTGCTCCAGGAGGTCATTCGCCTTCTGCTTTTGCCTTGACGTCCTCGTTTCTTCCTCTTGGTCCATTCCGTGCCAGGCGCTACCTTAGGGTTTGCTTGACCTGTTTCAAATCCCCTGCCCAGACACGAGGCCGGGAACAGCCACCCAGAGGACCGTGTTTGTAAATGTGACACAAATAGAATCCACAGACAGGTATTTACGTCTTCGCATCCTGGCCGTCTAACTTCACCATGCCTCTGGTTTGGTTCGGTTTGGTACCGTAGAGGTGAGATCGAGGGACATGATGCACTGTCCTGTACATGGGGATTTAAAATTTCAAACTTATACGGTATCTCATGAGGACAAAAGCGAGCAATTAATTTATCTACTGCACCTCACAGACTGTAGTAGACCATAGAGCTGTCAACGAGATAGGGCTGTACCGGAATCCGGGTTGACTGAGAACCGGATTACGGTACAATACTTCTCAGTTCGAAGGAAAATATTCATGATTTGAGTTTACGGCGTAGGCTATCCCGTTTATGTCAATTATCGACGTCTTCAAACGAGAAGATCCAGTAAAATAACCAAATGGATACGAAGACCCATCAAGTCGTACAAGGATGAACCAAACCGGTAACATGGGGCTAGGCCCCAATATTATCGATATCTTACCATATGATTTTGAATTAAATATTCTTTACTTACACAACAATAATATTATTCATCACAATGAAAACTCCTATGGATACATTTCATATATCTCAAAACCCATTTTGTAAAAGCTATTACTGAAAAAAGAAGCTTTTTTATACATAAGATACCACCTAAATCATGGGAAACCAAGTAATATAGCATAAAGGATGGGAATACCCCATATAAAGTACTCAAAGGATGAAACCAAAGGGACATGATGGGGCTAAGTCCCAATAGCATCACAGTGGGAAATATATCCATTACACCTAAGATATTCTACCTATTTAGATCAAAAGTTCTAGAGCATCCAAACAAATATCACCTAACGAGATTCCTCTACCAATGGATTGCACCAACCAATATTTTCTCTAGAATAATGGATACATGTTGCCTAAAATAGGCTACATAATATTCTAAAGAAAGTGATATCAATGTAGAATAGTATAATAGGCTCCCGCACACTCTCTCACGAATGTGTTGAAGTTGGCGTCCGTAGCTCCATATAACTGCAAGGCTAGAGGAACAAAGAGTTGATCTCTCTACATACCCATATATTTGGAGACCTTGGTTGATACCGCTGCACTCACCGCCCATATAGGATGATGGAGTGATTCTAAAACTATGTCACATATAACCACAACGTCCACACTAGAAATTTGTCTTCCCAAATCAAGTATAGGTATGCCCTAACCCAAGACTAGAAGGCATACTAACATTCCCTCCATGTGAATAATCCAACCTCTAGTGCCATAGTAAATACCACATCCTAATGATATCATGGGTAGCCATACTCTTGCATATAGATCCTTGTTGCATCTAATATAGTGTTACATTCATAACGGAGTAATTTTAATGTATATGGGTGGACCAAGTCAAGGCTAAACCTCATCATTGTAGAAAAGATAGTTGGTGCAAGTTAGGAAGCCTTGATACATGGTCGAGCCAAGATCTACCTGCTTGCACATCTATTAGAGCAAGAGTGTAGAACAGTCTTATTAGTGCGAGGAATGGCCACATCTACTAAAAGAGAGTGAAGAGCATGTGAAAATTGTAGCTCCATCAAAGCAGCATATATGACTCTAATCCAATCGATGGGCAAAGAGAAAAAGTACAAAGCTCCTAAAGTACCTTTGAGTATCTCATATCATACAATAATCAAAGTCCTATACATGGACAATTGGATAAGATATTCATCTTGAAAATTCTTTCGGCATACATATAGAAAAAACATAATGTTGCTATGATTAATTGTTTTATCATTTGTGAACATATAAAATTCATATGAGACAAACTTCATTACTTCTTTTTTTTCATGCGTTTGCATTCTATTCAAACGTATGAAAATCTTTTTGGATATGGAGCAAATATCCTATGTCATCTTAAACTCATCAAACAATTGTTTCACTCGGAAACCTATCAAGCAATGTCTCTTCTAAACTTCTTTTTGACAATTTTAATATGCAGAATGAAACAATATGGGCTCTTATCCATATTAATGAATGTAAGTTACAAAAACTGCAATTTCACAAACTTAGAAGACAACACAGTCAAAAATCTAACCGGACAAGTAATAACAAATTATGTCGAAGTAATGAGTTAGATATTTCTATCAATTCTACAAAGTCATGCTTTCTCGTCATTAACAATTCACATCATGGGTCTACATGACTACTCCCTTGAACACTTCCTTTTGCTTTTATTAATATTTTTTGTGTGCAAGAGGTGGCTAGGTGAAATGCTTAGGCATTTTTTTTTTAAACTTTAAACCCACGTTGTTTTAGGAACTTTGTACTTACTTCTTAGGATTCTATCTCTTGCGAGAGAAGAAAAAAAGTGTAGTTGTCCATATTTTTTGAAAGTTTAATTATCTTTCGTTGTTATGGAGGAGGTAATCAATTTTTTTCATTCAATAATTATTCCCTAAAAAATTAAGGTACAGTAAGAGAGCCCTAGTTTTGAAATCATTGGCCAAAAATGGAAAAGCAAGTGACTACGATAGTGCATTTATTCTGGCATCCATCATCTGACTTTGGATCATGCAACCCAACATCAGAATATAGAAACTACTACGGAGTTAACAACGTGAGTCAGAAATCGTAACAGTTAGACAGGACTCTCTGATGTAAAGTTGATGTCTAGCTTTGGAATTTCCGACCTCATGTATTGGAACACTGGATTTTTTTATTATTATTTTTATCCCATAAAATATAATAACAAAAGGGATTGGAAGATCCCATCAAATCGTACAAGGATGGAACCATACCGGTAACATGGGGCTAGCCCCAATAGTATCATACTGGGAAATATGTCCTATAGCACCTAAGATATTTGAACTATCCAGGTCGAAAGGTCTATAAACAACAGGAGCATACGAAGAAGCATCACCAAACGTGATTGCTCTCCTATGGATTGCACCAACTAGTGCCCTCTGTAGAGCAATGGAAACACGTTGCCTAAAATAGGCTATCTGAAGAAGCTAAAGAGAGTGATACCCCATGTCGCCTAGTATGGTAGGCTCTCGCACACTCCCTCACGAACATGTCGAAGTCGGTGTCCATAGCTCTATATAACTCCAAAGCTAGAGGAACAAAGAGGTGACCTCTCTGCATACCTCTATACTTGGAGACCTTGGCTGCTGCCGCTCCACTTGCCGCCCATCCTGGAGGATGGGTGATCACCCCCTTTGAAACTGTATCTCTAGTAGGATCTGTAACCACCACATTAGCCACAGTGACCTGATCCTCCCGAACTAAGTACAGGTATGCCCTAACCCTAATCGACTGCAAGACATACTAGCGCTCTCTCCATGTGAGGTATCCACCCTCTCACGCCATAGCAAACACCACATCCCAAATGTCATCATGGGTAGCTATCCTCTGCCCTTCGAATGGACAACGAGTCATATGAACACCTGCTGCATCTAAAAAGATACCACACTCACATGTGAGTAATGAAGATGTAGATGGATGGACCAAGCAAAGACGGAACCTCATTCTTTGTGGAGAAAGTAGGCAAAGTGCGTAGTCGAGAAAAGCCTTGATGCATGGTCGAGCCAAGATCCACGAGCCTGCACCCTTGCGTGAGGGAAGGTCAAAGCGCAGTGGGATAGGAGTAATGAATTAGTTATTCGCACACTCAACGGTTATACTTTGCCCAAATTGGAAAGTGAATAGACAATTCTATTCTTTTTCCAATTTTGGTTCCATTGTAATTAATTGAACATTATGGATATTTTACAAATTTATATTAATGAATTTTCTATTTATAATATTTTGAGTTATTTTTCTCAAATATGATATATGGGTTGAGTTTTTTTATCTACACTTTTCATTTTACTGATTTGGTTCCATTGGACACTAGTTGGAAAATAATGGAGATCACAATAAAAAATTATGAGTGTTTTTAGATTTTAGTCTTTTAATAGGTAGCATTTTCTCATGTCATGTGGGGTGCTGGGGTTGTGGTTTTGCAAGTGGGAGGAGATACATGATGGAGTGTTATGTGTCTTATCGTTCGCTTTGTGCTAGTTATAGCTTCATTTTTTCTCATGGGGCCACCTAGATCGATTCGTGATACACAATGTCTTGTGTGTCATTGTCTCTTTACCTTGCAAGGGGTAGAAACGCATGTGAGAAAGATACGCAAAGATTATGATTAGATTATTTGGGATGCGCATGTGACGAGGTCAATCATATTAACATTTGTCACTTTGGGGAAGACATAGATTCTTTCGTTGATTGTTCCGAGTATATCGATCGGGTCGTGGGAGTAATTAGCATCCCAATCAAGTTTTATTCTAGGGTTTTTCAAAACTAGGTTCTCATTGTAGACGTTTATTCCATAGGCTCTCTCATGCACTCCATGAAGAGGCTAGATGTACTTTTCACTTATTGCTTGATCGGTTGGCACATGATCCCATGGACGAGTTAGCATGATTTTTGTTTCTCATACTTTCACGATGGTGTATACCGAATACTAGGTGGCATGCTAGACATAGGAAGTTGGTGTCTAGATTTTGAAGATTTCGAGCATGAGATTAGGTTACATTGAAGGAGGAGTTCGTACGGGCCACAAAGGTTAGGAATCAAGTTCAATCACATGATACTTCTGATTCGGTTTGATTACGACGTTGTATGATATCGGGGCAGGCCGAAAAGTATAGCAAAGCCACACAAGCCCTTTATACTTTGTTTATGTCTTGATAGATCACTTTTTGCCCATTCTCTATACACAGCTCCACATCTATATTCAAGAGGCTTGTCATGGATGGTATATGAGAATCTTTGATGCTCATATATCATACAATGCTCATATATCATCTTGCTTTTAGACATATAATCCCTCTAGTGGTTTCATGAAATTGTTTCATGTGGTTGCATCAGTTGCAAGAGGGGAGATTCGCTAGTTAGTTAATCATGTGTTAAGTGCTAGTCGGCTCCCGCAATGGAGAAGTACACTAGGGCCATTAGACCGATTGCTATTGACGAGATTTGTTTGCCTCTTGTTTTGTTAGTCAAACCGTGGTCATGCATCATTTTTTATCCTCCTAGAAACATCTTTGTCCATATCAGTTTGAAGTCGCCACACCATGAGATTGTGAGGTGGTATCATTGGATATTAGAGCACTTCAAGATATCCATCCGGATTGGATTGGGTTATCTTGTATGTGGATGTTGAGAACACTTTTAATGTGTCTCACTTGCACACATCTTTAGAGAGCTTAGAGAGACTAGTGGACCTTTATCGAGCCTCATTCCTTTCTTATGATATTTCTACAATTCACATTCTTCTCTCTGCTATCAACATGGCTTTTCACATGAGAGAGTCACCAATCTACAATCTGCCATTGATACTCGACAGGGAGATCTTTTGGGAGGATCCCTATTTGTCATGTCTCATTATAGATCCCTTATGTCTACTATTTTGGCTATGTAAGGTTGTGTGATAATTACTTATAAAATGATATACACATTATGGGTATTATAGATTACATTAGTCATGTCTTTGATTACTTGATCTACCAAGCTTCATCTTGAAGGCTTGAGAATCAAGGTGTCAAAGTGTAAGGCATAGTCTCCTTTGGGCATCCTCCTTATTTCTAGCTTCTAGAGGGATGTATTACATCGACATACGGCTTACGCATTCTATGATTGTCAATATGGTTCAAGGATTTTGTCTCACATTACCTAAACGATGCACTTGCCGAGGATGTATTGCATGTGATGCTTGATACACTCTCCTTTAATATTGCTCATCGACCCACCTACCTTCTTCACACCATTCCTCCTTCAGCTACATTCATATCACAATTGACATACTTTCATATGAGTATCATGGACGTCTTTGGTGACGTCACCAAACTAGGGATCTTTGAGTGTGTGCATAGAGAAAGACATCTTTGCCAATTTTGTGTGGAGAGGTAGATTTATTCTCGATGAAGGAGACGTCATCTATAACATTTTTGGCTAGTTGGGCTTTCTCAACACATTTGTTATCTTTCCGATTTATGATTTCAAATAAGGTCATCCTTGAGATATATATGAGGGGACATGGATACTGAAACATTTCCTTTACATGTAATATTATGACATATGAGAGATGTTTTATCCTCGAGTTATGACATGAGCTCTCGTCTTTTATAGCTTTGTCCATTGATTGAACTAGAGATTTATAGTCTACCTTGATGGACCTACAGTTTCAGCAATCTCTACATTCACTCTTAGTGGATCAGGCCATTCCTCATACTACAAGGGCTTGTCTACCTTGCTATAGAAAGGATGCATGCTTGTGGATTTTGGCTCGAGCATGCATTAGGGTTTTCCAACTCGCATCAACTACTTTCTCTACAGCTATGAGGTTTCGTCTTGGCTTGGTCCATCCATCTATATTTTTTTTATTCACATGTGAGTGTGGTACTACCTTATATGCAGCAAGGGTACATATAACTAGTTGCATATTTGGATGGTAAAGGATAACTACCCATGAATTCATTAGGGATGTGATGTTTGCTATGGCGCAAGAGAGTGAATATCTTACATGGAAGGAGCGTTGATATGCCTTGCATTCGACTCAAGTTATGACATACCTATACTTGATTTGGGAGGACCATGTAATTATTGCATATGTTATGGTTACAAATCCTACACATGACATGATTTCATAGGGGTGATTATCCATCCTCTAGATGGACGGTGAATGGAGTAGATGTAGCGAAGATCTCCAAGTATATGGGTATGTAGAGAGGTCATCTCTTTGTTCCTTTAGCTTTGAAGTTATATAAAACTTTGGACACCGACTTTGATATGTTTGTGAGAGAGTGTGTGAGAGTTTATCATACTGAGCGGCATGGGTATGACTTTTTTTAGCTTATTGTATAGACTATTTTAGTCAACATGCTTCCATTGTTCTATAAAGAGCATAGCTGGTGCAATCCATATGAGAGCAATCACATTAAGTGATGCTTCTTCGGATACTTCTGTTGTATATAGATCGTTTGACCTTGATAGTTCGGATATCTTAGGTGCAGTATGACATATTTCCCATTGTGATGTTATTAGACCCTAGCCCCATGTTACTCGTTTGGTTTCATCCATGTACGACATGATGGGAATTTTGTTATTTTACTTTTCATAGTCATATATGTGCAATGCATAAAATATATACAGAATAAGAATCAAAGGGTTTGAATCATCAATGTAGATCCTAAAAGCTCCATGTTGTTCAGTCTCCATCATTATACTCTTTTATAATATAATTCAAGATTTCAATTGAAGAAATTAATGATTATCAATTGTCATTTACACTAACAATCATTGATGATGCACATGAAGTTTATGAAGAAAGACTCATTTAAAATAAATTGATCTAAAATTGCAAATCGTGTAAAAAAATTTTCAATTTAACTGTCATCACAAAATGCAAATTATTTAATTGTTGAGTAACTTATTAGTAAATTGTATACAATTATAAAATAATATGAACTTAAATTTAATAAATGGTAAGGATACAGTAAAATAACAAAAAGGATGAAAATATTTCATCATAAAATAAACTCAAAATTAACATTAATTATGATTTTTTAGAGATTTAAACAGATGAAATTAATTTATGAAAGCTTTAATATGTAGTTTTTTTTCTTCAATTATGCAAAGATGTAGAAATAAAATTAAAATTATTTTTGAAGTCTAATTTATATAAATCATACCGTTCACTTTGCCAATATTTTTAAATATTAAATACACAATTTTTATAATTGTAAAATCAATATGATATGTAATATTAATTCATGTTGTACAACGCTTATGTAGAATAAAATCATGGGAATTTATAAAATCCATATATTATGCTAAAATTAACTCACTGGAAAATTATTTGCGAACTAATAATATAATATAAGCAGACAAATAATGAAACCTTTTCAGTTACATGCATCACATAGATCATGTGTATGCGCAAGATTTCTAAACTTTACCATGCAAAACGATGATTAACCTATTCATATAAATGTAACTGTTTGAGAGATTATCATATAAACAAAATAAGAATGAAATAAGACATAATTATTGAATTATGTAGTATATTAAACGATCAAAAACTGTGAAATCGACTGATCCTAAAGTGATGTCAATATTTTGTTAAAACTATTCATTTGATGAATTATAAAAAAGAATTAAAAAAAATTCAAATTACAAAAATTATTATCTACCTACATTCATCATAATTTTACTCATGGAAATATTTTAATAAAATAAAAAATAATTTTTTTACTGCAATAAAAATTAAAAGATTGATTTCAATAATTAATATCTTTTTATTTTACACATGATAAACATAAAAACGTAATAAATGAAAATAAAAGACTTATTTATATAATTATAAAATTCATCTTCTTTATTTTAATTTGATGTATTGTCTTAGATTTTTGAAAATAAGATCCAATAAAGTTACAATCATTTTGAGAGTATTAAATTTAGTATGAATTGATTCATTTAATATTTAAAACAATATTATTTATTTAAATAAATATAACTGATCATACATATATAAAAAAATTATAATTAATCAATATTTTAATTAAATTCATAGTAGGATTAAATTAATAAATATTTTTAATCAAACAAAAATAACAATATGTTCGAAATGTTATGAAAAGCAAACTTTATTACACATTATTACACCTCATATGAGATATGTATCATAAAGAAAAAATTGTGTTACCTGATATTTCAAATATAATAATTTTTATATATTTGATCTAAAAAATTATAAGTATTTCATGTTTTTCATAATATTTTTTTTCATTTTCATGCATTGCAGGTTTTGCATTTAAAATAGCTGAATTTCATACCAAGCAAGGATATTATTAATTATCATTTTAATCTACATGTATATTTGATATTGATTTAAATTTTCAAGTTTTCATATATAACATATATACTTTAATAAAAATTTTGTATTTATGAGATAAAATTACTTTTATATACTAATTGATATGATAAAAAATTTACAAATTACAAAGTCATTATCATACTCTCCTTATACATAGTGCAAATATGAACTACAATAAGGAAAAATTTAAATGATTCTAGCAACATTAAATTTTTAGTTTTATATCTCATTTTTGTACTCATATTCATGATTAAATATTAATCCTGAAAAAAAAGTAATTTTATTTGATTAAATGTGTATGTTGGGTATGATTTGAATAAGCAATCATTCAATGCAATGCATATATTGTCCAGTAAATGTTGTACTTTCATGCGTTATTATTTCTGTTTTACAAATTATATCAAATATATTTCAACACATTTCTTAATTTCCTTTTTTTTTTATATGTTTGCATCCTTTTCAAATGTTTAAAGTCTGAAAAAAATGTTCATTGTCAAAATTTAACAATTTTGTCATATTTTATAACATGAAAATTCAAGTTTATGAATCAAAGCTGGTAAATGTATATTGGGTAGATTAATCATAATTTTAAGGATGTAGTTATCTAGTTGATCATCTAGACATCTTACAAATCAATTTTTATTCAAAATAAAATATTTTAAGTACAAATTTTTTTTAAACAGGTTTAATATTAATAAAAAAAACACATAAGTTCATATACTTTATGATGCTTAAATACTACTATTCCATTATGTATGTTGTATCTAATGCACTTAAAAAAATGATTCAATTTTTTCAATGTATATGCATCGTTGCAATCATAATTAAATTCTTTAATTAATAATCATATGTCTTCGTCATTCACTTTTAAACAGCGATTTTAAAGTGATTCGACTGGTTTTTACGAGAGTGCATCAAACATAATATTTTTTTTATTTTCCTTTTTACTTTGTGATTACTTTCCAAACAATGATTAATTTGAGCATTTAGAATGGTATTATAAATAATGAGAATGATTCTCAGCAAACGTTAAAGCAATGAAACGAGACATCTTTCACAAACGATTATATTCTCATAGACAGCCTAACCCGGTCTTGGTCATGACAAGGTAGTGCTGTAAAACACAGTGGCTTCGTGAGAACCATGTGTAGACCGCAGTGTTGTTTGGTTTCCACAGGTGGAGTTGACGCTGTTATGGAATCCTCCTCTGTACACGCTTGTGCAGATTCGAAATGTGCACACTGCAAGGACTTGTGAGTGGTGTTGGAAACTTGATTACGTCCTCGATGCACACGTTTGTCAGAGATTGTAGCTCATAGCTTACAGAATTACTTATCACTGTACTCTGATTCGTCCATCTTGGAAGTACAGTACACTAGATTCCAATGTGGCTATCAGGTGTGGAGTTGGAATTCGGACTGCGATTCTGGTGCATCACGTGGCCACATAAGTAGTTCATTGCTTCAGGTCTGTTCATGGTATTTTCTCAAACCAAAAGTGCTGACAGTGGCCATATTTCTAAGGGGACGGACAAAATACTTTACATTTGGAGCATAAGTATTCTTCGGTATTGGCCTGTTCACGATGAGTCAACATGTAAATTTAGTCCATTCTCCCCTTCACGGTCATGCGATGATTGGCGATGCTTCTTTCCGTGTTAGAATGTTGTGATGAGGAACATGTGTCTGTTGATGAATGCTGGCGGTAAACGAGAGCAGGAAGTCATCTGTGTTTCGGGATGAGAAGTTCTCACAACTTCTGAGGAGGCGTGAACATGGGAGATCTTAGTGTTAGTTTACGAGCCTGATTTGAGGCATTGGGCATGCCGAGAGAATCGTCTCAGCTTCCTCTGCTTCGCGTTAAGAGGGTGGATTTCATCGTGTTTTCTGGCCACAGCAGGCTTTGGAGAAAATTTGACGACTGCTCGCAATGAGCTCGTTTGGGGAGATGGAAGACGGGGAGGGGCTAGAGACTGAAAGAGAAGGTCTTAGCGACGTTGACGAGGACGAAGGAGATGAGGACTTTGCAGGGGACGAATATGTGGATGGGGATGGAGAAGGAGAGGAAAACGATGATTACCAATTGGAATTCGGAACAGGCATGGATCCGCTGGCATTTGTGGAGGAGAATGAGAGTGGCGTTATGCCCTTTGAGCAGTTTCAGAAGCTAGAATACGAGGCACTTGCAGCTCGAAAGCGGAAAGCGTTGGCCCTTCAGAGGTACAAACTGTGAATTGTTGGACGTTGCGCTCTAATTGATAAGAATATTCAGTGTTGTGTTCACATCATACTACAGCCGAGATTTTGTGGCATTCTTGTACTCAATCTTTTGTAAACTCCTGGTAGGGCAGCGAAAATCAAGTCGTCCAAGGCGCAAGAGGACGTTTTTGGCGCCAGTGTTGATGAAATTTGGGAATCAGCAGGGTTTGGAGTTGGGCGTCGCCGGAGGCGCCGGAAGAAGGTGACCATTTGAAAATAATTGTTAACACAGTCCTTCTTTGCATGTTCAAAATTCTTTCTTCTGAAAGGTATTTGTAGCTTTTCAAGTTTTTAATAGTTTTTAAAATCTTTGCATCAGTCAGAAGCTCAATTTTTCGAGTTTCTCTTAGAACTGAAGAGTGCAGAGTTGCTTCCATCTGCCTCGTATATCGTGCAGCAGACTCATTTTATACGCATTTACAGACAAGCATTTCTGTTTGAGCACTTCCATCCAGTGCTGTCGTGAGCTTTTTGTCTGTTCCTTGTGAGATTCTCTCACAGCAAACAACTGACAGGCAGTTGCTGAAATAAGTGGTACTCTTTTCTTAAGTAGGGGCTTTTCACAGACTGGTTCATATGAGTCATAGCATAATTTGAGCTTAACTTAGTTATACAAGGACTGTAACGAGCTGTTTTGAAGATATTCATGTCTACGAAGCTAGAGTTTTTGTTGTAGTTGACTTTGCTTGTGCAATCTGTTTTTGTAACCACACAGAGGAGGAAGCTTGGCAGGCGGTCAAGATTAACTCCTGAAGTTGCAAAGATGCTAGGAGAAGCGAATCTACTCTATGCCATGGGAAAGTTTGAAGAGGTCAGCCTTCGCATTTAGAATGCTTCTCTCATTGCTCCGCCATGTTTCAGTGGAATCTAATCATGTATCTAAGCAATGAACCTTGTTTTCTTGACATGAGGACCTTCTGCTATCAGATTGAGCTGTATGACAGAGCTGTTTTGCAGTCGGTAGTCTAATTGTTTTATCTCCAAAGTAACCGGAATAGCTGCACTGAGAAGGTGTTAATCTGGAGTAATTCCTGCGACTTTTACTGAGATGAAAGAGGATAAGTAAATGCGGTTGAATGCAGGCAGTGGAGTTACTGAAGGAGTGTGTGCGCATTGCGCCAAATGTACCAGATTCGTATCACACCCTTGGTTTATTGTACGACGCGATGTCTGATAGAAAGAAGGCACTGAATTTTTACATGATTGCTGCTCACCTCACTCCTAAGGACTCTGTTCTGTGGAAGCGGCTTGCATCATGGTCAATGTACGAATTGTAACATCCACCTGTCCTTATGGAGTGCTAATTATCGTGCTTTTCTGCTGAAGTCAAGGTGGTAAGGTTGGTTATATGACTGTAAGATGCCTCACTTGCATCACGAACTTAATATTGACTGTTATGAGAATTGATCGCCTATGGATCAGGGAGCAGGGAAACATTGGACAAGTGATTTACTGTTTGACGAAGGCAGTAAAAGCTGATCCAGATGATGTGGACGCCAAGTGGGACCGAGCATCACTTTTTGCCGAACACAATGACTATCAGAAAGCTGCAGAAGCTTTTGAGCAGCTTTTATTGCAGCGGCCAAGTGATGTGGAGGTTTGCAAGATGGTAGCGAAGGTATGTCCGTTTTGGTGGTCGTGGAATCTTGATGACGGAGCTCGAAGCATACATCAATAGGCATTTCATTAACCCAGTGCTTTCGATGCCCGTGGCTGGGTGTTGAAGTTAGGAACTTATGTAGGCTCAAGTCCTGGATTTTGGTCTCGAGACATATGCGAAGATCCATGAGCTTCCATGAATCCGTGATACGGAGCAACTGTTATCATCCGAAGCTACTAGCAAATATTGAGAACACCTCCATATGAAATGCTAACTTGGTCTCCTTAGAAATGAAGACGTGGTATGTCCTGTGTTATAGATGCATCACAAGACGGGACAATGTGAGCGAGCTATACAAGTGCTGGAGAAGTTAATAGAGGAGCATCCTGCAGAGGCTGACTTGACCGCGGTGAATCTTTTGGCTGAGTTGCTTATGGAGAGTGGACAATTTGCAACGGCAATCGCACACATAGATCATGCATCAACTCTTTATTGCCCAGATCAACATCTTCCTATCGACTTATCTACTAAAGCTGGAATTTGTCACGCCTATCTTGGAAACTTGGAAGATGCCGAGGTATTTGTTCTCATTCCCGTTTATATGCATCGATTCTTGTGTTCCCTGTAATTACTGTTTTTGAAAATTAACACGTTCTCCTCTTCCTGGATGAACTCTCAAGAATATTCGCGTTCTGAATGTGGAATCAATGAGCAGAGCTTTTTCGAGGAGCTTTCGGAGGAGCGCATTGAGGGCTTTGCAGATCTTGTTATGGATGTTGGGGACGCCTACTTGGCTTTAGGGGAGCACAAGTATGCCTTACACTATTATGAGATGCTTCATGGTGATAAGACCTTTGACAATGTACCTTCTCTCTTTTCTTTCTCATAGTCAATGCACATCAGAGGCACAAACATTTCCGTTTTCTCATTCGATTGAGTTCTGATCTTTATAAACTGTCAAAGTACTACACTTTGATTGCAGTGTATATAACGGCAGTTCCCCTGCGTATATTGAACAGGTTAGTTTTGACCATTTACAACCATGGAGAACGACTTCAATGTTTTGATAGAGATTTAACGGGTCTGCCTTCTGTGCAGGCTGGCCTATGCCTCAAAATGGCAGAATGTCATGTTGCCTTGAAGGAAACAAGAGCTGCAATTGACCTTTATTACAGAGGTAGACTTTGCCTTTCTCACATTGGTCAGTACAGAAATGTTGCAGCAGTTGCTTAGTACCTTCTATCTTCTTAGGATAACTCTTCGTTCTGTACAGTCTTGCAGGATCTTCCTCATCATATAGAAACTCGGCTTACCTTGGCATCTCTTTTGGATGGAAATGGGCATTTTGATGAGGCTATCTCTGTTCTGGCTCCTCCGGAAACTTCTGGTAAACTTCTGACCTTTGCTTTGGAGTGGCTTCTCTGATTCATTCACTGCGAAGAGGGCTTTGACGTTTACATACTCAGCCACCTACTTCCCTCGATTGAGTAATTAACTATTCACATAATCGCTGTGTACGAAGAGAATGTTGGGCCTTCAGGTGATGTAGAAGATCCCTGGTGGAAGGACGGTGAAGTTCGGAAAAAGCTGGCAAAGTTGTATCTTTTACATGAACAGTATCCCCAGTACCTGGATACACTGGTTCCTGCAATTCAGGAAACCTTGTATCTAGAGTCCCAAAATCACAAGGTTTGAGGAGACACGACCTTTCCAGATCATTTTTGTTAAATTAGGGGAAAGTCACGATCCTACATATTTATTTACATTACTACATTTCATATTGAAGTTAATTATTAATGACTGTAACCTCTCTTCAAAAAGCTGTCTTTTGTTTGTTAAGGTTAATGCTCCTAATAGTTTGGATTCAATTTGTGCTGAATTATTTTCGATTTTTACTTCGCATTTTCGTATTTTGTACTTTAGTGCATGATTCTTCGTCCTTTCATTTTTAAAGCGTTTAGGGCGTATGAGTGCAAAATAAGAGATACTACGTTATAGTCCTTCAAGTGAGACGTTAGTCCTGTGTTAGTGACTTGCAGTTTTTTACACTTTCTTGTGTCGTTTCAGTCAAGTTGTAGCTTCAGATGGTTGCACGTACACTCTTTTACTTAGAGAGCCTCCGCATCTTGCTTGTATATTGTCTGATCGTTCCGTACGGCAGGTGAGAAACCCGAAGAGGCTTAGGAAGAGTGTACTTTTGGAGCGAGTCCGTTGGATTGAAGATCGACCACCTGATGAAGTTTTTCATGGGTTCCGACCTGTGCTTTCCAGCTCAAATATGTGAGATCCCTTGCACTTGAAGCAGATGCATTTGTGGCTTATAAAGAAGCTGTTTTATGCCTACTTTGAAGGCTATTTTCTCATTGCCTTTTCGTGGCCATATTGTACACCTTGTGTTTGATTTGCAGGGTCAAAGCCGCAAGGGCCAAAAAAAAGCTACAGCAATTACTAGAGGACAAGAAAGACAGAAAGGCAGCGGCTCTCGCTGCGGGTCATACGTATGAATCTGAAGAAGAAGAAGAAGAAGAACCCATACCAACCGTACAACTCAAAACTGAATCTTATATGCATGCGGCTTTCCGTTTCTTTGCAGATAGTTTCAAAATCAGCAGATTCACCAGATATTGATTTGCTTCGAAGTCCTCTGATGCTAAGTGCAGTACAGATGATAGAAAAAGAAGTTTAGAGGGAACAGACACATTTTTAGTGCATGAATAAGGTTTCGATACTGGCGTCGAGTATGGAATCAAGCCTTTATATCGAAAGAGGCAAGGTACTGCGCAGATAGATAGGCTTGGATACAATTGACATCTGTTCGACTGTGATGTAGGAGGTCCACCACGTGAAACAGCCTCTCCCAAACCTGTTAAAGGACGAAGAACACTACCAACTGATTCTTCAAGTAAGTCAGTTTCTTCCTTAGAGGTTACAGCTCCGATCAGAAAATTTCAAATAAATTTTTGAATTTCAACACTCGAATCCTAAGTGTGCTGTCCATGGACTTGTCGACAGTGTTGCAGGACATTAACATTCTCGAAGAGGTACTGGGAGGCTTTGGAGATCGTCCATCACACGCTGCAAGCGGGATCAGGGCTCGGGCAAGAGAAGAGGGATGAGCTTCGTAATCTGGGTGCACGTATGATTCTTCATTTCCTTGGATTTTAATTTGTCGAGTCGAAGTGAACACATTCATCAAGAGTTTCGATGTGACGTACTCAGATGCTTGGGATGGGAAGGTTCAGGTACATAGTTGAAGGAGGTTCCTTGAAGCATCCAACTACAGGCACATTGATCTCGTTGGAGTGGCCATATCCATACGGGTTTTTAAAATAATCCATGCAAAGGTAGCTGATTGTGTCAACGATGACACTGTCCTATGCGTGAGGCCTCGAGAACCTTAGCTTTCAGCCCTATACTCAAAGAGAACCTAGTGCAGAGTTCAGATTCCTTGCTCTATCTAGAAGCTTGTACTTAATACATTCATGTGAAAATACAACATATGTGCATGCGGAAATTTCTTAGGCTTCGCACCACAATATAACTTGGAACCTTGAGATTTCAACTAAAAAATCCGCGAGGTGTCCAAGAAGCATTTTCCATGTTGGACTCCAATGTAGTGCGTCCCCACCCCCACCAGCATGAATTCATCAGCTTCAAGACATCCTTTTTACTTGTTTAAAGCCAGCATATACAAGAGGCATTCACTATATATGTTGTATTTGTATGCTGTCACATCACTAACGAGAATGTGTGATTAGAATAAGGTAGGTGTGTGCCTCGATTTACTTGATTCGACTCGTACCATGAACTGCTTTTGAGTTTGAATATGTTCTGGAGCTTGTCCAGGTGCCTCATGTGATCAGGATTGCAATGACACTGAAGTCGATCTCGAAGCCTACCGTGTTCTATAAAACTTACTATTTCTCTGGGTTCTTGTAGGTATTGCTTATCAGACGAGGGATGCCAACTATGGATTTGATTGTGTGAAGTACATGGTGGCACAACGCCCCTACAGCACGAGTGTTTGGAATCGTTACTACCAAGTCATCTCTAGGTGCGCCTGCCAAACCTCAACTTTAAACATATTTGGTAAATATTTTTATTGCTTGTGCAGGATATTTATTAGTTGAACGTATTTAGGATGTTTTTATCTGTCTGAGTCACCATTGACTACTCTAGTTAGTGCTTCCGCATGATAATTGGAGTTCACCCTACCCCTCTGCTGATGTCACGCTTGTATAGTCAACGGAACGCTGCGGTGTGATCACATCGTAAGCAATACATAGCTATGACTTCAAATGGATACTTGAGCAAACAATGGTGCAGTGTGTGGCTACATGTTGAACTTACTGATGGTTGGCGCTTGCTACAGTTCACAATCTTACATATATTGGAGGGATATGTACTGCTCTTATTAAGTGATGATGCTTCCAAAAAAACAATTAATTCTTTGTACCTTTAAGCTGTCCAGATGTTCGTTGCCGGATAACTGCATGATGATCCATGCATTAAGGATATATACTTTCAGTTCTATACGTGCTCAATTTCGTCGCCTCTCACACGCTGCTTTCTTCCTTGTGGCTTGATTTGTGCTCCGTATGTTACCTTGGTCCTCACTCGCTTTTTCCATTCAGCTGTATCAGTGGTACTAATCCCAATGGGCCTTGCATATACCTCTATCACCTCAGATTAAGTAGAGTAAAGTGTTCAACTGTCTGTTGCGTCTTTCATCTTTGGGTTTGAGACTGAGAGCTATTTTGGGTCGATCATTCCATTACGCAATTATACTGTAGAATTATGTATGCCTAATAAAAGCTTGCGGGTCATATGTGCCAGATCAGAGGCACGAGTTCCGAAACATAACAAGTTTATGTTACATATGCGATCCAAGTACCCAGATATAGTCTCGACAATGATAATATCAGGACATCAGTTCAACATGATTAGTCAACAACAAGGAGCTCTTCGAGAATATCTTCAAGCCTACAAGCTTCAGCCTGAAGATCCTTTCATAAACCTTTGTGCAGGTAAGCACGGTTGTATTGTACATTTGGTTTTGAGGTCCGTGGTCGCCCTTTACAATCTTCTGTTCAGCTTTTTGGAGTGTGTAGTAGCTCTTGATTCTGTTTCGCAGTGAAGAAACTGTCTGTTCTGCACAATTCATTCATGCAGGTACAGCATTTATCAATCTATCGCTTGGATTCAGGCTGAGTAATCGCAATCAGTGTGTCATGCAAGGATTTTCATTTCTTTACAAGTACCAGCGGCTGGTCAATTTTAGTCAGGTGTGTGTGCATCCTTCACACGGGCTTCGATTTGAAAGTTGTGATCCAACCTTCTTCTAAAGGAATGTAGCGTCCTTTCATTGTTTGCATCTCCTTGTGTAAATGATCTCTGTCGTCATTGGTCTTTTTCATGGATGCATCTTGAATTGATACTGCATTTGTGAATCTGGGATCGTCAGGAATCGAACTTCAACTTAGCTCGTGCGTATCACCATGTTGGCCTCGTGCAACTGGCATCCACCTACTATGAAAAGGTTTTGAGTACCTACGAGAAAGACCGTCCTCCTGTCAAGTTGCCTCATGAGGCCGTAGAGATGGAGACTGGTATTTCTCCAAAGAAGGTTACATCAGACCATGATCTTGGTCATTGCAATTTGCAAAGGGAAGCAGCGTACAATCTCCACCTCATATACAAAAGAAGTGGAGCAAGCAACCTAGCGAGACAACTACTGAAGGATTACTGCTCCTTGTAAGCCCTACATGACCTCTTTGTTCACTGCGGGATATGGAGAGAATCCCAAACACTGAAGGTAAAATTTCTCACAAGTTCATACGTCGTTGTCCCGTACCTGGACTCTCTAGCCGCGTGTACAGGATTGTTTTGAGTCTACATCTCAAGGCAGAGTAGGAAGTCGAGAGTTGAAATATGATACGTGTTGGAACCGGAGTCTTCCCACGATAGGTGTGCTGGAAGACAACGGCGTAGCAACTTCGTCCACCAAGATCTTTTTAAATGGACAAAAAGTGGAATTGGGGACTCTTGGAAAACCGCTATGATTGTAGTGCTCTCTTCTCTGAAATGTTATGTGCTTGTCAGTCGCCCTTGAATTTGTTCACAATTCAGAAAGCCATCCGACAGCCAACTCCTGTCCAGTCTGAATTAGCCAGGATATGTTTGGAGACCAGAGTTAGAAGGAGCAACTTCTGCCGTCATCGTGACAGGAGCTACTCTAGTGTTGTACTCCGAGAAGTTCTCCACCTCTCCCAAGTTCTCAAGAAACGAAACCAAAGTGGCGCCTCCGGCTGTGCAAACGTTAAATGAAACGAAAACGTGAAAATTGCTCGAGCGAATGAGCACGCATAACAGGTATTGTTTTATTCTATTATTGTTACTGAACTGTACAGGACATGCTTCATGGGAGGAAAGTTCAGTAAACATGTGCATGTTTGAGCATGCACCCCACACCAGCATATTTTGGGCTCGTAGACCTTAAAATTTGCCTAAAATGAACTGTTAACATCACTGCTTCAAATCTGTCCTTGTTCGCATCAAGAGTCAAGTGTTAAGGAATCATATCTCCGTTCTAATCTTTATCGCTTGCTCTTGTCCTATCTTCCTTATTGCACCCCTTGGTTTTAAATCTCAAGACCACCACCACTTGTCATTCTCCATGTCACGAGGAAAGCCCTTGGCTCTGGAGAGGATAGTGCACTTTCGTCGTTCTCTCTTCAATGCAGCTGTTGTGAAAGTAAAATCAGAATCAAGTCAGCGCAACACATCGCATTTATATGTCAAAACGTCAAAATTGCTCCACCGAGTAAGCACGTATACCAGCCATGGACTTTCATTCTATAAAGGTTACAAAACTGTGCGGTGTTTTTCTCGCAAGCTCTAGGGAGTGTTTCTGCTCACAGACGTGCCCTCCAAGTATCAACAATAACAACGCAGCTATACAGAACTGTAAGTTCGGAGTTTAGTTACACTTGTTTAGGAACAAGTGTAACAAGACGTTGAAAATTGATAAAGCCGGTGTGTTACTCTGTGGAACGGAGGTCATGGTATTGGCCGGTGTAGATCGATGTATTTAGCGTCCTCATTGAGACTGATACTAGGACACCAAAGACTCTCATGTAAGATCCTGAAGAGTTGAATTATGAACCATACACTTGTTATAACACTTCTGATCACTTGTAGGAATCCATCAAACATGTTCGTTTGCGAGCAGAGGACAACGATTTTTTTCTATGAAAAAGAATTGTATTTCCCTTTCCTATCTCCCCATAAATTTTATTATAGTGTAGTTTTAAAAACTATCTGAAAACCTAGATGTATGTTTTCATCACTTAGTCAAGAATTCATTTTGCTAATACTTTTGATATGAATATTTTTAATGATATTTTTTTGTGGTTCATCAAGTTCCAACTCACATAGCACAAATAATATTCATGATTAAGAACAAAAACTGCATATTTGACTTTCATTAAAAAATATCTTGATTTTTAAATTTATGCAAATCTAAAAAACTTTAAATTTCAAATTTTTTTTTACCTTGCAATTTTGCTACATGATTGATTGAGTGTAATTATATATAAAAATTAGACGGATTGAGTGATTTATCGTAGTTGAAAGATGGACATTTAACATCAATTTTTTTAGAATATGTTGTCATGACTTATGTAGCGGCATCTCTAGGTAGGTAGGTGTGCGTATGTAGGAGCAGATACACTAGTTAGAACCGGTTGTGCAATTAGCGCTGTTCGCACTGGAACTGTCGTTAGGACCGACAGCGCCGTTAGGGGTCCTAGGGCTCAAGGGGTAGAGTTCGAATTAGGGCTCCTTGGAGTGCAGTTTTTGAAGTTGAGCCTTTGAGAGTGTGGCTATGGTGGATAGTAGCTAGTGCGAGAACCTGGAGTCTTTGAAGCACAAAGTGGATTTGGTTTGACTGTAATCTCTCTTTAATGTTATGGTTATAAGCGGAGTGTCCTTGTGGAGGTTTTGAGAGTAGAAAAGATTACTTTGAAAACTCAAATTGGATTATGTGATGAGAACTGTGAGTTCTTGGAGCGCTGAATGTATTTTGGCGAGTTGGATCGATGGTAGCTTCGATCTATTGGCTGTTGAGTGTGCAATGCGTTGATGGAGTGCAGTCCGTGGTGGTGATCTAGAAGTAAAGCCGATTTGAAGTTGATCTTATCGATTTCAAATTTATGTATTTTTTGTTTTAGTGTAAATCCGAATCAAGAATTTTTGAGGGCGGATGCGCTATTGAAAATTGAGGAAGTGGGTCGATGCTTATAGTTGTCTTGGGGCATTAATTCGAGATTGGCCAAAAAAAATTTCGGACAGAAGTGCTCAAAGTCCAAAATCTGGTGTTTTAAAGTTTTCGGGTCAAAAATAGGAGCAACAACCAATTTGCGTTAGGTAGCAAATTGAAAAAGGCTAGTTTACGGCAACACCTTACACAATTGGATTGCCAGTGTCAGATTATCGATCTAGAGAGAAGAAGACCTCCAAAATCGAGTTTTTGTATTTTTAAATGCCCTTCTAAGGCTATGTCAGTCTGGGTTGGGTTGGTTTGACCCCTTTGATGGATGTTTTTGAGATGGAGTATTGTTCTTTATGTTTCTTGTGATTAATATACCTCCATCTCTGCTTCCTGTTTGTGCACCACGTTTGTTTGTGTTGGTGATTTGTTGTTTGGAGTGTTGGAGCTCTTGTGTGCTGCCGATAGTGAGGCTGGATTTATGGACCGGTCATACTATCCATGTTTCTCCCCAGTGAGACAGGACTTGCGGATTTGTAGGCTGGGTGAGTGCATGTGGTGATGGCAGGTTTCAAGTTGCCCTTGTGTAAGCATCTTGTGGTGCCTCGGGTACCTTTTGTTACGGTTTTTGGTTCCAATTGATGTTTTTGGTTCCAATTGGAGATCTGTTTTTGTACAGTTACAAAGGTGATACATTAGTGTCACAGTGGAGTTCTCTGGAGGTTCCGGTGTCGCATGGATATTTCTTTGCTCTACAGCCAAGCGTCCGAGCGCCTGGCTCTAGAAGAACCCTCTAGAACCTAGTGTGAGTTGACAATCTCTTCTTCTTCTCCTCAGTACTCCACATTACAACCGGTAAAACTTTAGCGAAAGAAGATTATGATATCCGATGATTCGACCGATAACTTTCGCTTCAACTTCACATAAAATTTATTCATGACCCTTTCAATCTCTCAGGAAAGTTTCATATTTTCTAGATCTCTCAGAACAATTGTTGATTTCTACCTTCAGATCGTAAAGCGATATCACGGACCCCTTGTACAAAACCCATCACACATCCAAATCCTTGACTTCAATTGCTCTCAGATTTCATGAGAAGGTCATTCATCATCATAACTTGAAATGTGCAAATTTTATTGACAGAACTTTTTGATATCAAAAGATATGATTTCCGTACCAACCGTGACGATCGGTGCGGTCTTGCAATCCGACATTTGTATACACAAACTTCAAGCTATCACTTCGTACTCAAGACTCGTCCAATCGAGTCAAAACTTCAATCAAAACACAAGCCTGAGTCGTAAACTATATTTCTGTTGACTCAAATCTCCCAAAACCCTTGTAAGGTTCTCAAAAACTCCCCAAATACACTCAAAGGTCTAAATTTCTCACTCTAACTTTGAATCACCACTTCAGAGTGACAAATCCTTCAAATCCATCCATTCTTGAGCCCACGTCGTAGCTCGTCCCGTCAGCTCTCCAACCCAATCATCAGATCTTCGAATGTCCCCTGGAAGGTCTCCAAAACTCCTCAAAACCTTGAAGAAGTTGCCCAAGTGCCCTCATTGGCCCAAACTCCAAGACCAATGAGAATGAAGAGTGTTATTTTGACCTCTAGTGTATTCAAATTAGCTCCATTTTTACTTAGAGCTTTACAACTATCCTAAACACATTACTTAGCCATCCTATACACAATAGGAGTTTCCACTAATAAAGAGTCAAAATGACAACTCGAAACCGGCTAAGTATGAACGGAACTACAAACGGAACCGGGGAGTTTATAACTTGAGAATAATACTCCTCGCCAAAGTTCCTAACAATCAACTCCCTATGGCTTGTTTTTGGTAAGCAATAGTGATGAATTGGAACCCATGTGTTAAAAGCCACCACTACTGGTAAGTTCAAATCCATAGCGCCCAAACTAAATCAAAAGCATTAATCGTTACGCCCCAAATCGCGCCGTAGGAAACAATTTGGAAGAATAATCGGTGCGGAGAGTTTATCACTTGTTGCAGAAAGTTAGCTCGAAAATGATACACTAACCACGCCCGAAAATGATCACGATGAAGACACCGGATGTTGATCACAAATGGATTAGGCATCGGTACATCTGGAGGATCATGTTGTCCTCTATCCATGTCCTTGTCGGCTCCACTTCGATCAAATAAGCTCCTTAGTGAGCAAAGTGATGTGTCTAGCTCTCTCCCATACCCTTTCCATCTTGACTGCGCTTTATATCTGATAAGGTCCAAGATAATATCTCTTGGAGCCTTTTCAACATCCTGACCCTACAAAGTTGATCCAACGGTGGGCTCTTAACATCCTTACAGTGCGCCGTCGGTTATCCCAACCTAAAGTATCGCCGTCATGACAACAGCTCTAAAGATGACACATGTCATCATCTTCTCATAGTAGCCGCGTCACAACACGACACCGGAGGAAAACCTCAAAGTCCAAGGTTGATACTGCACTCCGCTACGGGTAAACCAGTAGCGGAGTGCAGTATCAACCTTGGCCTTTGAGGTTCAAAGAAGACTCTGATTTGGTTTTAGAGAGTGACGGAGCTGAGCTTGATGATATCTTGGAGTGTGTACCCACACTGTTGTTGTGGGACATGGACGATATCTATGGGGCCACCAAGGGTCCTAGACGATATTCGGATACAGTTGGCATTATTGAGTTGGATGACTTCATCCAAGAGTTTGACTCATGGTGTGATTTACAGCGGATGCGCAACTCTACGTTATTCAGTCCGTTTATGGCTTGGAAGGGATTATTTCAGCATTTGGAGGGTCCGCCGATGGATGATTATCATGAGTTCCGGTGTGAACACCTTGAGGAGATAGAGTTCTGAAGACAATATTGGTCTCCAAACTACATCTCTATTACTTCAGGTACAATGTTTGGAGAAGCGAGTTCATCCTTTATACCTGGCATTGATGATACGATTGGAGCTAGTAGAGTTGGGAAGAGTTCAGAGGTCCCAACCTTTAACCCTATTTTGGAGTTCTTCGCACCGTTGATAAAAGACTACCAAGGGTGAGAATTGACAAATTACGAGGCTTGCAGAAGTTTCAACGGAAGACTGGGGAGAGTCTTTGAGAGGCGTATATCCGAATGCATCGGTTGATCAGTGTTACCCATGGGGTGACAGAGGCACAAGCTGCCCAATATTGGTATGGGATATTGATAGGGAGTTGAGACATAGAGTGAGAGATGCTACCTTACTACATGAGACATCACCTAAGTTGACCATTGTGTTTTGTCTTGCTGAGCGTATTGAGCTCAACATGCAAGAAGAGAGGGTGATGACTACTGAGTTCTGCAAGGATTCACCATCTTCATCAACTTCTTCACGTTACCAGTCTACAACACAAACCCGGAGTGGTTATGATAGACATCTGGGACAATCTTGACCATCAGGACAGAATGGTGAAGGTGATGCATCCAGACCATTGTCATCCTTTTCAGGTTAACAATCAATTGTTGGGATCGTGTGTTGGACATATGGTGGACCTCATCACAAGAAGGATTGCCTTCAAGTTTGAAAGATGGATCGTGTAAGATCAAAATCATGTGAGCATTGTCACACACGGTCACATGATGGATCGATGTTTTGATCTCCATCCAGAATTACGATCGTACTAGGGTGTCACCAAGTTCGATGATGTTGGATAACAGAAGTGGTGTCTTTTGTTTGGTCGGACCTTCAGGAAAGGTTTATCGACCTCAACGCATGTTGTTGGATTGTGGTGCACAACCCCTTATGTTGGGTAAGGATGCAATACTTGGTCTTGGTTTGCGAAAGAGCGATGTGGAGAGATGTCCATTTCAGATTCAAACATCTCTTGAAAGTTCTAGTGATGTCCCAACTCCATACATCACCCGGGTGGGATTGATTGTGCAAGTGTAACTGGATTATATCACGGATAGCTCTACAACGAAAGCACGTGTTGTGGTTACACTTGCAGAGTCATATGATGTATTGGTGGGTGTGGCAGTGTTATACCCGATGGGATTTAGCATTGATTATTGGGAGGAGACCGCTTCTTATCGGCCAGGTTGGCCATTTGGCGAGGGCGAGTGAGTCGATTATCTGTACGATTCATTACCGGTTTTAGGCCTTTACCAAGTGGAGGTTTGGCGTATGTTGTAGCCTTCAGTACTTGTGTTATTTGGCCTGGTGATTTGTTGGAGGGTAACATGGATGCTCATGATAGTCATGGTCCAAAGGATGTGGCTATCATGCCAAGTCTTAGTGGAGTAATGTCATCCACGTTGGATGGATCACTAGATACTTCATGTATGCAACTACAACAGATGGCAAATCATACATCACGCTTGGAGTGAGTCTTTTGCTCCGGAGAGGGAGGAGACGAAGGAAGTTATTCCCACTTCCACTATGTTGTCACCTTTATATACAACGCCTTTTGCTTGGCAGTATCAAGAGGAGGGGATATGTGTGCTGGATATGTTTGGAGGGATTAGTACAGGTTTGGCTACTGTTTTGCAGTTTGGCATACGAGTACATCAATACTTGTATATGGAGCGAGATGAGATTGCAAGGCGCGTCTCATTACGACATGTGGCACAGTTGGTGTGGAGATACCCTGATCTTCTACCATTGTTGGCGGTTCAAGGATATCAATAGGCCTTATTGTCAGATATTTTATTGCTGGGGGCGCAAGACCTTGCTCGGCATGACACCATACATTTGGTTATTGCTAGATGGCCATGTTAGGGACACACACGTGATGGTAATGGTCATGGGCTATATGATTCATGTTCTGGCATGTTTTGGGAGATGTTACATGTGTTACGTTCTCTCCAGTCACAAAAGATCTATTCTCCGACATACATTTTGGAGAATGTTCCCTTGTTGGATGATCCACGTGCATGGGTGATGACGAGTGCACATCAGGTGCGGTCATGGATTGGACCAGTGGTATTGATGGATGCAGCGAAAGTAGGATCTCGTGCACACCGTCCACGTCTATGGTGGACAAACCTTCTTCCAAGGGAGGTTTTATTGCGAGCATATGACGGAGTGGAGAGGCCCTCACATCTCACAGTGGAGAGTATTTTGGATATGGGTAGACACTCCCAGGCAGTGGTTTATGCTGATAGGTCACCCATGGCGTGGTGAACCTTGTGGATCAGCCAAGAGCTACATTACCCATATTGTTGAGTTACCCAGCTTCCCATGCCTACAGAGAGGGAGGACTTGGACTTGTATGGGATTCTCACTTGCAACGATTGGTGGAACCCAATGCTGAAGAGAGAGAGCAAGCTATGGGATTTTGTACCGGTACTACAACAATACCTACATTGTTAGAGGCATCACGACGCCAGGTGTTGGGCTAGGCTATGGACCTGAACTATTTGACATGGATTGTGAGCCTTGGCTTGGTTGAGCAGAAACACATGCGGTCCTGTGACCTCCGGGCTGACTCTCACTCAGGTTTACCTCCGATGGCTTTTTGGAAGCTCATCATGAATCTAGAAGGACTTAATCCCACCCTTTGCCCATGATCCTATTGCTCACTCTTACACAAACTCTCAAAGTCCAAGCTCTATTATGCACATTATCACCAAGAGTAAGATATCACTCAAAAGGAAAGGGATACTTTGGTAATCAAAGTCTTCATTGAATCAAGGTTCCACTCCGAACATGACATCTCCAAGAACCAAGCTCCCCAAAACTAAGATCACCACACTATCTTCTCCCAAAACTAACTTCCATTGAAAAACTACTTGAGAGGTGCTTCTCAACCTCTCTATTTATACTACTTAGAATCTTACCCTAGTAACTACAAGTAATCACCATGTAACTTCCTCTTACCAAGTTTAAACGAGGTAGAGATCACAAACCCCAATGAAAAGGGTACATGGCAACATGCAATTGGTCCACTTGGATCTTCTAGAAGCCCAACTACTCCCTAATTGACTTCTAGTGTACCAAGTCAATCTCGCCCCTAGATTTAAGGGTCTTCACCAAGTCCAACCAATGAAAACTAGTCCAAGTCAAGGGAAGTCAAGATACCCATGTGATGGAATCTATTCCTTGACTCATACTAAACAACAAAATAGTAGTTCTCATCTACCACACCAAAAGTTACTCTATATTTTCCTCCAACTTAACCATAACTAGCTAAACATAGTCATGACTAAGATAAACTTAGGCACAATTTAGATATACTTTCATTTTATCCTATATGTACAACCCTGGGTCTTACAGTCCACATGTGTGACTGCAAGACCATTGGTAAGCTCTTTCCCTACCGAGAGGGTGGAGGCAACAGCTGGGGGCGAGAAGTGCCCAAGATCTCATCCTTGGTCTTATGGTGATGTTAGAGAAGGAGAGGTAGGGTCTTCTTTGAGTATGGTTGGAGTTTTTTGCGCTGAGCAAGCGGTGGTTATCACTAAAGGCCTTTGTGATACAACACAAGAGGTTACAACTACAGCAACAAGAGTTGTTCACATTGAGATAGTGGAGCTTGGTATGAGAGAGCAAAAAAAGCTTTCTACTCAAGAGGTTGTCATTTAGCAACTAGATACTACGTCTTCTATCTCTACTATCGATGGACAAGAGATTTCAGATATTAAGATTGGTTCAAAGTGACAGGTTGTGGAGGTTTATGAGGAGTTTCAAAAACTATTTTGCCTTCAGTATGAAGGATTTAGGCTGTTTGAAGGGACTTGGTATACGGATTGACTTGACAACAGATGCACCAGTCTTCCGTCGTCCCTATCAATACAGTGATATCGAGAGAGATCTGATCCAAAGTAGGTGTCAAGACCTTCTTGAGGCTGGATTAGTGGAGATATCATATGGAGAGTATGACTCTATTGTGGTGATGACAGTCAAGAAGGATATACATGGCAATTATACATATAGACGCATGTGTGGTGATTACCAATCTATCAATCGACAGACAAAATCTGATCGATATGCTATGCCTACACTTGAGAAGATCTTTGATGCAGTTGGGCATGCAAAGATTTTCAGTACATTGGATTTATGAGCAGGATATCATCAGTTGTAGATTCGAGATGAGGATAAGGCCAAGGCACTCTTTTGGGCAATTGACTCGCATGGCAAGGATGTGTTGTATCAATGGAAGTTCTTATCATTTGGGTTGAAGAATGCACATGCTGAGTTCCAAAGAGTGATGGATAAGATCCTAGCCGGACTTGATTGTGCCAGAGCCTACATTGATGATATTCTAGTGTATAGTGCTATAGTGAGGGAGCAAGAGGTATTTGAGCGACTGATTGCTCATGGCCTCAAGTTGCATCATGGAAAGTGCAAGTTCTTTCAAGAGCAGGTAGAGTACTTGGGTCATACCATATACCCATGAGGATTGGGAGTTCAGCAAACCAAGGTGGAGGCAATCTTGTGTATTCTACAACCCTCAGATGTGAGTAGGGTACGAGCCTTTCTTGGACTTGCAAACTTCTATTGTCGATATGTGCGAGGATTTAGCACTATTTCCAAAGCCTTGACAAAGTTGACAAAGCTAGATCAAGAGTGGAGTTGGGGAGATGAACATGAGAGAGCTTTTGTTGAGCTCAAGGGAACTTGTGGGAGGTCGTCCGTTTCAAGTACATACTAATTGGAGTTTGTTGGGTTTGGGGAGTAGTGCTTACCCAACATGATGATGAGGGGAAGGAGTTTGAAGTGGCTTATGCAAGTCGTTCCAAAAATACAGCGGAGTCAAAGTATAGTTCTTATGAAGGAGAATGTTTAGCAGTTGTTTGGACTTTGACACATTTTAGATGTTATTTGTTTGGAAACTCCTTCACTTTCATCACTGATCATCAACCATTGAAATGGTTGATAGAGTCTGACAAGCTGACAAAAAAGCTTGCAAGATGGGCTCTTATCCTCTGAGGGAGTATGATTTCACGGTTGTTCATAGACCTGGGGTGTTGAACCGTGATGCAGATGGGTTAAGTCGAAATCCATATACAAGTCAAGTTGACGAAACCGGGGCTCGATGGCACGGTGATACTGATGAGGAGATGGTGCCGGGTTGACATGCATCTGACTTTTTAAGTATGTTGGTGCTTGAGAGCTATGTAATATCTCTCTTGGGTCAGAGAGCATATACGTTAGCTGTGGACGCTAAGATTGGGGATGGTTTCTTATTAATCTCATATAAATGAAACTTATGTTGATTTATAATGTTGATGTTCTAACTATTTTAACAACATAAATAAGTTTCCATTACATAAATTATATTTTGAATTTGGGATAAAGCACATATAACATTTTACAATTCGATGTAAATTAGTTGTTACAACTAACTTTGAATTTATCCGACTAAGTTACAAATAGAATATTTATTATGCAATCTAAATTCACTTCAAACATGACGCTATAACTTAAAATAATAAATCAATCAATGATTTTTTTTTACAACGCATATAATTTGTATTAAATATTTGGATTGTAATATCAAAATAGAAGTAAAAAAATTGATTTAAATAGTTATATTTATATTTTATAGATTAAATTATTATTATTATCAAAAGCAATTTGTATTATACTTTTTTTTACATGATGAATAATTAATGGTAAAACTTTTAAACTCTAATTAACATTACAACACAGAAAAAAATGACAGAATTGATATTCCACTCATTGTTTTATTACGAAAGATTTTCACAATTTTATGTGAGAACAATGATTGTTAGATTTTAAGAGTTAAAAATTCACACGCAAAACGTAGATTGTAATCTACAACTGAAATACGCATATGCTAATGTGATAACGAGTTATTATAATATATTAAAGCAAAATATGTGCTTTTGAAAAAAATAATAATTTTTAAGTTAAACATCATATAAAAATTAAAACTAATATGCATCACACAAATAATTGTATTTCAATTCCAATATCACAAATTAATAAATAAGAAATCTATTTATTAATCATCAATAAGAAATCTATTTATTAATCATTCATTCATAACCAATGTTTCTATAAATTATCATAATAAATAATATGATTTTTATTTATAATTTATTATATGAATGAATGAATAAATGAATTAATTAGAAATTATCATTCAAGTGAGCATAAAACATACAAGAGACTCACATTCCAAAAATTTTCTACTTTGTATAGATTTTTAAATATGTTATCATAACATTGCCTTAATATAAACATTATATTAAAACACAAAAAATCTATGAAATATATTTTAACAATTAGATTTTTTGATGATATCCACAAAACTAATATGAATGTATATAATGCAAGACATATATGAAAAAAAATACATTTCTCAAAAGATAATGCATATTCATTCATCACATTTCTCAAAAGAAAATTGTTAATATTATTTAATTTATTTAGTTCCAAATATATAAAGGAATAATTTGAATTTAGAAATTATTTTTGAAATTTAATTATATTTTTTTATAATTTATATTATAAACGAGCGTTATAAATTATGATTTAAATTTTCATTTTAATATTTATACAGATGAAATTAAACGTTTTCTTAACAATATAGTTGCAACAAAAAACAATTGAAATTCTCAATGTTTCTCATAAAAATTTACTTCATTTTTATAGTCTCAAAAATAATTTTATTGGAATAAATCACAACCAAAATGATCATCCAAATATATTTTTCTATCTATATAAAAATTTTAATTCAATTTGAAAAAATTTGAATTAATTTTGTTTAAGATTAAAATGTTATATTTTATTACATATATATATTGAGTTCACAAAAAATAAGAATAGCTTACAACATATCATTAATTTTTTTAATAGCTAAATCATAAAATATTTGATTAAGATTCAGATCTTATTTAATAATTATTAAAATAAGATTTATTTATTTTCTGCAAATAAAAAAATTAATTATCAGAAATAAATTTAAAGTTTAATAAAAATATTGAACACACATAAATTCATTTCAAAACAAATTTTCCACATAAAATTATAATAATTTTAAGTGTAAAGTATCTTTTTCTCAAATTTTATCATTTATTGATGAATAATATTTCACAGCCCTCGCAAAAAATACAAAATTTTAATATCTTTTATAAATATTTAAAAAATTAATAAAGTATAAATTATAAGTAACAATGATAAAACATAACATACTACTGCAAAATATTAGCTTACATATTTTTTAAAAATGGCTTGAAAAAATAATTGTTAAGTTCATAAAAGGTAAAATAATATCATTATTGATAATTTCAATAAATAGCTTTAATCAATTTTTTCAATACTACATAAAATTGGGTCAAAATAACAATATCATCTCATCAACATGAGTAAAATAATTGATAACATGTTAAAGAATTTACATTTTCTGACATTTATGTGAAGTTTTTTTTGTGTTTTTGGGCTTACAAAAAATATGGATTTTAATTATAGGGAATTCTGTTTCATTGAAAATAGGTTCATGGGTAGATAAATTCTCACTAAATTTTATATGATATTAGTGAAATTATAATTTATTTTTTAAGTTATAATTTAAGTAGCTCCGTATTATGTTAGTGACAACTATTTTATTGACATGTTCCATCAAATTCTACATCAATGTATCATAAGTCATTATTATTTGTATATAAAAATAATTTTATACAAAAAATTGATTAATTAAATTACAAATTTTTTTCTCAAAATATTTTTTTTGAAAAAAAAATTATCTTTTTATATGAACATAACAAGATTAATATTGTATTTTTTTCACTAATTATGGCATAAAATGAAATTTTAATCTTTAATATTTTGCATAAAATTAGATAAAAAATTTATATTTTAATTTTAAAATTTAAAATTTATATTTTATTAAAAATTAAATTTTTTTGTTTATTAAAAATTTCTAATTTATATATTTTTATTCAATATATTTGTATTTTCTAAAAATATTTGATATATTTAGAACAAATGAAGTTTTTCACATTTCAATAAGTTTCATTCAAGACTTATACTCTTCAAATAATATCAAATTGTAAAAATATGTTTAAATAAAATTCAAAAAATTTTAAAATAAAATTCATTTAAATTATTTGAACAAATAAAGTAGCAATCAAATTGAAATATTATATTATTTTTTGTTTTATTTAAAATTAAATACTTAAAAAAATTTATGTGTAACATAATGAAATAAAATTTTTTCAACAAATAAAAATTAATTCAATATCAAAAAGGCGTAATTGAATTAATTTTAATAAAAAGCTCTCACAATCATTGTAGTACACTACAATGTATGTCCTACAATAATATAGCATATATGAGCTATAATTGTTATTTTTGTTTGGTCACAAAATATGAGCATATGACACAAAGGTCAAAAAATATATTTATTTTTATATCATATAGATTTATTTATTTCAATTTTAGTATTTAATATTATTTTTTGTTAAATCACTTTACATCTCATGGAGCTAGTCTTTTGCAAAGTGTAAGAATCTCATAAAATTCAAGGGCTGATTGGTTTGTTTTGACGTAGAAAGAGCCATACGGTTTGCCAATTTATGTATATATTCCTTCATTGTTATTTTTTAAACTACTTTTTTTAAAAAAAATCGCATAAGTGAATGGTGCATTGAATGATATATATGATGCATATTGTTTAAATTATTCGTAATTAATAAGATTTGTTGGGCAATTTATCACACATACAACTCTATATGCATAACTACTTTATGATTGTTTTAAACTTTTAGCTATTTAATGTTTCGTCCAAGCCGATCTCCTCGTATTGCACTTAAAGAATTAAGAAGCAATGGAAGAGAAGACTCTTTTATTTCAAACATCAAATTTTGAGTCAACATGCTTAAATTTTAAATTTCATATATTTTAATTTCACACCCACATTTTGTAATATTTAATCAAAGTAAACTATTGTGAAAAATATATGTTACATTGTTAGATAAAGTTCGCATGAACTCAAAAAATTTGATTCAAAAAAAAATTCAATGAGTGGGATAAGTTTCATATACAACTTTAATAGAGCAACTATTCAAATTATACAAGCAATATTCTCAATTTTGAGTTCATAAATAATATTCATATATCACATGAACAATAGCTAACAAATGTTGGTGCCATTTGGATATGATGATGAAAGACTTTATGATTGATGATGCTAGTTCTATAAATCATTTTATGGATTGAAACAAGGACCAAGGGAGCATAAGTATGTTTTTAATTAAATTCAAATTTAAGGTTAATGACACTTATAGTATGTGTTTATCAAAGTTGATTACAATATTTGTATTTATAATTTTTATTAATAATGTGGTCACAAGAAAAAAATGAAGGAGTTATCAATAAAGAAAGGATTAATGAAAAAGAGAAATTAAAGATGAAGATATTCAAGGGTTTTAAATTTTTACTTATCAAAATCTACTTGATTGAAGAACATATTTGAATGATATAACATTTAGAATAGATGTCACAATATGAATTTACATATTCTTTACTTCATTCTAATACTTTGAATCATAATATAAAACTTATACTAGATGTAGATGAAAAAATTGTATAAACAATTTAAGTCAGTATGGATTAATAAGTTATTAATCCATTCTTTATACTTTAGAGCATAATTTGAAATTTATTGGATATAGATGAACAACTTGCAGGAATGAAATATGTAAAGACATATGATAACAACTTTGATTCATTTTTTATTACTAGACCTAATTTCATATACTCATTTGGCTTTGGTTAGATTATGCAAACTTCATTAAACTTGCACGTTGAAAATGTGAAAAGAAAATTGACATTAGTGAAACACATAGTTTCTTTTGGATGTCACTTCATATTTGGTTTTAGATTTACATGATTGTACATATTCATATTATGTATGCAATGTGTGTTCTATGTTATGCATCTTGGGGATGCATTTGATTGTTGATCATCAAACAAATTATATACAACATATGTAACCTTCATATGCTATATTAATAGAAGCTACAAATGCAAGATGATTAATTAACTTTGTAGGGCCCATTTCACCCGCCAGTCGGGGGACGAGGAAGAGATATATTCTGGTGGTGACAGATTACGCGACAAAATGGTGGAAGCTGCGGCCACCCGGAAAGATGATTGTTGCACCTCAATTTGCATACCTCTCCACAAATAGTGACTTTGAAGTAAGCTATAGCTCTATAATGGTAACCACTACTTGCTCCACCTAAAAAACTCTAACCATACTATAATTACTCTCCAATTCTCATTGTCTAACATTCCAATAACATCACAGATGAGATATTGAGCTCTTTTCATCCCTAGCTTTTACGTCCATCATATTGGTAATCAAAAAGCTCAACAATGGTCTTACAGTTATATCCATGTGGAGTGCATGCATCTTTGCTTGGCCAATCCAAGGCTCACAATCCATGTCAAGTAGTTGAAGTTCATAGCATGATCCAATATATGATATCCTAATGCATATATTATGGGAGAAACAATGTAGGTATTGTTGTAGTATCACTACAAAAATCCATAGCTTGCTCTCTCTCATCAAGGTTGGGTTCCACCAACCGTTGCAAGTGAGAATTACATACAAGTCAAGATCCTTCTTCTATGTAAGTATGAGAAACTAGATAACTCAACAATGTGGATAATGTAGCTTTTTGTTGTCCATCAAGGTTCACCACTGCCATATGTGATTTGTCAGCATAGATCACTGCATGGAAGTGTCTATATATATCCAAAATACTCTCCATTGTGAGATGTGATAGTCTATGCACCCTGTTATATGCTTCCAATAAAACCTCCCTCGTAAGAAGATTTTAACACCATAGATTTACGCAATGTGCACAAGATCGTACTCTCTTTGCATATAGTAATATCGATGGTCCAATCCATTATCACTCATGATATACACTCGTCATCACTTGTGCACGTGGATCATCTAAGAAAGAAAAATTCTTCAAATTGTACAGAAGTGAATAGGTCTGATGTGTTTGGAGGATTTGTAACACAAGTAACATCTACAAAAATATGCAAGAACGTGAATTTTATAACCCATTACCATGACTAGCCAATGTATATTCATGATATGACCATCCAACAATAAAAAAATAAATGTTGCCATGTGAAGCAAGATCTTGTGCTCCCTACAAAAAAATATCTAAAGGGAAAGGCTTGTTCATATTCTTGAACCGCCGACAATGATAGAAGATATGGATATCATTGCACCAATTGTGCCACATTACGAATGAAACACGCCCCACAATCTCATCTCATTCTACATACAAATATTGACGTTCTTGTATATTTGATTGCAAAATAGTAGTCAAATCTGTGGCGATCTCTCCAAACATATCCAACAAACATTTGCCCTCCTTTATATTCTATCAAATAATAACTGTTATATCCTAAGGTGAAAACATAGCGGAAATGGGAGTAACTTCCTTCATCTCCTCCATCCTTGGAGCAAAAGACTCACTCCAAGCATGATGTATAAGCTTATTTGTCAATTGTTGTAACTCTCCACGTAAAGTATGTAGTGATTCATCTGATGTGGATGACATTACTTCATTAAGACTTGGAATGGTAACAATATTCTCTATACATGGACTAGCATTTGCATCTATGTTACCCTCCAACAAATCACCTGGCCAAGTAACACAAGCACTGAATGCTACAATATATGCAAAACCTCCACTTGGTAAAGGGCTAGAATTGATAATGAATCATATTCGTAATTGACTCACTCAACCCTTATCAGATTGCCAACATGGTTGATAAAGGATATCTCTTCTCAATAATCAATGTTAAATCCCATCATGTATAACACTACCACACCCACCAATATATCATAGGACTATGCAAGTGTAACAACACATGCTTGCATCATAAATGTGTCAATGACATGATTTGGTTGGACTTTCATAATCAACTCCATTTGGATGATATATGGTGGTGGTGCATCACTAGAACCTCCAAGAGATGTCTGAATATGAAATGGACATATCTTCACATTGATCTTTTGCAAACCAAGACCAAACAATGCATCCTTAGCCAACATAAGGGATTGTGCACCAGAATCCAACAACACTCATTGAGAACGATAAATTGTAACCATCTTTAGTTAGTGAGAACTAAAGTAGAGATTACGCAAGGTGGAGATAGATAGTCTGGAGTTGATTATTAGTGGAGTATCTAAAGATACCACGTCAGCAATCCATGTGCTCTTTAGGTTATGTTTCTTGTGTGTGAGTTAGTTGGAGTACACGTCCGCAATCCGTGTGCTCATAAAGATGCCCACCACGTCATCCATCCACTAGGAATTGAATGAATGGTGGTTGTGTAACCTGGGATGGAAACCTACAAGTGCAGTAGAGCCATGGGAGTTTTGGAGGGATGGATCATGAAGATGAATATACATCTATCATATTTTTATGTTTCTGATTTTACTGCGGAAATGTTCATGCGGTCTTATTTCATGGTTAAGGCTCTTACATGGTACACTACTTAGGAACAAATGTTTTTAGAATGAGGTGATTCTATTTCATGGAGTGGGACGCAATAGGGGCTTCTTTAGAACTTTTAAGCGGTTGATTCCCTTCAAATCTCAAGAATGAAGTTGTGGGATTTGAAGTAGAAGTCATACATGAATACATTGAAGAATTTTGTGATCTCCAAGTATCCATTATGGATACGAGTGGAGCAAAAGTCTTAGATGTCTTCAAACAAGGCATGAAGGAAAGCAAACCATCCACAGTGAATGAAGCAATCGCAATTGCTCAACAAATTTCAGGTGCTTATGGGATCACACACGGTGAACCATCAAGCAATGTTTGAGATCCACTTGGTTCAACATCAATGGAGTTGGAAAACCTTCAACATATGGAAGGATATGCACCATCACGAGGACCATCGTCTAGGTATGGAGGTGATAATTGTTGATCATTTATTCCAAATTTGCCGAATCTTACTGCAAATAATGGAATGGTTAATCGAGGAAGAATGGGAGTTTGTGACAGAATTTGACAATGTATAGTATTGTCAAATTCTGTAGAACTCGATCAGGACCACCATGAGGAAGACCTATGTTACAACGGCCTTTCAACAATATGGAAGGAGTGGAATACGATAGTGAATAGGAGACTTTGCAAGGAAACAAAGATCACCAGTAAACTTGACTTGTGATCTTACTAGTTCCACTAAACAAAGAAAAGGCGGGGTTGGAAGAAGACAACGATTGGAAGCTCATGGAGGGAGCAAGAAACAAGCATGATTGATTGTCATAGATGGGATGATGGAAGGACATAAGATGAGAGTCCTAATTGATCCTAGAGCAACAGAAAATTTTTTGTCACGATTTGTTGCAATGAAATTAGGATTGACTTTGATGAAGGATGTGAGTGACGAAGTGGAGTTGCCAAATGGGCAAACTGAACCAACTGAGACATTAGTACAGAGTGTAAAACTAGCCATAGGCGGGTACAAGGAAGAGATTGAATGGACGATAATCCGATTAGCTCGATATGATGTCATTCTAGGAATGTCATGGATGGAGCAATACAATCCGGAGGTAGATTGGAGAAAGAAAGTGGTAAATGTAATGGATGGAAAATTTACAGAGATAGAAATAGATCTCAAAATAGAAGCTAACCTCTCTTTGTGATTGGTAAGACTGCCATTTCTAGAGGTGATGTATGTTTCTTGGGACTTATAAGAGATGTTGCTGGTTCTAAGGACAATCTTTACATTCCAGACTCATTGAGTGATATTATTATGAAGTATAAGGATGTATTCCCAAATGATCTACCTGCAGGATTGCCACCAAAGAGGTATGTAGATCACAATATCGAGATGATACTCGGAAGCACTCCAACTTGCAAAGCTCCATATCGTTTGGCTCCAAATGAGTTGGAGGAATGTAAAGCTCAAGTGGAGGGAATGTTGAGAAAGGGGTTCATACAACCAAGCATTTCACCTTATGGGGCCCCTGTGCTCTTTGTGAAGAAGAAAGATGGTAGTATGAGATTGTGCATTGAATATCGTGGGTTGAATGAACAAACGGTAAAAAAAAGTATACATTACCTCGAATGGTTGAATTTTTTGACCAACTTCAAGGGGCGAAGTACTTCATCAAACTAGATTTGAGGAGCGGGTGCAACCAGATTTGAATTGATGATGAAGATGTTCACAAGACATCTTTTTGTACTAGGTATGATCACTTTGAGTATCTAATGATACCTTTTGGTCTCACTAACGCACCTGCCACATTCATGGGATTGATGAATGATATTTTTCATTCTTATTTAGACAGATCTGTTATTATTTTTTTGAATGATATTCTGGTACATAATACAACCTAAGAAGATCATAGACGATATTTACAAGAGGTACTTTAGGTTTTGCAAGAGAATGAGTTATATGCCAAAGCTTCAAAATGTGAATTTGGCAAATCAAAAGTAAATTATTTAGGTCATCAAGTCACAGCGGAGGGAATCCAAGTGATGAGTGAAAAGATAGAAGCCATACAGGAATGGACAACATCAGAGAATCAAACTCAGTTGAAGAGTTTTTTAGATCTTATAGGATTTTATCGCAGATTTGTTAAAGATTTTGCATGCCTTGCCTAAGCCTTAACATCTATGCTACGAAAGGATCAAAAATGGAGATGGGGAACCACATAAGAGATAGCCTTTCAAGTATTGAAAGATGCTCTCTTGCATGCACATATTCTTAAGTGATATGATTCTAATCGAACAATCAAGTTGGCTTCTGATGCATCAAGTACAACAACGGGTGGAATTTTTCAACATGAATGTGTTCAATGGAAGGACTACGTATGCCATGAGTTGTGTGAGGAGCTTCGACGGAGGAAACCAATTATTTCAATCGGAAAACGCGCATCCGGTTGCCTTTTTCTACCAAAGGTTGGTGGCAGCTGAGCAAAACTATCACACAATTGAACGAGAGGAGATAGTCATTGTTCTAGCCATCAAACATTGGAAGCACTACTTTGGGAGATAACTATCTCCCAAAGTAGAAACCGATCACAAAACATTGGTGTATTTGGAAACTGAGAAAGATCTCTCCAAACGACAAATTCGATGGATAGAATGACGTCAACGGTTCAACATGAAGATAGTGTATGTGGAGGGTAAGAAGCAATTTGCATATGCTCTCACATGAATGCAGTGCATCAATAACATCATAGAGGTGAAAATCCAAATTGATTGGTGGTCTCAAATGATGGCTGCAACAAAGGAGGATGAGGAGATCATGGAAACACTTCAAGCAAAGATGGCAAACAAGATTTGAGGTCTAGCATATCAGGAGCAGCACGATCCTACAAGATTTACGTATAATGATATTGTCAAAAGGCCACGATACAGCCATTGCGGGGCATGTGTGAGCTGAAAAGACTTTGGAGAGCATATATCGAGTTTACTTTTGGCCAAGGATTCAGAAAATATGGAGGCAAATGTTCGAAGATGTGTTGCATGTCAACAAAACAAGACGGGTAATCAAAAACTGGCATGTTTATTACAACCTCTTCCCATTCTCGAACAACAATGGTGGGTTGTTACTATGTATCTAGTATGTGAGTTACCAAAAATTCAGTCGTGGTTTTTGTGAATAAATTGAGTAAGATGATACACATCCAACCTACCACAAAGATAATAACGGCACCACAATTTGCTCATTTGTATCTAGATGCAATTTTTGTGCATCACGGATTAAGCAAAGTCTTTATCATAGATAGAGGAACTCATTTTACTAGTTTGTTTTGGAAAATCTTGCTTGATTTATTCAAAACAAAGCTAGCAATATCTACAACATTGTATCCTCAAACTAATGGTCAAATAGATAGGGCCAATAGAACAATAGAGAATATGCTATAAGCATTCAACTTGGAGGAACAACAAGAGTGGGATACTCTTTGGCCTCTAGTGATACGGTGTAAGCTAATATTAAGCTATAAGCTAATATTCACGATGATTACATATGTGTCATTCGGTAGGATAGATTCTTCGCACCACAACTTGTTCATTTGTATCTAGACGCAGTTTTTGTGAATCATGGATTTAAGCAAAGCCTTAATCATAGATAGAGGAACTCATTTTACTAGTTTGTTTTGGAAAACCTTGTTTGTTTTATTCAAAACAAAGCTAGCAATGTCTATAGCCTATCATCCTCAAACTGATGGTCAAACAGAGAGGGCCAATTAAACAATAGAGGATATGCTACGAGCATTCACCTTGGAGGAACAACAAGAATGGGATACTCTTTGGCCTCTAGAGGAATCTGACAAAGCAAAAAGTAAAGAAGGAGGAAGAAACGAAGAAGGCAAAAAAAGCCTTTTCAAAAAGATCGGATCCATCAAGGGAGCAAAGATCAAATTTATTGAACAAGAGAATGAGATCAAGTATGGGAGATGAAAAGGCACTTGAACAAGGTCAATTTGGAGAGATCTACATGACAAAAGATTCTTGCAAGCCGATGCATCAAGTATCTCTTCACCGTGTGCAACGAAGTGGAAGTGCATCACCTCGAGAAGTTCTTCGAGTCAATGAAGAATCCATGCGACTCATCTCTCCATAATGTTGTATAGGAGTCATGGATGAGGTATTAAATGCCTTAAACAATGTGAATGATTGAGGAAGTCTAACTTGTTGGCTAGCCTTTGCTTTTTGTCAATCGAACTCCACGGACTCTCCTCTAGACTCAATAGTATATGTTGCACTATGAATTATAACATATGCATATGGTTGTGCAGCGATTCACATGTAATCTACAATATCTCCATCAAATGATGTTAAGGCACCAGCTCAAGAATCTGACCTTTACTTGGTTATAGTCATATTTGCTATCTTCTACTCCAATTGCTTTAGTCGAGATGTCATTTTCAACTCATGACTAGCCTCATGGACTAACACTTGACTATGGCCTTGTCCTCTACCACCACCCTTGCCATCTTGAACTGATTGTCTTCTTCCAAGGACTACCATGGCAACTCTCATTGATCATAATTTTGAATGGATATCAAAATATCAATCAATCATGTGACCATGTTTGTGACAATGCTCAATTTTGATCCAACAATATCCATTCTTTGACCTTGAAGGTAATCCTTCTTGTGATGTGATCCACCATGTGTCCAACACACCATCCCAACAACTTACTATTGACTTGAAAATGATGGCAATGGTCTCAATCCAAAACCTTCACCATTAAGTCCAAAGGGTCAAAACTGTCCCACATGTCTACCATAACCACTCAGAATCTGTGTTGTAGATTAGTAACTTGAAGGAGTTGATGAAGTTGGTGAATCCTTGTTGAAACTAGCAATCAACTCTTCTTCTACATGTTGAGCTCAATATGCTTAGCATGACAAAACATAATGGTCAATGTAGGTGATGTCTCTTGTAGTAAGGTGATATCTCTCACTCTACATCTCCATTCTATGTCCAATATCCCATACCAATATTGGACAACTTGTGCTTCTATCACCCCATAAGTAACACTAATCAACTAACACATTCGAGTATACGTATCTCGAAGACTCTCCCAAGTCTTTTGTTGGAACTCATGCAAGCTTTGTACTACTCTGTTATACACTCTTTTGTACTTGTGCAAGTTTTCTTCCCAACTTGACTATCTCCAACTGTATCATTAGGGACAGGTATACAGAATGAACTCATCCTACCAACTCATGCAAGCCTTGTAGCTTGTCAATCCTCACCCCCTAGTGATCTCTTCTCAACCGTGCAAAGAACTCCATAATAGGGTTAAAGGTTGGGACCTCTTAACTCTTCCCAACTTGACTATCTCCAACCGTATCATCAGGACCAGGTATAGAGGATGAACTCACCCCTCCAAACATCATACCTGAAGTAATAGAGAAGTAGTTTGGAGATCATTATGTTTATAGAACTCAATCTCTTTAGGGTGTTCATGCCGAAACTCATGATAATCATCTATCGGCAGACCCTCCAAATGCTAGAATAATCCCTTCCAAACCATAAACGGACTAAACAATGTAGAGTTGCGCATATGATGGAAATCACACCATGAGTTAAACTTTTATATGAAATTGTCCAACTCAATGGTATCAATTGTACCCTCATATCGTTTGGGACGCTTAGTGGTCACATAGATATCATCCATGTTACATAACAATGGTGAGGGGACACACTCCAAGATATCATCAATCTTAGCTCTATCACTCTTTGACAGGTTATCAAAATCTTTTGTGAACCTCAAAAGCCAAGGGTAGTATCAAAATCCGCTACGGCTGCACCTATTGCTAACCCTAGCAGTCTCTCATTTGGAATCTCTAGAGAACTCCATTGTGACATCACTGTATCATCCTTGTAACCATACAACAACATGTCTCCAAGTAGAACTTGAAACTGCAACAAAAGATACTCAAGGCACCACAAGGTGCTAAACACAAAAAAATTGAAACCTGACATCATCACATACACTTACCCATTCTATAGATCCACAAGTCTTGTCTCACTCAGGAGAAACATGGATAGTATCACTGATTCGCAAATCCAGCCTCACTATTGATAACACACATGAGCATTAACTCTCCAAAAAACAAACCACCAACACAAATAGACGTGGTGCTCAAATACGAAGCCAAGATGAAGGTATATCAATCACAAAAAATCATAAATAACAATACTCCCTCTCAAAAATATCCATCAAAAAGGTCAAACCAACCCAACCTATACTAACATAAACTCAAGAGGGCATTTAAAACACTAAAACTCAGTTTCTGAGACCTTGTGCTTTCCAGATCGATAATCTAATACTGGTAAGTTAGTGATATATGTCATTGCCTTATACTAGCATTTTTTATTTCCCTATTGAACAGATTTTTTTTGTAAACGGATGCCATTTGAAAAATCTGAGAGATTTTTAAAATCTTTGACTCTAATTTTAGACCCCTAAATGTCAAAATTTTGTAATTTTGACACTTCCAACCTTGTGCAGGAAGTCTCTATCCTCATGCTAGATATATTATATTTTCTTTGATCCCATCAAATTTTAGATCAAACGAACAATATATGATAATTCTATAACATGCCATTTTCATTTTTGACCCAAAAATTTTAAAATATCAAATCTTAGACTTTGAGCACTTCTGTTCGAAATCTTTTTTGGCCAATCTTGATTTTAAGCATCAAGATAACTATGAGCATCGACCCACTTCATCAATTTTTAGCAGCGCTTCTGCCCTCCAAATTTTTGATTTGGATTTTAAGCACTAAAACATAAAATATAAAAATTCAAAATTGATCACACCAAGTACAAATCTACTCTACTTTTGAATCACCACCATGATCTTCACTCTATTTACACCTTGCATATTTTACAATAAAAAATTTGAGGTTACCATCAATCAAAACTCGCCAAAACACCTTCAGCGCTCCAAAAACTCAGAGTTCTCACCATAAAATTCAATTTGAGCTTTTGAAATAATTTTTTCCACTCTCAAAATGTCCACAAGACCATTTTGCTCATAATATAGCATAAAAGAGAGATAATCGTTGAGTCAAATCCACTTTGTGCTTCAAAGTCTCAGGGTTCTCACACTAACTACTATTTATCATAGATACACTCTCAAAGTCCAACTTTGATAATTGCACCCCAATGATACCTAATTTAAACTATACTCATTGAGTCCTAGGTCTCTTAACGGCAATGTCAGCCCTAATGCTAGTCCTAGTGCAAACAAAGCTAATTGTACTATAAGACTCTAACTGTTGTATTTGCTCTTAGATGCACACACCTACCTAACTAAGGATGCTACTAAATAAGTAGTGACATATTGTATAAAAATTGTATGTTTAAATGATGAATTTAATCTTTATGAAATGAATTACACATGATCCTAATTCATATGCTGTAAATAATATGCATTCAACTTATTAGTATGTTGAATCAATCTCCCAAAGTAATTAGGGTCAACGGTGATTTTTTAGTATTGTTTTGCATAAATATACATTATTGAAATTTAGGAATATAGAGGTTTTTTATTTTTTCTAAAATACTTTTATTCTCTGAAAATTCAATCATTAATTTTCAGGAGTGTGTCGCATTCAGACCAAATATTATTGTGAAATACGAGAATCATACACATCACAATCTCCCATATTGTAATTTACGAATGTATGTGGCACGAAGGCAGACTGGTCGGGTCTCTTCACATTGAGCCATCAACTGGAATAATTAGGTGGTTTCAGAACATGAAAGTTACAGGAATGTGTCTATCTTGTAAAAACTTCATTTTTAAATTAAACATGACGATAAAAAGCTTTATAGGGTAAACCTATGATGAAAAATTCTCACAAAGCTATATTGAGCTTCTAATATATTTGAAATGACCAAGAACCCTAAAATGATGAGACATGTTAAACTCGTAATCTGCACATGAAATTTACCGGGTACCTTTTATGTAGCCAGAAAAAAGCCTGACCATAACCTGCTTTTGTATTGAACTGGCTAAGGGTATTTCTTCATTTTACTAGTGGGAATCATAGTTACTTGACCGAACACATCAAAGTAAGCCCATGAGTCACCAATAATGATATGAAGTATCGAGAGGAAAAAATATAAATTCATGAGCATTTTCTGCTTTGGCTGCCAGTGACAAAACGTCTCCATGCATCCAAGACAATTTTGGGGGCTATGGACCGGGCTGTGGTGTTGAACGACTAGCTGTTCCATCCACAAATGATATTTGCTTCTGTCAAGAATTTGGAAGCTCATATACTACGAATAATTGTCCAAGTAATGAGAAGTGAGAACGAGATAGCCACTACGAAACTGTTACTATTATCCGTGAGTGTAGTTAAGTTCTGTTGTGTCAACCACATCTTCACTATTTTCGCTGACTTGTCCTCTCCGTAGAAATGCTTGTGACTCAACAGGCCAACTCAACCTTATCAAAAGATGAGAGAGGAGTTAGTAACGTTTGATAGGGAGTGCATGTTCAGGTCTGTGTCTCAAGCTATATACTGTGGCATCTCGGAATTTCGCTAACGAGAATTTTGTGGATGTCCACAATGTGATGCTCCGATAGAGTTTTTTAAGCATCAGAAGGCGGATCCGTTCTGCGTGGGGCGGGGCGAATACAGTAGATTGCAATATCACGATCCATGAATCAGATACAATGTTCAACGAAAGAACCTGCGCATAATGGTTTTGTAGGTTTGTGCCTGGGAAATTTTGACATTACCCTACTGTTCGAGAATTCAAAGAAGACTATCCAATGATTCACATGGGACCTTGTCATCATGAATAAGGGCTGTTCCTCAGGGAAGAAATGAGAAAAGACGGACAGCTCAGTGAGTAGTCTCGATGCGGAAGCTTTCTTTGGCTGCAGTTGTGAAACTTCGACGTGAAGAGGCAGTCCACATGTTTCAATATGGGTTATGGATTCTTGGTTCTGTCCATCTGCAGCTGCCTGGTGCTGTAGTTATGTATGTAAGAACAAATGATCTAGAGACTGGCGGTCGCGTTCGAATACATCCTGAACTATGACTGTTCTCTCGCAGCAGTCCGAAGGATGGCAGCGAGGGGAGGTACAAACGGTGTAGCTGACTCTGCTCTCCTTTCCCACCGACAGTATGCAAATTATGTGGGGTCACTTTACAATTCCCAGAATATGCGTAATGCCGGAGTGAGTCCATCAGCTGTGGGTCAATAGGAGCAATTGCCTGTTTTTGGAAAGCTGAGAAGCCGGTCGGATCGGGTATAAACTGCTTGACCTGATCTGGTCTGGGTTTCGAAGCGGACTTCGATGATTCCTGAATAGTTGGAAAAGAGTTTCGAGTCCACCGAGTTGGATCGAATGATTGTGAAAGTGGTTGTGTTGTGGGGCTGTGCTGCTGTTGAGGCCTTGAAGAAAGAAAGGAACGAAGCTCGGGAGGGAGGCAGGGGTAGAAGGAAGAGCGAAAGAAGACAGGAGGCTGTGGCTTCCTGCTTGCATACCTGACCATGAGTCGACGGAGTCGAGGGAGAGGTACTCAGGAACGGGAGTAAGGGAGACGTGGCGGCTGAGGGAGGGCAGGAAGCACCATCCCGTATTTCTTGTATGTATGCAGTCGAGGGGAAAAGTAAATACGAACGCAGCGAAGATTGTACGCAGACTTATCATGACAAGGCGCCCGCCGTCTATCCATTCAACAGCATACGTACAACCATTTGATTCCACACAACAGTACAAGAAGTTTGAACAATACATGATACTGCAGTCTGGAATCTGGAGGGAATCGATACAGGAGAGGCGCCCGCGTCATTGGCCAGAGCGAATTGACACATACGGAGGATTTTGTTCTGGATCTCCTGGAGAGATTAGCATGATTGGGGTCTTGTGCCTACTTTGTGCCCGTCACCTACGTAGGAGAAATCAATACCGGTATCACCGCTGGGGCACAATCGCCAGCGCAGCTTTAACAGACCGAGGATTGTGGCTGGAGGAGCAGGGCACGCGATAGATACATTGATCGATTTGCATGATTAGGTAGCCGTAGGAGGACGAGGACGAGGAGCTCCGGAGTCCGGACCGGCGGAAAGGAACGCATGCCTCACTGTAAAGATCCGCCCGGCGGAATTCCCATACCATCGGATGCTGCTGCTCCTGCTGTTGACTGCTACTCTCGAAAAGTTGGACCACTTCTCGAATTAGTCGTCGAGGCTCGAGCGTTCATCTCCAAACGGCCACTGTTGCCAAAGCGAGCGAATCATCGCTCGGAACTAAACAGCCACTGGACATGTCCATCGTCTTTTCACTGACACCAACGTCTTTCCTCTGCACAGTGAATGTAGTTCACCTTAACGTGTGTTCATGACGTTTCGAGATGAAATGTCGAATGAAGGAGTGCATTCATTCGACAAGTTTGAAAAGAAACAAAATTTTCACCAGAGCCAGCAGGGATTCGAAGCTGGTCGCAGACTTTGCAGTCGACCAGCTGAAACAAACTGTAACTCCAGATTCAAACAAGATTTCGATTCGTATAATGTACTGTATGGATGACTGAGCCTCGGCCTCGTACCGTTCGTGCGGGCATGAGTGTGTACGGCTGACCACATGACATTTCGCCATAGAAACCAAACTCCAAGACTCAAGTTCTTCTAAGATTGTTCTCTGGAATATAAATTTGTTTGCATTCCAATCATACCCCCCAGTCCCCCTGAGTACTGACTGCCAGTAGGCCATGCAAGCCGGGATTGACGAGGGGAAAGTTCGGAAGCGAAATCTCTTGGAATTTGGCTGTGAAGCTACTCGGAAGAGCAGTAGAAGGCATGGTACATTTTAGGCCAATTTCAAACTAGACTTATGTACATCATCATACAAAGGGCTCACGAGTCCCAGATAATCCTTCTGTGTGTCTTGCTTGAAACGGGCGAAACCGACATACTCCTGAGTCCTGACTGACCGACTGACAGACTGACAGACTTGACTACTTGACTTGACTTGACTCTGAAGAACTATTCTCCGCAAAGTACACTGTATGAGCTGGAAACGAAGTCCAGAGTTTGGGTGTGGAAGGCCTCGTGCCCGCGGCGAATGAGCTATAAATGAGGATGCTGTGGTGGTAAATCGAGTGATTTCTTGGAAAAACGAAACGGAACGTAGAGCGGTGTGCTGTGCGGATAGAAGTAGCTGAGGCATACTTCTATTGAAGACTCCTATGGCCGTAATATTAGGAAGATGAACTGCAAATGATTGTTCATAATATCAACATCTACACTTCTATGAGACTTTGTGAAGACGGCGGGCCTCAGTACAAAATGTTTCAAATGGACCTTGACTGGATCAGTCTGGATGTATGATAGCTGATGAGTGCTGCGGCCCTTGGGCTCGGCCTCTCGTGGCCCCGGCCCCTGAGCCCACAGGGCCCAGGGGCCGGGGCTCATGAGCCAGCCGCAATACTGTACTATTTGTATATAAAATGGTATACGTACAGAGTTTTGTCACAAGTAGACTGTATCATCTGCGGCATAAGACCCATTTTCTTTGGGGACAAAAGCGTGAGACACATAAATAAAAACATGTGATTTTCATGTACTCTAGTGACTCGAAGCTGTCCCTGGCTCCGAAGCGGAGGAAGGCCCACGCCGCCAACTCTCTAGCGTGTAATATAAAACGGCCCCAGTCAGAGTTTGCCAAGTTTACTAAGACAAACCGTAGGGGGTGACTAGGTCTATGACAAGTTCTTCAAAGTAGGCCTTCTTACTAAGTTTGAAGAGGATGTGTAGAGAACGAAATTTTGTTCTCATGTGTATGTCCTCCTTAATCACGCGGTAAGTATTCCTTGTTTTTATTCTAGTTGAGAATATTAGAAAAATAAAAAATTGGAACTGTATTGTGCAGTGATTTCCTCATAAGAAACCCTTGCAGTTTGATAGGGCAAAGACATTAGACTGTAATGTTCCCATGATTTCAAGCAGCATGAGAATACGCCAATTAAAGTTCTGAATTTTATTCCCATATACATTAAATATAAATGATTTTTAAGTATGATTCTATCTCTCCAACAAATGAAACTCATTTTTAAAATTATCTATTTGAACATATGCTCGTAGATTGTCAATAGATTTAGGTTTTAATATATTTGCATGATATTGTATTCTTTTACAATGCGTTTCCTGCATTTTTCAGTAAGTATATTTTATTATCACTCTACACTTTACGAAATTGTACAAGGAAGACAAACGATAATTGATTTGATTCTTTTAAAAAACCTTACAACATTGGGTCTTTGGGTCAACATGAGCACCTCAATCATAGCACGAATTATATATATATATCATACAAAAATCTTTTATATAAACAAATGAATGAGTTGTTCACTTGAAAATGCTGTAAGTAACCTTCAACCATACATGGGCAAAAATTCTTGATGTTCAATATGGTGATTCTAGAATGTTGACGTTGAATGCTGACCCGCAGCTACAAGTAGGCTTTCTTTTAGTGGGAGTATCAGAAATAGATAAAACGGTATGTGTTGGCCAACAAAACGGGAGCCACTTTGGATAGATCTATAAGTCTCTTTTACTTCATATAAATGCAACATATCTGGAGATTCTTAAATACAACATATCGTACGACTGAGGTTGTTTATTCATTTCCGTCATTGGCTTTTCTTATAAAATTGAGATAGTATTATTATCAGCATTGAATACGATTTCCGTATGTCATACATATTGCCTTTTGTTAGCCCCATCGAACCTAGTTTGACGAGGGGAAGGAACAATAGAAGCACGGATGGACGTACAAACACATACTTGAAAAACCAGTTCTGAAGCCCGAGCAAGTGAGGGGCAGAAATCTAACTAACAGTGAATACGTACATACGTCGTACCGATGATAAGATGATGCGCTTCGGGCTGGCTGGTAACTGCACGTCCCTTGCTCACCACCCTTCACACGCACCATCACGTGCAGCCAATAATACTTTTCTTCCGGATTGCCACGTTTCGCTAGTTTGTTGCTTTCTTTTACTCACCTTGGGTGATGGATCGGCACTTTTCTGCTGCCTCGTCTACCAGCGTCCCGTCGTTTGAGAATTCGGAACACAAACGTAACTGGACTACGACGGTGGTACCGGACAAATGTACAGGTTTTCCCTCTTGCGTTGTCCAAGCCGATCTTTCTCTCTCTTCGGAGGTACTGGACTCTGAAGAGTATATCTCAGGTGGATACGCTACGTGCGACGTACTGAGAAGTAGTCACACTTTCTTTTGTGGTTTCGCCGTCAAAGATGCTTGATCACAGACTCCTCTACACCTCTCATCATCCCCAGCGCAACAAAGGTATGTGTCATCAGCGCAGCTAGAATCCATATGGTATCGATCTAATCCCTTTTCGGCTCAGCGACATAGCTTGCAATGCGTCCAGGACCCAAAGTTCCAAGTAAATTTTAGGACAGTACAGTATTATTCTAGATATGTCTGTATGTCGACGTGTTCATATGAATGTGAAAGAAATTCACTAGTGCTTACATTTGAGTCAGACTACGTAAGCAAAGTTGCTGGTGTCATCTTCATCTCGAAGCTAGCTCAAAATCTAGGTTGCAAGACGTAAGCACAGTTCATCGTGTCATCTAGAGCTCGGAACAAATTTGGAATTCAGGCTGCAGGACGTAAGCATGGCTCAAAGCGTCATCGAAACAAATTCAAAATTGAGCCTAAATCTGCATGTGAGTCCCGGGTGTAATGAAATTTCGGGGGCTGTGTGTCGTAATATCATAGAAGTCACAAGAGGAAATTAACTAAAGGACGATTTACCACTCGTCCTTTAGTTTATTTTTTCCCTTTAGTTCACAGGCCTAGGCGGCCTGCCTCCCTGCCTGCCTTGTTAGCTAATACCTGTTTATTCGAAATGAATCGGAATGCAATTTATGCAACTTCTGGATGTGCTTTTTTCATCATTTTGAGGACGGATTACTGGCCACGGCCTGGGCCTCCTGGCCGGGCACACTCGCATCTGAAAGAAGTCGCTGGATATAAAGAAAAAGTACATCAAATCTTAGAATTGACAGAGCCAGCCCTTGGTCGATAGTTAAGCAGCAATTTCCATCAGACCTCCAAGGGTACTCTTATTAGGTGAACATGACCTGTGCGACCTGTCGCATCTGGACTCCATCGTGGAACTAATACAGCAACTTCTGCTTCCTGTTCCTTGCTCGCTTCCCTCCTCCCGACCGGCCAGCCCGCCATCGGTCCGTTCTATACAAGAGATTCCTCTCCCTCGGTAGTCTAAAGAAATAAATTCTCGAATTTCCTCCAGGAGGGAAAATCCTTGCAGAAAAATGGAAGATTTGTCCAGAGAGCTCCTCCCCACTCGCGTTCGTTCAAGGAAGCTCTCTCACACCGGTCTGATTGGCTTTGCAGAACATTGCTATCCGAACGATTACGCACGCAGCAGTAGCAGCAGCAGCTGTCTCTGCTGTGCTGTGATCAATGCTTTGCCCGAGGAGAGCGGGGACGAAGAGAGAGAGAGAGAGAGAAAGAGAAAAAAAAGAGATAGAGAGAGAAAGCGACAGGGAAAGCGACTGTACTGATAAGCGCATGCTGCCATGGGCCTGGGTCCCTAGGGTTCACATCCCTTGTCAAACCCATCTTAACTTCTGAATTTCTGAGCTTTCGTAGTCTAGATTGGAGTTTTGAGTGTTACGCTTGGCAAGTTCGCCACTCGACTGTTACCCGAAGTAAAGCGAGCCCGGACTTTTGCAGCACACTCTCAAATTAGCCTGGAATCCCTGGATTTCATAGCAGAAGACTCCTGTATGACAAGTTGATTTTGGGCGGTGCAACTGCGTTGGGAAGGGCAGCCAGAGAACAAACGGTGCCGTCCATCAGCCTGCCCCCCTGTGCTCATGGAGTGGTTGCACTCGGACAGAAGAAAAAGCCGCTATTGTATTTTTGGGGACACAAAACGTGGAGCGAGAACGTAGATCAAATCGCGGCTGAACTTGAGCTTGAGGCTGGAGCCTGGAGACTCAAATGCCCTCGCGCATGGGTGCGAGCCAGAGACGGTCCTCAGGAGCAGAGCATATGGAAATAAAGGATTCCCGTATAAATGAATCAAGCACAGGTGGAGCGGAGAAGAGCATCATGGTTTTGATAATCCATGCTATTTGAGCACTAGAAGCTAGAGCCTATACGGATGCAGCTTCGCAGCTACCGTAGCCTACCTAGCGCTACCACTAGTGTGATAGAGGTCAATAATAACAGTACAGTAGTTCTACATTGTCAGGTTTCCGTGTGCCTGTCCGAACGAGCGAAGGCATATAAAGAAAGATAGATGCGAAGATCTTTTTCTTTTCCTGAATCTCCTTTTCCTGTGTGCGCGGGGAAAAGGTTCTTTACAGCGTTTCTCTTCTTTTGCTGTTGCTGCTGCACTCGGAATCTACCGCTGAACGGTATGTTTCGCCGGCTTAGGCATTAACAAGAACGAATCTCCACGTCATCACGTACCGGTACGTGCAAGGACGCGATGACACCAAGCGCCAAGCAGCGACATGAAAGCGCCAAAAGGCTGCAAACAAAGAAATTTCATCCTGATTTGATGACGCTAGGATACCCTGGTCCCCGGGTCCTGTTAGTTTCTTCCTCACACTAGTTCAGTTCAGTTCGGTTGGGTCCATCCTTTCCCAGCTACAAGAAAAAGCTATTGCTACTAAGAGCGAGTTCATGAGCAGTCCCTGAGGAGGAACTCCGATCAAAATTTGGACCACCACAGGGTGAAGACTGCGTACACTATAACCCGACTCATCTTCCCTTTCACGTCTAGGGTCAGCCATATTCATAAGCAATAAAATATGAATAAACCCGGTAGTCCACCTTGTTCTGCACGTCAAGAATTTTCGCGACGACGTGCTACATGATTTTTGTTGCGCGGAGCTTTTGAGACTCACTGTGGTATGATGTATACAAAACGAGGATCCACACGAGATCATGTAGATTTTGGCGAAACACATCGATACGAACACTGGCCTTTATCGGAAATAGCTGCACACAACCTGGTGTCTTCTGCAGCCAAAATCCATCGCTATGGCCAAAAGAAAACTGAAGTCCAAACTGGTCCTACGTATGAGAAAAGAGTTGTTAGCAAACCAGGAACCACTGGATGGAAATCCAGCGTGTGAAAAGGAGCTGTAAGTCCGTCGATCCGGAACATTCTTGTCAAGATTCCAACGTGCGATTTATCTCACGTCAAGCTACGAGAGTTCTACACAGCGCACGGAAGCTTAGCCCATGGAGAATATAATATGAATAAATTGGACAAATACTGCTGTGATTGAAAAAAAAAAAAAAAAAATTGAAAGCTTTTGAAGCACAAGCTCAGGGCAGCTGAGGCCCTGCTTGGGTAATCTGTTTAGTGATATGCTTCTGAAAATTATGTGTAGGGAAAATTTTGGAAGCGAAGGCGAGTTGACAATAAAGGGCCTCTCGTGGGTTTTCGTCATTTATGACAAGCTCGCCCTGATGACCTCGTTTTGAATTATGACTGTGTATCTTGAAAAGAGGGGATCGACATTACTCCCATCACCCAGTCGAAAAAGCAAGGAAAGCAACATCGTTTGACGGCCTTTGAGGTATTGGAATGGGGAACAAAGGGATTATACCTGGTGACGCGTCATGAGGCAGCGGGCAAATATAAAGCCTGGTGAAATAGTTTGAGTTGTTCGAGTTCTTGTGCTTAAATGATAATCTTTTCGATTGTACACGAGATCTAGATTGGCGTGCGTAGATAAATACGTTCTGGGCGTCACGCTGGGTATGGGCCTGCATTCTTTTACGTCAATAGCGTCACTCCACCGTATGAGCTAGTCACAGTAGCTAGATTCCTTAGGGGAAGACAGTCTGGCAGGTAAGCTGGGTTTAGTTCGCTGCTTCTTGCTTGCGATTCACCTATACTTTGGGATTTGATTGCGAGGCTAGCTAGACGAGACTCATGTACAGTAGAGCGGTTGATTAACTGAGCAGGAAGGCAAGCGAAGTGAAGGCTAGGGTGGGTCCATCCATCACATCACACCGTTTTGCAGAGTGGCCGTGTGTTGTAATCAGGTTTGATCAGTGTAGTGAAAATTAACATAGAAGCTCAGAGTCACCGCAGATGAGGCTGACGAAAGGGTGAGTAAAGAGTTTGTAGCCGGCCAGAGTACTTGGCATAGCATAAGTGACAAGGCTCTCTGCTCACAGTTCGTACTTTTGAGGTATCAGGGCACTCATGGCCAACCAGCCGACCCGACTTCCGTTCCCAAGTCAGACAGCTGTTAAGTCGAGTCGAACGCAGCAAGCAGCATAGATTTGTCACTAGAGGCTGGCACGGCTCTCGCCATGAACCAGAAAGTCTTTAATTCTCTCGGAGAGACTATGTGTCTCTCTCTCAGCGACTTCGCAAAATTAAGGGACCACCAATCCGAAGAATGGCCATAGGTGAAATTGTGAGTTAACTAACATAACATAAACTCTGAGAGTTTATAGAATTCATAACATTTCAGTAGAGCAGGAGAAAAATGTTCCTTATTCACATAGTAAATTATTAAGATTTAAAAAATGAAGCTTTTGACATCTTTGTAGAAGAAAATTGAGAGCTTGATCATATTAGTCATTTATGCTATGGCTTCTCTGGATATAGAAGCTTTTGAAAAAAATGCATAATGAAAATCAGAGGAAATTCTATCAAAAATATAGTTAGATCCTTAAAATCTCCTTCTTTTTCGCTTAATGTTTTCATGAATAAATATCTAACCGATAAAGGGTGTTTTTATTTATTTGAATTTTTTTTTTTGCGCACTCCAATTGATTTTATGATTTGCAACACTTTGTATCAAGCAAGTCATGATTTGTCTTCCAAACGTAACCATACTATTATATTTCATCAAAAATTGTCTTCTAACTTTGTTATGCACATGTCAAATCAATTATCACAATACATAAACTGTTATAAACTAACACAAGTAGATGCACTGTGCTATTTAAAATCATAATTTCATGCTAAACATTGTAGTTTATTCGTATAATATGTTATTAAAAACTAGCCTTTTTTCATTTGATATGTCTAAAAAATTTATTTTCCTTTAATTGGGTACCATTTGTATCCTTTCGCAGGAGTTCAAAAATCCTGACTTAAAGTTCAGATATATTAACTGCTGAAGTTTGAAAATCTGACACAACTTCATGAATGTCCAGCGTTTTTTATAAAACTATCTATCTATGGTTTTATCAAATTTCAGATTAATTAGATTTTATATGATAATTCTAAAACATGCTTGTAATATTTGTAATCACAATATTTTAGAACTTCAATTTTTGAACTAGTATGGATTATTTTTTTATCTCTTTTCTCAACATTATTCTTGAACACCAACATCAATCTTGATCAATTTCTGACCCTACTCTGACTTCAGAAAATCTCCTTCATTAGTAATCAGAGCACACAATTCAAAAAAGTAGATCTTCAAAATTGATCACAAATTTTTTAACTTGCCTCTTACTTCATTATACTATGAAGCATTTAACTTCATCAGCATGATGCACACTCAACATAAACGCAATCTAGGATTTCAACAATCAAAAATCTTTATTTGGTTTAAAAAATCAAATTAAATTTTTTTAAGGAGTCATTTCAACTCTCAAAACCTCCACAAGAAATTTCCGTTCGTCACCATAGCATAAAAAAATATCATAGTAAAGTTTCAGAGGGTTCCTGCACTAGCTTATGTCCACCATAGACTTAGTCTCCAAGGCTCAATTTTTTTTTAAAAAATAATTTTTCATAATTCCTAATTTAAATTCCATCCCCTTGAGCCCTATAACTGTTAATGTAACTATTGATGCGAACTATATCTCTAATGACATAGTAGTGCAGTCAGAGTAGTAACAACAGCACTCATTGCTCTACCAGTTCTAAATGTTGTATATACTCCTACAAGTGCCCCACTATTTAACTAGTGGTGCAGTTACATAAGTCATGAAATTTTTTAAATAATACTAATTAGAATGGATGTGTTTGGCTTACACTTTTATTCGATTATTTTATAAAAAAATGTGAAATAATTACTGGATAATAAATCACATTGACTTTAACCTGAACTCTTGATTGTTTTTTAAAGGGTGTTGAAAATATTGGAGTAATCGCCAGTAGATCATGAATAGTGTCTAAGATATAAAATAAAGAAAAGAGGAAGAAACGGCTTAAACAGATGAATGAGGTGAAATATTTCAAGTTGATAGAGATCATTCAACTTCAGTGATGTGCTAGAAAAGTCGTTAGAAAAGTGTTAAGACTTGATAACAAATTTTAGAAATTTTTTATAATTACTATGTATAGCTATATTCAATACATATAATGCACAAAGTGTGTAAATATTTGAACTATATTTTGGGTAATTTCAGATATTGATCTAACAAGTGTGTAAACTCTTCAATGTAACATCATATATTTCATATATGTGAAATGTCATCACTACACATGCTAGCTATTCTTTTTATTGCTTTTCATATATTCTGACACATGTTGAGACGTGTAAAAGTAATGTGAATAGAAGTAGAAACCTTTGCACCAGTTATTGGTTCAACCAAGGGCACCTAAAGATATATAAGGAGTCTTTGTGTATAGAAAGAGAGACACATAGTCCCATGCTCAAAGAAGATCCACTGGGAGCACTGGATACCGTGCCTACATTATGAATATCCTCTATTCCACTTTGAGCTCTGAGGATGACGACGAGGTGGAATTGAAATTTATTTTTTGCTTATTCTCGTTCGTAAGTTCTACTGCATTGGCCATAGCAGCAGCGTGCGAGCATGTTAGCCCTCATCAAATGATGTTCAACTCTAGACTGTCACGCGGTTTGGTAGATCCAGCACCTGTAACTACAAAATCGACACACACTCTCATGCGTTATGTTCAAGCTTGGGGATGATAATTTAAAATCTCCTCCTATCCATCAACTATTCACTCGATTGGGTGTGCTTCACAAGATATCGAGCCCACCAAAACAGTGACAAAATATTAGTAACTCTCATATATAACGGTAGTCACTCTCACAATCTATCAACCAAGGAAGAAGTCATGCCAATTATGAGCTAGCGTCCTCTTTGTTGAAACTTGTTCACAGTGTACTAAACTGCGAACCGACATTAAGAAATCACCGATGAAGTGAGTAGTTCCAAGTTATAAACCTGTCCATAAAATGTATGATAAAATCCTCAATCTATAAGTACTTCCTTGGACTTTACATCACAGCCATGTACTGTACCGGGAACTGAAACAATGCCGTTACTGAATCGTAGATTTTCCAAATCGATTGACTACATATGGTTTTGTAAATGAAGATAATGCACATTTGCAAATGAAGTAAGATTGGTGTTGTTATTGCCACACCTCAAGTTTAATGATGGAACAACGTAGTCATCCAAGGACATAACGATAATGCCATGTCATCATTTCCATCCACACCCTGGAAGCCACATCATTATATACTTCTCGGAAGAGTCCAAGTCGGACATCGTCCGCCTTATTACCCTGTACGAAGGCAGCTGACAATAGGAAGTAAAGTTCCTTAACCATGACATACATTAACAACCAGTTCTCAAGGAATGATGTGGATTGAGGTTGACGATGACGAAGAGGGGATGTTGGTGCTCAATGATAGAGTGCATAGAGATGGAGATGGCTAGTGCAGTATACTATGAAAAAATATAAAGAGATGTAGTCTGGACTGCACTGACTGCTGCGAGCGCTGTATTTCCTGAAAATTAAGGGTGCAATATTGCTTAGTGCAATATAGTGATAGTTGGGAGGACGAGAATTGGTACAGATTTGACAATGCATACAAGATTTCATCACGATATGAAGCACAATGATGAGAAGAGAATGATTTGTGTATATACAGGAAATGCAAAGTAAACATTGCGTGACAATGTGAAATCCACATATTTTGTTATAAATGATCAGCTTTACGAGGTTTACCTCTTCCTGTTGCATTGCATCAATTGCAAGTCATGGAAGAGAGAGTGAGTAAAGATTGGTGCAAAAAATGGAGATGAAGCTCTACGGGAGAGAGTTGTAAATGGGAAATTTTATGTATAAGATCATAGAGCTATACTATTGGGAGATTAAAAAATCGGGAAAAAAAATTCAAATAAAAGCAATGGAAGGTCTCAACAGTGACGAAAAGAATATAGATAGGGTGATATTGCTACATAAAAAATAATAATTTTAAGGGCAATTGAAACAAAGTTGAAATCTCAATCACACCCTTTCTGTAAGATAACTCATTTGTGAACAGAATAAAGAAATCTATACGAAATTATTTACTGGTAAAAATATTTTTTTAAATTAAATGTTATTGCTTGAATTTTAGACTAATATGTGTTGTAAAATATGAATCAGGGAAACTATTTTGTTAAAAAAATTATTTCAAAGTAAATGACGGAACCAAAATGATTGGTTTTGGTTAATACATATGATTAATTATAAAAAATGATAATTTATATCTAAACTCAATTGGTGTTGAGTAAGTTTTCAAAAATTTCCATCCTTTAATAACTGTATATAATTTTGTAATGTGATCACACTAATTGGGTAATTTTCTGTATCTACTAGAAAATATCATATCAATTTTATATTGGAATTAGAATAAACGGCGAACAAACCTTTGCTTGTCCTTTTAAATTGATGTATTTCTCCTACTCCATCTGAAGTTAAGGTTACCTTGGTACTCACCATTCGATAACCAAGTTTGCAAAATGTAGCCTAGGTCCAAGATGATTTCATTCGTTGAGCTGGAAATCCCTGCAGTTTTGAAACTTTATGTTCCGAACTCGTTTGCTATTTTTACATGGTTACTCAAATCAAATCTTTTTTTGATTTTCATGTAATAGGATGATTTCATTGGAATTTCTCGGGTAGCTTACAAGTATGGTAAGATCCAGAACAGGTATATTTATTTGGTGCCCTGTAGATTCAAATTCAATTCGCACAAGTTGATCAATCATGCACGCAATTGGCTGCTGTTTTGATAACTAGTTGAGATGGCAACGTACGTTCTAAAGATTATCTCTCCTCTTTTCGATATCAGTAGCATATTATCCTATCTGCCATTTGTTAAACTTTGCATCTTTAACAAATTACAGACATGAAAAAGAAGCCACCATCTAGTGACACGTATATACGTGGGTCGCGTGTTAGATTTAAAAATCTAAACCTTTGTATGTATTTCTTTCCGAGTTTTGACTCTGAATGTGTGAATAGTTTCACATTGGCTTTTCTGTTTCTTGTCGGGGATATTACGTGTTGTTTTCTTTTCCATGACATGTTTCTGTATCAGGATCATGTTTTTTTTCAAAATTAATTTATAATATAAAATTATTATATTTTTAAATAAAAAAATTTATTTAAATTTAATATAAAATTATTCAATGTCATGTATTGTTTATTCTAAATAATATTTAAAATTAAAAAACACATCCAAAAGAATACAAGACTAATTCCATCCATTCTACTTGGAATTAGTATTTTCAAAATAACTTACTCGTTTTCACCTTGCGGCTGATTTCGTAAGATTCAGAATTAACCATCAAGAATCCTTTTGAAACAGTCTTTAAAATTTACCTAGGGGAGATTATAATTTGTAAATCATCTTCCAGTGATCTCGAAATGTTCTATAATTTCGTATGGTTCTATGTCCGTTGAGAAACTAAAAATTCTACATTTAACGTGTACAAAATAATGTCCATTGATTTATTATCGATTCCATATCTCTCTCAGCTGATTATCTAACCCGTTTCATGCATCAATTGATTTAATTTATTTATACCAATTATTTATCGTCATACTCCGGAACAAATCGTGATGTTCGCTGTTCAGAGAATTTCGTGGTCAAGTTTGTGGGGTAAACCTTAAATTTAGACACAGAGGACAGCGTCTGGTCTGCATTACGTAGTAAACTGCGTGTAGCTGGAGTTCATGCAGTCAATTCTTACAAAATGTGTGACTTGAATTCCGGTAGTTTATCGTCCCCTGCCTTAACTGGCACCGGGGCACCTTCATTTTATTTCATTTCATGTCTTACGTACACGGAAAGGACACGCAGACATCTGTCCTCTAATCTCTTGAGTTTCATCCTCTCGTAAGCACAGTTCCATCATTGAGGTTAGAACTTAGATGATGCCCTTGGCTGGCCGTGGTCATTTTATTGATATGGGACAGATAGTTTAGCAGACATGCATTTGCCTATCAAGCGTACTATACAGTCGACAGTGCATGTGGGATCTGGAGTTAAGTCCACTTTAGGAAGGGCCCCGTCAGGATTGCGCTCTTTCAGAAACTGGAAATAAAGCCAGCACCTTCTCGCACAATCTGTTATCATAAATTTACGAAGAGCATATTTCTATCCCCCGGAAAGATATAGGGTCTTTATTGCTCTGTAACTTTTGAGCGGGTCAGGATATGACATGAGGATGATGTAAGAGATAAGTAACGATAAACCATCATCGAATGCCATATTCAGTGCCCATAACTACCAAGAATTTTCAAAAGTATTGGTAGTAGATGCAGTGAACCAGCCGAGCCAATTGCGCAGGCACGAGCATTCGATTCCGTTAGTACTGATGGGACGGGAGGATCCGGATGGATGGGATGCGATGGGATCGCCGCTGTCGATAAAATTGTCGTCGAAAATGCTCATGAGGCATGACAACCCCTCCCCTCCATCTATCAATTGGTCTATTAGAGTGGGTAGATGGAAATAGGGGAAGCAAAATGAGCTGCTAGAGTACACTTTCTGCGCTAGATGTGGCTGTGCTATAGGATCAATGATCTAGCGTGAGCGCGTGCGATCTGTAACGGGTGCAGATTTTGAAATAAGCTCCAATTACTCACGTGTAATCCCTCGCGGTCAGCGTTCGTAAGTTGGTAACATATATGTACATGCCTAGCTAGTGTCAAAACCTGAGCTGACCTGAGTTTCTCATGGTCTGAAATCTCTCTAAACAAGAGAACAGAATCGAGCACAATCAGTAGCCGCTTGTGAACGAGTTCCGATCAAAGACAGTGCCTTGATCGGCCGGGTGCACTGTGCCCCAAGGTAAGGAGCATGCAAATTTTGGAGGCAGTTATGCATAGACAAACCTTATTGGTTAGCATCTTTCTCGTTTTTGCTGCTCAAAGTGCTGCTTCTCAAGGTCAGATCACGGGTACAGAATTCGGATTAGGTGAAGCACATGTGATCTACTACTATATTTATATCCATAAAATATGTTTATTCGCGCCTAATATATTTATACCTAAGTTTGTTTGAATCATATCGTTGAATCAATACTTGTAATTTCAGCTTTTCCAGAGACCCGTTCCCTTTCTTCACACATAACCTGGTCAAACGCCAATTGCAAGTCAGAGGCGAGGGCTCAAGTGCAGCAGCAGACGAGGGCAGAGCAGGCGACAAGCGCAGAGCCTGGTCCGAATGACAAAAATAAGTGCATCCCCGGGCCTGATTTCATCGATCATAGAATATCATATATGTCAATCTTCTCACCAGACACAGAACCCATTTGGCAGACAGGCGCTAATAACACACTACTTCTAGCCTGTTGTGGTAGTATTTTTAAGGCAGACTTCTTGTACCACGTGGCTCCCAAGTTTCGCACCCAATGAATTTGGAAGCGTGAAATCACACGCCAAATTGAACCAATATGAAATTTACATTGTGTAACCGAAGCGGAGAAAATCAGGGATCTGAGACCAATGTTTCCTTGGCTGCCTTCCTTGCTTCCTTCCATCCATCCTCCCTGTACACCGTTACGGCGATTCGGAATTGAGACATATTCGTTAAACGTGGAGAAGCTGTGCAAGAACATGTACTGTGCTAGTTACTGCGGCCACTGTAGTGCTGCTGATGCAGGCTCCGACACGCTGGCTTGAGTATGGAACCAAGGAAAAAGAACAGGGCGAGGAGGTGGATGGACTGGGATCTGGAAGGGGGCTCAAAACTCATCATAGTTTCTTCTTCTTCTTCTTCTTCACCTTCCTCCCTCAGCTATGAGCAATGCTGAGGATACAGTACAGTAGTAAAGACAGGAGGTTTCTATGATGAGCATGATTTTGTCTCGTTCGGCCTACGATTTACTCTATTATAGTTAGCCGGGTTTTAGCGTTAAGTGGGCGAGATGATGAGGCACCTCCTGAGCCCTGACACTTACATTACCGGACTCTCCAGCCAATCCAGCGTCATGCTGCCTTCGCAGTCCTTTACCAGGTTGTGTCGCGTATATATCCGCGTTTTGATTTCCATGGATCATGACGTTACACTAATAAGGGTCTCTAATTGAGGTTTCGCATGTTGCGTGCTTCAAGGACGCTTCCCAATTTTCGTCACGGCTATCGTCTAAAGATCCACGCCATTGATCTTGATACTCACTCCTTGCTTACAACTTCATTAATGGGCTCTGCTTAGACTGCCTACTTGCAAACCTCTACAACTAGATCAATGAGTTCATCACAGAGCGAGAGATGGCAAGCACCCCAGATAACTCCGCACTCGGAACTCCGACCTTGCTCAAGAAGAAGAAGACGAAAGAATTAGGAGTTCATATGCATCCAACCAGGAGCTCCACATCTGGCAGCGCACTAGCGATCAATTTCCACCAACCTTCGCCTACTACTACTTACCTCTACTGTTACTACTACCACTACGACCATTACAGCAATCGCAACGACAGTCGGTCGAGAAGGGATGGAGAACGCACGGACGAAGTGCCCAGAGCCTAATTTATCAGGATACAGAGTAGATAGTGGTGCTGTGATTGATGAGTAAATTGTGGACAGATGTAAGGCATGGCATTGTAGTTAGTGGTCATTTAGAGAAATATCAATCAAACGCGGAAGAGCGTCCGTACCGTCTCCACTTTCCAGTTGACGTTTTATCGCCGGCCCACTCCCTCTCGCGGGCTCTTGGCACTTAAAGATTAGCTGACTGAGGCGGTAGAGAGGACAGGCAGATTCGCAAAATGATTTTCAACATGCATGTGCAGCAAGTCCCTATCCTGAACATTCTAGATACATATCAGGGACATGAAGGATCCATCTAAGCTTAGCTTTGTTGTATACACCACAGTCCGTCGTAATTCAGGGGGAGTAAACTTTCTAGATTTTCTGGGTAGGGCAAGCGTTCACATCCGAATGCCGGACCATGTGTGTGGACAACGAGAAGGAATGAAAGCGCCGTCACACTCCCGTTATCGCATGGTACATCTTGCAATTATTGTCAAATTCTTCCAGTACATCTCCCAATGATTTGGTTCTCTCCAGCCTCCTGTCGCGTTTCTAGAGAGAAGATGGCTGGCCACTGAAATGACCGAGTGACTGCAGCTGAGTTTTCCTCCCTCTTCTGATTGAGATTAGCTTCTCTTTTCTCCCTCTGCAGTACCTCAGTCAGCTCGTGAACAATCAGTAAAGTTCTTCAATCCATCTCTCACTACCCTCTCAGCTCAGTTCAGTTCAGAAGCAAGCCAAAGACAGGGCACTTTTCTAACAAACCGTTAGATGGAGGTAGCGCAGCCGCCCGCTCCTCTCACTGCCGAGCGATGTTGTGCGAGGGGCGAGCCATTTCTTTTTCCGTGGTTAGATATTTTGCCTGCAGCAGAGCTCGCATGACACAATATGACCATCACTGACGCATAGATTCCTACACGAGTACTTGAATTGTCTTGACGAGTTGACAATAAGCTTTAACACTTTTAATATCTCTTTCAATCTCCCTACCAGCTGGCGATCTGAGTAGGGAACAGAAGGACGTTTCAATAATATGTTCAACATTACAGCTTGAAATCAAAGGTCAGAATCCGTGACATGCAAAGGAATGAACTCGATCATTGCGACGGACTCATCCAAATTTATCACTGACAAGTCTAGGTCTGGGCTTCTTATTGGATCCATCAGCCAAGTTCATAATGACTGGTCCGAAGTGAATTTGACGCCGATGGCAAGGAACGAACAAGGGATGCACTGTTACAACAGCTTGCAGATGCCTAGTGGTAACTGTTCTAGGACTTAGCTTCGCTTGGGCTGTAGGAGCTTATAGGAGCCTTACCTCCATTTTTCAAACTTTGTTCCTGAGATCTAGTTAATGACATAGCTAGCTTGTCAATGAACTTTATTCCATCGAAAGGAGTCGCCATATATCAAATCTTGAAAGGAGGAAATTCGTGACTCAAGGCAGACATTCTCATGGAAACAAAGAAGTGATCTCATGGCCAAACCAAGTAAGAAGTCCCAACATGGACATGCTTTTACGACACCCGGCGTACTCTTTCCGTAACTAGTAATATACATAGTAAAAAATTGCAGTGGGGTCGCAGGTTGAGAAGAAGTATTCATGAAACATCCAGGTGGGGCTCGAGGGGGCTCCTATATGAGTCTGTTAAATGTCAGGAGAACCCATACGGGACCGTAATGCCGAGCAGCAGGTGTCTGCGGTTTGGAATTAATTAAATGCAGCAGCAGTCTACCTTTTTCCGACGTGTCGCGCCGGGATAGCTGCAGAGCGAGAATTGCATCAGAATATGCTACATATATCACCAAAATCTGATTTTTCTATTTGTGCTCGATTTACTAGTCAGCTATTGTACTACAGTCCTGCAGTAGTAGAAAAGAAACAAGTGGGACTTGAAAGTTAGCCTTGGGATTGATGCACTTCGCATCCTCCTCTTCAGCATCGATCTCTTTTCTTCTTTGTCTGTGTTCTTTCTCGTCTGCCGATGTTGGAATAAACCACGTGTGACTTGCCTCTGCTCTTAGTATCCTGGAATAAATTTCCAGGAATACGGTTATTTAACAGTCCCACAATGGGCCTGCTATGATGCTAACGCTGCTGCCTGCTGTGGTTTCGTTGATCTCTGTTCCACATCTTCATCGCAAATTCATCAAGGTCTTAATTTATTCACTGAGTAGGCGTCGTAGTCGTCTTAATTCGAGCTTAATTAGTCGTTTAATTAACTTAACTAGGAAGAGATTTTCTTTCAAATGTCAAAGGAGATTTCTTCTCCAAAAAATTACTTCTCCATTACGCTGGACTGACCACTCTCCACTCTCCCCGTCCATAGTAATCAGTGATTAGCTCAATTCAATCGAATGTGAAGGAAGAGCGTCCGCGGGCGGAGTTTGAAGTTTGAACCCAATGGAAGCGCGCTATGCTAGCTTGACGCCCTTCAAAGTAACGCGGATAACGTCCGCTTATTATTGTGTAAATCTTTTCAAATCTGAATCCAGCAATGTCAAAAAATCCAATCGCGGCTATCGCGCTCATTTCAATTAACAGAGTATTACGGAAGTAGCAATGATTTAATTACTATTTAATTACTTGATTTGACACAGAAACCCCCCAAAAGCCCCATTAACCGTAAAGAGACACGGGCTTTGGAGAAAATTGAGACAGGCTCTTTACGTCAGGGTCAAGGGCCGGTAAGACACGTAAGTCCGTCCGTCTAACAGGCCGAGCAAGGAGAGAGCGGCTCCGTCGGGAAATGTGAGTGGCCAAGGCAGCGAGGGGTGTCTTACACCTCATCAGCAGCAACAAGCAGATGTGATCAAGAAGCGGGGCGAGTCCAGAGTCCAGGCCAGTGGGCAGGCCAGAGTGCGGGGCTCGCCAGGCAGGTCGAGGACGCAGGAACCGGGCTGTCAGAGAGACTGAAGGGTGACGTAGTCTCAGAGGAAGTGAGCACTTTCACCTCCCGCTGCTGTGGCCACCCGATTCTTCGCCTACTTTCAGACGAACTCACGGAAAATTGGGGAATGTAGGGAATCTTCAGATATGCTAATCGCGTAAGTCTTTCTTGTAGATTTTCAGATGAGCTAGCTAGAGTGAGAGAGAAATGAAAAAGAATTGTCAGAGTATTTCCTTCCTGTCAAAGTTTCTTTTTCTCTTCCTTTTTCCCATTACTTTCCAAATAATTGTGTGATTACTTTATCGCCTCCCCTAATCCTAGTATCCTACCCCTCTTCGACCAAGTGCTGCGACGCACTTTGTGTTATTTATACGAACGGTCAGAGTGAGGAGTCGTCAAGAATATTCTGAATCGACGACATGTGGTTATTTCTCGCACGCATGAAACTGATCAAAAGGTTGAGATTGTTCATTACAGGTGTAAAAATAACGCGAAGTTCTGCTGGTAGGCATGGCCAGTCGTTGACTACTCTCGCTTTTCAAGTCACTAGTCTATTTGAACACTAGCCTTGGCCATACATAATGAGCAAAGAATAATTCATTGAGGGCAGGAAACCATGGACTGTGGAGGTTTGGTCCCAACTTCCCAAGCGCAGGTGATTAGCTCTGCGAAGGATTTCCTCCATATCCTGCTTCATCTGTCGCTTAGATTGTGACAAAATCTTTTGATTTTCTTTGTGTAAGATTGTTTACTGTGACCCTTTTTCCAACGACGTCAGGTCTAACCACGCTGGCACGGCCGAGCCCAATAGCATAAGGCGAGAGAATATTAATAATTGCCATGGCTGTATGCAGCCCGTGGAACTGCGAGTGTGGATGAGGATTCGGTGGAAGTTCTCTCACAAGCTTTCAGTCTCTTCTAGATCTTCACCGGCACCTTCGAGTTTCTAGACTTGCATTCTTCACCTTCGGGATTCATTAAATCTCCAAACTTCATATATACAATTCAAGTTTTGATCTTATCCTGGAAAATGGTACCACCTCCTTACGGTCCTCTATTCTTGAATGGGCAACAACTATTTGCTCCCTCACCAACTCATAAGCCTCAACGGACAAGCTTTGACAAGGACGTTCACAGATTGTCATGTTTTTTCACATTGTCCTCCACTTTAGAGCCTTTGACAGGACAACACTTGCATACATGGCCTACTTGATTACACTTTTACCCTTTACATCATACAGCTTTTCACATTTGTTTAAAATTATATCTACTCCTTTTCTGATGTCTCTAATCTTACAACCAGACGATCTTCTCTGGCAAATAGAGCACTATGATCATACATGAGAAATACAAATGTTTATGCATGTGGACTTAATAACCCGCAAGGGGTTAATACGGGAGGAAATTCGAAGCACCCGAACCCACCTTATGTATGTTTAAAGTAAGACTCGCTTCGTTGGTTCCAACCCAAACCCTACTACATATTAGGTCTATCATTAGAGGTGTTTCTTCGAGTGGAAGCGAACTGTTAACAATGCATCGAGGTTACCAGTTGGCTGGTTGGTTCCCTTTAACCGAAACAAATCATACGAACATGTTTCAATTGCATATGCCTCAGAGAACTAGAGATTGAGAAACGAAAACACTGGAACACGCAACATTTGTAAAATTAAGAACTGAAAGTCTGACTCGAGCACGACATCACAAGAGGTACATTCACAAAGCAACAAATCAGAGATGAGGAAGCTAAAAATGAAATTTTCTTTCGATCGCTCTCACCAATCTTCAATCTTTAAAGATTTAGACTTGAATATTTTGCTCCGCTATTATCCAAGAATTTTGTAGTTCCGAATGTCGGGTGGCAAGGGAGAGGTCACATCTAAAGAGAGAAATTTTTTTTTAGGTGAACCAAGTAATATAGCAAAAAGGATGGGAAGACCCCATCAAAGACTTGTTGAGACTTGTACAACTTGAAGTTGCATTGCACGGATAAAAAGGAAATTTTAAACCAAAACAGTGAAAAAATATTGACATGAAAGTTTGAAAGTTTCAAGAAAAGTGCATCGCAAAGCGACGCCAGCGGCAGCATACCCGGGCTCGAACGAGGGCCACTTTTCTGCCTTAGTCAAAAGCGGACAAACGGGAGATCTTATAATGAAAGGAGGAAAATCTTATGCATAATATACAATACCACCACTAGATTATGTAGTACTTTTGGAAAAAAAATGGTCCATATAGTCAGTGTAAAGCAGCAGAACATCCTTGTCTCTTTAAGTTGCTGATTACTTGCAAGTTCATTGGTCATTCTCGCCTGGCCACTCCTGGTTAACAGGCCAGAGTCTCAGCCGCTCTGCGGTCTTTGACACATGGACTTGACTTTCTGAACGTGTATTTTAATTGAATCAGATTCTTGCAGCATTCAACCGTTGGAAATATTAGAAAGATGCTCTCACTAATCATGGAAGCAGAGAAAGCTGTTAAAAACTTTTAATAGGTGTAATTCATTATTGTAATAGATTCGAATCACTTCACTTGCACGAACAAACTCAATGGGGTCCTGAGAAGTCTGCTGCCTGCCTGACTGCAAAGGGACGGCTCGTGCTATGTCATTGCAGGTTCCAAACTCAGTCTTAGATTCAAGAGAAAAATTGTTCCTCTTTCTAGGGTTTGTCAACTTTGGGCGGCTTCATTGAAGTTCGAACACACTTCCCTCTGTCAGTAAGTCAGGACTCAGGACCTTAATGGAGATAGAGGTTTCAGCAATCGATTCAAACATGGCAAGAATAGTCTTATCTTCCGTGCCTTGGTCGCATCTAAGTTACCGTCGTAGCGTGGCGTGGTATGGCGTGGTATGGTGTGGTGGGAACCAAAAGAATTCGATTCGACTCGGTTGGAAAGTGGAGATATAATAATGGTACTGGAGGCAGTTAACTCATGTTCATATTTTTATCCTCGTCCGTAAGCCGCTGATCAATCTGCTAGTAGTAACAGCGGCAGCAGCAGCAGGCACGACTGAATTAGGTCTCGTTGCAAAAAGGTCTTTTCGTACTTTTGTTCTGTTTAGATAGAATGTGCATGGGTTTTTGGAGCCAACAACACAAGTTATCTATGTTGGATGTGCTAAATGATGAATTCACTGCAAATGACCTTTTGCTTCAACGAACAGCCAGCAACAGCCAGCAAAAAGGGAAAGTTAATCAACGTCGACAAACACAGAGAGCGAACGCGGGAGAGAGATATACCACTTCCGGCTTGTGACTGCCGCTGCGCCTAGATAAAGAGGAAAATTTTCAGAATTCCGACGAGGTAGCAATTTTTAACTGTTCTTAACGAACCATAGCGCACTGTTCTTTCAGCCTTTAGGACATAGAGGGCGCCGGAAGCAGGAGCAGCAGCAGCGGCAGAATCGGCAGCGGCAGTAGCAGGAGCAGAAGAACAAAGGAGGAGGACGTATAGTTTTGACGACTGAGTGGGGGAGAAGCTAGGACTTGGAGGAGAACGACACCACCACCACCACGAGACAGCTGAAAAGAACCAACAAAAAGATACTACATATTCCTGACTCGGTATACCCACAAGGTACGAGAAATGACAATGTGGGGAGAATGTCGTAGGAATGTGGCGTGCATAAGAGAGAGACGCAACATAAATGACGATGCGTAAGAGAGAGATTGAGTCTAGCCAATCAAGTGATGAAATGTTTATGGAACGTTGGGACAAACTCTGCCATGCACAGTGGGCTCGGACGTGCTCGGACACAATTGACTCCTGGTTTTGAAACGACCTTTCTCATCACAAAATATTACTTCCGAGTAACTCAGGACTTATAAAATGACTTCCGAGTACCCCACCCCAGTGAGATTCCAGTATCAGGTGCCATGCGTCACTGTATTGTCCCGGACTTCTCCATACAATCAGACCAGTCTGTTGAGTTCAAGAACATGGTCCACAATATTCAAGAGCAGGACTGCAGTGGTAGTTAAACTGGGTTGGACGCAGTTAGAATATGGGAAGGGTGAGAGTAGTGCTGCGAATGTCCTGGTGTCGAGAACAGTGGCAGAAATTTTATGTGCGAACATTGACGATTAGGAAATTGAATTTTCACGGAGATAATATTCATCGATAAGAAGCATAAAATTTATTGATCCACCCATAAGAGTAAAGAACCAGTCCTTTCTTCCCTCGTATCAACTTTTCTCCCCAGTCGCAAGCAACAAAGTTCAATTTGCCCTCGATGGATCGCCCTGAGGAACCAGAACTTTTGGACTGCCTGCATTTCGACAACCCAAAAGTTGGTTACATCGTCGCCCCTGACCCGAGACCAAATTACAGAAGCAGCAATCCATGCCCAAGGCAGCGATGGAGGAAAATGATGATGGCTACACAAAGCGGGACAACTGTATGAGCTTGTGTTCTCCACAGGTTACCAGGTTCAATCGATAAGCGCATACGAGCATGACCGGGATATGACCGAAACTGGGTTGCTCGGAAGTAATTTTATAAGTCCTGGGGTACTCGGAATTCTGTTTCTGTTTCGGATCATCTTCGGAGTTTCGGGGCCCCAGAGATCCCCTCCAGCCCTTCCTCCTCCCCTCGCGATCCCCCTTCCCCTCCCGGCCCAACGCTTCCCTTGCCCTGCCCTGCCTTGCTCCTCTCGGCTCGCCTCTGCACTGCTCGCGTCCCCGCCTCCCGCCCCGTCCCGTGACTCCCGTCGGCCCCGTCCCCATCCCCATCCCAGCAGTGGCTCCAACCCAGGCTCGCTCACTTTAATGATAGTACTGCCTACATGGGGTTTCTCGAGAGTAACTAATCACTGGACTAAGTAAACACCCAACACATCTTAATTAGGCGCTTTTCTGAACCTGCTCTCGCCTCTCCTCCATCTTCCCTTGTGTGGGGCCCCCGCACTTGCTCACAATCCGTCTTCTTTTGTTTCCCGTCCGCCCACTAACCAGACCGAATTCGTGTTTTCATTTTGCCTCGATTTGTACCTTGCATCGGCGAAAAGTACAGGAGCCCCAACGTAACCCTATGTAACAAGCGGTATGGAGCTCTGATTGGCCTGGACCCGTACTTACATTACGGTCCCTAATGCGTCATTAACCGGTTGGCACCGGTCAGCATCGCCTTAGAGCTCTCCGACCTGGCTCTACTTTTATACGCATCGCTTTTCGCTAGCACATATCTCCCTCTCTCGCCTCATCCTTCGCCTACCTCTCCTGCGCCTCTCCTCTCTCTCGCTCTCTCGCTCCTCCCTCTCTCTCTCTCTCTCTCTCTCTCTCTCTTACTCCTTGCTCTCGTTTCGTCAAGAGCGTCCTGTCCTGAGCTGGCTCTTCTCTCTTCTCTCTCCATCCCCTCTTCTCAGATACTCGTCCCCTCTTTCTCTCTCCTCGGATCGTATCGTCACGTCAGATGAACTACTAGTCTGAGGAGGAAGAAAATCCTTTCCTTACAGTGGATTACATGAAAATTCTCTGCGTCTGCCTTCCCCTCCACGGAGATGTGTGAGTTGTCGTTGTCTGAGGTTTGTCTAATTTATTCCTCGCCGTTCGTTCCTTTCGTTCCCTTTGTTGATTCTCCCTGGTCATTGTCGTTCCTGTCTTCTCCCTCCTTATCTATTACGATTACTCTCTCAAATTTCCCTTGAGCCTCCGTGAAAGTCCAGGGAGATTTGATCTCTCGCCCTCCCTCTCATACTTTCGCCGATAGAAAAAGTTGACGAAGCTCAGATATCTTCATCTCTCTCTCCCTCGAAAAGCCTACTACGTGCGTACCTGGTTGAGGATATCTTATATATACCTCTCGTCCGGTGCTTCAATATAGCTCTGATTCCGTCGTCGGCCCGAGCCTATATGTGTGCAACGGCGATTCATCCCACCTATTATCTGCTCCTTCACAGCCAACCGGCCAATCCGATTGGTCCGACAGCTCAAATTTCATAGCTCCTCGATTCCCTAACCCTCCTCGATCGTCGCCGTGGTCGTCGTCCTAGTCGTGTATTGCAATGGAATACCAACCTTACGGCCTGCAAGAGATCGTTGTGGATGCGCCCTTTTTTGAAGATAGGGGATTTGGCTCATTTGGGCACCTGGGCGGTGAGAGTAATCATCTGCACTTGCCTATGGCCATTTCTCAGTGGTCGACGACCGATCCTGCCATATTCCAAGTAAATGACCAAGCAGCATGGAACTCCAATAGAGTGAGGACGCATTTCCAGCCCACAGACACCACTGGGGGAGTTTATGATATTTGCGTTCAGTCGTCAACATCTTCGCAACATGTAATAAATGTTGCTCAGAGCAACAATTGCCAACAGCTCATTTCCATGGACACGCAGCAGGTGCAGCCACATACGAACAGCACCGTCAACAGCTCGGGGGACCCGAACTTTCCAGTTGCTGGGGATATTTTGCCGTTGATGCATCAAATGCTTTTCAATCACTTCATGATACAAGACCACCGCTGCACCGGCGATCAAATGCCACAACTGATCAGCGACTTTTCAGCTCAGCAGCCGTGCTTGTATTCTTCGTCTAGTGAATGCCCGCATGACGCAGACTCGTCCGGAAGTTCAGGAGCCCGAGATTACGCTTTCCCGAGCTCGGCCATACCTGGCTGCTCCTCCGAAGAAATCAACTGGCGGAATTCAGATGTAGTACACGGCAATTTTGCGGCTTCTTCAGCAGGGTTCCACATTGAGGAGCTTTACGACGAGTCTTCTTCGGTCGCCACGATGGGCCAAGTTGATATGGCCGACTCGAACGGCCATGGGCAGTCGTCGTCTCTGAGTCTTGTAATGCAACGCAACAATGCCAACTCTCTGATCAGGCGCACCCCGAACGTTTCTTGGGCCATGTCGGGCACTGAATCTGATAGCAGCGCAGCGGCAATGACCGTGAATCATTGCTCAACCCTAGATCCGCTCTTGAATGTTGCGAGTTTTCAAGACATAAGTCACTCGTCGTGCCCTCCCCCTTACAAGCGCGCTAGACTCAGCTATAACTCAGCTTCGGCGGTGGAGAACAGCAGCAGCATGCTCAGTATTCCCACCAGCAACACCACCGCGAGCACCACCGTCGGAACGAGCAGGCCCCTCGTCCCGTCGTCGTGCTCCTCTTTCGGCCATCATCGCAACATGATGGCGGTGGGAAGCTCTGACTATCCGATGACTACATTGAATGTGGCCGATGCTCTCTACAGAGATCTCCATTTTCCCAACAGACAACAAGTGTCCGCCAGCAGCCTCCATCAACAGCAACCTAGCAGCTGCATCATTCAGGAAATTTCCACCGGAGGAGCCGCAAGATATGTGTCTAGAAAAGACTCGGCCTTGGTGGATCATGATATTTCGAGGACGACGTCGAACCGAAAGCATAATGCTACGTCAATAGAGCCTCAGAGCGTGGCGGCTCGCCATCGGCGTAAGAAGATCAGCGAGAGGGTCAGGGTCTTGGAGAAGCTTATTCCCGGAGGAAATAAGATGGACACGGCTTCGATGCTGGATGAGGCGATTGAGTACGTGAAGTTCCTGCAGCTGCAGGTGGGTCTTCTTGAGAAATTGGGGGAGTTGCCCGAAGGCACTAACGTCAACAACAACGCTAGCAACAGAAGTCAGCTCCAGCAGGGCTCTACCTCATCCTGTCTGATAACGAATGGAACCAGTGGAGGAGGAGCAGGAGTGAGTTCGTCGACCTATCATGGATCATCGAATGTCTCTCGACCCACCCCGACAATGCCCGTAAGACCGACGACTAGCCCACTGATTTTGTCGGAAATCTTACAACAACAGCTCTTCAAGCAGAAGCTCTGCCTTGTGTCTCTCAGGCAATATCCTTCCGGAGGTTCCCCATCAGGATCATACGCGTGACTACAGGTTTTCTTTTGTTTTACTCTACTGCAAGAAAATTGATTGATATGTTTTTCAGAGATCCACCCACGTAATTCATAGCTAGTTAGCTCGGGATATGGAACCACCGGACAGTAGGTTCCTCTCACTCTTATGCTGTTCTCCTTTCCACGATGTGTGGAGGAGGATTCGCAATGTTCTGAGGATAGTTTGTATTATATTGATGAAGAATTAGAAGAAGCAAGCAATTATCTAGCTTTCGAAAGTGGCTCGTGTGAATAGTAAGTTTGTCGGGAAACCTGGAGAATCCTTTGAAAATTTAGAGACTCAGTCATTGTCATGGTGCAAGCTCATCCAAGACATCCGACAAATTCACATGAAGTAGAACAAGAAGTGTCGGCTCGGCTACATGTAGTTTACTCTTGATAAATATTTGAGACCTTAGTTCGATGGTCTTCACATGTGGCAGACGATTCGAAAACTATGTATTGCAGATCTGAGTTCAAGCAGTTTTGACTCTTCCATTCACTTCTTGAGAGCTTTTCATGGTTCCGTACTTTGATTTAACCCAGATTTGGATCTGCATCAATTCTTCTGCCTTTCATGTTCTGATTTAGCTCCACGGCATTATCGTTTCAAATGTCTAACTTTTCCATGGACTCGGTCGCTTTCTCCGGATCTTACTGTGTACCTCTTCAAAGTCACGTGTCCGTTGGAAAATACTGTCGGGACTGCTGAAAATGAATCAATATCAGCAATCGCAAATGTCAACCAGGAAGGCCCAGAGTTCGATTCACATTTTCTGGTCAGTGATTATATTTCATGGTTATCTTCTATAATTTTCAGTACAATACTATTGATTAATACCCGCCAATTTTGCCTCCAAATGCTTTTGAAAATAGTTTCTGATCCGGGTGAGGATGCTAGAAATTACCAATTTTTTCTGGATTCTTGAGCCTGAAGTTTTACGTGCCTTGGAGGTCTACAGAAGGTCAATGCTTGTACATACTTGCTTGACCGCATCTGACCTTCTTCCGGTAGGATTTTCTGTAAGGTCGTCCGTTCACCTTATAGAAGCTTGTGAGTTTCCCTGACAGCTGGGTGCTCACTTTACCTGGAGAGTTCAATCCCGTGTTTTTTCAGATTTTGAAATCTGACAGTTGAACATCGTATCCTGGTGAGTGTTTCTCGTAGTTTTGCTCCACCCCCGAGCTTGTGGAAAAGACCTTTTCCATGGAATTGTGTCTTCACAACGACGTTCAAGAACCCTCGTGAGGTAGGTTCAAATAACGGCAACAAACAAGATAATCAAGATCCTTTTTTCGCTCAATTGCAAGTGTTGCTGGACTTGACTGGGTTCAAAGGGTCAAAAGCCGGCGGATCACTCGAGCTACCGCTCAAGCTGTTCAGGTATGAAGTATATCTCTTGCAACGAGCTTGCTTCAACTACTCATGCCCGTCCCATTCAGATGTAAGAAATACTTGCTTAGACCACCCGTAGCTTTGTATATCATATTGATTAAGCGGTAGCAGGCATCAGCTCACTCTGGAACGAAGGATGGTTGAATTGGCCTCCACGTTCCACCTTCAAGATCTGAGCTACTCCCTGTTTTCTCCTCTTGGGGAGCTTCATAAATTGATGACCTTGCTTGTTTTAATTTCATGACTCATCGGTTCATTCGCAGTAATCAATAAGCCATCACTGTAATCCTAGACAAGGAGAGCGAATGATGGGGCTCACAAAATCCAGAATGTGACGCTGTTGATCGCGATCGTATGCATCATCAAGTATTCATGAATGGAAACCAAGAGGAATTCGGATTCAGCCAGGGCGAGCTGTTGTGAGGAAGAAGCATGGGACGCAGGACTGTCTCTATCGCCGGCTAGCTCGCAGAAAAAATTCAGATGTCTATAATATTAACTTGAGTACAGATAGAATACATGCAGCCCAGCCCCGCGCAACGAAGTATTTCCTTAGAGCTAGGAGCATCATTTGGTTCCTTTTCTTCATTGCCAGCCTGCTTCCGGTTCTTAGTTAAAGGAACACATACCAGAGAGAAGTCAGAAATAAAGGTTTTAATCATCGAAGCCACTTCATTATCAGCTTCTGACTAGATTCGAATGCAGATTGAATTTCGGGATGGAAGCAGTTATTCCAGAAGTCGAAGTAAGCATCTGGTCGAGTTAAAGATGCGTCAGGCAGGTCCCATGCGATCCCACGTCCGAAAGTGCCTTGCCGAAGAGTTGAACTGAAAGATTCTCATGAGTGAGTTTGTCACGTAGGCGCTAGCCGTGCATCGATCTCATGGCCGGCCGGCCAACTCATGCCGGACGAGTTTCAGTTATGTGCTGCTTGCGATGGGCTGGTTAGAGAACAGAATAAAAGCTAGTCGCTCATTACTCTACGAACGAGGTAGATAGCGCACCCTAGTGTCAGACTGTTCAGTCTCCTCCACGATACCATGCGCATTCCGCTATTAGCTAGCTCGAAGTCTGGGACTCTTTCCGTTTCCGGTCTGATGGGACGAACATAAAGAATTAGATCTTTCTTGCAAGATGTCAATCCACTGGATGAACTTCAGACATACGTGTACAGCCGACCGCCAAAGTAGAGTCATCATCGATCGATGTAAGAAAGTTTCCGACGTTTTTTAAATTCCTCGAGCCTAATTATCCTTGAATTTTCCCTTCCCATTTGCTAGCTAGCAATCAAGCCAATGCCCGCGGTGCCTTCAACTGATCGATGCAGTGGTGGTGGTGGTGGTGTTAATATTAGTAGAAGCAGTGGATACATATTAACTTTTTTTACTTTGTTTATATTTATATTGTTGTGGAAGCCGTAGATAGAAAGCTTGGACCGCATCTGGTGTCAGTCCATAGACATAGCAGCTTCGAGAACCAACCCAATGTTTTGCCATGAATTTCCATGAGTACCGTTCCTGTGAGACGGACGAGGAGGAGGTACCTTGGGGTTCTGAACCTCCCCGTAGAATTCCGTAGCCCAAGAAGGTGGTGAGTCATGAGTCAGTGGCCACAATTAAGGTCCTGGGTGCAATCGGGTGTTCATAGTGTCCTGCTTTGGACACATAGATAGAGAGACTGAGAGATGGAAAGCAAGATAGCCTCATATATACATAGATAGTAGATAACCTGCGTTGCCGTGGACATGTTAATCTCCTATTAATTGCGACCCATATCTCGTAACGATATATAACATTGTTTCTTGTTCTCATCTTAGACTACCAGCACCCGTTCGTCCCGCTCGTTCATTCACGAACAATGTGACGATGGAAGTTGGTACTGTCTGACGACCCAACTGAATTGAACTCGACGCGACGTGAAGGGCACATTCCTCCAGGAGTGTTTGCCATACATACATGGACGACTGCCGACGACGAAGACGAGTAAAAGACTAAAAGTCCTTTCATCCTCAAGAAGACACGATAGATTCCACTCTTGAAGTCAAATCCCAACTCAGAGATTTCAGCTTAGCTTCTGCTGGCTGCTGCTGCTCCTACTGGTGGCTGCTGCCTCCTAAGATGTACTCCAGTATTCTCGAGAGCTTTTCCCGTAGCGCCCGTCAGAAGCCTTCTCTTATCTCACTCGAGCTCAGGTCAGGGCTCGGGTACTCAAGAAAAATGTGCCTTCATGAAATATTTCCGGACACTCAACCCCCACTGAAGCTCAAGTCGGATGGTACCAACGCCCCGCCCCTGCTTCTTTCCTCCGTTTCTCCGTCCCTCCTTCCCTTTGACTCTGTTCCCTTCCATCCGCCCGTCGTCAGTCGTTGCAACGCTTCTATTGAGCATCGGATTATAATATGGGCTCGATATCGTCGCTAGGCGATTCTGGCATCATGGCCGGGCGTAAAAAGGGGGAACATTGGGGATTATCTAGGCCAAACGACCGATTTTTCACATCCTGCCATGCTGTAGCTCGGGAGCTAGGCCTCTAGCCCGGTGGTTAGTACTAAGCGGCCACCCAGGTGAAGCAGAAGCAGATCGGAGGGGTTGTTTAGGGTTTTCGTTGGATAATGAGAAAAGAAAGTATTTAGCTAAATCTCTAAAGCTGCCATTTCATCGACCTTTTTCTTGTAGAGCAGAGCTCTTCCATAAAAGCAGGAAGGATTCCTACGGGGAGGGCCGGTGGACATGAGGGGGACTTGTCTTTCCCTTGGTCCTCGCATCATCCTCCTTCGGCCTCTCTACTCCTCCTTGGCCTTACATGCCCCTCGGCGTTCCTCCTCCTCATCTGCAGCAGACCGACCACTGACATCGAGCCTGGCCTCCTCTGCTCTGTTGCCGCTACTGCCGATACATACACATGACGGAAAGAGAAAAAGGCCGCAGCGCCAGCAGCACAGGAGTTGTGGCTCATCCCTTCACTAGCGTTGAATTAATCCCCGCGTCCCTACTGTACGTGAAAATTGTATGGAATATATCAAGGCGTGCATCTGCTCAACAGCACCTACGAGCACACGGAAGAAGGGAGAGAGCGAGCCAGCAGAATATTCATCCTTCCTTCTTCCCACAACTACTATCGCTGTCAGTATCACCCTTCCTCCCTCCCAGTGGACGACCACATGATCTACATTAATCATACACCAAATCTCATTACCCTACGGTGATACTTGACTACCAAGTACTCTTCCTGGATTACGATCGACAGCGTACAGAGAAAGTCTAAATGGATAGATCGGACCGAAGTATGGCATGCAATTACAGTTTGACATGGCTAAATAGGAGTGAATCACTTAAAGTTGAACAGAGGGTGAAAAGATCACCCATGGACAGAGAAAATCGGAATGGAATCATTTCGTTAGTAAACTACAGAATTAGAACTTCAATGTTGTTGCTCGGCATGAAGCTGCTCGATTGAGTTGGGCTTGGGGGTGTCGGGGGTGACTTTGGGTGCTTTCCTTCATGATCACTGGAGCCGAGTCTCCGTATTAATCTCGCAAATAATCAAGTGAGAATTGGGGAACGTACAACATGAATGACTGGAACAGATGTGCTACCAAATGCAGACGACCACATATGACAAAATGAATGAGATTAAATAAGGCGAAACAAATGGATAAGATTTTTGATGCGCTCATTCCCTACCGCACGCGTGGCCCCGCCCATAATCGCACCACATTCGTACCCGCACAGATATACATTATTTGCATTGTTTAAGCTTTTCTCTCTCATCTCACAGAATGTTGTACACCATTTCGTAAAACAGGAAAATATAATTGTTTGTACACCGTAACATATGGTCGTCCCTTAAAGAACTAATAACCTACTCGGGCTCAGGATCTTCCTCAAAGATCTCTGGAGAGTTTCCGTCACTGTGGCCCTTGCGAAGCATCTCATGATGTCTTGCCCTCCCTCCCCGCCCTCTCCTTCCCTTCCCTTCCCTTCCTCTCCTCGTCCATTACTTTCTTTATTTCTTTCTTTCTTTCTTTCTTCCGTCCCTCCACTCCCTCTTTACTTCCTCAGGCCTTCCTTTTGTCTCTCGAGAAAGCACCTCCACAACAGACATCATTAACGATTACCTTCGATCAAGAGAGACGATTAACAATACTCTTCTTCTACTCAATGGCTGACAGCTCCTCTCTCTCTCTATCTCCCCGAGGCTCAAACATACAGTTGCTTTGCTGCCTGGATGGACCTTGGACGGACAGACGGAAGGGATGCTCGGCAGAAGTAAGGACCAGCACGCGGAGGCTCTATCTATCTACTGTATCTATGAGAAGCTCGTCATAAATAGCCTCACCTGACAGGCGCTGTCTCCTCGTCCTCCTAAGACTCTCGCGCTATGGCTGCAGCTCTTGCTGCAGCAGCTGCTCTTGGTGTACGATATATATATATAGTTGCTGAGTTTCGATCCTGTACCTGTTTTAACGGTCACCTGAATGCTTGATGCTTACAGAAAAAAGAAAAGCCTCTTGCATTTCTGAATGAATCGAACTTTATCCACCTACAAATCTCTCTTTTCTCTCTACCATTCGCAATCTCATTCATTCGTGAATGTTCTCACTCTCTCTGATCTGATCTGCTGTTCTAAGTTGCATCCCTCCAATCATTAGTGCATACCATGAATGATCTCTTCCGATACTTTGCCGCTTGTATCCAAACTAACGAACGAATGTACTCTTAAGTTCACACCTTCGATCGGTCGATGCATAGCACATACAATGTGGTGCATGTAAGAATCCACCGGGATGTTGATGGATGGAGAAGCTATTTGAGCTGCATGATCTGCTAATTTGGTCTGAAATCTATCACGTATTTCGGAGCTCGTAAGGTACTTACTCATCCTAGTCGGAAAAGGACTACTGCTGTACTTTAGGCACACAACGGTGCCTGGAACTTCCTCGAATCGAGTCACCACTCGATATGAAAAACCATAGTTCTTCTGCTCGGGGACAATCCCACTAAATAATTATGTACTTTATTTGTTCAACTGTGGATTTCTGAATGCCAAATGTTTGTTTGTTATTTCTGAATGTCGGGTACAATCTCTTTGCAGTTTAAACTATGAACGTGAATGATTGAGAAAGTGAAAAGCGACGATTAGATAAAGATGCCTGCTCTTTTCTTCCCTGCAATTATATCTTATCCTCAACAAACTTTTACAATTATATGAACACTGAAGACGAAAGCAAAAAAAAAAAATGATTTCCGGAGAGGTTTTGTAGTACACCTTTTCGACGATAAATCATTTGGAATGAGTGAGATTGGATACATAAGAATCGTCTTTCGCACTGAAAAAGGAGACAGAAGCTCCCCATTCACATAAAGTGAAAACCTCGCCTTATAAATGTGGAAACCTTAGACTGGAATAGTACTGCTATTTCTGTTTTGGTTTTATAATCCTTCGCGCTCAGTCACCACGGTGCAACAGCTACAGTCCATTTGCCTTCAAGTTGACGTAATTCATGTCCTCACTCAGAAGAATCAGAGGTCAAGAGTGACCTCTGATTCTTTCAGAGTACATAATTGCTGCCATCACTTTTAAGAGGAAAGCTAATAATCTGTATTTTATCCCTGTAGGAGGGGAAAAAACCCAAATAAACTTAAAATATCTCCTCGTTGGAAATGATACCTTATCGTCCATCCTGTTCATGTTGGGTGGAAATATGTGTGCCAGGTAAAAGGAGAATGAATGTCCCATACCCTGTGCACTTTGATGAGTCCAAGATATAGATTTTGCTATTGTACTTCACATGGCATTGACCCCTGTAATCTGGAGGTCGAACTTCTGCAGTTTCGATTTTTTAGTACAGCTTTTGTGTTTAGTACAACGATTTCCCCACTTAGAGTTTCTAATTTCTTTCTTTTGTGACTTCCTGTTTGAGGTGAGAATGGGGAGAAACAAACGTCAGACAGCCAATCACACAACTGAAATCAAGAATTTTGAAAGGAAGATCAAAAAATGTTTACGGAAAAAAAGTCTAGAAGCATCTTAGATATGTGAAGTTTAATCTGTTCAAATATAATCTATGTTTGGAATTTCATCGTTCCAAATATAAAGGAAACTTGGATCCGTTATATTCTTGTTTGACCTCATTATTCTTAATTATAACATTTGTATAGATTTAATAAATTTGATATTCAGATTTGCAAAAAAATCAATCAAATCATGATTTTTTATCAATAATATAACTTATGAGTAAGTGTGTTTAAAAATGCACATATGTGAACTAAATTTGTTAAAATATATTTATAAATTTGAGAATAAAAATAATGTAGAAATAGTTCTTAAATTATAAGACAAGGAGAATATAACAATAAATTTAACTTTTTTGAATTGAAATAAGAGATATTTAATGTACTATTATTAAAATACTATATGATTTCATTGTTATATCTGAATTTTTTACTTGAAATTAATGTTGATAATATTTTCAAAAAATCCAATTTGTTTGAAACGAAACATACAAAAAAAAGTTTTGTGAACAAAAAAAAAATTTGAAGTCATTGGTGGAATAATTCATGAGTGTAGATTGTCTACTTTTGCACATATTGTGCTACATGATATCTTTGCGTCGGAGTTGTGAGAATTGTTAGTAAAATTACTATAATACAAGATGCAACGTTTAGATTTGATATAAAGTCAGATCTCATGTAAAAGATTGTGAATCATATTTTGTTATCAAGAAAAATAAAAATAAAAATAATTAATCCATATAAATTTTTTTGCATATAATTTTTTGAAAGTTGTTCATAATTTATTCAAAGTGTCATAATAGATAAAAATCATATGAAAATGAAAAAAAATATTATTAAATTGATAAAATATTAAGATTATATATCACATAAAAATGAATCTAAAAAAATGAGTGTCTAAATTATATTTTTATTCAGATTAAAAGATATTTAAAAGATAGATTATAAAGACATCTCCATATAAAACAAGGGTTGACTCCACAATTGTGCTATGTGCAATAAAATTAAAGAAGGAAGGGATGAGAAGACAATACAACAAGAAGAAATGAAATCAATAGTGTATCCAAAGTCAGGTTACCGGAGGATGCAACTAACCATGCACCACATTTAGTTAAACATATCAAGTTTTTCATCCAAGATGGCGTCCCATATCATAGCCCGATGCTCCCAAGTTATATCTATTTTTCACTATGATATTTAGACACTAAGTTCAAATGCTCCTCAAAGTAAAGAGAATCCAAATTGAGCCCCATCCTATATGAATGTTACTCCTTCAAGATCTCTTGAATGTTATATCAAATCTAAACGTTGCATCTTGTAAAAAATCATAAAAAATATAAAAAATATAAAAAAATCATACAAACAATTAATATTTACACTCAAATGAGACTATTTTTACAAAAAACAACCTTGAAAGTAAACATTTGAAGAAATAAATTAAATAAATGAAAATTTTCAAATGCAATAATTAGATTATTGCAAGTAAGTTTTTGACACAATGATGATAAATTAACTCTATAGAATTAGTCAAACAATCAGACAACAAAAATTATTTTATAAACACTTCTTGATTATAATTAAACATGAGGAATGATTTAATATAAAATATAAATATTCCAAGATGATTTAAAATATTTTTTGAATAATGAAAATAACACAAAAATGATTTATTCGATTATGAATAAAAAATAAAAAAATTAAGCATATTGACTTATAAATAAATAAATAAATAAATAAATATTTTAAAATAATATTGTTTTGAATAATTTTTATAAAGATATTATTTTTTATTGAACCTTATGTAAAATAAAAAAAATATATGAATAAAACATACAATATAAAAATACTTTATTATTTTTAAAAAAATTTATTTCAAATTATTTAGAATTTCAAAAAATAAAATTTTAATAAAAATTAAAATATTATAATATATAAATCAAATTTGTGTCAATGAAATAAATAAAAATAAATTATTTTTTTTTATTTTATATATTTCATTAAAATAAAAAGAATTTGTATTTATGAAGATAATTATTTTATATGTACAGAAATAATATGTTCTGTAAATAAATATTAAATTAAAATATATATATTTAAAATAATACAAAAATTATCTTGTAAAAATATTTTTATATTATAATAACAAATAACTTTTATACAACTAAATTTAAAAAATTTTGTTCAGAAAAAAAAAAATTCAAAATTTTTCAAAAGCTCCAAAAAATAGTTTGACTTGAAACTGTATTTTGTTTAATATTTATCTGAAAATTGAACAAAACACATGTTTTAATCTTATGAAGTAAACATAATTTATATAAAATTATTACTCATTACATCTAATCTTATAATCTAAAAATGTAATAATTAAAAAATATTATAATTTTGATTATTTTATATCAAAAATTTCTAAATAAAATAAAATAAAATCTTTAATTGTAATAATATTTTATATGACTCAAAATAAATCAAAATATTTATTTGAAAAATCAACATGATTTAAATAAATTATTTGGTTCAAGATCTTTTACAAAAACATCTCATTGCTAAACAAAATAAAAAAAGTAAAATTGAAGTAGAATTTTCTCAATGATACAATCAAAAAAAATAAATATAAATAAAATAAAAAATAAAAACTCAAAGATCATAGTCATACTATTATCTCTATTTCAAACATGATATTGAAGTAAAATTATGTTTAAAAAAATCATTTGAACTAATTTAAAACCCAATTAAAAAAATTTTGAGATACTTTGATTGGTATTGTTGTCATATTCATTAATTTTTTTGTGGACTTAAACCCCAAAATCAAAAGAATACACAAGTATTTGCATGGATACAATGCAAGTCTTATTATAATATGGGTCCTTTTTTTATCGATAACCTACTTATTATTGAATTTTGGTTGTATTCAAGTAGTGTCTTAGACACCATCACGTAATATCCATATGGTTAAAAAATGAAGAATCTTGATTATAATTTACCCAATCTAATAGTTTTTCACAAATAATTTTTCACATAAAACTTATCATTATATCATATAATCAACATCCTTCCCTTTTAGATCTCCATAAGAGTAACAAATTTACTTTTTTCTTCTCTTGTAGATTAGAAATAAATATTTGCTCTATCTCTTAACCATTGTTAGCTTTTTTTTTAATAAACAAACAAGGTTTTTCAAAATAAACTAGTAAAATGAGTTCCTCTATTGTTGATTAAGACTTTGCTTAATCCGTGATTCACAAAAATTGCATCTAGATACAAATAACCAAGTTGTGGTGTCATCACTGTCTTTGTGGTAGGTCCGATGTGTATCATCTTACTCAATTACTCCACAAAGACCACGATTGAATCATGTCCTAAAGAGATTTTTGGTAACTCACATACTAGATCCATGGTAACATGTTTGTTGTTCGAAAATGGGAAGGGGTTGTAATAACCAAGTTGGTTTTTAATTACTTGTTTTGTTTTGTTGACATGCGACACAGCTTCGAACATATTCCTCCACATCTTTCCACATCCTTGGCCAATAATTCACTCGTTGTATGCACTCCAAAATCTTTTCAACTCCCACGTGCCCCGCAATGGATGTATCGTGACTTTTTGCCAACACCATTGTACGTAAATCTAGATCTTATGGGATCCATATATGCTACTCATGAAATGATAGATCTCAAACCTTCTTTGACTTCTTTGCTTGAAGTGCTTTCATGATCTCCTCATCCTCTTTTGTTGCAGCCATCATTTGAGTCCACCAATCAACTTGGATTTTTACCTTTGTGATGTTATTATTGATGCAAGACATTCGCGTGAGAGCATCTCTAATTTGTTTCTTGGCCTCCACATATACTATCTTCATGTTGAACAGTTGTTGTCATTCTATCCATCAAATTTGTCGTCTGGAAAGATCATTCTAAGTTTTCAAATAAACAAATTGTTTGTGGTTGGTTTCTATCACAAACTCCTTGTCTGCCAAGTACTGCTTCCAATGTTTAATGACTAACTTCTATGTTCAATTGTGTGATAGTTTTGCTCAACTGCCACCAACTTTCGGAAGAAAAAGGCAATAGGATGCCAACCATCCCCCCATTCATGTTGAAGAATTCCATCCACTGTTGTACTTGATGCATCAATAGCCAACTTGATTGGTCGATTAGGATCATACCACTTGAGAATATGTGCATGCAAGAGAACATCTTTCAATGCTTGAAAGTCTAATTCTTGTGAGATTTTCTATCTCCATTTTTGACACTTTCTTAGCATAGATGTTAAGGCTTGGGCAAGGCGGTCAAAAGCTTTAACAAATCTATGATAAAATCCGGTAAGACCTAAAAAACTCTTCAATTGAGTTTAATCCTCAAGCGCTGTCCACTTTTGTATGGATTCCATCTTTTCACCCATCATTTGGATTCTCTCCGCTGTGACTCGATGACCTAAATAATCTACTTCTGATTTGCCAAATTCACATTTTGAAGCTTTGTTATATAACTAATTCTCCCGCAAAACCTAAAATATCTCTCTTAAATGTCACCTATGATCTTCTAAGGTTGTACTATATACCAAAATATCATCCAAGAAGACAATAATGGATTTGTCTAAATAAAGATGAAAAATATTGTTCATTAATTCCATGAATGTGGCATGTGCGTTAGAGAGACCAAAAGGTATCACTAGATACTCAAAGTAACCATACATAGTACGAAAAGCTATCTCGTGAACATCTTCATTTACAATTCAAATATGATTGTACCCATTCCTCAAATCTAGTTTGGTGAAGTACTTTGCCCCTTGAAGCTGGTCAAACAAATCATCCATTCGAGGTAATGGATACTTATTTTTCATTGTTTTTTGATTCAACCCACTATAATTAATGCACAATCTCATACTCCAATCCTTCTTCTTCACAAATAGCACAGTAGCCCTATAAGTTAAAATGCTTGGTTGTATGAATCCCTTTCTCAACATCTCCTCAACTTGAGCTTTACATTCCTCCAACTCATTTGAAGCCAAACGATATGGAGCTTTGTAAGTTGGAGTGCTACCGGGTATCTGTTGAACAGATTGGAAAATGAAAAATTTGGTACATGGTTTCTCTTAGTCACATCCATACCTACAGCCCACAATTTTCCCTTTCCCCCTTATTATTCATGCAGATCAAGGACCTTTGCTAGTCTCTATACAACTCTCAAGAACTTAAAGCTATCATCACGGTCTTGCTATTCCAAGAGGGATAATCCACACTCAAGGAAAGAGCAAGTTCGGTCTAATACCATTGTAACACTAGGAAAGTGAGGAGAGACCACTCGAATAGCTCAAGAAATTTTGAAGTTGAGAGATCCCTCAATGGTTTCTCTTCCACTATATAGAGTACTCAAAAGGTACAATATAGATAAGGTTCCACAACCACCATCCATCAAATTCCTCATGGATCAATGATATGGCGGACATCCCTATGAGCACACAAATTGCTGACGTGTAACTTCAACTAACACACTAACTAACATACAAGAAACACAACCTAAAGAGCAAACTGATCAATGACGTGACATCTTTAAATAGTCCACTAATAGTCAACTCAAGATTATCTATCATCACTTTACTTAATCTCTACATTAGTTCTCACTAACTAAAGATGGTTATACAAGCCAAGGAAAGTCAAGATATCCATATGATGAAATCTATTTCTTGATTCTCATTAAATAACAAACTAATTTGTCCTCATCTACTACATCAAGAGCTACTCTATATTTTTTTCCAACTTAACCATTACTAACTAAACAAAGTCATGGCCAAGATAAATTTAGTCACACTTTAGATACACTCACATTTTATCCTATATGTACAACCATGAGTCTTATATTACTCCCTCTCTAACCTACATATTCTACTTTTCCATGAATCAGATTTCTACCCCCTTAATCTTGTAGATGTTGGCACATATTTTTCTTGCATACTCTAAGCAAAGAAGGTTGTACATTCTCCACACTTGGGCTTGTCAATTTTTTTTCACGTGAATTCCTCAGGGTCTTTGGGACCAGAATTATCTTTAGTGGTTGATGCAAATTGCTCCTCCATTTTTCCGAATATCCATCATTACCATTTGATTGCTTTTTTTTCTTTCTTTGAATCATTGTGTAGAACCACTACTCACTTTTTATTCTATGATACTATATTCGATTTTTTTTTCGAATCAATATAAATGACACTCCTTTTGCATTAACCACTTCATCTTCAAATACATGTGTATCAAGAATGACGATAGATAAACCATTCTCTTCTCATCTTCTCTCAATCGTAGTGTCATGTCTTGCATATTGCATGCAAAAATCTTTTCTCAATTCATCCAAATAGATCCTCTCACGAATCCCTCAAAGATCTTGACCTTCTACATGCTTAGATACATGGTGTGTTGAGCCTAAAATAATTGATTTAATGTGAACATAATTTTTCTTCCAAATTGATCTTTAATCAACTCAATCACAAGATAATTCTTCTGGAGTGATTGACAAATTGTTTGTTGAAAGGCTATATCTATGTCGACCCTTGTCTCTTGTTTTTATTCTCTTGCTCTTTAGAGAAGTGCTTTACGATGTGTATTAGACAAGTCATATGTCTCAACGGCTTGGATGACGACATGCATTGTTGATCAATCTACTCTTTGGCATAATGTTTCTTAATTAGAGTCATATTTATCTAGCCATAGACATAACATTCAATGGCCATTACGGCCGAATACAACTTTGTATTCCCCATAGTTGATGATGTATTATCTAACAAGCTAAGAATCTGCTCCTTGTATTTACGGAACTTTTGATGCTTCTCTTTTTAAATGACTCCCAATCTTTAGAGTATGAGTTCATCATGCCCCATCTCCTTGAAGTGTGTGTTGAGACCCTCCTATGTGACAATGTATGCCGCATGATTCTCTTCATGGTTATTCATCCATACCTGAGCTTCTTTTCAAAAAAGTTCATGGAATATACTACGCCGATCCATTGGATCATCTTCTTTATTCGCAGCTAGAATGGCTTCAAATGTTTGAAATAGAACTTTGCATAGTCATCATTGGTGGTCCTCTTGAAACAAGAATACTACTGCTTTGTGATTGGTTCCATCATGGTGAGGAGTTTAGGAATTGAAAGTGGGAGAGTTAGTACTCAGTTATTAAACTTGTCTCATAAGTTTGCATGTACTTCATTATGCAATCTTGCCTAACCCTTGTCTTCAGAAGATGAGGCTGAATTACATCCTTTAGCTTTGTCACTTATTCCATTTGAAGTTATGGTTGCATGATAGATTGGTAGTCACCACACATGTGTCTATCTGTATAATTGCCATGTATATCCTTCTTGATTGGCATCACCATAGCAGAGGCATACTCTCCATATGATATCTCCACTAATCCAGCCTCAAGAAGGTCTTGACACCTACTTTGGATCTGTGACCTCCGGGTTGACTCTCACTCAGGTTTACCTCCGATGGCTTTTTGGAAGCTCATCATGAATCTAGAAGGACTTAGTCCCACCCTATGACCATGACCCTATTGCTCACTCTTACACAAACTCTCAAAGTCCAAGCTCTATTATGCACATTATCACCAAGAGTAAGATATCACTCAAAAGGAAAGGGATACTTTGGTAATCAAAGTCTTCATTGAATCAAGGTTCCACTCCGAACATGACGTCTCCAAGAACCAAGCTCCCCAAAACTAAGATCACCACACTATCTTCTCCCAAAACTAACTTCCATTGAAAAACTACTTGAGAGGTGCTTCTCAACCTCTCTATTTATACTACTTAGAATCTTACTCTAGTAACTACAAGTAATCACCATGTAACTTTCTCTTACCAAGTTTAAACGAGGTAGAGATCACAAACCCCAATGAAAAGGGTACATGGCAACATGCAATTGGTCCACTTGGATCTTTTAGAAGCCCAACTACTCCCTAATTGACTTCTAGTGTGCCAAGTCAATCTCGCCCCTAGATTTAAGGGTCTTCACCAAGTCCAACCAATGAAAACTAGTCCAAATCAAGGGAAGTCAAGATACCCATGTGATAGAATCTATTCCTTGATTCCTACTCAATAACAAAATAGTAGTTCTCATCTACCACACCAAAAGTTACTATATATTTTCCTCCAACTTAACCATAACTAGTTAAATATAGGCATGACTAAGATAAACTTAGACACAATTTAGATATACTTGCATTTTATCCTATATGTACAACCCTGGGTCTTACATTTACCCCCGGACCAAGATTTCACTTCGTCCTCGGTGTGAAAGAATCTGATCGTCGATGAAACGGCTTCAACTTGTCGTGATTCACCCGGTCAAAATGTTGTCCTCCCAACTCCTTCAAATCGTAAGTAAAGTTTCCCCACACCTTGTGAACTATGAAAGGACCAAAGTACTTTGGAAGAAATTTCTTTCTTGCTCTCTTATATCTAATGGAGTCGTAAAGCATTACCCAATCACCTTCTTTGAAAATCTTCATCTCCTTTGTCCCAAGTCGATTATCATGATACTTCTTCTGCAATTGTTGAGCCTGCTCCACACATACCATGGCCACAGCTCGAGCCTCCTCCAACTCCAACAGTTGTTGACGTCTTGATTTGATAGCTTCTACTCCATTAGTCCTCTTTAACTTCCGTTGGATAGTTAAGAAGGTCGTCAAATCAAATTGAATTGGAAGCTTTGACTTGACATCATATACCATACGGAAAGGTGAGAAATCTACCCACTTCTTCCTCACTAGTAGATTTTAGAGGTCTAGCTTCTACCCACTTGGTTAGATAATCTGTAGCTACCACAATGAACTTGTTACCCCGAGGAGTAAGATTCAAGGGTCCTATAAAATCTATTCCCCATTTCTCAAAAGGACCTAAAATAAGAACTGATGTCAAAGGAGGGGTTTTCATGGACTTTTTAGCAAAAGCTTGACACACATCACAACTCTTGCAAAATTCCACACAATCTTTGAAAATGCCCTTCCAATGATAGCCTGCATCTAGGATCTTAAATGCAGTTACCTTTCCTGCAAAGTGTCCTCCACATACCGAGCCTTCATGAAACTCCTTCATAAGTTGAATTGACTCCTCCTTCCAATGCCCCCCTTCCGAGTAGTCCATCTACTCCTTGATGAAACAACACGCCCTCTATGATGGTATAAGGTTCACATCGCTTCACCAATGCATTCCTCTCCCGTGAATGCATGCCTTGGGGAAACTCTCCTCCGAGATGAAATCCCATATCCCCTTGTATTCGGCCAAGACCTTTGTTATGGTGTCCATCATCAGCAAATCCTCATCTGGAAATGTATCATCCACGGTTGATCTCCTTCCTCATCGTATGCTCGAGACATCAAATCAAGATTGGCATGTTTCTTACCGGTCGATCCTCAATGATGTAATCAAACTCCGCCAAGAACAACTTCCATCCGGCTATCCTACCCTCAAACATTAGGCTTGTTGAAAATGTACTTCAAAGCCTTGTGGTCGAAGAACGATAGTAAACTTCCCTCCCAACGAGATAGTGTCGAAACTTCTTGAGTGAGAAGATCACAGCTGAAGCCTCCCTTTCAGTCACTAAATAGTTTCTCTCACCGCACCATCCTGTCTACTAGCATAAGCAATTGGATGATCATGGCTATCTTCATCTAATGGCTTAGAGTGCATCCTATAGCAATGTTTGATGCATCCGTGTAGAGAATGAAAGGTTTACCCCAATTTGGTTTGGCTAAAATAGGAGCCGTTACCAACGCCTTCTTAAGAAGTTCGAGAACGCCAATTTGCCTCTCCATCCTTGAGGATTAAATCGTAATCTGTCCCCTTCTTCATGTAAACCGTCAAGGCATAAGGTTTGTTGGAGAAGGAAAAGATGAACCGTCGATAGTATTCCACCATTTCAAGGAACTGCCTCAACTTGGTCAATGTCACCGGAAAAGGTAAGTCGAGGATGTGTTTCACCTTTTCTGGATCCACCGCTATTCCATCCTTGGAGATGATGTGCCCTAACAACAAACCTTCCTCACATCCAAAAATGCATTTTTCTGGATTGAGCGAGGCCTTGGCTTTCTCCAACCGTTGTAGAATTTTGATCAAATGATCAAAATGATCCTCCTTCTTCCTGTATACACAAAAATCATCTATGAAATCTCGCACAAATTTCCCAATAAAATGTTCAAACACCTTGTTCATGAACCTCTGAAAAGTTGCTGGAGCATTACATAGACCAAAGGGCATTACCCTAAAGGCAAAAGTTCCCCATGGCGTGGTAAAAGTGGTTTTGAGCTGATCTTCAGGAGCAATTTGAATTTGGTTATAACCACTAAAACCATCTCCAAAACTATACCACGCATGCCCTGCCACCTCCTCTAGAATCTCATCTATGAAAGGTAAAGGATAGTAATCCTTCTTTGTGACAGCATTCAACTTCTTGTAATCTACGCATACACGTAGCTTACCATTCTTCTTCTTGACTATCACAATAGGAGAAACCCATTCAGAATTCTCTACCTCATAGATGAAACCCGCATCCTTTAGCTTGTCAATCTCCTCCTTGACCACCACGGCCGTTGGTGGATTTATCCGACGTTGTTTTCGACGTCATTGGACGAGCCTTCTCCTCTAACTCAATGCGATGAGTTTCTAAGGTTACTTCCTTCAAATCCGTGTAGCTAAAGGCAAAGACATGGATATATTTTCGAAATATATCCAAGAACCTTGACTTCTCCTCCATAGTAACCTTGGGACCAAACTTGAGAGTGGAGAGCCGTCGAGTTATCTCATCTTCACTCATCTTCATCTTGTCGGGATCTTTCAGCACCCCTGGCCTAGGAAGTAAATCCATTGCAGCAAGAACTTGAACTTGAACATCATCGTCCAAGGTATCTTAAGATGATGTCTCCTCATCGTTCGACATGTTGGTGTCAACCTTTGAAAAACTGCCACTTTCTTCACTCTCAGACTCTGAGTAATCACTCGTAGGTCTATCCAGTCCCGAGACCGCTCCTCCGCCACTTGTGAGAGGGACCTTCACTCGATGGTTTTTCGGCCCTATACGAAGATAACCCTTATGCCACTGATCAGTTGTCCTCTCAGCCCTCAACCAAGGTCTTCCTAACAACAAGTCGTAGCTAGCCTCCTCAAGCACTTGAAAGGACAACAAGGTTTGAACTCCCATCACACTTACCACCACCTTGTCCACCACTCCAATGGGTCGCGTCTTTTGCTTGTTGGCCATCCCAACAATGATGTTGGAAGGTCTTGAAAGCTTCATCCCCAACTTCTTCAACAAACGTTCTAACATGGCATTCACCGCAGATCCACCATCCACTAGTATATCTGAAACATCACGTCCATTAATGCGTACTTCAATCTTTGAAGCCTGAGTGCATACCTCCGAGGCAGCGGCATCCATCACTCCTACTCCAACATTCGACATGGAAGCTTTCCCCTTGGATCGTCGCTTCTTGGTCCTTTTGGAGACTTAGGCCTCCCCTCAACTCCTTTCTTATCGTAGGATTTAGAGCAATCAATTGGCCAACAGTTATATTGGCTTTTTGATTCCCCACATCCTCCACCACGTCGTATTTGAGCTAGGTAGATGAAATGGAGAAATCATCCATTCCCAACTGCTTCCTCGGTGCTCTCGGTTGACTCACACCACTGGATCGAGTGCTCCGGCTTGGTTGATCTTCCATTGAGATGGACTCCTCTGCAAATCTTGCTCTCTTCTTCTCGTGTGCAAGAATATCAACTCTGGAACTTATAGAGCTCTCTCCCTTCTCGAGCACCGATGAGGAAACACATCAATAGACGCTTACTCCTTATCCTTCGATTGACTTGGAGAAGGAGTAGAATTGTTGTGTCTAACTCCATCATGTTGTCGAGGATTAGGACAATTTTGTTGGAAATGAGGGCCTCCACAACTAAAGCATGAAAGCGTGAAGTTCCCTTGTGGTGGATTTCCTTTTGGAGGATAATTCCCATACCCTCTAGATCCTCCCCTACATTCTCGATTCCTCCTCTCCCATAGTTGTACTAGGTTAATCTTGAGATCGGCGAGTGTTTACGTGATAGATTTCAACTCATGGTGCAAGTCTATCACTGGAGAATTTACTACTGGTGTAGCAACAACAGTAGGAGTTGCCATTCTAACCACAACAGGTGGTGATGCTTCTCTAGCCACCAAGCTAGAATCATCGTCTTCTAGGCTCTCCTCCATTCGAATAGCAATGCGAATAGCCTCAACCTTAGAAGAGGGCTTTTCATATCTCACCTTGCTTCGAATCTGAGGCTTCAAACCTCCAATGAAGTTCTTTGTCAACATCGCCACAATCCCCACCATGGTTTGCTCGACCTCATCTCCACTCTTTCTCAACACCACACGAAAATGTGACTCCAGCTTCTCCGTTCTCTCTACGTATGATCTCACCTTCTCACTCTCTCCTTGCTTCAAAAAGGTGACTTCACACATCGACTTTCGTAACTTTCATCCGGAAGAAAGTTTTCAACAAGATTCTCCGTCAAACTCTCCCAAGTGTCTTCCTCCACATGCTCCTTCTTGTACTCATTGTACCACTTCAATGCAGAATCCTCCAAGAAGTCGGGCAAAAGGATAGCCCATTCGGGTTTCCTTCTCTCATTGTTTCCTATACATGCCCTCTTGAAGTCTCTCACAAAAGATTCTACATCTTCTTTCTCTCTCCCATAGAACACCGGAAGCTTCCCCATTTCCAACTCCTTTTGTCGTTGTTGTTGGAAATTTATACATGACTCCCTAATACAACACAAACAAAACTAGCTCCATTCTAGAGTAATTCATCAATGGCAAAATGAACGGAATTGGTTGGTCCAAGATTGCCATGGCTCTCTCCTCTCCTAAACACACTATGAGCCTTACCCTCATCGACATCTTCTCGATCATTCTGAAAATGATCTCCATCTTTGATTAGGACTTGAGCCACCGGAGATTTCAACTTTTCGGTATCTGCACTCAATTTATCTTCAAAGCCCTCCATTAGTGACTCCAACAGAGCTTTCACGCCACTACACTCGTGTCCTAAGGGAAGTCCGGTCATTCCACAATTTTCACAATTTTCAAAGACTCTTGGATTCATGGGGAGATGATGGTCCCAGATGAAAGTTTAGCTATCCCACGTTTCGTCTCTCTCTCAACCTCCGATCTTTGGTCCTCAAAGGACAACTCACAAGCTTATGTCCCTCCTCTCCACAATAGAAGCCACTCTCACGTTTCGCTCTCGGGGAACTTTTTAGTGTCCTCTCTTCAATCTCCACTCTGAACTCCCTCGTGTTGAATCCATTTGAAACAATCACGTCCAGCCCTTGAGGTATCTTAGACAACCGGATCTTCCAAAGAGGTTGATCTCCCATTTTCCAATGAGTGTCAAGTCATCCTCACTATGCAAAACACCCATGCACTAACTCTCTCGAAATGACCATAAACAAGGAAAAAGCAAATCTGAAAAGTAAAGCTGTTTTGCTCACTTTTATACCCCCCTATACTTCAGATATCATAACTTTCTCTACAAAAATGATCTCTCAACAAAATTTGGACCCACATGTAGCTTAGCTCCTGATACACAATCGTGCAAAGTTTCAAATACTGATTCAATTCTTGCACGAATTGATAAGCTCTGTACACTTTTTCCTGAGAGCTATATTTCAAAACCCGTCATGACCCTAGCAAATTCTAAACATCATAACTTTTGATCTAGACATGATATGACTGTTATTTCAAGTGAAAAACGTATCCTACCTACTACTCTAAAATCAATAAAATTCTTAGAAAAACTTTGGAAAATAAAGTGTTCCTCCCAAATACGCACTATAGCACTCTCGCCTCATCCCAAACAACACTTAAGTAAACAAAATGTACAAAACAACTTCCAAGCTATCATATAACACTACCGGATACACAAATGGTACATAATTATGCATCATGATCTCGTTTCGCTCTTCCCCCACAGTCCTCTCCATATGAGTTCTCATCGTTGCGCTCTCACGGGCAAGAAACTGGATTCGAAACATCTCTGCTCCTTCTAGATTGAGGTCCCGGCAACGGAACCAAAAATGTGACCTCCCGGCTGACTCTCACTCAGGTTTACCTCCGATGGCTTTTTGGAAGCTCATCATGAATCTAGAAGGACTTAGTCCCACCCTATGACCATGACCCTATTGCTCACTCTTACACAAACTCTCAAAGTCCAAGCTCTATTATGCACATTATCACCAAGAGTAAGATATCACTCAAAAGGAAAGGGATACTTTGGTAATCAAAGTCTTCATTGAATCAAGATTCCACTCCGAACATGACGTCTCCAAGAACCAAGCTCCCCAAAACTAAGATCACCACACTATCTTCTCCCAAAACTAACTTCCATTGAAAAACTACTTGAGAGGTGCTTCTCAACCTCTCTATTTATACTACTTAGAATCTTACTCTAGTAACTACAAGTAATCACCATGTAACTTCCTCTTACCAAGTTTAAACGAGGTAGAGATCACAAACCCCAATGAAAAGGGTACATGGCAACATGCAATTGGTCCACTTGGATCTTTTAGAAGCCCAACTACTCCCTAATTGACTTCTAGTGTGCCAAGTCAATCTCGCCCCTAGATTTAATGGTCTTCACCAAGTCCAACCAATGAAAACTAGTCCAAGTCAAGGGAAGTCAAGATACCCATGTGATGGAATCTATTCCTTGATTCCTACTAAATAACAAAATAGTAGTTCTCATCTACCACACCAAAAGTTACTCTATATTTTCCTCCAACTTAACCATAACTAGCTAAATATAGTCATGACTAAGATAAACTTAGGCACAATTTAGATATACTTGCATTTTATCCTATATGTACAACCCTGGGTCTTACAGATCAGATCTCTCTCCATATCACTGTATCGATAGCGACGATGGAAGAAGCGGTTGGTGGAAGGGTTCCACCAACCGCTGCAAGCGAGAATCCCATACAAGTCCAGGTCCTCCTTGTCTATAAGCATGGGAAGTTGGGTAACTCAACAATGTGGGTAATGCCGCTCTTGGCTAACCCACAAGGTTCACCACTGCCATGGATGACCTGTTAGTATAGACCACTGCCTGGGAGTGTCTATCCACATCCAAAATACTCTCCACTGTGAGATGTGAGGGCCTCTCCACTCCGTCATATGCTCGCAATAAAATCTCCCTTGGAAGAAGGTTTGTCCACCATAGACGTGGACGGTGTGCACGATCTTACAATAAATTCACATGTCCAATCTTTCGGTTTATAATGTTAAATTTTGTCACCTTTTTCAACTAATAGAAGGGATGGAAATGCAATTTTGTCATTCATCTTCATGACTTCAACTTCCTTGTTCACAAGGATCTTGCAACAGTGATCATACATTGGTGAATGAAAGGTAGAATTTTTGAACTTAACCACTTTGCTCCAACTTTTTTTTGCTCCCTTCTCAACAACAAACTCTGACATTTAGATTCAAAAATTTGTGGTATGTAGGGAATGGATGGAGCCAATTCATAAGATAATGTACAACCTTTTTGGCCTGATTGCTTGGTAGGTTCATTACCTAACAACTACATAAAGAAATAAATCTTCTAATATACTTCTTTTTATGTAATACACAAGTTATATTGCAAGAGTATATATTAAGATACTTAAGATTTGTTTCCAAGGAAATGACATAGCAAACATATCACATTGGAGAGTATTATTCAAGTTTATTCTTCTATGACACACTTTGAATGTCAAAGTCTAAAGAGTGGTGGGATTGATTATTTTTTTGGACAGATCAGTAAACAAATTTGCACATTGAAGCTCACCCACTTAATACCATCAATCAGAATTGCAAATGCATAGTTCAATTATGTAAAAGGATTCTTTACTTAGAGAGGGGGTCTACATTTAGAAGAATCAATTACATTGATAAGTGAATTCCTCCAAAGTTCTCATGAGGGTGCAACAATGTAGTAGCATACTTAGAAATTTTACATCCATTTTTTTATTTTTCTACATAAAAAATATCATATTCGAAGTAAATAATGGATTCCAAATACAAATAAGCCTTTTAGCATCAAATATGCTTATTACAAAAAAGTGTTAGAATGTCTGTTTGAACAAATAGAAATAGAGTTAAAGTAGGAAGCCTCTCGATATTGAGGGTGATAGATTTTATGAAATGCAGTTATGAGACAAACGAGTGGAGAATTTTGGATGATATGATGAGGAACAAAGTGCCAAATCGAGCAAGAGCACAAGAGGCAATTCGATTGATTCTAGTCAAGAAATTATAATCAAGATTGATTCAATCTTTGGTGTCAAAGCCCGATTGGACAAAGCAAGAGTTACATCCTTTGAAGAAACTTGGCGATGTCACAAAGGACAATTCTTTACTCTGAGAACGCCCGAGCGCCTGGCTGTAGAAGAACCCTCTAGAACCTTGTGTAAGTTGACAATTTCTTCTTCCCCTCCTCAACACTCCCCATTTGAGTTCCTTATAACCGGTAAAACTTCAGTGGTAGAAAAATATGATATCCAATGATTGGACCAATAACTCTCGCTTAAACTTTACAAAAAATTACTCCACAACCCTTTCAATCACTCATAAAAGTTTCAGATGTTTTGCTCCTCTAGATCTCTCAACACAATTGTTGATTTACCCACTATATCACAAGGCGATATGCAGATCCTTGTGTACAAAACCCATCACAAATCCCAATCCACCTCTCTGATTGCTCTCAAATTTCATAAGAAGGTTACTGATTATCCGAACTTAAACTCTAGAAAGTTTTATTGACATAACTTTTTGGTATCAAAAGATATGATTGATGTACTAAGTTTGTGATAGTCAGTGCAATCATGTAACTCTGACTGCTTACACAAATTTCAACCTATCACTCCATACTCAAAACTCATCCAATCGAGTCAAAACTTCAATAAAAAAAACTAGCCCAAGTCGTAAACTGTATCTCTGTTGACTCAAATCTTCCAAAACCCTCGTAAAATTTTCACAAACAGTCCAAATACACTCAAAGGTCTAAAGTTATCTCTCTAACTTTTAATCACTGTTTCAGAGTGACAAATCCTTCAAATCCATCCATTCTTGAATCCACGTTGTAGCTTGTCCCGTCAGCTTTCCAACGCTATCCTCCGATTTCCGAATGTTTCCCTCGAAGGTTTTCAAAATCCCTAAAAACCTCAAAAATTTGCCCTAGTGCCCTCATTGGTCAAAACTCCTAGACCAATGGGAATGGAGAATGTTATTTTGACCTCTAGTGTGGCCAAATTAGCTCCATTGAAACTTAGAGCTTTACAAATATTCTAAACACTCTACTTATACATCCTATACACAATATGAGTTGTCACTAATAAGAGTTAAAATGACAACTTGAAACCAGCTAAGTATACCCAAAAGCAATCACGATGAAGACACCAGATGTTGATCTCAAATGGACTCGACAATGGTACATCTTGAGGATCATGTTGTCCCCTATCCACATCCTACATTGACTCCACTTCAATCAGATAAGCTCCTTAGTCAGCAAGGTGATGTGTCTAAATTTCCCTAGCTCTTTACAGCCTTACAATGCCATCTGTTACCCTAACCTAAAGTATCGCCGTCATGACAACAACTCTAAAGATGACACATGTCATCATCTTCTCATAGTAGCCGCATCACAACCCGACAGCGATGTTACTCTAGCATGACAATGGAACTAAGAATTTTGACAATTGATTGACAATGTGGAGAGACAAAAGATTGAAGCTGATAAGAAACTAAATGCTGCGAATACGTCCTATTTTGAGATTTGTTGAATCATGAGAGCATGTAATGTACTAATTACATTACAATTGTGTACCTTGTGTTACTTTAGATTCATTCCTAAGGGAATGAATTGACAAAAATACCAAATTGGATTGTAATGATCGAGTTTAGTCCTTTTTAAAATTACAGACATCAAAGTCGGAAGACTTGTGCTATTGTCACGTTCTTTTTACATACATGAATACAACTTTGTACACACAAAGTCAAGCATTCAATCTCAATCCCAACAGTTAATTTGGATGATTCAAAAATATTTTTTTATTGAGAGAGAGGATCCCCATTTATAGACATCGATGATGTTGTCAAGAAAAAAACTTTGAAGTTCTCATGGGAATATAACAACTAGTGACGGGGGTAGGTCAAGTTTTTGGGTAACATCACATGAATTCACTGCCAACTCCTTACGTCAACATAGCGTACACTATCAGCTCCAAAAGAATTAATTCTATCTTGATTATATAATCATTTTTTTTCTAGAACAATCTAAGAATGGATCCTCACTCCTATGCTAGATTATTTTTTATACTACTCTAACCATCTATATGGGTCACTCCCTTCTGCAAATTTGATTGATCTTTGGGATGTTTAATCATGTATCAATCTTTCAAATGAAAGTGTAGATTCCAAGTTGCATCTCGTGAATGTTGATCGTGATCTCTCATCAATGCATCCGCATCACCTCCTTTCTTTCTCTCCAAAAAACCTTATATATCTCCTTCCATTGATCTTTAGAATTGTCTGAATTTTTCATTGTTGCGGCCAATTTTTTCCAATCATTGCGTCTCCACCTCGTCAAACCAGGCTAAAAGATACGGGGTACACCTACTTGCTAGGAATTTCAACGTTGTAGGTCATTCAACATAATATATGACCGTTTTAATTCACGCATCTCAACCTTTAGCTGCTCATTCTCATGCTTCACAAGATTGATCTCTGTTCTTTTGATTTGATAAATCTAGGTGTAGGATATCTTCACCTCTTTTGCTTCCTTCTACTTCTTTTGCTTTTTCTTTGTAAGATGATTCACACTCTCCGTCAACTATGCTATCATCTTTGACTTGTGTTGCTTCCTCTTAGTCACTCGATTCATGATTTGGATCACTTTCATATAATCATCATCATGAGGATCTCACCCATGGATGTAACCTAGAGCCATTCCAGCTTTTGAGCAAGTTGACCCATGTTCATTTCTTCCATATCCATGTCTTCATCTGAAAATCCGGTTTCCAACTGATATAAAGCCAAAATTGAGTTGACATATCATCAAATTCATTTTAACCACGGAATATTCAACCACATATTTTTTAAGAAGATAATTGATACCTATTCATGTAGTTTCTTGATTCTAATTTTAAAAATCTTTAATCTTCAAACTACATTAATTTATAAACTTTTGATCCTAACTTTTATCCTTAGGTCCATGGGGTTGCTAAATCTCTTGAGTGCAAATTTGGATCCAATAAGACCTCAAACACCAACCTAGTCACTGTGTCATGCCCCAAGGTTATCCCCAATCTAACCTTGGATGAGAGGGGGTGCGTTATGACCCCTTGACTTGCCCATAGACACAACTCATCTTTCTTCATGGCATTTGTTGGATAGAAGGCTGATGAGAGCTTAAAGTGAAGAGCTAAAGGAGTATTCATTGCCTTGCAGTTCTCCATGTTAAATCTTGTAAGTACCTTTTTAGCATACTTCCCTTGCGTTAACCATAGCTTCTCATCCTCCAAGTCTCTTTGGATCTCCATCTTCAAAATTCTCTTGGATGTGCCAAGATCTTTCATTCTAAACTCAGAACTCAAGAGAGCTTTGAGCTTATCAACATATCCCTAGTTGCAATGAGCATGTCATCCACATAGAGTACCAAAATAATGAACCACATAGAGTATCAAAACTTCATTATTCACCTTTTTCATGTATACAAAAGGATCAAACACACTCCGTTTAAATCCTTGTGCCCTCATGAAATCGTCAAATTGTTTGTTCCACTGTATAAGGGCTTGCTTCAATCCATACAAGGATTTTAGCGAATTGCAAATCATATCCTCTTGGCTTTTCTTCACAAAGTCCATAGGCTGGCTCCTGAAGATCACCTCATCCAAGTTGCCATAGACAAAAGCAGTGACAACATTCATTTGATCTAAAATAAGACCAAACAAAACCACAAGTACACACAACAAGAAAATAGAGTCATACTTAGCAACTAGGGAATATACCTCATTGTAATCCACATCTCTTTCTTGTGTGAATCCCTTAGCCATCTACCTGGCCTTATAGATTATAGGGGCATGTTTCTCGGTTTTAGACTGTTTTTTTGTTTTTGGAATATAAATAAACGATATTCGGATATTCGGCTGTCATATAGTAGCACTTTGTCTCCTGCCACCACCTTGTGAGGTCGCAACCGACTATCATACTTCTCCTTCCGGCGACGCTGAATTAGCTTAGTCAGTTCTTCTGATTCATCCCGAGATTCCTCCAATCTAGACAATTCCAACAACCGATGAAGTTGGCTATCCTCGACCGATAAGCGTTCCTCCACCAAAATCCACCAATATGTCGGGATTTCCAGTTCTACTGACGTAATCGGGTGCATCCCGTAGGTAAGATAAAATGGAGTCTGCTTAGTCATCACTTTCTCCGCTGTTCAGAAGGCCCATAGTGCGGCTGGCACTTTCATATCCCAATCGTAAATATGGTTCACCGTGACTTTGGTAAGAATTCGGCATAGTAATCCATTAGCTTTGGGATTATACGGGGTCGTCTTCCGATGCTTGATCTGGAAGTAGGTCGTGAGTTCTTCAATCAGATGATTCAGGAAATGGGTACCCCTGTCATTAACCAACTCCAGTGGGCACCCGTAGCGACAAATAACTTGATTAAAGAAAAATTCAGCTACCGTCTTAGCATCGTCGCGTCGTGTGGCCATCGCCTCAACCATTTTAGTCGCGTAATCAGTAGCCACCATGATATATCATTTACTCGTTCCTCTGCTGGCTGGTGAAATGGGTCCCATAAAGTCAATGCCCCATTTCTCAAAAGGTGCCAAAGGCAAGATGGGCTTCAACGGTCACCGCGTCGTCTGTGTAGGTTTTCCAATTCGCTGGCAAGCGTCACACCGCTGAATGAATTTATGCACATCTTTAAACATGGTTTAGTTTGGCCACCTGTAATTGGCCGCCAAAATCTTCTTGACCGTATTTCGCAGGGCATAATGTCCACCCGCAGCTTCCTCGTGCATCGCTCTGATCACTCTGGTGACTTCATGCGGTTCCAGACATCTTCGTAGGACGTAGTCCACCCCTAGCTTGAACAGTATCCCTCTTTCTAGTTGATATGGCGCAGCTTTGTGTACAAACACCGTGCGTTGCTCAATCGACAATCCCTCAGGTAATTCCAGCGTTCGCAAGTAACGATACAAATCATAGTACTGCGTATCCTTGTACTCCGTATTTGGAGCATTTGCTCGTCTGGAAATTCATCGTCCACCGCTACGGCTGGTATCTTCGTTTCTAGTCGTGACAGGAAGTCGGCATTCGTATGCTACACCCCTTTCTTGCTTTGTACCGTAAAAGAGAACTCCTGCAATAATAACATCCAACGAGCCAATCGTCCCGAAAGATCGGCCTTCTGCACGAGGTACTTGAGAGGAAAATGGTCTACGTGAAACACAAAGTCATAGCCCAAGAGGTAATGTCAAAACTTCCGTACTGCATAGACCATTCCCAGGGCTTCTCGCTCCGTGGTCGAGTAATTCCGCTCTGCTGCTATCAGCATTCGGCTGGCAAAATAAATCGGATGCAATGCTAGTTGACTACTTCAACACTTCTGGAACGTCTCTTTGGAGATGATTCGGATGGTGACCTCCGAATACACCGAAATCATCTATGAAAATTTCCAAAAACTTCCTTAAGTAGTCTTGGAAAATATGGGTCATCATTCATTGAAATGTGGCCGGGGCATTACACAATCCGAACGGCATCTTATGGTAAGCATATGTCCCCCAATCAGTGGTAAAGGTAGTCTTGTCCTTATCTTCCTCTCGAATGGACAATTGATTGTACCCAGAAAATCCATCTAAGAAGCTATAACATTCGTGCCCCGCAACATGATCCAATATCACATCCGCAAAAGGCAAGGGGTGATGGTCTTTCTTAGTGGTTGCATTCAGCTTCCTAAAGTCTTGACAGACTCTAATCTTGCATGTGTTTTTCTTGGGAACAATCACAATTGGTGCAACCCATTCACTACTCAACACGGGGTAAATAATACTGCTTGCAGGTACTTATCAATTTCATCTTTAATCAACAAAGAGTATTTGGGATTTAACCAGATGCGCCTGGCCGTCGTGCGAGGGGCTGCCCCTTCTATGAGGTCTATCCGATGTTCTCCCCACTTCTGGGGTATGCCCTTCATATCTTCTATCTTCCAGGCAAAGACATCTTCGTACCTACTAAGGAGACTCAACAGGTGGTGCAGATCTCCGGCGGCAAGCCTCGTTTAACTTTGAATTTGGTGGCCGGTGTTACCGTTACTTCTTCCCAAGCATCCACTCCAACTACGCCCGTCGGTGTGGGGGGCTTCACTCCTCCCCCACAGCGATCTGTAATTGCTATTCGGTGCCGTGAGGAGTTCTTCCTCGATCTCATAACATTCCAGGTAATTAACTCTGTCTTCGGACGAATACCCGGACTCAGTCTCCTCGTCGCTTGGGTCAGTCACACCTGAGTCCGATGAGGTCTCCCCCTGGTACTTGGAGTGTTTCGGGTAATTACCACTCGCCCGTCTTTGCGGTTTCACGGATCAAAGAAGGACAGCGTCTTCCGTTGCCAATTTGTCAGCACCTTGGCGCTGTACAGCCAAGGCCTCCCGATTAACACTTTGTACCCACTGTCCTCCAGGGGTTTGAGGATTATGTAGGTGAGCAAGAAAGGCACGCCGGCCTATTCGGGTCTAAACCCCACGAAGTAGCCCCACCGGTTTCTTAAGGGATTGGTCTGCCAGTCTTAGTATTCGGGGGATATCTTCATAATGTTTGTACCCCAAGGCCACCGCCGTATCCTCTGTCATGATGTTCCTCTCGACCCAGTCGATGGGTGCGGACTTCAACATACAGCCCGCGATTTCGATTTCTATTTCCGGGGCACCTAAATCTTCCTGCTCCTCAGAATACACTGTAGGCAACTTGTTTCTTCTTAGGACTCTGGCTTCTTTGGACTTGATTGCTTGGATGAGAATCTTTTTGTACACCTTGTTATCATCCTACAACTGCTTCATCGAAATATTTGCCTTGACTTCAGCAAGGTTTGCCACGGGATCATAGTAAGTGGGTGGCACAACCGTCAATACCTCCAGTTCTAATTTCTTTGGGTTGCCCCGAAGCAACACTTTCGTAGGTGTGGGAGTTAACTCCTTGAGGTATCCCTGCACCTCCTCCCGAATATCAGCAGGGAATGCCGAACCTCCCGGCTCCTTTGTCTCTTTGGGTGGGGACTCCTTAGGCGCGGGAACGACTTCTTTCTTCTTCTCTCGCGACTTGGCTCTCTCCTTGATGTTTGCCGGCGCTATCTTCGGGGTCTTCGTACTTTGGGTCGAGACCCGTAGCACGTCCATGGCTTCTTCGGGCCGATTTGACTCCTCCGGAAGTTTTATCGGCTCCTGTTCTTCAACATTGATTTGATGTACCCCAACATCCCGTTTCGGTGGGGTGACAAACCGCACCCCTTGGGCTGGATAACGTTCGCTCTCCCCTCATGGTTGGGGTGGCTGTTCACACTCTATATTCGTGTGTCCTGGCCGTCTGCAGTTGCTACACATTGGCTGGTATGTCATTCTTCGTCAAGGCTGAGGGCACTGAGGTGACCAGTGGCCCATTGCTCCGCAATTGTAACATGCATTTGGTCTAGCATGAGGAGGGATTGGAGCCAACCCTCCCATTTTCCTTTGTGGCGTTGTGGTCGCCATTTCCACCGGAGCGTAGCGAGGGATATGCACCGGGGGTATAGTAGATGAAGTTCCCCCCCTCCTGGATGCCATAAACTTGGTCATCCGGGAGACCTTCGTATGGGCCGTAGTCCCATACTGGTACCCATTCCACCTGCAGGGCCGAATACCCTTCTCTGGGCTGATGCTCGAGTTAGAGTAACCCGGCTTCTGCGAGAGATGGTACACCATACATTAGCTCTCCCTTGCATGGGAGATTTCCTCCTATCTTTGTTATTTACCAAATGTACCTTGAGCTCCTCCAAACTCTTGGTGAGCTCCTCTACTTTAGTTTCAATGCCTTTCCGGCCAGTTTCCACCTGCTTCATCCGGCGCCCCTCTTTCCTCTTCGGGGGGTGTTTCCAGTCCTCGTCTGAGGAGCTGGATTCGTCTTCGTCGGACGAAGTGGACGCTTCACTACTGAAGAGACTTCGGCATCTTCGGATCTTCGAGTGTTTAGCCTGTCGTCCCTTATGCGACGACCGATTCTACTTTAGGCGACTCCGATGGATGTTAGATAGCTCGTAAGCTTCAGCTGCCTGTATGACAGCATCCAACGTAGCTGGGTCTGCCCTCCTACAGAAGGTTTCCTGATCAGGGTCGAATTTTCCCAAACCCGAAACATACCATTCGATGGCCATGGCCGCCGAATATGGTTTTGTGTTAGCAGTGGTGGCCGGCATCCTATCTAGCAAACTGAGAAACTGCTCAGTGTATTCTCGGAGCTTCTGATGTTTCTCCCTCCGAATGGCGCCCAGTCTTCTTAACAATACCTTATCGTATCCCATCTCTCGGAATCTTGCCAGGAATTGGGCTTTGAGCCCATCCCAAGAAGAGATTTCAGCCGCATGGCCCTCTTCTTGGTTGTTCATCCACACCCGGGCTCCTTTCCGTAGCAACCCCGGGAAGATCCTTCTCCGATCCATGGGATCATTTTCCTTGTTGGCCGTAGAGATGGCTTCAAAGGTACGAATATACAAGTCAGCATCATCTTCATCCGAAGTACCCTTAAACTTGGGGTACTACTGTTTGGTGATTGGTGCTGCCATGTTGTCTTGGTTATCCGTAGTCAGAACTCGAATCGTAGGTTCAAGGTTGATTTTCAGGATTTTCAGATCCTCACTCTGTCAAGCAAGGGACGATCTTGGTCCTTCTTGAAACGCCGACCACCTCTCTTCTTCGTCACTGGCTTCGTCACCCGAGGGTGTCACGGCCTTCGTAGAGGTGTCGGTACTTGAACTACCGTTTTCTTCCGAGGAGTCTGATGATGTATTGGCCTCTGGCTGAGCTTGGGTTTCCAATCTCCCCGGACTACTCGAACGCTTAGGCTGATCGTTTCAGAGGCTTCTTGATGGTGAGGCAGAATGCTCATGACCCACAACCCGCCTAAGCAGGTCTGGTTCAATCGGAGCTTTCTTCCTTCTCCGGCCAAGTGGCCGAATCCACCCACGCTCTCTTTCTTTCCTTCGAGTTTCTTCTCGGGCCGCGGCTTGTTTTGCTCGTGCCGAAGGTTCAGCCGTATGACCAGAAGATGGGCCTGGCTCCTGATCTTTGTCTGTCATTCATCTGGCACCGCAGCTTCTGAGGATGAGGCTTTCAACCTTCGAAGCTCTGGAAGAGTTGAGAGACACCCTTCATAACACTGACGCTACTACTCGTTCTTAGTCACCACTGGTGTCAACACGTTCCTAGTGAAGTCCTAGCTATATTGTACAATTCCCCGCTGGCAGATGAATAGCAACTTCATTCCCCGGCAGCGGCGCCAAGAAAAAGTTGGTCTAAACTTCCTTCTTTATGTAACAAACAGGTTACACAAAGGTTTTGCCATTTGCATAGAATTACAGTTCGTTCCCAAGGGAATGAGGTGTTATCTTTCTGTCAGCGACGAATATGGTTGTTTATGCTTCTTTTGAAGACTCTGGACATGCATAGTCCGAAGAGTGTTGTGATAGAGTAGTCCAAGACCACTAAGTCAAATCAATAAATCACTACCCATCCATTACATTGCACAGAGTTACACATGCAATTGAAATAACACTCCAGATTTACTGATGGGAGTTGATCACTCCTTTACAAGTTGTCGACGAGGCGATGTCCTCGATGAAGTTCTACTGCGAAGTGAATCCGACTATGGCTCATGGACGAAAACCCGGGTATCTTCACAGGTATTACGCACCAGTCAAGGCCAATCGAATGCAACATTCAATAGCTTCTCGAGCACTTCGTTCTACCCTGACTACAATCACGGTTCTGAATGAACACTTGTAAAGAAAGCGATAATCCTACTCTAACACTACTCCTATTTTATACAATCTACTCGCACCTATTCCTAATCGTTGCCTACACGGATCGCGCCCGACTACAATTACGGGGCACCTTAGGTTCCTTCGATGACGTCTCTTCCTTCAATGCAAAGACATCGACGCTCATCTGCAATTCCCTGATGTCCTCTGCGATCTCCTTTTGATGGACTCGCATCGCTTCCTGGCATTCGCGTCCCATGGCTTTGTACATCTTTTTCCTACGATCCTTCGAATCGCAAGGGGTATTCATCGCCACTGTCAAACGTTCGAATCTTTCAGCTTCCACATCATCACACCGAGCAAAAAGGTATTGCGAGCACCTACTCGCCAAATCTTCTAGTCTAGCTGGTCTCTCAACATCAACTTTGTGTAACTGCTGCTTCGCCCTCTTCAATTGCTGGTGAAGCTTCTCCCTTTCGACAAACTTCATTTCCGCACTCCGAATTCTACAGATTTCTCTGTAGGCTTGCTTTGATGCGGCTGCTTCCTTTGTCACTTCCGCCTTCTGCTTCTCCAGACGCTCCACAGACTCCGTCAGCTGCTTCATAGTATCCGCCTGATCCTTCTTCCCACGAGTAGTGCGGTTCAGCAACTGAATCAGCTCCATGTAACCGTCCTCCTGCGGATTCCACCCTTGGATATAACTGCCTCCCAATTCGTTCAGCTCCATCAGCACTGGCACCACCACGTTCTCCAGCTTTTGCGCCAACTGTAACACCGAAGAAAGTGGTTCTTCTACTGCTACCTTTGTTGCTTTTACCTTAGGCCTCGATGCCTTGAATCTTTGGACTTCCCTTTCGATTGCGCGATTTCCTTGACTTCCTCTTCTTCTTCTTTGGGCTCCGCAATTATCTCCACACTTGGACTTCTCTTCTCTGTGGTCCCCACAAAGTCCTCCTTCCCAAATATTGCTTCCTCCTCCTCTCTCACTGCCTTCGCTCTAGCCTCCGAAGGTGTCTCCTGCTGAGTTGGTTGCATCGGCGACTGCACACCATCATCTTGGGGGGTCCCACACTTCTCGTCGAACCACTGCTACCATTACTCGCTGCTGGCCCACCCAAAGTGCTAACCACACTCACTTGATATCTTCTTCTTTCCTGTGGTGTCAATCACCCCATACGCGAATACATGTGTACCAGAAACGAATAGATATAGATTACTCCCTTCTCTCCCCCTCGCAGCCTCTGCCCCATTGCTTGCACATTTCGAGCGAAGATCTCTCCCCAATTGACCTTGATTGCTCCTCCGACGAACCCCTCCACTATCCTCACCTTATGCATACTGACGTAAGTAGTTCGTTGTGGTGAGAAGAGCTGATTCAATGTATACATTATCTTCCGTCGGAAGTCGTCCCGAATAAGATCAATCTTGAAACCGTTTGTACCCTTCCTCTCTCTAGGATCAAACCATTTCCGCTCGTCAAAGATGAATGCAGTGTGCATTGCCGAACCTTCCCAGTCAAGTCCATCCTTCTCCTTCGAGTAATCTCTTCCCAGGGCTTCTGCCCAAAGCAACGCATCCCACAAGTCTGGATGTCCTCTCCAGCCTATCGGGTTTGGTGTCTTCTTGGCTCGAACTTCTTCACACAACTTAGGGCACACGTAGTCCCATCGCCATGCTAGGAACTCTCCTCCTAAAGTCTTCAATCGTGCTAATTCTCCGATTCGACCATTCGGCCGGCACCAAGGGGTCGATATACTCCCGTCGGCATCTTCTTCTCAGGCAATAAAATCGTCTCACGAGCTCCCGATCGAGTGACCGATTTCCTCTTCATTTCGACTACTTGACTCGACGCTCGTTCTTGCTCCTCCTCAGCTCGTTACGCTCGTCGATGTTGTTACTAACTGCCCTAATCCGTTCGACGCTTCAGACCTCCTTAACAACTTATTCGTCTTGGCCATCTTTGTGCTTATTTCTCCTATTCGTATTCGGCGATACCTATTTCCTCCGAATATCGTTTATTTATATTCCAAAAACAAAAAAACAGTCTGAAACAGAGAAACATGCCCCTACATAGATCTTCTGAGCTCCGTCAGTGGGGCTATCCTTCAATTTGTATCCTTCAGTACTGTCCACCACTTGTTGACCCTTTGTAAGCTTCACTAACTCCCAAGTCTTGTTGTCAATTAGTGATTGCATCTCCTTTTGCATCGTTGCATCCCACTCTAGCTTGTCCACATAAGCTTGAGCCTCATTGTATGAAGAAGTTTCCCCTTCTTCCAAAATCAAAGCCATACCAACATCATCATCAGGAGAGATATCCTCATCTCCTAACTAAGTTGAATCAGCCCATTGGTCAAATTGTTTAGGAGCACAAATACAGTGCCCAGACGTCCTCCTAGTTGATGACTCAACTTGATCTTCCTGTGGTGGCATGTGTTGAGGTTCGTCAGTTTCATCATGCTCTTGCATTTCTTCAAATTGAGGACCTTGCTCCTCTATGAGAGCACCTCCTTGTGCCTCATCATGAAACCCATCATGATTAATCTCCATGATTAAGAGGAGATTTTTTCTTATCTGTTTGTGCACCAATGATTCGCAAAGTCTCTTCGCTATTGGATCCATCATACACTTCGACCTCCATAGAGAATCAGCTTTACTTTTCTTCCCTCTTTCAACTCGTTTGACATTTACAACTTTCCAAATCATCAAGAATATATAAGTACATGTGATGGCAGACATCATCATCAACGTAGGATTCTCTGTCGTATACTTTGAAGCCACCCATCTCTCAGTCATCTCCGACCAATCGATATATCACATAACCTCTCCTGAGTCTTCTCCTCCTCTCTCCTTCACTTCTCTCTTTGCCAAAATCAATCGATATGCTCTCCATATGTGTGCAGCTACATGCTCAAGACCAAGACAAATTGAGATCAGCCGACCCGACCCAATGAAACCTTGGAGACGAATGAATCCCTTTCAATCGAACAATCGCACAACAATCATTAATTTTTCAATGCCGTGGGATGAGCTCCAACATCTGTACCTAAACTCCCTTCCTAAAGCATTGACCGATTTGATCCATCATCTTCCATTAGAATTCATAGGTTCACTCCACAATATTCGCCAACAAAACAATTCATGAAAGACATCCACTGATCTTCTTCTTCATGCATGAACCATTAGGACATACCCCTGATTCATACAAACCACTCTGCAATCTCTCGTCACTCCATTCACTAGTCCGTCACAATGACTACAACGCTCTAATATCAATTGTTAGTCCAAAACGGTAAACAATGAGTCACACATGGACCAAAGTAGTCGACACAAGAGATACATGGTTCAACTCCTTTAGGTTACGTCCACGGAAACACACAAATTATTTTAGTGGTCTTAAGTTCTCTCTTTTGTTCTTTCAAATTGTTCCATAAGAATAAGCTCTAGTGTGTTACAGAAAGCTTCCACAAGCCTTCTTATATAGTAGTGTCAACTAACCCTAGTCAGCATCTAACTAGAGTAGCAGCCTAACTAGAGTTAACCAAGACCTAAGAGTAAACCCAACACTAGAGTCATTAGGCATTGTCCAGGTGTGTTAGACTTCATTGCGTCTGAGGACTATCACAAATTAACTAGTTCTTCTTAACAAACTCAAGATGAATTTGCAAACACAAACTTACACACAAAGTAAATCCCATGAATCAAATCAATTGTTCCAAAAGTTTTACTTTACTGAGAGAGTGGATCTCCATTTATAAAGGTTGATGGCATCGTCAAGTAAATCTTTCTGAAGTTCTTTTTGAGCTACAATAATTTGTGATATTCCAAATTTTTTGATATCTTCACATGAATCCGTAGCCAATTTCTATCACCAACATTATGCATTCCACCAGCTTCAAAAAAAAATTGAGTTGTTACAATTGTGAGATTGTGACCTTGCTAAACTATCTTAAGTTTATTTATATATAATTTTTAATCCTAACTAGTCTATGTGTCAAATATATGGACCGTTCTCTCTTACAAATTTGAAAAATCTTTGAAGAGTCTGATCGTACCTCCACCTCCAAGATGAATGTATCAATACCAACTGCATCTCTTGAATGTTGATTTCAATCTCGTGTCAATATGCCTACATGTCCGTCCTACACTCCTAAATCATCACTTTGTATATTTCATTTTTCTTGTCTTTTGAGTCACCGGGATTCTTCATGACTTTGACTAACTTCTCCAACCATTGTACTTCTATTTCATCACATCACGCAAAGAGGTATTATGCTCACAAGGGACTCCAACCGAGCAGTCACTCCACATCTAGCACATTCATGTGTCACTTCAACTAGCGTAATTGATCCCAAAGTGGTGCATTCTCTACCTCCACAAAGTTGAACTTTGCATCTTGGTCTTATAGATTTGTCCATACATAATATTGGCTTTCTACACATCTTTCTCTGGTTCCGACTTTTGCTTGCTCAAGTGATCCATATTTTCAATCAGTTGTATGATTGTCTACGTCTGATTCTTCCATGTGGTTACTTGATGCATTACAAAAATTACTTCCATGCAACCATCTTCATGAGGATCCCATCCATGAATTTAGTCGATAATAATTTTATTAAGCGACACCATTATGAATACACCACATTCTCTAATTTTTGGGCTAACTGTAGCACCAAAGAGATTGATTCTCCTTCATCTATCTTAGTTAATTTTATCTTTGGTCAATAACACTGTAGTGGCACTAGACTACCAACTATCTTGATCATCTTTTCTCTTTTGTTTAGATGAAGACGACTTTATTGTTTCCACACTTAGACTTCTTACTTGCTTCTTCAAAGATCTCACAAAAATATCATTTCCAAACACATCTTTGATAGTCTTGCTTACTTCATCGAGCTCTCCGAAAGTCATCTCTATTTCCACAATAGGCAAAGTAACCTCCTCCCTTACAAACTTTGACAGGCTCTTAATTGATTTGCTATTCACATCATCAACCTCCATGTCAATATCTGACAATCCTGATTCCAGCTAATACTCTTGCTTTTCCTTAGAAGTCAACCAATCCATTCTCAAAAACATGTGTGCAAGGTACAAAAATAATAATAAATCATCTTTTATTATTCTTTCGAGCCATTATGTCATCGGTTGTATATTCTTGACAAATGTATCTCCCAAATGATCTTGATCAATTCTCCATCAAATCCCTCTACTATTTTTATCTTGTGTCTTCTCACATATGTAATTTGTTAAGGAGAAAATAATTGTTTCAATGTAAGATTAGTCTTGCATATGAAATCATACTTTATTAAATCAATCTTGTATCCATTCATTCCTATCCGTTCCTTCATATCAAACCATTTTGCCTTGTTAAAATTGAATTCTATGTACATAGTTTAACCCTCCTTATTGAATCCATCCTTCTCTTGGTCGTCATCTCAGCCTAAGACCTTCATCGAGGCTACAATATCCCATAATTGGGATCATACTCTCATTCCAATTTGCTATAAAGGTTTTCCCTTATGAACATCTTTGCATAGCTCCAAACATATATAATCTCATTGTCCTGACAAAAATGCTCCTCTTAGGTTTTTCAATTGTAGTGCATCTTCTGACGTCAATTATGATATTGATATCTATGTCCTCACTTGGTCATATGGTAATTTTTTATTGTTCAACAATCAAATAACTTCTCTCACCCTTGATCTAGTCTGCACTTTCTTCTTCATACTTCTTACTAGCTAGTTCACACTTTGTTAATTCAACTCACTATAAAAACTTGTGGAAGGGATTGCTAATGGTCAATATTAATTCCTTCATTGAAATCATTATTTCTGATTTCTCTTCGAGTTCAAAATCTTTAACACATTCAAGCCATCATCTTCTTCAGACTCCCACCTTTGGCACTTTCACACTAATTTGACGTAGTCAAATATGTCAATTTTATCTTTAAAAATAAAAAAATTTACTCAAAAATTTTAACTATGCCCCTACAAATCTTGAAGTATATGTCCAAGAGAGAATCATACCTCATAAAAAAGGATTTTGTATAACTAATTAAATTAGATAAAGGAGTACAAAAAAATATTTTGATGATGAATTAGACTCAAATTAAGATGAACCATCTTACATGAATGTTGAACATATAAGCTTATATTGTTGTTAGTATTTTGAAATGTTGTTTCTTATTTTACTGTATCTTCGGCTATATGTTGTTAGAGTTTTGAAGCCTTAAATGATCTTTAAATTAAATTTAAAAGGTTTTGTATCCAACAATTTGGAGTTCGGAATTTTTGGGTCCAATTTCGTACTTAGGACTATTTTCAACCCTTTTGTACAAAAAATGATATCAAAGTTTTTGGTTCTTAAAATGAAGGTGTGTAAAGCCAAAATTTTAAATTGTAATTGAAGGTGTTTAGATGCTATTTAGAAGGAAATTTTTGAAATTTTAAGTTTTTCTTGAAAAGTTGACATTTTTATGACAGTGTCTGAGCAGAAAATTTCTTGAAAATATTTTTAAATTTAAGTTATGTTACTTAAATATTAAAATTTTAAGATTTTAAAACAAAGTTTTTAAGTTTTTTTGATTTGTTTGTCAACTTCTGCAAGAGATGTATCAGTTTCTCGTTGTACTTCTTGATTTTTTACTCTTGTGCGCAATAAAATTCAAAATTTAAGCATTTAAAAGACTATGTCACACATAACTAGAATTAAATTTTGAGTTAAACAATAAATTTTTAAATTTTTAATCTTTTATATAATAGATTTAGTAACAACATGACAAAGGATTCACTTTTGATCCTTTAATTCCATGTAAACTTTTTCTTGTCAAAAATATGAATCATAAACTTTTTGTTTCCTCTATGTACATGCAACCTCAAATAATTATATCTTTAAATATTAGCTTGCAAATGTTGACAATAATGCTCTTCAACTCCATCAACTAAATAAATTAAAGTTGGGTAAACAAAAAAGTACAAAATGACTACATATTCTTCTGAAAGGTCTTAGAGTATTTCACAAACATTTGATAATTATTTTATCGATCTTCGGGACGGACTTCAAAGTCAGCCTTAGACATTAAGCTACGAGATTTTGAAAGATGTTGATAGTGCTGTTGTTTTCTCTTCTCTTGTTCTTATCATTGAGAGCTCGTGCCATCAACAGTTTTGAATTAGTTCTAGACAGATGTTGTGCTCGGAAGAGCCTCCACGGCGTACATATCAGTTCATTCAGCCTCAACATTATTCCAGATAGTATCCGAGCGCTGCCTTCAATACAAATAAATACCTAGGGGGCGTTCATTGAAGGCAACAAAGTGTCTTCTGATGGATGCTTTAGTAAATTTATTAGCTTAAGTTTAACAAGATGTTTGAACATGGCTGAATGGAATAAGTTTTTTTTGGTTTACATAATAGTACCACTTAAACTTATTTTGGGAACTATTGGTAGTCCTGAAGCAACTCATTGTGGCAACAGATGATGGAGACAGCGGACGGGATAATTTGATCAGAACCATGCGTATACTCTGCAACATTCAAAGTTATGCCATATGCATGCGTAATACACCAACAATATGTTTAACCGTGGACACCTTTCTTAAGTCTAGCTATATAAGGAGACCCTGAGTGAACGACTGATATGAAAGAGAGGTCGTACGAATCAGGCAGGAGAGAAGAATGTAACGTAGAATGTGAAGGGTTGCGCATGTCAATCATGAATCTACCTCAATGACTTCTGTCAACGTGTTTACTTTCTGAAGTGCACCGACTACCTGCACTTGCGCTGCAAGTATGTGTTGGTGTGACGTATGTATTTCTTCAACATATAATTGCAGCCTCCTGAAGTCACTCGATTTGGAGAGAATATGAGGAATTTGACGGATGAATTCATGATTCAGATAAGCACAAGCTTTTATGAAAGGGGCTCATCCATCCACACATAAACAAAAGTGAACAAGCTTGAGAGACTGCTTACACAACTATTTCGATTGTACCCCCAAAATACTGTTATTAGTACTCTCCACCGTCGACCCTCTCTTAATACATCATTTCGCAAAATAATCCAATATCTAATTAAACTTGAAAACTGCATGTGCACTGAATGAAACATGAAATGTTACTGATTTTCTGCTTGCGCGCATAAAGCACCGTGTAGGCCTTCTAATATTTTGGACATTAGAGTTTTGCTATTTTGCTTCAAGTTCTTGCTATGAACGTTATGATTGTCCATGTAATCCAGCCTTGCAATATCTTACGCTATCAGTAAAGGAATTTGCATTTACAGACTTATTTCTAAATTTGTCCCATGACTGTTGGGATTTTGTGTGATTTGTTAATGAAACTCTTCAGATAGCGATGTCCAAATTCTGTTAAAAATGCTTAAACTCAGTTCTTTACCTTCCTTGTACTTTTTTGACACCTCATTCCTTTGTGAACGGATCTAAAACATTCCTTTGTGTAACTTGTTTATTACAAATGAAATGCTCTTCAAGTGGATTGAATTCATGGATAACTTGTAGGAATTTATCGCCGAATCTTGTCACCTATTTTTTGCACATCACCAGCTCTGAGAATAAATTTTTTTTACTCTAATTGCCCAAACAAATAATTCTCATGTTTTTCTTCCAAGAATAATATGAGAATGGGATCACACTCCCAATATTAAGTCCACTTCTATACTATTCCTACTCCTAACTACTATAACCATCACCTCATGGATTGCCCTCTCCTATGAATTCAACTGGTCCTTGGAGCGCTCTATTGTGCCTCAGTATCCCTTGTGAATGTGTTAATTTCTAATTGTATCTATTGAATGTCAACCGAAATCTTGTTTTGCAAGATTTTTTATATCCTTTCTTCTATCTTTTGAGTCATTTGGGTTCTCCATTGCTTCTGTCAACTTGTCTAGCGTTGTGTCTTTACCTCATTGCATCGATCAAAGAAGTATTTAGACAAAATTCCAAAGAAGTCCTTTCGAAGAGATCATTGATAACAAAAGCTCATAGAACAAATTCTTGGTTATGTTCTCATGAATTCATGCACAAGTCAAGTATGTCAAAGTGATCTCCATCCGGCTTTGAGAGATTCCATTTTACCATGACTATACATGCAATTTATAGCAAAATATTTATAAATTAGAGATACGCCTCAAACTATTCTAATCTACTTACACACTATCATGTAGCTTTTACTCGATTTGTTGCCTACAATGATCTCGTCCCTCTGTCTATTTAGCCAATATTCACATCATCTGATGATATCTTCAACTTCCATGCAAATACATCCATGCTCATCTGCAATTCCCTCCCGTCTTCAACATTCTCCCTTTGATGGACGCACATTACTTCTTGACATTCACAACCCATAGTTTTGTATATCTCCTTGTGCTTATTGATTGAGTCACTAGGAGTGTTTATTGCCTCTATTAATCACTGCAATTACATAATTTTCATTTTGTCACATCCCGCAAAAAGATAATGAGTACACTTACTTTCTAGAACTGAATTTAAAATTCAAAAATTAAATTCCTATGGCATGCCTTTTAATTTAAATTCAAATGATTGAACTTTAAATTTAAATTAACTTGATCTATAAAATGAAAAAAAATGATTAATTAAAAAAGAATCTAACAACATTGACAATCATATGAATTCAATCTAGATTTAATAATCATGATGCAAAACTCAAGATTATATAATATTATGATGAAAAATTAAAAAATTCCATCTTTATTCTTAAATTTGGAGCTCAATTTTTGAAATTAAGAGAGAAAGAGTGAGGGTTTAGGGTTTAGGGTAAAACCTAGGTTTATATAAAAAATAATATATTTTTTGATTATACATAAATCATGATTTTATTAATGATTTAGTTTAGTTTGGTCATGACTATGTTTAGTTAATGATGATAAAGTTGGAGGAATAAATTGGATAGTTTTTTATAAAGAAAAGTAAAGGATGAGATCAATTATTTTGTGTGAATCAAGTATCATAATCAATAAAATTGAATATATGACCTTATTTGAGTTGACTAGTGTTAGATTGATTTGATTTTATGAAGATTCTTAAATCTAAGGATGAGACTGATTTGGTATATCAAAGTCAATCAAAGGATAAATGGATTTCTAGAAGATTCAAATGGAAATCTTTTGTTACCATGTAATTTTCTCATTAATATTGACAATTATCTCTCAAGTATATTTTTTGGAAGATCTTCAACATCAATAAAAGATTTTAACTTTTGAATATTTTTTATGAGATTTTTTAGAAAAAAAAGTTGTCAAGAAAGTCATGTGTGAAATTTTATGTAAGAAAATAAAAAAAGTTTATGATTATTGAGATTTAAAATATCATTTAAAATTTATAATGAATTTTAGGAGATAAAATTGACAAAAAGTTTGCCCCTAGTGGTCACAAGTTAGAAGTTTTATTAAAAAAGACAAAGAATCATCAAATGATTCTTTAAAAGAATTAACTAATAGCTTGATTGATTGTGATAAGATGAAGTTCTTAAGCTTGAATAATATATGAGGTGTGGATTAATTTAGACTTGGAGTGTATATTCAAGAGAAAAAGATATCTTCCGAAGAAAATCTTTGTGTAAACTAAACAAACCAAATCTTTGTGTAAACTAAACAAACCAAGTAGAATACTACCAAGGAGTGTTTCATTAATGGATTAGTCTTAATTTAAGGTGAATCACATTACATGAGTGTCAAAAGTCTATGTTGATGTGGTTGTTAGAGTTTTGAATATGTGATGGTGTTCACACCAAATTGTAGGAGTTTTTGTGTTGAAAACCTTTTGGTTTGAAAAATCAGTTCCATATTGTTACTTCTGGATTTTCGCAATTGATGTACACTTGTCATCAGTTGTGTATGTGGATCATCCAACAATTGAATATTCTCTATGATAGGGACTTTTTCAACCTAATTTTTATATATTTTTGATATTTATGGACTAAACTTGAACTTTTAAAAATTCCTCAAATTCAATTTTAAAACTCTAAAGGCCTTCAATTCCCCTCTTGAGATACTTTTTAACTTTTGGATTCACTTTTCATCTCTTCTTGTAGAGCTTTTTTACCCAATTAGAAAACTGCAAAAGCCTCAAACTCTTTTATTATTCTAAGTTTACATTCTTATACTCATTTGTCTAACACCTTGTATTTGATTTTTGATCATACTAAAGTCAATCATATCATCCTTGAATACACATGCACTAGGAATGAAGATAGATAAATCACTCCTCTATCTTCTCCCCCTCAATTTTTCAATCATCGCTTGCATGTTTCAAGCAAAAATCTCTCTACACTTCACTATTATCAAACCATCCACAAAACCCTCCATAATTTGTACTTTATGCATACTGACATAGGTGATCTGCTGTGGTGAATAGAGTTGATTCAAGATAAAGATAATTTTACCTTGAAAATCATCCTTAATCAAATCTAACTTGTATCCATTTGTGACTTTCTGCTCCTTCACATCAAAATAATTTGTCTTATCAAAATAGAATCTTGTGTAGACAGTGGAGTCTTCCTAATTGTGTGTAGTCTTCCCAATCAAGTAATCCTAACACCTCGCCTAGACCCATTCATCTCATAACTCATGTCACCCTTTTGTCCTAATTTGATGCATTGACTTCCTTCTCCAAACTTCATTGCATAGCTCCTTACATACATAATTCCACTGCCATGACAAGAATGTACCTTCCAAATTTTTATGCACATTAAAAAATGCTCAATTTCAAAATCAAGTGCGGACATTGAAATAAAAACTACATGAGGTAGATGTGAAATTTTTAATTTTTGAACTTAATTTTTACTTTTATTGATTAATAAAATTCACTAGCTGTGAAGTTGTACCCAATATGGTTCATACTTTGAACTTAATTTTTAATCATATAGAGTAATTCAAAAATTAAATTTACATATCACCTAGTTCATTTTCACTATAAAATACTTAATTACATAACCAAGAACTATTAAAATATTGAGAGTCACATCAATACTTATAAAATTGTATGTTTGTGAGTACATTGTTGGTAGTAAGTGGATGTATAGATAGAATAGTGAATGGAGCTTAAGGTGCCTTAAACTACTAATATAAGGCAAGGTTGGAAGTCAAGAAATATGCATAGTAGGATAAATTTGATTTTATAAAGACTTTTTTTATTAAATTTGAATAAGAAGATCTATCTATATGAAACAAGATTTTGAATAAAATACAAGATGTGCTAACTTTAAAAATCTTTTGACAAACTAAAGCAGTTGTGAATGCAATGGGATAAATATTTTAAGCCATTTATTTGACAATTATGAATCATGGGGAGGGATTGGGAAGAGGAAAGAGTAGCTTTGGAGGACATGATTAGTTTTTCAATCATTGTAAAATTATACTTTGTCAAAAGTTAAAAATGAATAGATAATTCTTCCTCATTTTTTAATTCAATTCCATTTGTACCTAAATTGAAAACTATTGAGAATTATATAGAGAGATATTATTGAATTTTTTGTTTTTTGAGTTTTGAATGATTTTTCTCAAATTTGATAAAAGGTTTAATTTTTTATTCTAATCTTTTCCTTTTGCTACCTTTGATCTATTGGAATTTAGTTGGCAAATTATGAAGATCAGAATAAAAAAGTTATGAGTGTTTTTACATTTTAGGGTTTTGATAGTAAGAATTTACTCATCTGAGGTCAGGTGTAAGGGGATTGTGGTTTGGCAAGTAGGAGCAGATACATGATGGAGTGTTTTGTGTCATTATCATTTTCTTTATACTAGCTCACTTTCCCTTATGGGGTCATCTTGAGCGGTGCATTATACACCATATCAGGTATGTTATCGGCTCTTTATCTCACAAAGGGTAAAGATCCACATAGGAAAGATGCACAAAGATTATGATTAGACCACTTGGGATTCGTACGTGAGGTGGGCGGTCACATTTAGATATGTCACTTTGGGGATCACACAAGCTACATCAATTCCTTTGTTGATCATTCCTAGTATACTGATTGGGTAATGGAAGTGGTTAGCATCCTTGTCAAGTTTTATTCTAGGGCTTTTTGAGACTAGGTTCCCATATCCACGCTTATTTCATAGGATTCTTTGTGCACTGCATGATGAGATTAGACGGGCTTTTCGCTTACCATTTGATCGGTTGGTATGTGATCTCATGGATGAATTAGCATGATTTTTATTTCTCTTATTTCCACGATGATGTCTATGTCACGTGATGAAGATAGAGAGGTGATCACTAGAATTTGGAGATTCATAGTAGAGGATTGAGCTACATTGTAGAAGGAGTCCATACAGGCTGCACGTTAGTAGTCAAGTTTATCCACAAGATACTTCAGATTCTGCTCGATTGCAACGGAGTAAGATCTTGGGGCATGCCATGATTTATAGTAGAGTTTCTCTAGCCTTACATCCTTTGTCTATGAATAGTGCTTCCGAGGAGATTATTTCCTCTTTAAGCCTTTTGTATCCACCCATGGATGAGGAAGTACCATTAGAGATCTTGGAGTATAAGCCAAATGAGCTATTATGTTTTGATAGACTAATGTTTGCCCATTCTCTATGTACAACCCCACATCTCTCCTTAGGGGACTTGTCAGGGATGGTTTATAAGCATCTTGGAGATTACTTTCAGACACATGATCCCTCTAATGGTTTCAAAACGTTGTTCTAGGTGGCTTCATCAATTACAAGAGGGGAGATTTCTTTGTTAGTTAGCTAGGTGCTAGTCGGTTTTCAGCGATGGAAAAGAACATAGTGGTATTAGAGCGATTGCTATTGGGGAGGTCTTGTTGTGCCTTGTTAGTCATACCATTGTCATTCAAACTCGTTCTTACTTCTAGCAGTACCTTTGTCTCCACAAGTTTGGACTCGCCATATCATGTGATTGTCAGGCGGTATAGTTGGGTATTATAGCACTCATAGATACCCATTTGGATTGGATTGTCTTGCAAGTGGATGCTGAGAATACTTTTAATAGTGTTTTATGTGTATCTATCTTTAGAGAGCTTAGGAGAGTTTGGAATATTCTCCTCTAGTATTGCTTGTCAATCCACCTATCTACTTTGCATGGTTTCTCCTTCATCTACATTCATATCATGCTTGACAATATTTGATAAAAGGATCATGAACGTCTTTGGTGACATCATTAGACTAGGGATCTTTGAGTGTGTGATAGGAGATTTGGCATGGAGAGAAACATCTTTGCCGATTTCATATGGAGAGTAGGCTTATTATTGATGAAAAAGATTGCACTTGTAGCATTTTTGGATAGTTCGGCACTCTCATCACCTTTGCCAGCCTCCTGGTTTGTGATTGCGGATCGATCCATCCTTGAGATCTATGCAAGGGATGTGGAGGGAAGGTCATTTTCCCGACATGTACTATTACGGTAGATGAGGAATATTTTGTCCTTGCATGCATAACAAAGCTCTCATCTTTTTCCTCTTTGTTCATCAATTAGACTAAAGGCCTAAAGTCTACCCTAATAAATCGACAGTTTCAGCATGCTCTATACTCTTGCTTATTGGATTTGACCATTCCTTATACTAGTACGGTTCATCTACACTCTTTTTTTGGCAAGGATGCAGGCTCGTGAATCTTGGTTTGACCATATATTAAGGCTTTCCGACTCGCATCAGCTACATTCTCTACACTGATGAGGTTCCACCTTGGCTTGATCCACCCATCTGTGTCTTCATTACTCACTTGTGAGTGTGGTATTACCTCAAATACAATGGAGGTTCATATGACTCGTTATTTAGTTGGAGGATAAAGGATAGTTATCCATGATGTCATAAGAGATGTGTTATTTTCTATGGCACGAGATGGTGGATATCTCATATGGAGGGAGCGGTGATATGCCTTGCAATCAACTCAGGTTAGGTCAGACCTATACTTGGTTTGGGAGGACCTAGTTATTATTACGGACATTGTGATTATAGATCCTATATTTGACACAATATTGGAGGGGATGATTACCCATCCTCATAGATGGACGGCAAGTGGAGTGGCAGTAGCCAATGTCTCCAACTATAGGACTATACAGAGATATCATCTCTTTGTTTCTCTAGCCTTGGAGTTATATGAAATTATGGACTTTGACTTCATAAATATGTTGAAGTCGACATATATAAGTTCATATTTGTGATAAAGTATGCAACATCCTACCATATTAAGCAACAAGGGTATTTCTTTCTATATCATATTGTGTAGCAAATTTTAGGCAGTGTATATCCATTACTCATAGATAACATTGGCTGTTGCAATCCATAGGAGAGCAATCATGTTAGATGATGTTTCTTATGATGTTCAAGTAGTGTGTAGATCATTTGATCTAGATAGTTTGGACATCTTCGATGTAGTAGGACATATTTCTCATTATGATTCTATTGGGATTTGATCCCATCCTACCCACTTGGGTTCATCCATGTACGACTAAATGAGATCTTCTCACCCGTTTTGCTATATTGCTCGTTCCTCCTTTCCATTTCACAACAAGTACACAAAAGATCAAATATTATTTTTGTGTCTATTTCTCAAAATGTATTAAAAGTTGAAGATGTATATTACTTTCTCTTATGTTGATAGTTGCTTGATGTATGGAGGAGATAATGCAAGTCAAATAGTTATTTGCTGAGTAGCTCTAGAGGAAATATCTCAAAGTTAAGAAATCTTGGATTGAAATGAAGAATCAAAAGTATCAGAAATGAAGAAAGATTAACTAGGAAATATATATAAAAAAGATCCTTTAAAATTTCAACACGAAGAGCGTAGTCTTAACACACCTCTTGCATCATATTTTTGACTTTCTTCTTATTCTTGTTTGAGTTCAAAAGAGGAGAATGAGAATATGAGCAAAGTGTCTTACATAAATATTTTAGGAAGTTTCATGTACATCATGATGAGCACTGAATCAAATATATCACACTCAATGCTTGTGGTTAGTATATTCATGGTGAATACAAGTTACGAGAATTGACAAGAAGTGAAGTGAAAGTTTTGTAATCTGAAATGTATTTTAGAGTTAGTCATTATTTTGAAAGGTGAGTAGAAGAGTGTGATGGCATATTTTGATAAAGACTATGTAGAAGTTTTGGATAGTCAATAACATACTAAAGGTTTTATGTTTATTATGGCTTGTGAATCATTCAATTGAAGATTTACTTTGCATCCAATCGTAGCCTTATCAACTATCAAGGTAAAGTACATGGTTGTAGTAGAAATATCAAAGAAACACACAATGATATATTAAACAGATAATGTGATCATGAAATGAGAGGTCACTTAAAAAAAGTAAAATTTGTCATACATTTCTCTACAAAAACTTTTTTTCTTTGAAATATCTCTTACGTATCATTATTTTTGGTTTGTAACTATTAAAAAATTTAAAAAATATTCTAAAATTAGCTCTTCTAGAAAAATGATGTCAAATATGAGATACCTATAAAATATTAAAAAATTTGAGAAATAATGAATGGGGAAGACGGAAGGTTGAGATCTTTATTTTTGATGTCAAAACAATTAACCTTATATACATGGAGAATCTGAGAAGTAAAATTTATGATCCATGTATCAATTCTCTGACTTCCTAACAACTTAACAAAATAATTAATTTTTGTTTGGAAAAATAGTGATACATGTATCATTGTCCAATGTCAACAAAATCTCCCATTCTTTCACAGCAACAAACTATGGTTAGAGATGATCACAATAGTAATCCGAAAATCAAATACATACAATATCATCAAATTACAAGAAATCTATCTACAATTTATACTACAATTAAAAATCCTTCAATGAAAGTAACCTCCGTTAATGATAAAAAAAATATACGGCTCTAATTATCAGTCATGTCTAACTTAAAAGTAAAAATAATGAGTATCTTTATGAAGGTGGAAATTTGACTTAACTCTCCAAACAATAGAGTAGTATAAACATCATTATTGCTGAACAATAGGACATGCATTTTAGACCTTGACAATCATAAATGACAAATTAGAATTATTCATTTTTTTATCATTTTGCAATCCAAAGAGTAGAAAAGGAACGTCAAGAAAATTTGCATCGTCATTTGATGCAAGATTGAGGAGCAAAGGGTTGTGAACAATGTGGTTAAGCTTCAAATTGCATGAGATTTAGCCAAGAAGTGATTTAAGAACTTATATTTTTTTTTCTAAAATATCTCGCTATGAGTCATCTCCGGTTCTTAGTGTTACAAATTTAAATTGTTTAAATTTACAAAGTATCTAACAATTATAAATCTAAATATTTAAGTGATATGTGTATGACTTTGACTATCAACACATTCTTAAATCTCTACTAACCATCCATTCATGTAAATTTGAGATCACTATATGATTTTATCTAAATATTTGTAAACATCATAATTTATAAAATTGACATTGTTAGATTCATTTAAACAACCTAGTTTGACCATCTTTTTAATTTTTCTACTTCTGTTTAGATTTTTTAGCAAATTTAACATTATATGAAGCAGTTTGGGTTACTTTAGTCATTTCAATTTTTTGACATTTTGTATACTAAAAAAATTTAAAAAATTTTTAATCAATGTGATGATTTTTTTAATTGTAAAAAGAATAAAATGGTATTACAAAACGCAATTGAAATTGCACACAATTGAAACATCAAGAAGTAATGCTTATAACATGAAAAAAATATTCCAATAATTAAAAATTTATAAATTTTGTAGAAAACTTAAATATATCCAAAATAATAGATGTCCAAGAAATCCAAACATATATTCTTGAGGATGTTAGAAAGTAAAGACAAATGAAGGACTTTGAAAGAATAGTTCTCTATGACTTACTTGAGCACAATTGGATAATTCCAATGTTAGATGACATTAATTTTTTCTAATCTCTAATTCAAATGTAAAAGAAAAATGTGCATGAAAAAATGCAAGGACTCTTATGAATGTGATTCAATGAGCAAAGGTAAAAATGTTAACACACTCAATGTGCAAAAGGTAGAGGAGATAGGAACTAAAAAGGATGGAGATGCATATGAATTGAAAGCTAAAATGAAAAATCAGATTATCATTTCGACAATGGAGTAGGTTTGAAACGAATTGAGATTTGAATTTAAAGGGTAAGTATACAAAGCTAGCAAGCTACAAATCCACTTTTGCCTCTTTCAATCTCAGGCAGTCATGCACGATGCATTAAATAAAATTTCTTTGCACTTCTTTTGTTTCAAAATTTTTGCAATATTTTTGAATCTAATGTATTGCAAGGAGTTAGCTCATTTCACAAATGTGTATTATTTAAATATTATTCTTGTAAAGAAGACATTTTTTGTTGTCCATTGCCTAGACTGAATGACATGTGACTATCCATAGTAGTTTGAAAGGATGAGCAAAGTATGTAATGATGAAAGTATTGAATGCAATTCTCAAAAAATGACTCATTATCATTACCTCATATGGAGTTACAAATATAAATATTATTAGCTTCCTAGTTAATAATATTTTAAAAGAGTAATAGATATCACTCTTTATAACAAAAGCAAGTTAAAATAATAAAAGCAAGTAAAAATTTAATGATATATACCAAATCCGAAAAAAATGATCAATATATGATTTTTTTTCTTCCAGAGTTTTCTAAACACATCATTGAAATTGGATTTTGAGCATAAGCGTGGATTTCAATTGCGTTTAGCATTTTGAAGGATAATTTGGTGACTAAAAAAATACTTAAATTATCTTGATTGAGATTATTTAAGTTTTAATTAAAAAAATAACGAGAGGAGTTGTTTACAGTTTGGATGTATAAGATTACCATCAAACCGTCCTCAGTCTCAACATTCAAGGATAACATATCCAATCTTTGACCCAAGAGAGATATCACATAGCTCTCAAGAGCCAACATACTCAAAAAGGTAGACACATGCCAACCCAACACCATCTCCTCATTAATATTACTATACCATTGAGCTAGGTTTTTTCAACTTTGCTTATACATAGGCTTTGACTTAATCTATATGCATCACAGTTCATCATTCTATATCTGAATACAATTTTGAAGTCATACTCTTGTATGATAAGAATACATCATGTAAGCTTGTTTGATTCCATCAACCATTTCAATGTTTGATGATAAGTGATGAGAGTGAAGGAGTTTCCAAACAAGTAACAGCTCAAAGATGTCATATTTCAAACAGCTAACAAATATTCTTCTTTGTAAGAACTATACTTTGAGTCTGCTACATTGTTGGAGCAACTTGCATAAGCTATGATAAAATACTTTCCCTCATCATCATGTGGGGTAAGCATTGCTCCCAAACCCAACATACTCCAATCATTATGTATCTTAAAGGGACGATCTCTCACTGGTCTCCTCAAAATAAGGAAACATATCAACCTTTTCTTGAGCTTAGCAAAAGCTCTCTCATGTTCATCTTCTAACGCCACTCTTGATCTAGTTTTGTCAGTTTTGTCAAGGCTTTGACAATTATGCTAAATCCTTGCATATTTCTACAATAAAAATTTGCAAGTTCAAGGAATGCTCGCATCCTACTCACATCTGAGGGTTGTGGAATACATAAAATAACCTCTACCTTGGTTTGCTGAACTTCCAACCCTCTTGGGTATATAATATGGCCCAAGTACTCCATTTGCTCCTAAAGGAACTTACTCTTTTCAAGATGCAACTTGAGACCATGAGCTATTAAACACTCAAATACCTCATGCAAATATTTTTCATGCTCCACCAGTGTAACATTATATACCAAAATATCATTGATATAGGCTTAGGCACAATCAAGTTTGGCTAGGATCCTATCCATCACTCTCTATATATTAGTAGAAGCATTTTTCAATCCAAATGATAAGAACTTCCATTTATCCAACCCATCCTAGCCATGCAAATCAAATCTCTTTGTGTCTTGGCCTTATCCTCATCTCAAATCCCCAATTGATGATAGCCTATTTGTAAATCCAATGTATTGATGATGCATATGATCCAAAAAATAGAAGTTAACTTTGACTTCATTGGATACAAAATAAGATGTCTACCATGCATTGATGGAATAAATAAAAGTGCAAGATGTTTTTTTTAAGAATTAATTAGGATAAAACAATGAAATATGCAACCTTCACATGATAGTGTAACGTACAGGTAACATTAAAATTTTGTGATTGTAGTGTTTATTGATTCGTTCCCAAGGTAATGGGGTGTTAAACGAATGTCAAATAGGAAATATGTACGTTTAGTCTTCTTTAATCAACTCTAGACAATCACTGTCCGAAGAGTGTCATTAATTCATGTTGTGAAACTCATCAGAAAATAAAGTGCTAAAAAATTTCAGAGGAAATTCTTTTATTGAAAATTGGGTGATCCTAATTACAAGAGTCAACATTCACTAGGCGTATGCTCACATAAGTTCTTCCGGTGAAATCCTCGTTAGCCAAACTTGTGGAAAAAATTCATGGGTATCTTCACAAGAATCCAATCTCTAGTAAGGTAGGCCACCACGATTTCTACTCGGCTTCGAGAGTTTCTGTTCTACCCTAGCTACACAGGAACATTTCCTGACTTTCTCTTGCAAATTGAAGTTGTCTCCACTAACTACTCTAGTCTTATTTATACACAATTCTAACATCCTATCCGAATCGCTATCTACACAGATGGCATCCGACTACAACTTCAAAGATCTGCTGCACCCTTCGATGACCTCTCTTCCCTCCAGGCGAAAGCATCAATGCTGATTTACAACTCTCTAATGTCCTCTATGATCTCTCTCCGATGGACTCGCATTGCTTCCTGACAATCGCGACCCATGGCTTTGTACATCTCCTTCGAATTGCAAGGAGTGTTCATCACCACCGTCAATTCTTCCAATCGATCAGCTTCAACTTCATCACATCAGGCAAACAGATACTTCGCGCATTTACTCGCCAAAAATTCTAATCTAGCTGGTCTCTCCACATCGACTTTGTGCAACTGACCCTTCAACTCCTTCAACTGATTTCGGAGCCGTTCATTCTCGACCTTCATGAACTTCAATTCCGCTCCCCGAATCTTGCATATCTCACCATAGGCCTTCTTCACTGCTGCCACCTCTTGTTGCACTTCTGTCTTCTATTTCTCCAGATGTCCCACCGACTCTGTCAACTGCTTGATCGTCTACATCTAGTACTTCTTTCCTTGAGCGGTGCAGTTCATCAACTGAATCAGATCCATGTAACTGTCATCCTGAGGATCCCATCCTTGGAAGTAATCTATTCCCATCTCGTTCAACTCCATGAGAACAGGAATAACAACATTCTCTAGTTTCTGCGCTAATTGTAACACCAAGGAAAGCGGTTCTCCACCATCTGCTTTGGATGCCTTCACCTTAGGCCTCAATACTTTCGGTATTGGGCTTCTTGGCTTAGCAACCTCCTTTAGCTTCCGCTTCTTATTCACAGGTGTTCAAACTTCTTCCACACTCGGACTTCGCACTCGCTCCCACGAAGTCCATGCAAAATCCTCTAGTCCGAATACAGTCTCCTCAAGCTCCCGCAGCACTTTGCTTACTTTTTCCAAAGGCACATCCTCCCTGTCTCCTACAACTAGTGATTGCAAACTGCCTCCTTCAACCGGCCCTATACTCATGATTGATCCACTACTGCTTCACTCATATTCGACTCTCGTAAGATATACTCTGCATCCAATTGATACTTCACTCTTTCCTTGGAGTTAACCACCCCATCCTTGAGTACATGTGTACCAGAAAGGAGGAAACGTACACTACTCCCTTCTCTCATGCTTTCAACTTTTGTCCCATAGCCTGCACATTACGAGTGAATATTTATCCCCAATTGACTTTGACCTTCTCTCCGACGAATCCTTCCACTATCCTTACCTTGTGCATACTAGCCTAAGTACTTCTCTGCGGTGAGAACAGCTGATTCAACATATATATTATCTTTCGTCGGAAATCATCCTTAATCAAATCAATCTTGAAACCATTAGTCCCCTTCCTTCCTCGAGGATCAAACCACTTAGACTTGTCAAAATCGAACCCCGTATGCAATGCCGATCCCTCCCAGTCGATGCCGTCTTTATCCTTCGCGTAATCTCGATCCAAGGCTTCCGCCCATAGAATCGCATCCCACGAATCTAAGTAACCTCTCCACCCAATTGGATTGATGACCTTTTTGACTTTCACTTCTTCACACAGCTCCGGACATACATAATCCCATCGCCATGCTAAGAATGCACCATGCAAGTTTTTTAATCTCATCAACTCCTCCACCGTCCAGTCCGACTTTGGCACCAAAGGTCAAATTACTCCTGCCATCTTTTGCGGGGGAGGCAATCATATCGTTTCTCTTGCTCCGGATCGAATTATCACTCACTTTTTCATCGTGCCACCTTGATAGTTCTGCGCTTGTCGCTACTTGTCAATATGGTTATAACATTACCCTAACATCGGAACTTCTCCCGCCAGATTTAATCTACTCTCATTCACACTCATCATGCATATTCGCCCTAAGAGTCATATTCGTATTCGTCCTTACTCATTTTTACCGAATATCATGCATTTTATTCTGAAAAACAAAAATAAAGCTTAAAATTCCTAACTGAGGTCCTACATATAGCTATATGACATAGATTGTATTTTGGATTCTTTTCAATCCTTTAATATTTGACTATCATGTGGATTATTCCTCTTGAAAGAATAATCTTAGTTAGTACTATAAGTTAAGAGTAAAGTATTTGTTAAATACTAATAGTATCATTGAGTTGCAAGTAATGAAAAATGGTTATTTTTGGGTGCTTGTGATGGATGAGGAAGATTGAATAATATTGAAATTTTCTTTTCTTAACCCTTTTCATATCAAACTATTGTATATTAAGAGAGAACGATCACTATAATATTTAATTTATCATTTTGATGCCAATTTCATGGACATACTGATAAAATCTCAAGATCTAATTTTTTTACAAATAGTTATATATGATGTTACTTAAGAACCTCATGATCTACTAATTAATTTAGAGATCTAGCACTAGTAAGATTTGAGACACGCTATGACATGTATTGTATGTACATCCTAAAGTTATGTCTCAAAATTCAGTTGTCAAAAATTTAGTAGAGAAATACTACAAACATGTGAGAGCATCAAATATTTCTTTTCAGTTGTCAATATTGAAACTTGGAGAGTGGATCATAAGATAGAGATCTTATCAAGAAATTTTTATCCTTCTAAAAGTCCATATTGATTTGCAACAAACGAACTGAAGGAATCAAAAGTAAAATAAAAAAAGGTGTTGGAAAAAGCCCTAATCCAACCTAGTGTATGTGTCACTATAGGAAGCTCTAGTGTTGTATGTGAAGAAAAAAGATGACTTCATGCAAATATGCATCGACTATCGTACTTTTAATCAACAAATGGTAAAAAAAAGTATTTCTTACTCCAAATGGATGATTTGTTTGATCAATTTCATGGAGCTACATATTTCACAACACTTGATTTTAAAAGCAAGTATAATTAAATCAAAATAGTTGATAAAAATGTATAAAAAATAGCTTTTTAGAATTAGATTTGGACACTTTGAGTATCAAGTTATGTCTTTTGCTTAAATCAATACCCTTGTCATATCCAAGGAACTTTTGAATGGTATATTTTGTAATATCTTAATAAATCAATGATAGTGTTTTATAGATGATATCTTGATTTATAACAAATCCTTACAAGATCATAAAAAACATTTAAAGAAAGTTCTCCAAGTATTGAGAAAAAATGAGATGTATATTAAGATAACAAAATGTTAAAGAATGAGATAAATTAATTATACCATAAATTTAACATAGAAAGTATCAAAGTCATAAGTGACAAAGTGGAAGCTATTAAAGAATAAAAAGATCTAGAGAATCAAATCCAACTATAAAATTTTTGGATTTAACTACATTTCATAAAAGGTTTGTGAAAGTTTTTGCTTGTATTTCAAATTTGAACAAATTTTTTAAGCCAAAGATATAAATAAATATATCGTTTACCTCCTTATTATATTTAAACTTTAAAAAATCACTCTTACATGCACCCATTCTTAAATGATATGATCATGATAGATCAACCTCATATCTAAGTCTTTCTCCAAAGATCCTCCAACTGATAATTTTCACTTTTTTCCTTTACCAATTCACATCATGATTATATTTTATCATCCAAAATATATCATAGTTAGCTAATTGGATTATACTTCAATCCAATGATTCTTTGTATTGTCCAATTTTTAATTCAAATTGTTTAAAAATACTCACAATACTCTTTGTTTGCAAGGTTAGTAATTTTATTTTATCATTTTCATATTTTTCTAAAGTTAATATATTTATTATAACAATAGATCTAGATAAAAAGTTTTTGTGGCGCTTAGATTTATCAACATTCTCATTTTAGTCCTTTTATCTTGCTTTTCATCATAATCAAACATGCTTCATTCTTTCTCAAACAATTGATCTTCTTTTGTTACTTCCTTCCCTAGACTTTCCTCCTTTTCATTAAATTAATAAGTTCAAGTTACTCGTGTTCATTGTTTCTTGGAATTTTTTCATCTATCACTTCATCTCAATCTTCTAGGTTGTTGAGGAAACACCAATAAGGTGGTTTAACTCTTCTTGTGAATACTCAAGTTTAGCAATTCATAACAATGTGAACAAATCTTCCACAATTATAACATTGCATCATTTCTTGTCTCCCTTCAAAACTGACTCGTTTTTTTGAATTTGTTTCTTGATGAAGCCCCAAATACTACACGTTTGGGTTGCAACAATCTCCTTCTTAAGTATTGATTTCTTTCGGAATAAAATTCTATGTCTCTCTCTCTCTCTCTCTCTCATTTTCTCTTTCTCTTATATTACCCAATCCCAAAGGCATAGATTCATAGTCTTGATTTATGAGATAATCACCTCTTCATCGTCATGATAGACGTTGGTTATTTATTGTGTATAATCAATAGCCTAATTTAAATTACTTGGATTATCATGAATCACCTCATGCTAAATCTTTACTTTTAACCTTCTTTTGAAAAGATTAAGGACTTTAGCTCTACTCATATGTTGAATTTGAATTTGAAGATATTGAAAATCCTCAATATACTCCATATTTTTTTTCTACTCCAATTTGCAAAACCTCATCAGTGTAGTGAATATGACATCAACCACTTGGAAATTCTAAAAATGACATCGTTTTCATTCAACTCCAAGTGACTTGTTGGTCCAACGTGTTGAGCTCCATCATCTAACCTTGAAACCAAGGACAAACAAATATGATCATATAATATGATCATTGAAGTTGAACAAGATAAGATGATTCTCCATTCTCTCAATCCAACATTCAAAGAGTTCCATTGCCCATCTTATTTGATAAATTTTTATCTTACAAGTTTTTTTTATCTCTAAAATGATGTCATGACTTTAAAATAGCACCCTTAGTGAGATAGGTGTACACATATAGGAGCTGATATAATAATTAGGGCAAGTAGTGTAGTTAGCTCCGTTCTTACTAGGCGTGTCATTATGGTCGATAGCGTCATTATGAGACCTAGTGCTCAAGGAGTAGAGTTCAAATTAGGACTCCTTGAGATGAAATTTTTGAAATTGAGCCTTTGAGAGTATGTCTATGATGGATATTAGCTAGTGTGAAAACCTAAAATCTTTGAAGTTCAAAGTGAGTTTGGTTCGACTTTGATCTCTCTTTTATGCTATAGTTATGAGCAAAATGTCCTTGTGGACATTTTGAGAGTAAAAAAGATTAGAGTTGATTGTGGTACACTTTTGTTAGCGTATGAAGATCTATGTATTGTAATGTTTGATATGATAGTGATGTATATTGTGATGCGATATGTATGTGTATGACAATGATGGATATATGAAGATCTAACTCTCTTGCTCTTTGTAGCACTTGGACTTCAAGAGCTTAAGCTTGCACTATTTCTTCACTTTCTATGATTGAGCTTAAGAGCTTGAGCTTTCACTATTTTTACACTCTCTATCATTGATGTTGATGTCTCTATCTCCATATGTGATGTCGGTTCTTGAACTAGCTCTCGCACTTTAGTTTAACTTGGCTCAAATCTCTCAACTCCTAAATCATTTTATTAAAAGTTTCACTAATCATTTCATGATTTATCTCATTCTATTTTCTTATAATGAACATTTTTCTATTTTTCAAGATTGGCAACACAAAAGGATAAGGTGATGCTATCACTATTTGGTAATATTCCTCTCCAAAATATCTAATAAATAAGCTCTAAAACAAAGCTTTAGGAAGATACACACAATATATTTTATGTCTATTGAATCTCACTAATGGTGGTCTATTCAGATCTATCTTTAAACTAAAACGTAGATTGTGAGGTTCCAAGTAACATTGTATGTGATTATTAATAAGATAATTGGATCTTGAGATCTCATCACTTGATATATGAATTTGTCACCAACATGATAAACTAAATACAGAATTAATCTTGTTCTCTTAATATATAATAGTATGATATAAAAAGGATTAAAAAAAAGAATTTGGATACTATTTATCTCCTCCATCCATCACATACATCCACAACAACTCCTTTTCACTATTTGTAACTCAATGCCCATGGACAACCTTTAACAAACAATATCTCTTCAAAGAATAGTATCAACCAAAATTACTCTTCTAAGAAGGTTGATCCATACTCACATAAACAATAAGCTTGTTTTAATACCATTGTGAAACCTATGATAATGAACTTGGTAAAAGATTTCCAAAGATGAGATGTCTTCTTAATGCTTCCCCTTACTTTATATAGTATAGGATTAGAAAGAGTCCAAAATTCAATCTATGCAACATGGTTATTATGCATAAGTCTCATTTTCAGTATCTTAAAAAATATCTAGCAATTTTATCTATTCTAGCAATGCATGATAGCCACATTGTTTTTTATCCATGCAAGTCAAAGTTAGTTTTTTTTTGAATCATGTGTATCAATGTTTTATCATTTAATGATTTAGTGATAAATTTATATTTTTTTTAACTAAAATTGTTTATAGAAGAACCATCATGCTGATACATTGACATAGATGTCATATATTAATTACATTACAAAAGTCAAAAATCATTCTCAATGGTTGGAGAACCTAAACTAAGCAATAAAAGATGATGAAAAGATTGCACAAGCCCTTTGGGAGGGTAAAATATAGTTGGAATTTGGATTGGCTTTTGTAGGGGGCATAGTTTGGTAGTTGTAGCCAAATTATTTTTAATTTTTATGACTAGTTTAGCTAATATTCATACTTGAAAGATAGTGATGAATATGAATTCAATGATTAGAGATGAATATTTGAATATGGGATTTGATGGAGTAAAGAAAAGAAGTGATTTGAGAATTGAAGTGTAGTTAAGGATTTTGGCTTAGGGGAAGAGTAGAAGTGTTCAAGCTTTTGATAATAGATGTAGAGCTGACTATCAAATGATATTGTGAGAGGCAAACTTAGACAAGAACGAGGGAAGAGAGAAGAGCTACAACATTGCTAATTCATAATGCATGTTGCTGCTCCCATTTTGAGCTGTTGACATGCATTATGAAGAAAAAATATGAGACGCGCTTGGGGATGAGAGAAGTGATCAAGTTATAGGTGAAGAAGCTACCACATGGGAAGGTGAAGCCTTCGGTGCCGCAGCCAGAATGGATGCCTGATGATTTGGTAAGATTAAGATATCTAGGAGGATTGTTCTTTGTATGGCACTAAGACTATGTATATCTAGAGTTGTATTAGGAAATCTGAAGAGTAGAATCATAGTCTCGAATTAGAATAAGGGGGCAGCTAGAGAAGTGGGACGCACAGATATGGGCAAATAAACTTGGGTAAAATTATAAGAAGAATGAGCTAAATTGGAAAGTGTCAGCCTTGCATATTAGGTTCGAATTTAGTGAGGAGAAATGGTTTAGTTTGAACAAACACAAAGGTACCATGATTATAAGATTGATCGTATTAAAGAAAATTTCAAGCAAAAAGATCATCGTTATGTTGAATCAATTATTCTCGTTGTCAAAAATGCCCTATGTAACTATGCATAAGGTTCGTATTGTGGAAGGATTCCTAGGAAGGTTGATTTATGTTAATTGGAAAGAGATCTTTGCCATAAATGTAAAGGTAATGGCTGAGCGATACAAGGAAAAGAAGGACGAAGAAGTATATATTTTTTTATCTTTTCTCGTGCACATGTACGCAATGAGAGTATGGTTTACTGAGTTATATAAGGACTCCACTCTCAACTAAGAAAGCATGTGGTCACAAAAGTAACTTTTGGATGATAATAAGGTCTATAAAAAGATGTTAATTCACTACTATTCAGACTTTATTCTTTCCACGGTGTTGAATGATAAAAATCCAATTCTTGGCTTGAAATCATTTTTTAACATAAAATATTATTCAATCTTACATCTTTCATTTTCACTGTTAAATTTGATCCATGGAAGTAAGTACTTTTCAAACTAATATAATTGTAATTCTTTAAAATTTAAAAGATTTTTTCATCTATTTGATTACTACTTAAGATACCCCCAACCATAACAACTTTATAGTGTGATCCAAACAATAAAATTGTTCATCAAAATTGATCTTCTTGACATATATATATATTAAATTTATTTGTATTTAATTTAGTGTCAAACATAAATATCACCTTGAATAAATTAACCCTTAATTATTCACAATTGATAACTCCTAAATGTCTCTTTCATATTTAATTTATTTACTAAATTATGTTGGTTAATAATTTATTTAAATTAAAAATTTATTATCAAACAACTTTATAACAATCCTTGTCATTTAATTAATCAAGAGAAATCAAACTTTGATTCCTCAATATCATCTTTCAACCAAATGATTCAAATTAAGCCGATTTATTTTAAATGATAAATGTCAAATGCACCATGATAAAAATAGTGTTAAAGATTTAGAATGCATTTATTTTATGCCTAGAAAAATACCTATAATCATTGCAGTGGATCTTTAGTTTTTAAGTGCATTTTTTATATGCAAAACATATATTTCAATACATGAAATAAATCTATTTTTGCTTCTTTTGTGGTGAAATACCCTTGAAACTTCATAAATTTTTTTAAATACTTCTTTTTCGAACATTGTTGCACAAAAGATTAAAAAGAAACCAGAAGTATCAATGCAGAACCCAAACTCCCAAACTTAAAACTTTTTGACACAAAGATTCTAAAATCAGGTTCAATCATTGAGACTTCAAGACTCTAGCAACCACATAAGGATTCGACACTCATGTAATATGAAATATGGTTCTTTTGTCACATGATAAACCTTCTTACACTTTCTCTCTATTTGATTCAAAAGTTGAGCTCTAAGTTTGAGAGTAGAGAATGAATTTCTCAATCAATCATAACTTTATACTCCTTACCTTGTCAAATCTAGGTTGAGTCCGTCTAATGATCCACATTGATACATACACATCCAACAACTTATAGATTAGTACCATTCAAATTCAAAGTTAAACTATTTGAATTCAAAACTCAGAGTTCAATCAACAAAGTTGTCGTGCACATACATATCGCATCACAACATACATCATTGTCACATCAAACATCACAACACATAGATCGTCATACACCAACATAAGTGTACCACAATCGATCTTTTCTACTCTCAAAACGTCCACAAGGACACTCCGCTCATAACCATAGCATAAAAGAGAGATTACAGTCAAGCCAAATCCACTTTGTGCTTCAAAGACTCCAGGTTCCCGCACTAGCTACTATCCACCATAGCCACACTCTCAAAGGCTCAACTTCGAAAATTGGCCTCCAAGGAGCCCTAATTCGAACTCTACCCCTTGAGCCCTAGGACCCCTAACGGTGCTGTCGGCCCTAACGGCAGTCCCAGTGCGAACGACGCTAACTGCACAACCGGCTCTAACTGCTGTATATGCTCCTGCAAACGCGCACCTACCTAACTAGAAATGCCACTACATAAGTCGTGATAGCTGTCGTGCACATACATATCGCATCACAACATACATCGCTGTCACATCAAACATCACAACACATAGATCGTCATACACCAACATAAGTGTACCACAATCGTCCCCCTAACTGGCGGTTAGGTCCCTCTAACACCAGGTAGCCATCTAGTCCATAACATGATATGCCCTTCGTGGGGCTAAGATCAGGAAGCCGGGTGCTACAATGCCCCATCGTTAGTCGCCTATCTACAATCCATATCATATAACGGTCGGACTGCTTGCTCGCTAAGCGCATTGAGGACATCTCCACGCCCATTGGGCACCGCATTGAGAGGAGGTGTCAAACATGACATATGCCATCCTCTCGAACAAGAATCACAAATCAACATCTTGTTTGCTTCCACCAATCGATCCACATAACATACATCTCAAGCCACGCACGCATACAATCCGGGCTTGGATCCATAGTACCATCAATGTTTGGAAGGTGACATGGCGCACAATTACGCACATGATCATTTCAAATCACACCATCACGACCCTCCAATACCAAAACTCCAGAAGGTAAAATCTCAGACCTTCTTGCCTGCTAAACGCATCGAGGACATCTCCACCGCCCATTGGGCACCGCATTGAGAGGAGGTGTCAAACATGACGTATGCCATCCTCTCGAACAAGAATCACAAATCAACATACTAGCTGCTCCACCAGCTGATCCACTAAACATACATGTCAAGCCTGCACGTACAACTACCAGGCTTGGATCCATAGTACCATCAATGTTTGGAAGGTGACATGGCGCACAATTACGCACATGATCCTTCCAAATCACACCATCATGATCGTCCAATACCAAAACTCCAGAAGGTAAAACCTCACGTACTTGTAGAATCGTGCGACCAGCCGTAACATCCAATGTGGTCGGTGCACTCTGCTGCAAGTAAACGTAATCACCAACATGAAATTTGCGAATTGAAGGTCGATATCCACCTCCTCGGATGGTAACATAACGCAAAGTATCTCTATGCTGAGCAATAGCAAGGTTCTCAAATGCCATGGGCATGACTGTACGGAAGAGTTATGCCCTTTGAGAACACACCCTAACCCAAACATCAGGGTTATCCAAGTCCAAGACTTCACATGACTCTCTACGGATAGCTACAGATAAGTCTGGATCTCTACCATATAATAAAAAGTACGGTGAGAATGACGCTAGAGATGCTTGCCAGCCTAAATCGATAACCCATGGCCAACCATGGTAGCCGGATGTCCCGTCTCCCGGATGACCTTTCTCCAAGCCAAACTTTCGCAGTCCTCTCTTCACCGTCTGAACAACTCTCTCTGCTAGACCATCAGCCTTAGGATGATCTCTTGAGGTGGTACGATGATCGATCAACGCTCGATCACACAAAGCTTGAAACTCGCCCAAAAAACTCAGTACCACTCGATCGGTCAACACTTCTGCATTTGGTGCACCAAATCGGCTAAATCTTTGCGACTAAGAACGCATAAAGTTGTTCCCTCACTTGACTTGTCAGGCAAGGCCACCAACTCAATCCACTTGGAGAAATGTTCCACCATGACCAACACATATCGATGATGTCGTATAGTCAATGGCAAAGGTCCTGCAAAATCCAAGCTCCAACGATAACCAAGTCCCATAATCGGTAGAGAATGTAGTTGTGGTGTAGTGGCATTGAATGATGCTCGAACACAATCACATACCATACATCTCGCCACAAACTACTGCACCTTAGTTTGCATACCTCTCCACCAATAGTGACTTTGAAGTAAGCTATATGTCCGCTTTACTTCAAAATGACCTAACTCCTCATGAGCATGTCTGACCAAATGTGCTCTCTGAGATGGAAGTGGCACAACACGAATGCTGTCATCTCCCCATACTCGAAGAAGGTGTCTACCTTCCCACCTGAATCGTCGAGCTCTCTGTAAAACTCGATCCCGCTCCTTTGCACTCAAGGTGCCCAACAAAGCACCGGTACGAAGATACTCCAACACCAGCATATCATCATGGATGTCTCGGTTTACGATCAAACCGTCCTGAGTCTCGGCGTCCAAGGCTAATATATCGCTCTTTGACCCAAGAGAGATATCATATAGCTCTCAAGCACCAACATACTCAAAAAGGCAGATGCATGCCAACCCGGCACCATCTCCTCATCAGTATCACCGTGCCATCGAGCCCCGGTTTTGTCAACTTGACTTGTACATGGGTTTCGACTTAACCCATCCGCATCACGGTTCACCACTCCAGATCTATGAATAACCGTGAAATCATACTCTTGTAGGATAAGAGCCCATCGTGCAAGCTTTCCTGTAAGCTTGTCTAAATCCATCAACCATTTTAATGGTTGATGATCAATGATGAGAGTGAAGGAGTTTCTAAACAAATAACATCTGAAATGTGCCACCGCCCAAACAGCTGCCAAACATTCTCCTTCATAAGAACTATACTTTGCCTCCGCTGTATTGTTGGAACGACTTGCATAAGCCACTACAAACTCCTTCCCCTCATCATCATGTTGGGTAAGCACTGCTCCCAAACCCAACATACTCCAATCAATATGTACTTGAAACGGACGACCTCTCACAGGTCTCCTCAAAATAGGGGCAGATGTCAACCTTCCCTTGAGCTCAACAAAAGCTCTCTCCTGTTCATCTCCCCAACTCCACTCTTGATCTAGCTTTGTTAGCTTTGTCAAGGCTTTGGCAATAGTCCTAAATCCTCGCACATATCGACGATAGAAGTTTGCAAGTCCAAGGAAAGCTCAAACCCTACTCACATCTGAGGGTTGTGGAATACGCAAGATTGCCTCCACCTTGGTTTGCTGAACTCCCAATCCTCCTGGGTATATGGTATGACTCAAGTACTCTACCTGCTCCTGAAAGAACTTACACTTTCCAGGATGCAATTTGAGGCCATGAGCAATCAGCCGCTCAAATACCTCCTGCAAATGTATCTCATGCTCCCTCACTGTAGCACTATACACTAGAATATCATCAATGTAGGCTCTGGCACAATCAAGTCCGGCTAGGATCCTATCCATCACTCTTTGGAACTCAATAGGTGCATTCTTCAACCCAAATGGTAAGAACTTCCACTGATACAACACATCCTTGCCATGCGAATCAATTGCCCAAAAGGCTGTCTTGGCCTTATCCTCATCTCAAATCCGCAACTGATGATATCATGCTCGTAAATCCAATGTACTGAAAACCTTTGCATGCCCAACTGCATCAAAGATCTCCTTAGGTGTAGGCATATCATATCGATCAGATTTTGTTTGTCGATTGATAGATCGGTAGTCACCATACATGCGTCTATCTGTATAATTGCCATGTATATCCTTCTTGACTTGCATCACCACAGCAGAGGCATACTCTCCATATGATATCTCCACTAATCTAGCCTCAAGAAGGTCTTGACACCTACTTTGGATCAGATCTCTCTCCATATCACTGTATTGATAGGGACGACGGAAGACTGGTGCATCTGTTGTCAAGTCAATCCGTATGCTAGGTCCCTTCAAACAGCCTAAATCCTTCATACTGAAAGCAAAACAGTTTTCTGAAACTCCCTCGAAACCTCCACACCCTATGTCTTTCTTCTCCTGTCACTTTGAGACCAATCTCAATATCCCAAATCTCCTCTCCATCGACACTAGAGATAGAAGACGTATTATCTGATTGCTAAATGACAACCTCTTGAGCAGAGAGCTTTTTCGCTCTCTCATACCGAGCTCCACTATCTCAATGTGAACAACTCCTGGCTGCTTTAGTGTAACCTCTTGTGTTGTATCACAAAGGTCAAAAGTGGTAACCACCTTTGCTCCACGCAAAAAACTCCAACGATACTCGAAGAAGACCCTACCTCTCCTTCTCTAACATCCCCATAAGACCAAGGATGAGATCTTGGACACTTCTCGCCCCCAGCTTTTGCCTCCATCGTCTCGGTAGGCAAAGAGCTTACTAATGGTCTTGCAGTCATACATGTGGATCTCATCCGCCTCTTTCGCCCAATCCAAGGCTCACAATCCATGTCAAACGGTTCAGGTCCATAGCCCGACCCAACACCGACGTCGTGAAGCCTCGACAATGTAGGTACTGCTGTAGTACCGGTACAAAATCCCATAGCTCGCTCTCTCTCTTCAGCGTTGGGTTCCACCAACCGCTACAAGCGAGAATCCCATACAAGTCCAGGTCCTCCCTCTCTATAAGCATGGGAAGCTGGGTAACTCAACAACATGGGTAATGCAGCTCTTGGCTGACCCACAAGATTCACCACTACCATGGGTGATCTGTCTGCATAGACCACTCCTTGTGAGTGTCTACCCACATCCAAAATACTCTCCACTGTGAGATGTGAGGGCCTCTCCACTCCGTCATATGCTCGCAATAAAACCTCCCTTGGAAGAAGGTTTGTCCACCATAGACGTGGACGGTGTGCACGAGATCCTACTCTCGCTGCATCCAACAATACCGCTGGTCCAATCCATGACCGCACGTGATGTGCACTTGTCATCACCCGTGCACGTGGATCACCCAACAAGGGAACATTCTCCAAAATGTATGCCGGAGAATATGTCTGCTGTGACTAGAGAGAACGTAACACACGTAACATCTCCCAAAACATGCATGAACGTGAATCCTGTAACCCATGACCATTACCAAAGACGTGTGTGTGTCCTCGACATGGCCATCCAGCAATAACCAAATGTATGGTGTCATGCCGAGCAAGGTCTTGCGTCCCCAATAATAAAATATCTGACGGCAAGGCCTGTTTATATCCTTGGACTGCCAACACTGGTAGAAGATCTGGATATCTCCACACCAACTGTGCCACATGGCGTAATGAGATGCGCCTTGCAATCTCATCTCGCTCCACATACAAGTATCTATGTACTCGTATACTGCATCGCAAAACAAGAAAGCCAAACCTGTGCTAATCCCTCCAAACAGATCCAGCACACATATACCCTCCTTTGGATACTGCCAAACAATAGGCGTTGTATCTAAAGGGGATAACATAGTGGAAGTGGGAATAACTTCCTTCGTCTCCTCCCTCTCCGAGCAAAAGACTCACTCCAAGCCCGATGTATGAGATCGACCATCCGTTGTAGCCGCATACATGAAGTACCTAGTGTTCCATCCAACGTGGATGACACTACTCCACTAAGACTTGGCATGATAGTCACATCCTCTCGATCATGACTATCATGAGCATCCATGTTACCCTCCAACAAATCAACAGGCCAAGTAACACAAGTACTGAAGGCTGCAACATATGCCAAACCTCCACTTGGTAAAGGCCTAGAACCGGTGATGAATCGTACAGGTAATCGACTCACTCGGCCCTCGCCAGATTGCCAACCTGGCCAATAAGAGGCTATCTCCTCCCAATAATCAATGCTAAACCCCATCGGATATAACACTGCCGCACCCACCAATACATCATAGGACTCTGCAAGTGTAACCACAGCAAGTGCTCGCATTGTAGAGCTATCTGTGACATGATCCGGTTGTACTTGCACAGTCAACGCCATCCGGATGATGTATGGTGCCGGGGCATCACTAGAACCTCCAAGAGATGTCCGAACTGAATGGACATCTCTCCACATCGGTCTTTCGCAAACCAAGACCAAGCAAAGGCATCCTTACCCAACATAAGGGGTTGTGCACCGAATCCAACAACACGCGTTGAGGTCGATAAACCTTTCTTGAAGGTCCGACCAAACAGAACACACCATACGTTATCCAACATCACCGCACTCGGTGACACCCGGTACGCTGTTATGCCGGCCTCGCCGATAACTCCATCATTCGGCGGCAACAACTTTGCCAAGTTCCACTAGTAGATTGCCCCGATCCCGGGATCAACACTACTAGTGCTCACACAACTAGAAGCAAGCAAAACATCCTCTTTGCTTTCGCAAAGTGTGGCTGCCAATCGTAGTATATGGGATGATGACACCCCCAACGCCAATAAATCCTTGGCTGAGAAAACAGGAGAATGAACAAGAGTCCTTGCGGCCCCCAACATTGCGCTGGATGCTTTCTTAGACGATGTTGATGGCTGGTCCCTACTTGCTCCATCTCCAAGTACATCCACATTGGCTTGCACCCTCATCTCTCCAATAGGTGGTGTAGGAGCCATGGATGAGGTGTTCAATGCCTCAGACAATGTGAAAGACTGCCATGGCAACTCTTGTTGATCGTAATTCTGGATGGAGATCAAAACATCGATCCATCATGTGACCATGTCTCTGACAATGCTCACATGATTTTACTCCAACAAGATCCATCCTTCGACCTTGAAGTCAATCCTTCTTGTGATGAGGTCCACCACATGTCCAACATACCATCCCAACAACTGATTGTTGACCTGAAAAGGATGGTAATGGTCTGGATGATGCACCTTCACCACTCTGTCCAGATGGTCGAGACTGTCCCACATGTCTACCATAACCACTCCGGGTTTGTGTTGTAGACTGGTAACATGAAGACGTTGATGAAGATGGTGAATCCTTGCTGAACCCAGCAGTCACTACCTTATCTTCTTGCATGTTGAGCTCAATATGCTCAGAAAGACAAAACGCAATGGCCAACGTAGGTGATGTCTCCTGTAGTAAGGTAGCATCTCTCACTCTACGTCTCAACTCCCTATCCAATATCCCATACCAATATTGGACAGCTTGTGCCTCTGTCATCCCATTGGTAACACTGATCAACCGACGCATTCGGGTATACGCCTCTCGAAGACTCTCCCCAGTCTTCCGTTGAAACTCCTACAAGCCTTGTAGCTTGTCAGTTCTCACCCCTTGGTAGTCTCTCCTCAACCGTGCAAAGAACTCCAGAATAGGGTTGAAGGTTGGAACCTCAGAACTCTTCCCAACTCTACTAGCTCCAACCGTATCATTAGTGCCAGGTACAGAGGATGAACTCGCACCTCCAAACACTGTACCAGAAGTAATAGAGATGTAGTTTGGAGACCAATATTGTCTCCAAAACTCTATCTCCTCAAGGTGTTCACGCCGAAACTCATGATAATCATCCATCGGCGGACCCTCCAAATGCTGGAATAATCCCTTCCAAGCCATAAACGGATTGAACAATGTAGAGTTGCGCATCCGCTCTATATCACACCATGAGTCAAACTCCTGGATGAAGTCATCCAACTCAATACTGCCAACTGTACCCGAATATCGTCTAGGACCTTTGGTGGCCCCATAGATATCGTCCATGTCCCACAACAACGGTGTGGGTACACACTCCAAGATATCACCAAGCTCAGCTCCATCACTCTCTGAAAACCAAATCGAATCGCTGAACCTCAAAGGCCAAGGTTGATACCGCACTCCGCTACGGGTGCACCCAATGCTAACCCGAGCAGTCTCTCCTCCGGAACTTCCAGAGAACTCCACTGTGACACCAATGTATCACCTCCACAACCGTACAAAAACAGATCCCCAAGCTGGAACGAGGAATCAAGAATCGTAACTGAAAAACCGCAATGAAGGTACCCGAGGCACCACAAGGTGCTAACACAAGGGCAACCGGAAACCTGCCATCACCACAGGCACTCACCCAGTCTACAGGTCCGCAAGTCCCGTCTCACTGGGGAGAAACATGGATAGTTTGACTGGTCCGCAAATCCAGCCTCACTATCGGCAGCACACATGAGCTCCAACACTCCAAACAACAAAGCACCAACACAAACAAACGTGGTGCACAAAGCGGGGAAGCGTAGATGGAGGTATATCAATCACAAGAAACATAAAGCACAATACTCCATCTCAAAAACATCCATCAAAGGGGTCAAACCAACCCAACCCGGGCTGACATAGCCTAAGAAGGGCATTTAAAAACACAAAAACTCAATTTCGGAGGTCTTCTGCTCTCCAGATCGATAAACTGAGACTTGCGATTTAAGATTTAATGATTTAAAAATGAGCAGAAACCTGAGGAAGTGCTCCAGAGGTTGTTATATTTCTTTTATGTCGTTTCGATAACATTGAAACGATATCCAGACAACGGTGATCCTGGTACATAATGGTGCAAAGAGAGTAGAATCTTAAGTTCATATCCCTCATGTGGCTTTACCGAACCGTCTCATTTCAATTTATTGAATCCATAAAAAAATTCTGAGTGCTGACTGGCGATTTTGAAATAAATATGAGGAGGAGAGTTGCTGACCCATAGTACTCTCGTTGGATGTATGTCTCCTTCGTGATTACTTGTGTCATTTGAGGAGTTTTGCATAAAGTGTTTGAAGGTGACAATATGAATGCATCGGAAATTGAAAAAATAAAGTTATGAATAAAGGATGTACTCTCACTGAAAAATATAACCCGTGTGGAGAGGGGAAAATCAATATGCCTTTAAATATGGAAAAAAATCAGTGGAAATTACGGACGGATATTAAAAAGTAGTTTAGTATTTTTATAAAATATTTTATAATTAAAATTATTTATTGGAAAAATATGGAGTCATTATGATTCTGAAAAGTATTTAATTCGTCAATTAACATCCCGGAAAAGGTTAAAAATATGAATAAAATATATGAAAGGTTTCAAAACCCAAAGTCAGATATGGATAAATTCGAAAAATACTCTAGAAATATTTCAGTCAAGTTTCGTGGAAATTGGAGATTCGGAAAAATCACAGAGTCTGCATACAGTTTCAGAATTTTTTTGGCAACAAGTGGAGTTCCAAAAATCCCAAAAACTTTCCAGTAACTCAAATAACATGAGTTGAAGTTTTCTGAGAGCTCTGATCCTATTATGTCTTTGTTAAAGATAATCATTAAATTAAAGGCGGCTGCAGAATGAGAAAATTCCTGAAAATCCAGGTATTGTAGAAAATGGAGATCTGATCCGTTGAAGTTGTATCTTAATTCGTTCCCAACATGTGAAAAAAATTTGGAGAGGATCTAACGGTCCGATTTGATTTTTCAAAACGATGAAGTAAGAAAGAGAGAAAGACTAGAAGAATGTCCATAGACATTAACTAGCTCTATGTAATAAAACACATCTGAAAACATTTGTCACATCGAATTCATATTTAAGATTTTTTAGGCATATTTTTTGGATTTTTTTTATATTTTTTTTAGGTCATATATTGTATCTAGACTGAATAACAAAAAAATTATAAATTTCTTTCTATCCAAAATATACAAGTTTATATGAGGCTGAAAATGGCAAGATTTTGATACCTAATTTGAAAGATAAAAATCAGAACATTTTCTTTTGTGTATAAAAATCAGAATGTGTTGTCTAGAGAATATAAAAATAATTCTGGAATATTATGCAAGCTCAATACAAAGGGAGAAAGCATTCAAAAAAATTGTGATTGGATCTGAAACCTCAAGGCATATAATTTGTATTTAAAAGCGAATAATGCGTTTTTTTAAGGAAAAATAAAAAAAAGTGAAGGCTTCATCACTTGACCATTTGGTAAATTCATTTAGAATGTGAAAAGGTCAAATAAATTTATAACTGATAAATTTTGGTATAGAAAAAGCTATTTTTAATCATCAGAATCTATTGTGTACTTATAGAGGTAAATCGTATATATAAAGGATGCCAAAAATGAATTTTAGTATTTGGTTCAACATTATATCCATATTGAAATAATTGTGGAGCTTGAAATCCGAATTAGGTTCAGTGGAACTGCCCAAAACATAAAAGGCGGCTGTAATTTCGTGTGATTAATTAAAAATGCTCTATTGACGGAAGCAAAGATCCGAACCGTTGAATTATCCTAAAATATAATACTGAACACTGGAAATAATTTTGAGGATGATCCGACGGTTGGTTTTATTTCTATGAGGTAAGGTGATTTGAGGAGATGTATTTTTGAGTGTTGGAACCTTTTTTTTGATCTTTGGAGTGCTGCGAAATGTGCAAAATGATGGATGGGATGAGGGAATAAGTTATATCATTGACAGCAATTTACTTGTCTTGGAATTGAGTACTTAGCCATGGATTGGAAGATTTTACAGTGAAAAAGTAGAATTAAGACCAAATAATGAGTTTAAAGCTATTGAAAAGCACATGTAGAAGAAGAGAACAATTTATTGTTCCAAGGATTGGGGAATGATCCATTTTCCAGAATTTTTTTTTCCTAAATATTGGATAAAAGAAATGGATTGTGAGTGATGTAGTGTAGTAATTTGGAGGGAGTTGAAAATAAGAATAAAAATCTCCATGTGGGAAATTTTTGATTTTGTTTATTTTTTTTAAATTTTTAAATTTTTTTTGGTTGGTAAATTTGGGATAGTAACAATAATAACATGTGAAAGGAGAAGAAGAAAAAAAGGTTAATTTCGTTTGAAAAAAATAATTAAAATAAACCAGCTTCAGAGTATAATAATAAAAACAAAAATATTCCAGAATTTGTGTTAATTTTATTTGAACGTCAAGAAAGGAAAAATTACTCTAGAATGGAGCTAGTTTTGTTTGTGTTGAATTAGGGAGTCCTGTATAAATTTCCAACAACAACGACAAAAAGAGTTGGAAATGGGGAAGCTTCCGGTGTTCTATGGGAGAGAGAAAGAAGATGTAGAATCTTTTGTGAGAGACTTCAAGAGGGCATGTATAGGAAACAATGAGAGAAGAAAACCAGAATGGGCTATCCTTTTGCCCGACTTCTTGGAGGATTCTGCATTGAAGTGGTACAATGAGTACAAGAAGGAGCATGTAGAGGAAGACACTTGGGAGAGTTTGACGGAGAATCTTATTGAAAACTTTCTTCCGGATGAAAGTTACGAGAAGCTGATGTGTGAAGTCATCTTTTTGAAGCAAGGAGAGAGTGAGAAGGTGAGATCTGTTGAAAAATCGACTCTTCAGGAATCACTCCAAGAAGAGGAGAGCACACCAAAGGGACAAGAGAGAGTGTATAGGAATGAGATGAGGAAGGCTTTGCCTGCTCTTGTATATATATAGGGTGAGTACAAGGAAACCCTAATTTCGGGTTAGCCCTAAACAGATCTGTACCATAGGTACGTAACAACCCTAGATCAACTCGATGAGCTTGGTATATTAACACTCGCCTTCAAGCTCAACTCAGACATCCCGAACTCCCTAGACAATGTCGAAATGTAGCAAACGACTCTCTAGGTAAAACTTTGGTGAAGATATTTGCAACCTGATCTCCTGTATGTATATATCTAAGATCTACTACACCTGAAAGGACCTTCTCCCTAACAAAGTGATAGTGTACCTCAATGTGTTTTGTCCTAGCATGAAAAACAGGATTGTTGGCTAACATCATGCTGCCAATGTTATCAGCTAGGATAAAAAAAGAAAAAAATCGGGTACATTAATTAATTGTACATTTATCGGGTAGAAAGTCGAGAAGGTTGGGAATTTTTCGAAAAAGTTGGATGCAGCACCGGGACTTATTCGCAAAAAAATGCATTATTCGCTTTTAAATACAAATTATATGCCTTGAGGTTTCAGATCCAATCACAATTTTTTTGAATGCTTTCTCCCTTTGTATTGAGCTTGCATAATATTCCAGAATTATTTTTATATTCTCTAGACAACACATTCTGATTTTTATACACAAAAGAAAATGTTCTGATTTTTATCTTTCAAATTAGGTATCAAAATCTTGCCATTTTCAGCCTCATATAAACTTGTATATTTTGGATAGAAAGAAATTTATAATTTTTTTTGTTATTCAGTCTAGATACAATATATGACCTAAAAATAATATAAAAAATATCCAAAAAATATGCCTAAAAAATCTTAAATATGAATTCGATGTGACAAATGTTTTCAGATGTGTTTTATTACATAGAGCTAGTTAATGTCTATGGACATTCTTCTAGTCTTTCTCTCTTTCTTACTTCATCGTTTTGAAAAATCAAATCGGACCGTTAGATCCTCTCCAAATTTTTTTCACATGTTGGGAACGAATTAAGATACAACTTCAACGGATCAGATCTTCATTTTCTACAATACCTGGATTTTCAGGAATTTTCTCATTCTGCAGCCGCCTTTAATTTAATGATTATCTTTAACAAAGACATAATAGGATCAGAGCTCTCAGAAAACTTCAACTCATGTTATTTGAGTTACTGGAAAGTTTTTGGGATTTTTGGAACTCCACTTGTTGCCAAAAAAAATTCTGAAACTGTATGCAGACTCTGTGATTTTTCCGAAGCTCCAATTTCCACGAAACTTGACTGAAATATTTCTAGAGTATTTTTCGAATTTATCCATATCTGACTTTGGGTTTTGAAACCTTTCATATATTTTATTCATATTTTTAACCTTTTCCGGGATGTTAATTGACGAATTAAATACTTTTCAGAATCATAATGACTCCATATTTTTCCAATAAATAATTTTAATTATAAAATATTTTATAAAAATACTAAACTACTTTTTAATATCCGTCCGTAATTTCCACTGATTTTTTTCCATATTTAAAGGCATATTGATTTTCCCCTCTCCACACGGGTTATATTTTTCAGTGAGAGTACATCCTTTATTCATAACTTTATTTTTTTCAATTTCCGATGCATTCATATTGTCACCTTCAAACACTTTATGCAAAACTCCTCAAATGACACAAGTAATCACGAAGGAGACATACATCCAACGAGAGTACTATGGGTCAGCAACTCTCCTCCTCATATTTATTTCAAAATCGCCAGTCAGCACTCAGAATTTTTTTATGGATTCAATAAATTGAAATGAGACGGTTCGGTAAAGCCACATGAGGGATATGAACTTAAGATTCTACTCTCTTTGCACCATTATGTACCAGGATCACCGTTGTCTGGATATCGTTTCAATGTTATCGAAACGACATAAAAGAAATATAACAACCTCTGGAGCACTTCCTCAGGCTTCCTCCTTTTCAATTTGCTACCTAACGCAAATTTTTTTTTTCGCAAACGGCCACCGTTTGAAACTTCTGCAGGACTCTTAAAATCTTCAACTTCGATTTCAGACCCCTAAACCTCAAAATTTCGCAATTCTGACACCGCCTACCTTGGGCCTAACATCTTTACCCCCAGGCGACAAACTTTACATAATCTATCACCCCACCAAATTTCAGATCAAACGGACATTGTATGATAATCTGATAGGCTGATGTTGCTATTTTCGACCAGAAAACTTCGAAAAATCAAATCTTGGACTTCTAGCACTTATGTCCGAAATATTTTTCGGCCAATCTCAAATTAATTCTCCAAGACAACTATAAGCATCGACCCACTTTGTCAATTTCCAGCAGCGCTTCCGCCCTCGAAAATTCCCGATTCGGATTTACACTAAAACAGAAAATATAGAAATTCGAAATCGATAAGATCCACCTCAAATCGACTCTACTTCTAGATCACCACCACGGGCTGCATTCCAGCAACGCCTGCATGCTCAACAGCCAACGGATCGAAGCTACCATCGATCCAAACTCGCGAAAACACTTTCAGCGCTCCAAGAACTCCCAGTTCTCACCACAAAATCCAATTTGAGTTTTCGAAGTAATCTTTTCTACTCTCAAAACGTCCACAAGGACACTCCGCTCATAACCATAGCATAAAAGAGAGATTACAGCCAAGCCAAATCCACTTTGTGCTTCAAAGACTCCAGGTTCCCGCACTAGCTACTATCCACCATAGCCACACTCTCAAAGGCTCACCTTCGAAAACTGGCCTCCAAGGAGCCCTAATTCGAACTCTACCCCTTGAGCCCTAGGACCCCTAACGGTGCTGTTGGCCCTAACGACAGTCCAGTGCGAACGGCGCTAACTGCACAACCGGCTCTAACTGCTGTATCTGCTTCTGCAAATGCGCACCTACCTAACTAGAGATGCCACTACATAAGTCGTGACAAAGTCAAAACCACTTCTTTAACTGACTAACCAAGTTCACTAACATCGTGAACGAAATATTCAAGTATGTAATTATCTAAACATATCAACAAACAATTCATGATTTTATCCAAGATCTCCCATTCCATGAATTTATACCTTATAGATTGGTAGTGTTTTTTTCAACTCACATCTTCGATTGAAACAAGCCCGTCTTCTTGTTTCCGAATATCATTAAATTTATGGATAGGTTGTATGTGACAACTCTAGAGTAGCTCAAATTCCCGAGTTTATATTGATGATCAACTAGGTATATCTCTTCAAGCATCCATGAAAACAAACACGGGGCCAAATTAGTAAAGGGGATATTGCAGGGAATCCGGGATGCTTTAAGGCTATTCACTGCCAGGAAGGATGAAGGAAAGAAGAGAAACACAAGGGATGCACAGTTTATGCATTAGGGTTAGGGTACAGGCAGAGACCGATGAATTGACGAGTTCTGGGCGAGCGAAATCGAGGCAATCGATTGAATTGGTGCACAAATAGAATTTGGCAATTGTGCACAAATACCAAGAATTCGATCGACCATGGAGGAATCAACTGTGGCAACGGAAAAAAATCAAACCGTTTGTCAGCGAATGATTGAGCATTCTATTCAGAGAAGTACGTGTGCTTCACGCCTGCAATTCTTCTTGTGTCTTAAACGAAATCGATGAAATTTTCTGCATTGTTCTTAGTATATTGCAAAATTTATCAGCAAATTGCTCGTGCTCTCAGATCCGATGGTGAAGTTCATGATAGAAGCCATGTCAAAGGCTGGGTGTCCAGTGACTGAAAAGTTCTTCAAGTCCGAAAATTGCACGATGGAAGCAGGTGGAGGATTCGTCCCTCAAATCGGGGTTCGTTCTACAGCCCTTACAACAAATTGAGCTGACCAAGGCTGGCTGCTAATGCCTATAGAAGGTCTGAATTGTTCCTCATCATTTGTTTAGGAGTTCGGGATTCGCTAGTGTGAAAGCAAAGTCTTGCTTTTTAGTTTTGTGATTTTCTAATGAATTCAAACTTTGGTGGACTCAATTCACAGAATATCACACTCATTTGTTGCCGTTTATATGTACTCAGATCTCAGTTTGCAGCAATCACCTGCTGACAGTCACACAGGGCGAGGTGGACATGATCCTGACGCACGAGCTCGTACATGCCTATGATCATTGTCGAGCTGCCAATTTGGACTGGAGCAATTGTCAACACCACGCATGTAGCGAGGTGGGTCGGCTTCAGAGAAAGTAATAGGTTTTACCAAAGAGGAAACTTTTTTGGGTATATATTTCACTTCGTTTGCTTGTTACTGAGATTCTTCTACATCGATCTGGCAAACAGATTCGTGCGGCCAACCTCAGTGGAGACTGCAAGTGGATGTTAGAGCTTCTGCGAGGGCATACAAATATCCGCCAGCAGCATCAGGTCGATGACATTTCCTCCTTGATATGAATCGGTCATTCTAGTCAGATGTCAAACGGGGCCACAGTCCGCTCTGTTCTCGGCCCAAGCCTGTCGTGGTTTGGAAGCACTTTAGCTTTACGCGTATTCGATTTGTACACGACGTTGCCGGAGAACTGCAGTGTTCAGGTGTCCAAATCTGCAATCTTCATTCCAACAGCATTGCCGTTTGAAACCGCAGTGAAGTACTAAGGTTGATGAATTCCTACCATATGGCTCATCGGTACATACAGAATCTGGGTCGCTCCTGGGCTGATGTTGCCGCGTAGGTGTCTGTGCAAGGACTCTCTGGAAGTACAAAAGAGGAGCATGTGGATCGTAACACGTTTGTATGAGAATCCTAAAAGTGTTAGAGCGGATTTGGCTGTAAGTTGAGCCTAATTTCGCTAAAAGCACGGTTTGTATTTGCGGGTCTTGAAGTTTGAGGTTGCAACTAGGTAATGATTTTAGGGTATTGAGGTTCGAATCTGCATGAGTTACGTCCTCATACGTTTGCAGAGGACCAGGGTTGTGGATGATGGTCATTACGTAGTAGGTCAGGAGGATTGAGGCCACTCTGTTCAAAACTTACTGATAATTATCAGCTGTGCTAGTTGTGTCCGGCTTGTGATTAACTGAAACACTGACTCTGGACCTCCACTTTGCCAGCTACTCAAGTCTTTGAGATTCGTACTGTTTATAAACTTGGTGACCAGTACTAACTACGAATTTTGGCTCCCCCAGGTTTGTGTGAGGCGCAGGGCGCAATTGTCTGTGGCAATGAATCCACATTGTTCTGAGATAGCCGCAAAGAAAGCCGTCGATGCGGCGTGGAATACTTGCTACAAGGATACGAAACCATTTGATCGAGTACCTTGAATTTGTTGGGATTTTTTCGAACGTTTATTCACTCTGAAGAAAATTGTCTGCGGAGCCACAGGCCGTGTACTTGCTATGCCGTCGATGCTTCTACAGAGTAACTGGAGGTCATAGTTAGGCCATAGATATGGCTCGCGTGGAGGAAGCCATAACAAAGAAACACTCATTCAGGACACCACGATATGTTCACGAAGATCGGATTTTGATAAGCTCAACTGTTGGAGCTCATAAATACCTTCTTCCGAAGATTAGGCAATGTTGTTACAATGACGGATGCATTAATATACAAACAGCTTTTTCTTGTGAACTGGTGCTGTTGAAATTAGGTCTGTTTTTCCCTCTTTGTATCCAAGTAAGGCCCCCGCGGATCGCGTTCGGCATTTTGAGACGGCCGACTCGCTTGTATGCCTCAATTAAGTCTAGCTGTACCTTTGACATCTCGAAACAGCAACAACAACAGTGGACAAAAAGGAGAGACCTGGGTTTACAGATTGGTCGTCCGGTTACTCACGGGTAGCTAGAGTAGTTGAGTATCAGAATCAAAGTTTTGGGTCGTACAATCACAACGCCAGCATCGGCGATGTGAAAACATGACGGTGGAGTCAACAACAGTCAGTTTCTGTATGAAGTGAGCGGCTGCCAGGTGAGCAAGATTGGAGCCACTGATGCAGGCACGTGTAAAGCCCCAAAGAAGTGCCCACGATTGGCGTAGGTACTACCTGAGCAAGTTCAGATCTACTTCAGGAGGCCTGTGAAAGAGCTTAGGATCGAACACGCAGCGTGACAGATCTGTACGAACTGCAAGTGCCTGTTGTCAAGGAGACTGTAATTTAGTTGAACTTGGTTAGCAGAGGTGAGTGTTTCTCTTCGTTGTGACTACAGTACATCCAGTTAGCCTGCCGGGAGTTTAGTCACTATTCTGATCTGGTTTGATTTCTTGAAGTAAATAGACGAGATTCCCTGCCATGACGAAGCCACGGACTTTTCTCAGTTGTTAGAAATCTGAAGAATCATTAGCCAACACACCCAAACATGAACTCTGTGTGTTGTCTATTGCTACCTCTGCTCCAAAACTAGAGTTCAGGCAGTCTCCACCTTTCACAACAGTTCCATGTGGTTCTGCAGTCTGTTCAGATCTTCTTCTGATATGCTTTTATTTTTTTTATATATTTAAAGATTGACCTCAAATATTTCAGGCTACACTCGGTCACACCAAGAGTCTGTGGTGTCTGCCAAGCTAAATTCAGAGAGACTACTGCACTCATATCAATTGTTTTATGTTCTCCAGGACTGTTTTCAGGTCTTGTATAATCCCTTTTTTTCCGTTATTCCTAGAAATTAACATTGCTAGAGCCATACTTGATTCTCCTGAGGCTAATTCGTCCGCACTACAAAGCGTTTTCTTGTGTGGTAGGACAAAATTAGGAATCTGCTTGTGTAAGGTCCACGTACTACACGACGAAAACACGAGCTCGTAGAATAGACTACATCCTAACTTTGATGACGGAGTTGAGATGGTCACAGGATGCAGAACATGCACAAAATACCATATTCATGGTAGGTAGCCCAGGCTCTGGTAAAGTAAATACCTGTCCAGAACTTTGCAGCAGTGTTGAGCTAATCAGCTCTTCGAGAATCAAAACAGGTCCTAGCGGACTCTACAAGAAAAACTGAAAAAATGGCAGATTCCTTGGGACAGGAGAGTGCGGTAAACTTTAATCCAGGAACCGAGGACCTTCATTTAGATTCTCGTCTCTCGTCCACTCTTAAAAGTGTAGTTTAAGATAAATTAAGATCCGACGACGACGCACAAGGTTTCTAACGCACAAGAAAACAAAGCTGCGAGTAACAAGGTGACGTACCTGATCAGGTTCTTGTAGCGTTGGTCGTCCACACTGTTTTCAACATCCTGAATGCTTTGTCAGCGAACTTGCCGTAGACACAGCTAGACAGAGCTTGACGATAACATATACAATATGCACACGAGTCTTGCAAGAGAAAACGCTAAATTTTGTTTACAAGAAGTGGTTAATGCATCAAACACCTCCAGGAATAGAAGCGATGCGAATAATTAATACTATAAGGGTCGGATAATACCTCATGAGGTACTTCCAACACATTTCCCAGAAAGCATTACATCTCTTGCCCTTCTCTCGAGCTATCTCTGATATTTCTTCTCTTTGTTTTCCACCGTTGCAAGATTTTATGCCTATCGTCGACTTGACGCATGTCATTAAACACATGCAGCCAGAAACTTCCAAATTGGCTTGACACTGTCTTCTGAGTCAATCTATGGACTCCTCCCTTTTCCAAGGAAGACCTCGTTCAAAGTCTACATGCCTACAACTTCTACAGACAGTATTGTGCTGAAATCAATCCTAGTCCTAGACATCGGTCTACAGAATTGTCTTTGAAGAAAGTACCATGCATGTGGGCTTGGCTGCTCAACATACCCTTTGGAGCATTCGAGAATTCAGCCGCGGTCAATAGAGCAAAGATCTTCCGTTCCAGGTAAACTTCGAACAGTGAAGAAGATTCTCATGGCTGACACAGGAAAGGAAAGGGTGAAATCTTTCAGTATCGCAGCCTTCAGCAAAGTGCATACTTAGTGTGCTACATTAACGAACAAAGCTGTTCTGCAGTTGCAGAGGTTTCTTAGAAATGAATTCACTTTAGGCTGATATACTCCGACAGACCTGCTCGGATGGAGATATCTTGGGACCAGGAGAAAAAATACAAGACAAAATAGTTAGGAGAAAAGGGACAATGGAACAATTGCAAATTTCAACATATCCAGGCAGAGGTTTGTCCTCGTATTGTCTACATATTACTTGAGAAATCATTGTACCTGACCTATATACCTTGAGCAGCTGAGGGAGTTCGCATTGGAGTTGTTGAGATATTCTAAATCATTGACGGGACTTTTTTTCTGGTATGGTGTCATAACCAAGCTGCATTTTCTACAATATACTTACACTGCCCAATGTTGTGGAGTTTTCCAAATAAAAGAACTGAGTGGGAGGGATGCAAGGAAGATGAATGCAAAGCAAAGAATACTTAACGCGCAATACTAGATATTCAGTGTAAGCGTACGGAGTCCGACTGCAAATTGAACAATTTCATTCGTAAGACTAGTGTACAATACTGAGTATCTACCCTACATGACATGACATGACGAAGATGACGCTTTAATCCACGTGTTGCGTCCTTTTGGTTTCTGCCAAACCCAAGGCGGGGAAGCACGACACGCTCTTCAGATTCAACACTGGCAAATTGCTGCAGATATCGCAGGAAAGCGCAAAGATCATTGAAAAGCATCGATACGGTACTGGGTTGCGTCGGGAATTGAAGTGCTCGGGTACGGTAGATTCCGTGAGCAGTTAAATTTTCTTTGAAAGATTCACGTGATAGTTGTTGGATGGTCGCAGATACTGGCACATATGGATCAGTTTATCTCATGATGCACAAATATACCTCAGCATTATGAAAGGCTTCGTAGTGGATGATGTGTCATGCTGAGAAGTCATTCACAGGCCCGGCTGCATTCCAACATAAAGCAGTCCGAGCAACTCTCAGCTTTAATAGATTCATAGAAAATTCAAACTAGACGGCACCTGTGGACGGCTTGTCCGTAAGTGGTTTGCTATGGTTGGCTGTTAGATTTCATTTAAACTCGCAGTGGCTCGAGTAGTCAGATGCGACACTTGAAAAGCGAAGTGAACGATGGGTCATGCTTTACGTTGATCTCTTGGGAACGTGGGATGCTGTGATTTGCTCTGAAGGGACTGGACTGAGAGCCGGTTGAAGATGTGGCGTGCTCTGAACTCGGCAATCCACCTCTAACAACCGAGGTGTCATGAGCTGAAGTCACTTTGGAATCGAAGCACACTGCTTACGGCTCCAACAAACCTGTGTCATGACATGAGTCGACCGCGATTGAATCATGACAAACTTTATTCACGGCCTGTCCTGACTGGATCCCAATCGGTGCTCAAGCAGCTTTCTGTAGCTTAACAGGTCCCATGTAGAGGCTACGCAGCGTCGACAAACTTTTCATAATCCTATCGGCAAGTATGTATCAGGCCATAATACACACCTACTCTACCCAGGCCGATAGTACAGTTCTTTCCTTCTCTACGGATGTGGGGAAGGTCACAACTAGGGTGATCTGGACCGCGGATCTAGACATGTATAATTACATATTACACATCAGAGAGCTCAGACAACAAGTACATCAGATCTTTTGAGATGTTTTACTCTATGGCATCGCTTCCTCGCCAGCACGTACGCAGCACGACTTTTACGCTGCTCAGCTCTAGGAGGCTTGATGTAGCTCTACGTAGGACATGAGAAGTGAACAAGCTGTACCGTTTGATGAGATTCGAGCTTGTGACAAACAGCTAGATGTCGTCGATTTAGCATTCTTGACAAAATTCTCAGCAGTGCTATAGATCACTAGGAACCTCGAAATCCAGGTCACTGACAACAATATGATTGGTTCTACTTGAACATTACATCTCATGGTTCCAGATGCATGTAACCTGTCGATTGAGATGCCACACCCGTGCTGGCTATCCGGTACATAAGCAAAGAGATAAAGTCCTAGTCAGACTCGTCTATGACTTTCAGAAACTTCATAGGGCTACTGCCGGTTACTGCTGAAAAACTTCAGTTCTAAAGCCAGCACTAAAGCGAATTTTTGTCTTCCAGAAGTACTGAGCGACTACGAAGCATCTTGAAAGAGATGGAGAGTTGTGACTGTTTCTTTAGTCCTCTAGTGAAAAGATAACCGTACTCTACCGTAATCTTTACAACTTAAGTAAAACTTCTCACCTCAAAGAGTTCTTTAAAAACAAATCTACCGTCCCGCAGGCGACGGCCCAGCATTAAATACACAATGCAAATGGTAGCATTGACTTACTTGTTCCAGATTTGCGGTCATATTCTTCTCTGTTTACGAACCCAGTCATTGAAACTGCAACCATAACTGCCATACTCTAGTTCTTTACCTCATCTTCTTGTCAACAGAAAGGAAAAGTAGAGGTCGATAATATACTGGTACCGTTGATGACAGGTTTGGGCGCTTCTCGACTGCAAAACATATGATGCAATATCTGGAAATTGATGAGTGCCCAACTGCCACGAGACGTTAAGGCATCTAAGGACACTTCGAAAAGGTTGTTCACAGTACCCTGGTTTTGAAACATGCACAGGTAAGACAATCTTTCCAATTTTTATCAACTGTTACCTCTCATAATTGGTGAAGGTTGAGAAGTAGTAGTTTTGGAGCTTCACAACCAATGAGCACTTACCGTCCTCTGAAAGAGAGGTCAAGATCAAACTTGCTGATACGCTTCAAAAGTTCATTCCAGTTTTGGATAGCAGTTGAGTACAGCAAGATGTTATCATTTGCTTTTATAGGGCTAGAAACTATCTACATTTCGTGCCTCAAAAAGTTATTTTCAGTCGAAGCCTCGGAGAGATGGAATTCAGTTTAAGTGAATCTCGATAGAAAGAATATTTTATTTAACAGCAACCTGTTCTAAGCTGTCTATATATGAGCAGTTGTTGTCCACTCTTAACTGGATACCCACCGTCAACACTAAAATATCAATAAAACATGGTCGAACCTAAGATTCCTTTGCCCTGTCTTCAGTGATGAGTTTCTGCAATAAGATGTGTAGTAATGATTATGCTCACCTTGTGTCAAGAACAGAACCAGTGCGCTTTCCACTTACGAAGACTGAATATACGATATGGTCAACTCATGAAAAAACAAAACCCTGCATGCAGCGTTAACTGTATCGAGTCGTTGATTACTTTAAATAACGTTAAAGACTCATACATAACTTCTCAAGCGAACATTCCCAACCAAATTCTATAAATAAAGTCATGAAGTCAATGGTGACTTCATTTCTAGACCCAAGGCCTCACAGGACAGTCTACTCTCTCTTCTAAGTGCAATAAAATGTTTATTCTCGAAAATTGCAAACCCAGGTCTTATTCCCGAAAAGAATAGAAAGTTAAGTGCAAATTGCAGTTTATTCATACCTGCAGTTCAACATTAATCCGAAAGTCACTAGAGACTTTCTGAGTGTGAAGGCATGTGTAAAGTCTCAAATGAACATAAATAAATTTCTTGACCGAGGCTAAGCCTTTGTAAGCACAAATATTAGGTATAATTGCAATAAGAAAGGTTTAAGATACATGAAAATGCAATTCCTAGGTCAATCACAATTCTAGAGCTCTTAGATAAATGCAAAAAGTTGCACTTAAAGAATGGACTATATATATGGGTTCACAGTAAAAACTTATGAATCAATCTCATTTCTCAATGTCAATAATATGGATTAAAAAGCATTTGAAAAAAATATAAAATATTATTAAATTCATTATTTCAGAAAAGATTTTATTTTCTTTACGTAAGTCTTGATTGCCATTTGCAATTATACCCAATTTAAATTTTTTACTTTATTTTCTCAGCATCCATATATGGTTTAAACATGTGTTTTTGACAAGTCTTGAACACTTCATTTTGACAATGATAAGTTACATAGTTCTCACAGGATAATTGGTTTATAATAAGTTAGTACTACATAGGTGAAAATTAATCTATTTATAAGAGACCAGTTAAACTGAATTTCTAACAATGTTGGAAACACTGATGAAATGATTTGAAGTTTTAAGGCCAGAAAAAAAATTTATATATATGCACACATACATATTTAAATACATTTCTATTCCATCCTTTTAATCTGATTGTAATTTATTTCCTACCATCTATAAACGAGGAAAAAAAGGAGGTTCTATTGTAAGGGATTAAAGTCATCAAATTCTACCGAATTCTTGTGGTAAGCATGCATTATGTTAGCATCTCTATTGTAAAAGACATTGACATCAGAATCTGATTTAGTTAGATTACTACGTATGGAAACTCGACAGTGAGAGGTAGACGTAGACGGTCTCATGATTTACCACTGGACTTGGAAGCATTGACATCCCTAGAGCTAAAACATTTGTCATAAAAAACACACGAAGAAAGAAATAAACGATTCAACTATATTTGAGAACGCTCAAAATATGTACTTTTAAGATGTACTAGATACAGGTTGGTAACACAATGAACTAAAACAATAGTCTATACTATGTGCTTGTCTCACTGGTATTCAAATTTTGCATAATTGGAGAGCAATGTAACATAATATGGTTTGTATAAATCTGGAACTAGTTCAAGTAATGAAAAACTTCCGTTCTGGAGGTTTTGTTCATACTTGGGTAGCACATCCAAAGAAGCATGAGTGTAGATGAATAGAATCACGATGGTAGATTGAAGAAAAATTCAGATGTTTTAGGATAAAGAAACACAAAGCAGAAGCGTTGACGTAAAAGTAGCAAGTATATTGGGGCCGGCGTACATAGATTCACATATGCAAAGCAGCTGCTAATGAACACTGGTGAAACCTTTTAAGTAACATCTAAATGGTGTTAATAGAACGATGTCCATATCGCAAAGTCTGATATGAAAACTGAAGTTTCACTAGAACTCAATAGTAAAATGATCAATAATCATATCACTCACAAGCAAACTTTTTAAGCTTTTCAAGAATGATCTTCGTATCCAGAATATGATTGATTGTTAATGATATGTTCGGAAGGGGAAAAGATACTCGACCGCCATGAAATCAATTGATTCAACTTTTTAAAATCCTTCAATCAAATTCCATGTGCACTTCTTGCATGGTATTCATATTAGAGTTTACAAGTTAGGAGAAGTTAAATCAGGGTATTACGATTCTCACATAGCAAGCCCCGAAGGTATAATGAGGTGACTAGAATCTCGGTACAAACATACCTTGATTAACAATATTAACTACTAACAACTAGAAATCTGAGATTTTTTTCACGTCTGGGCAGGCTGTTTGTAGACGTACAGCACATCGTAACAGCAATAGGATATACATACCTCCAGATTTGCAGAAGTCACGCATATACTCCTCTGGTGAAAGTTCTCGATGGTGTGGTAGACATTGGTACTCCTCCTGTATTGCATTAAGTTCAAGATCTGGAAATCAACGAGCATACAATATCCATCAATTTAATTTTGACCTGAAGTCTCTTCAATCCAACAGTCCCACGTGCTTCATTTGCAAAGTGGAGGATTTGACCACCGGAGTAATGGAGATTGCATATATATCTGCAGAAGCATGATATTAACGTTATTGTTATCAGATCCTAGGCAAGTATCGTTGAGCTTGATATATTTTCCTATAAGCTTGAACCAATCGATTACTGAGGCGCCGCAGAAGCGCATACTGACAATTTCGAGTCTAAGCAAGTACAGAATCTGGTTACCGACTGTTAGCCCTTGTAGTGCTTGGTGTGTAGAGCCGACTTTGAAATGATTATTTCTTCATTGAGATATACTGTGATAGATCAAATCCTGACAAAGGACTCGTCAGTAGAGTTGGCTATGAAGCTCCTCTCATATGCCCTTCAGCAGAGTTCAGGACTAAATCAAACCTTCTGGACTCAGACCTATACTTCTATAGATGGAGACACCTTGTCTTTTCATCCAGAGATTATATGTCATGTTCAGGATTCAACTGAATACGTTGCCCCGGGGATTCCGTTAGAATGAGTCAATAAGTGACATTTCTCTTCCAAAATTCCTATTTTGGATGGGAACTGTATGAAGCTCAGTTCACATTTTTTTTCAAACTCTCGGAAGGAGATACTCATGGCTCTGTATTCAAAATGGTTACACAAGACTATTCTGTACTTTTCAATGGGGAAAAGAGTGTCAAAGTCTTTATATCTATATTGAGTTGTCCCGAATATCTGAAGCTTGTTTGGTTTGTAGTGAGCTCACAGGAACCGTTGCACGGAAACCATCACAGTCAAAACCCATTATCCTTTCTGCATGGGCAGACCTTTAGGAATTTACCTAGGGCGATCCTTGGTCTCAAGGTCAGTGCTTACAGAGAAAATATTTATCGAAGTATGTAAATCTTAATCACAACCTGTGACAATCCTCAAGATCATCGAACAAGAGCATCTCAAGAGCATCGTACAACAGGATGACTGAAGTTCACAGTAAAATACAGTGTAAATGATTATGAGAATAAACCCTTCAGAGACAGGATGGATCTATGAATTCTAGTATGTAGTCAACAGGAATGCTCACTGCTATGTGTTTAATAATAAATATTATGATTATGCGTACATTTGTCACAGATCTTACCGTTATTCTCTTTTATCCCCGTGTTCTCCAGCTTCGCGTTGAATACCATGATGAAGTTCTTTCCATCTTCGGTATTATGTACGGCCGGTCATCTGCTACTGTCATGAAGCTGTACACATCCACCGGAACGATTGGAGTGATATCCGTAACTTCTATATGAAAGGGTACACTCTATCTTATGTAGTATATTTTTTTGATATATACAAGACAGGAAAATATCTCCTTGTTTCGTCAAAAAGCAATTACCTCAGAAATTATGGAGAATTCTAAATATCACGCGCGTGTGTCTGCAGTACATTGGGCACACTCTCAGTCACCCAGATACGAAAAATATCAGCTCAGATACGAAAAATATCACCGTCATGTAGATGAGCTCTGAAACACAATCTACCTAACATCCAAGCTATTGAGACAGAGTAGTAAGACTTGTCAGTATCCCAGTGCATCTCGCAAGAGTCCTTTACCAGAAAGACAAGTATAACTACTTATTGACATTTTAAGACATGCACAGATATCACGAAATATACAGATACATACAAGGCAGATGTTAGAAATTCTGAAGGGCGAATGAAGATGAAAATCAAAGCAACGGCCCAGATCTGAACTCTAGCAAGCTTAACCAAATTCTCCAGCAAAGGCAGTTGCAGTCTGGACGCCGTTATTGGTACCCAGGATATTCACGCAGGATGATCTCTTGGTTTACTGTGGCTCCTTCCCAATTTTTAGAATTTATGAACATGCGCGGTGTGGAAAAAAAAACTGTGGAAAACCGAACTCTCCACCATGGTGGGCTGGACTCTGTAATTCGTGGAGGTGACCATAAGACCACGAATATTTTGACGAGCTTGTACTTGAATGTCTCTACCGATGGATCTCTATTCGATATCTTAGTGTTCCTCTCAGACGATATCTTTATTCTCGCCCTCAACATCAGCTGCGGAAAAAATTTTGTGAACATGTCTTTTGGCTTCAGACCAACTAACCGACAAGATGATGATACTTGGAGTTGAGAAGGAGGGTACTTACAGCTAATTTGGGCAAAGGGAAGTCTTCTAACACTGACCTGCTTACATAAACACACGAAAACACAGATTTATTTGAAGCCGATGGAACAATTTGCGGGAAAAGAAACTAGTTGCGCCTATTTAGAGTTACAGAACCTCTGAGACAACTCATAGAGAATAATACTCGTGAAAGCACAAACACAAGAAGTTACAACGAGTATTCAAAGTTACAGTTCTGGAAACTGAAGCTCTTCATCTGCCAGTCAGTCGAATCTTGTGCGGAGTCCAGTTCATCGAGCATATGTGTCAGTACTTATCAAAAGTTCGACGATACTATTTAGCGACCCAATAGATCAACGTTTTTCTTCGGTTTTTTTTTAGTTCTGGCCGTTTCCATAAAGGAAGCGCATCAATCATGGTAAAACATATATCCATACAGTTTGGCAGGGTGGTTATATGAAATGGCGCAAAATACTGTAAGTCGGACTCAGAAAACTGTACAATGTAGTGACAGTAGCTCAGCTGGAACTATTCATAAATATACTTACGACCACTTTGGATCAAGTTGAATTTAGAACAAAAGAAGTATGACAGCAGCATCATATAACGAGAAATGCAACGCTTGCACTCACCTAAGTCCATCTTCTCCTGCGACCTCCTGGTGAACAACAGTAGAGCCTCATTTTCCATCCAGATGCAGATTTTCAGACCCTGCGCGATCCATGCACAACCCTCCCGACGAGGATGGGGATCCCAGTTAAGTAACTGCGAGTTACATTATGCATGCATTTTTCTTCTGAATCCTCCTAATCCAGACTAGTTCTCTCTCTTACGTAAAAAAGTGCATCGATCGTACCAAGAAGGCCTTTGGATAGATAGTTGATGATAGCAATGGTATCCATAGAACTACAAATGCTTCGTGCTGTTTACAGGCCATGATGATCCTTGTCTCCACGTTTGTTCCAAGATCGGTAAACCCACGAGCCTGAAGGCCGTCGGCTGTCGAGTGTGCTTGGAGAAACTCCGCCCCGCTCCTCTCATCGTGAGTATTGCACATCACAGAGAGCACTAAATCGCTCTTGAATTTAGAGTGAATGTTTGCTGATTTCAAGGTTCACATGCATGGCATGTCGTTCGATAGATGAACATTGGGGATATCGATTACAGCAAGCTGTGGTGGGACTACTCCAGTACGTTCACAGCCTGAGTTTCTCCAATCGAGGGAAGATCGTGATTTTCAGAATCTCGCAGCTCATTGACAATTGGATTCAAGCTCCTGACGGAACTCATTCACCTACAGATTCTTGCGGCATTCGTTCCTTCGTCTTACACAACTCCACCTGCACACTCACTGTCATCAATTAACCGATAAATATAAGAACAGGAACAAAGAAATCCCCGTCAACTCCGTGATGATCGCTCTCTTCACACACCGCTCCAATCAGTATCAAACATTTTGTTCCGGGACTACATTCAAAATCATAACTTGTACGTCCTGCATAATGCACTTGATCTGATTTCACGGCCCGAATCCGCCGGATATTTTCTGGGCGGCCACATCTACTGTACTGTAGCTATAACGTAGCAGATGACTATCCAATACTGGACCCGAACAGTCGTACCTACATGAAAATACAGGTGACATCTTCCTTTGAATTATCTCGAAAACTTACCATTAGCCATTTCGCCAGTTCGAGATAGATCCGTCATGCTCAAGGTAAATATGTCCAAGTACTTCACGGAACTTTAGTTTGTACATTTAAATATTTTGAACCATCGCGGAAAGCTATGCGGTACATCGTTGTAGACAATAATTGGCTTTATTTAGTTCGCATTTAAAGTTACCACTATTGTAGATGTACAAACATTTGCTAGCTTTCCTCCATGAACCTGACAATAAATAAGATGCGAGAAAACTTTAACATGTTATTACTTCAGTAAAATAGGTAACAATAAACCGAAAAAGTTGTGTGAAAATTCAGTATGAATATTATACAAATATCAATTCGTTTAGATCTCTTGCACCAATACTATCTCTCCCACCCTTAAAAGGGAGGGGAAAAACACCCTTCTACTAACCACTTAAAAGTATCGTTTTTGTGGGACGAATGGAAATTTAGATTCTAATTACACCAACTAAAATTAAAGCTAGTTTAATATAAATTTCATACTTTTGCATACATTCTTAGTTTATTCAACGGATTAAATTATTTTGAAATAAAATCTTGCGTTTTATAACTATTTGAACATAATATGTGAAGTTAAAGTGATATCTTTAATTTTGTGATCATTTTTAATTATCATGATATTCATAAATAGTCGAAAATATAATTCATTGATTATTTTCATGTGTGTTCCGTCCTAATCCATGGCCAAAGTTCCAAAAATCTTGCACTCCAGCAACTCCAAGTTCTGGTACTTTTATTCCTAAAATAACACCTGCAGGAATATCCTCAATAATCCCACCATCCACACAAATTGTATACTGTGAATTCATAATGACATTCAAAAGACATCTTAGTCTAGTCACTTCACTAGTAGACTTCTGTGTTCCAGCTCATTTCAAAGAAAATATCAAACCAATCGTAGTGCATATATCATGTGTTTATTATGATAAATGTATGAGAATATTCTAATTACGTGAAATAACAAAAATCAAATTGACATTAAAACTGAGTATCAATACTACGCAAACCAAGACATGTTCGACCTTACCGAGTAATCAGCCGAAAGAGGTAACTACTCCCAGACAACCTAATTAAAGTGTGCGGTGCATACTTTAATTAGTATAGTTGCACCTTACACCTCAACTTGAGGCCTAGAATTTCGGAACAATCACAAAGTGAGCTTTGTGATTGTTCCGAAATTCTAGTGTCTGGGAAGCAACTCTGAACAGGCTCAGGCTCTGTATAAGCTTAGTTCAAATCTATGCACGTGAGACTTCACTTAAGTTTGATGAACTGGTCAGGTATATTTAATAGTCTGGACCGACATGTTCGCGGCTGTTGGCAAGCGTGACCTCACAGCAGAAGCACTTTGACGATGAATTGTTTTGTTTATAATAAACAACTCCTAGCCTGGATATTACAATTTTTTCTATTGTAATATCCAGACTAGGAGTTCGGTTCCGAAGGTCAGGATAAAAGACGAAGTAAAATATCAAAAGGGATAGGAAGACCCATCGAATCGTACAAGGAAGGAACCAATCTATTGGGGCTAGGCCCCAATAGTATCACCCCGAAGGTCCGTAATAATATCGGCCCCGAAGGTCAGGTATCCATAGACATTAACAAGGATCAGAGAGTCGAAGGAAAGCACATGATTCTGAGGAGAGTACGGGTGCGGTAGACGGAGACATGCGATCAGCCCAAGTACAGGAACAGATCTTGAACTAACGTGCGTTTCATCTGGTGCCAGGTCATACTTAGTTTCCTAATACGAGAACTGGAGTAACTTTGCACTTGTGGTACACACCACACGCGTGAAGGATACGGTGGATCCTACACATGTCAGGAAACCTCCAATGAAAAGCAAATCAACCTCCGACGTGTCGGACCCGTACGCATTCTAGGTTACTACGAAAGCATTGTACTTTGTACAATGCTTTCGTAGCGTAACGGATCTGAATCCAAACTTACTGGTCCGTCATGCATGCGGCCATAGGTCTGCAAGTCCATTATGAGCTCGAATTTTCCATTGACTCGTCCGTTGGAATTTCGATGAATTTCGATTTGGTTACCTCATTTCATTTAAAAGAGTAAAAGACACACCCAGAAAATTCCAAAAGAAATGGGAACACCCCATCAAGGAGAACACGGAAGAAACTAATAGGGTAGCATGTAGCATCACAATGGTAAATATGTACTAATATATCCGATCTGGATCAAAATGTTTTCATACTACTAGAGTGTCCCAAGAACCATCACCTAACTCCATTGCTCTCCTATGGCTTGCACTTCCAAGTGCTCTCTTTATAGTAATGGATAACCGCTGTCTTAAATAATCAACACAATATAATAACAAGAGAGATATCACTTTCTTATAGTATGGTAGGTTCTCATGTATTCTCTCCCAAACATGTCAAAGTATGTGTCCATATCTCCATATAACTAAAAGGCTAGAGGAACAAAAAGTTGTACTCTCTGCATATCTCTATACTTGGAGACCTTGGTTGCTACCGCTCTAGTCATCGCCCATCCGGGAGGCCTCTTCCATTGATAAGAAGCCAACCCCTCCAAAGTCTGTCTCCGTGTTAAAACTCCTATCATACACTTGAAGGTTCATGGTCTGATGATATCATCAAAGACATTTTTGATCCTCCTATCAAAGGTTGCCAAACATGATAGCAATGAGAGTGAAGGAAGAATCATGTGAAGAAGATAGGTGGAGCGATGAGCAATAATAGAGGAGAGATTCCCTTAGTAGAGGAAGATTTTATCTAGGTAGCATGAGTCAAAAATCCTCGGACCCCATATACACTTCAAGAATATATAAGTCGTATCAATGTCATACATCTCTCTAGAAGGGAGATCAAAAGGAATACAAAAAGAAAAACCATGCTCTACACTTTGACATCTTGACTCTCAAGCCTAAAAGATGAAGCTCAATAGTCAAGTAATTAAAGGTTTACCTAATTTGGTCTGTAAGGTCCACAATGTGTATATCATCCACTAAGGAGTGAAACACACAACCTTGCACAGCCAAAGTAGTAAACATAAGAGCTTTGTAATGAGTTATGATACATGATGGTCCTCCCAAAGATCTCCATATCGAGTACCAACGGGGGACTATAGAATAAAGACTCTCTCATGTGAAAAATTATGTTGATAAAAGAGATAAGAAGATAAACCGTAGAAAAATTATACAAAAAAAATGAGCCTCATCAAAGGTCCATAGGCTCCCAAATCTCTTTAAAGATGGATGCATAAAAGATATTATTAAAAATATTCTTAACATACACTTGTATGATTACCCACTCCAGATATATATCTAAGAGTGCTCTTCTACCCAGCAGTACATGCTCACAACCTCCTAGCATTGTCGTGTTGTGACACGACTACTATGAGAAGATGATGACATGTGTCATCTTCAAAGCTATTGAGATGACGGTGATATTTTGATGATATTTTAGGTCAAGATGGCCGGCGTCTCATTGTAAGGTTGTTAAGAGGCCACGGTTGGATTGTTATCCTAGGGCCAAGATGTAGATAAGGATCCAAGGGATATCATCTTGGACCTTATCGGATATAAAGCATGGTTGGAGTCGAAAGAAAAGGGGGAGGTCTAGAACGTTGCTGACTAAGGAGCTTATCCGATAGAAGTGGAGCCAACATGGGACATGGATAGAGGGCGGTATGATCCTCCAGATATACCGATGCCCAATCCGTTTGTGATAAGCATCCGGTGTCTACATTGTGATCACTTTAGGGCGTGGTTAGTGTATCACTTTGGAGATAGCTTTATGGAAGTTGTGATAAACTCCCTAGATCCTTTCATTCTGCCAATTGTTTCCTACGGCGCTACATGGGACTTAACAGTCTACGTTTTGATTTGATATTAGCATTATGGACCTAAACTTGCTGTTAGTGGCGCCTTTCAACACATGGGTCCCTGTCCATCACTATTGTCTACCAAAGGCAAGTCATAGGGAGCTGATTGTTAGGAATTTTGGCGAGAAGTATTATACTCAAGTTATAAACTCCCCGGTCCCTTTTGTTGTTTTGTTTATACTTAGCCGGTTTCGAGTTGTTATTTTGACTTTGTATTAGTGACAACTTATATTACCTTTATGGTCGCTAAGTAGTGTGTTTGGCTAGTTGTAAAGCTCTATGTTAGTTGTGGCTAATTTGGCCCACTAGTGATCAAAATGGCACTCTTCATTCTCATTGGTTGGAAAATTTAGACCAATGAGAGCACTTGGACAAGTTCTTCGGGGTTTTGAGGTGTTTCGAGAGCCTTCAAAGTGAGTTTTTCAGGATTGAAGGATATGGTTGGAGAGCTGACAAGGAGAGCTAGGATTTTGGCTCAAGAATGAAAGCGATTGAGCAAGTTGACACTCCGATGTGGTGATTTGAAGTGGGAGAGTGAAATTTGGATTGATTGGAGAATTTGAGTGAATTCTGAGCGTTCTATGAAGATTTGACAGATCGGATTCAATAGACACAAAGTTTACAACTCAAATTTGCGATTTGATTGAAATTTCAGCTTGATCGAATGAGTTTTGAGTGCAAAGCAGTAGTTTGAAATTTGTATACACAGTCTGAATTGCATGATTGCACAGACTGTTACAGATTTAGTTCGACAATCATAACTCATGCTATCAACAAGATTGGTCAATAAAACTTGACAAAGTTAAAGCTTGGATAATAAGTCGTTTTTTTGTGAAATTTGAGTGTAATTAAATCAAAGGATTGGAGTTTATAGTGGTTTTAGTACGCAAGGGACTGCATATCGCCTTGTGATATAGGGTATAGTTCGACATTTGTAACAAGAGGTCTAGGAGCAAAGAGCATGTGAAACTTTCTCGAGAGTTATGAATGGTTGCAAAGTACTTTTTTGCGAAGTTTGGATAAGAGTTAACGGTTAAATCATTGGTTACAATGATCCTCTTCAGCTCGAGTTTACCGGGTGCAACGAGTTGGGCATGGAGAGATGAGGAGATGGAAGAGAGTGTGATTGTTAGTTCACACGAGGACGAGGAGAGTTCTTCTACAGCCAGACGCTCAGGCGTTCTAAGAGTAAAGCTCTGTCCATACGACAGCGTAATGGCTCCAAATTAGTGTGGATAAAGGTGCTGCTAGAAGTAAGAACAATGCTAAAGTACAACAATACAATGAAATATAATCTACGTAATATCAATTGGTCTTATGTCCTCGTGTTCTTTTCCATCACGAGAAGTATGATACTTATGATGTTGGAACGATATTTTATTCTGTGGCTCATCAGCAAGGAGTAATATAAAGTTCGGAGATGTTTCTTGAGGATTTGTATGAGGGTGAGTGGTTAGATATAAGAAAATATCTTAGCACACTTGCACGACAAAGCGGTTGAAGAGATCATGAGTTCAAACATGTAAGAAGGAAGGCCTACAACTACATGTTACAAGATGGATACCTATGGAAGAGACCGAACTAGATGACATGCAACAACGTGTGATTTATAGAAAGGAGGCTCAATATGAGTTGATGCGGAAGTTTCATGAAAGCTTATGGGCAGGCCACATGGGTATATATGCCACTTTCATGAAATTGAAAGAGAGATATTAGTGGAAAAACATCTATAAGGATGTGGTAGGATTTGTGGAGACTTGTGAGACATGTCATATGTATTTTGTAATCCGACACCATGATGGTTTGCATTTTACATATCCACTTGCTATCCATTACAAGTGGGTTGTGGATTTGGTGGTCATGCCGATGGGAGTAGGGCAGATGAGGTATCTGGTAATAGCGAGGGAGTATCTATCTAATCAAGTGGAGGGGAGAGCACAACGATCAAAAGTAACAAAAGGGGTTTGCATATTTCTTTTGAAGGACGTTGTGTGTCGTTATGGATGTGTTGTGAAGATAATCGATGATCGAGGAGAGTTGAATGCTCAAGAGGCACATGACTTCTTTGAGGGCCCTCGGCGAACTTGAGGAGGAGTTTGACCTTTTTGGTGAAGATGAGTCATATGGGGAGGATCTAGCTGGAGCAGAAGATCAGGTTGACCTAATCTCACACCGCGCACACCTTGGTTAAGTTCTTGGTGCATACCAGAGGATGCATAGGTTTAAAGGGGGTGGATGTCGTGTTGTGACGCGGCTACTATGAGAAGATGATGATATGTGTCATCTTCATAGCTGTTGTCATGACAGTGAAACTTTAGATTATGATAACCAACAGCGCATTGTAAGACTGTTAAGAGCCCACGGTTGGATCAATTTTATAGGACCTGGATGTTGAACAGACTCCAAGAGATATTATCTTGGACCTTATCAGATATAAAGCGCAGTCATGGTGGAAAGGGTATGGGAGAGATCAAGACACATCACTTTGCTGACTAAGGAGCTTATCTAATCGAAGTGGAGCCGACGTAGGACATGGATAGAGGACAACATGATCCTCCAAATGTATCAATGCCCAATCCATTTGTGATCAACATCCGGTGTCTTCATCTTGATCACTTTCGGGCGTGGTTAGTATATTACTTTGGATATAACTTTATGCAACAAGTGATAAACTCTCCAGACCTGATTATTCTTCCACTTGTTTGCTATGGCGCGATTTGCAACTTAACAATATACGTTTTGATTTAGTTTGGACGCTATGGATCTGAACTTACCAGTAGTGGTGGCTTTCAACACGTGGATTCCAATCCATCACTATTGTTTACCAAAAACAAGCCATAGCGAATTGATTGTTAGGAATTTCGGCAAGGAGTATTATTCTCAAGTTTTAAACTCCCTAGTTCCTTTTGTAGTTCTGTTCATACTTAGCCGGTTTTGAGTTGTCATTTTGACTTTTTATTAGTGGCAACTCATATTGTGTATATGATGGCTAAGTAGTGTATTTAGGATAATTGTAAAGCTCTAAGTTAATATGGAGCTAATTTGGCCACACTAGAGGTCAAAATGACACTCTTCATTCTCATTGGTCTTGGAGTTTGGGCCAATGAGGACACTTGGGTAAGTTCTTTGAGGTTTTGAGGAGTTTTGGAAGCCTTCAAGGGAAACATTCGAAGATTTGGAGGATAGGAGAGCTGACGGGAAGAGCTACGACGAGGGCTCAAGAATGGATGCATTTGAGGGGTTTGGCACTCTTATATGGTGATTCAAAGAGAGAGAGAGAGAGAGAGAGAGAAATTTAAACCTTTGAGTGTATTTGGGGTATTTCTGAGAATCCTACAAAGTTTTTGAGAGATCGGATTCAACTGAGATATAGTTTACAACTCAGATAGTGTTTGGATTGAAATTTTAACTCAATTGGATGAGTTTTGAGTACGGAGTGATAGCTTGAAGTTTGTGTACATAGTCAAAGTTGCAAGATTGCACTGACTGTCATGAAGTTAGTACATCAATCATATCTTTTGCTATCAAAATTTTCATCAATAAAACTTTTCACTGTAGAATTTTGGATAATAATTAATCTTTTCATGAAATTTGAGAGTAATTGGAAGCAAGGATTGGGATGTGTGATGGTTTAAGTACACATGGGTCTACATATTGCCTTGTGATATAATGTGTAAATCAACAATTATTCAGAGAGATCTAGAAAAGAGAAATATATAAAACTTTTTTGAGAGAATAAAAGTGTTGTAGAGCAATTTTTTATGAAGTTTAGCCGAGAGTTATTGGTCTAGTTATTGGATATCATAATCTTCTTCCACTGAAGTTTTACCGGTTGTAATGAACTCGAATGTGGAGTGCTGAGGAGAAGAAGAAGAGATTGTCAACTCACACGAGGTTCATGAGGGTTCTTCTACAACCATGCGTTCAGGCGTTCTCAGAGCGAAGCAATGTCCATGCGATAGTGCTCGCTGTATAGCAATGGAAACATGTTGCCTAAAATAGGCTATAGAGTAATCTAAAAAAAGTGATACCCCTGCCGCTTAGTATGGTAGACTCTCACGCACTCACTCACGAACATGCTGAAGTCGGTGTCCATAGCTCCATATAACTTCAAAGCTAGAAGAACAAAGATGTGAACTCTCTGCATACCCATATACTTGGAGACCTTAGCTGTTGTAGCTCCACTCGTAGCTCATCGTGGAGGATGGGTGATCACCCCCTCTATATGTAACAAAACTACATTTATAACATACCATACTGTAGAGAGGTCTCAAGAGAAGACAGTATTGGGTG